>CM060924.1:997291125-998491125 GCA_030737875.1 Allium sativum
CAACAATCATTCCTTTCAAAATAATCACTAATCTACTATACTTGTTCAATATTGGAGACGAATAATATATAACCATATACAAATTGTACATTAAAATCTGTTAAATCAGTTTGTTAGCGTAAATAGAGTTTCTTTTTAAAAAAAAATATGTACCAAAAAAAAAAAAAGAACATAGCATAAATGCAAATGCAACAATAAAAGATGTTCATAGGTTATTATAATTACTAATAACAATAAATGATTATAAATGCCACATTAATATCAAATATAGGTAACCGCATGTCAACAAACATTATGAAATTATAATTTTAATCTCATTAGGCAGGCAATAATTGAACCATTATATTATCATTCCTATTATGTAAAAAAATTCCTAAGAAACTACATGGAAATTGGACATAATTAATTATGGATGAAATTCAATGATGTTGCTATAATTAAACCTTAACTGAATTTCAATCACTATATAATATATATATTCTCATAGAGCCCCTGACATAGCAACTGCAGAACATAAAATGACCACCCCATGCATATCAGCCCAAATTGAAAAGAAGTAGAACATAAATCCAAAATCAATAAAGAATCTCTCATAGTAATGTCTGATTCTACTCATCTGTATCAGCAAAAACTTACAATGTGTACATTTTTAAATCAGTACTAAAAATGAGAAAGAAAATCTGGATATGGAAGGTAACATTATATTTGGCAAAATAATCATTTCGAAAATTGAATATCTGAAAGCGGCCCTCAAATGCAGTAGAAATCTTTAATTACTACAAAATTACACAATGAACGAAAATTATGCATATGTAGGGGAAAAATAAATAAATAAATGAATTGAAGAAGGCAATTGTCCATCCACTTATCTATTATAGAAGCAGATCTTGTTTTTTTTACATGAAGTTATCTTCAGAAGTATGAACTCAAATCAGTAATCAAAACAAATTTATAAAATTCAAAGGATAATGCACTTTTCTTCTGTTGTTTACCTTCCAATATGGGAAATAAATTCAGAGTCGATAGGGTAATAACATATTAGTGATATCAACTTAGTTTAGAATGATAATCCTGTAAATATTAGATTGTAAGACAAACCATCAAAGGATTAAAAAACATGGCTTTAAAACAAATAATCCCTCGTTTAAAAGATATATAGTTGCAAAATTTTCACTTGACCACCAATACAGTATAAAACGCAATCTATTACAATTCTTACCTGAACTTGAAACTTAGTGTAACCCTTTTTAAGAGCATATTTAAGCCCGAGGATTAAGGCGCGATACCCAGCAACATTGTTTGTCACACTGCCCAAGCCTTCATGAAAACGAGCGATAGCAGTGCCATTTGGAGAGCATAGGATTACTCCTGCACCAGCTTGGCCAGGGTTTCCTTTTGAAGCGTCAGCGAATTCAACAAGAATATATGCCATCATTTCATTTGACATTGTCTGAGCAGTATCTTTCTTCTGTGTAGTATCACCAGCACCGGGAAGTGGTTGACGAAAAGGATATGGTACAAGTGTTGTTCCAAATAAATCATCTCTTAGGTCAGCTGCATTTTATGCAGTAAAGTGCATCTTTCAACTAATGAGAAGTATAATATATTTCTGTATCTTTTAGTTGTATACACTAACAGGTGGATCAGAGGCATATGAATATAAATGACAAAATACCGCTCTTGCTATATATAAGTTCCATACGTTTGAGGTGAGTTCTAAAGTAAATAGCAAACCATAAATATTTGTTATTTTGTAACGACAACCACATAAGTTATCAGTCCTAGTTCACATTTGTCATAATAGAATGTTGCACACGATTACAAATTAATCTCCCATCTCACATTTATCCATTCATGGGAAACTGTCTACATATTGCATGCTAGTGGCACTGCTACGCTAAATCTAACCAAAAGCGTTTAGTTTTCGCAAAATGGATTTTACAAATACGGGGAGCTAACAAAAAACCTCCTCGTTTATATCATAGGAAACAAACATGTAAAATGTAAACCAAATGAATTCCGACAAACGTATACAACTTACTATCCTACTGCTACATCATGCTAAAACTACATGACAAATTTATGCTTCCTGTCTGTGATCAAGTAGTGGAGTTTTTCTAATAATTCCCTATAATAAAAACATTTCCAGTAACAACTATGACAAAATTAGGAATTGCAGCAACATAAAAAGCGGAGTGATCTTTGTTTTTATCACTAGAAATTCTAATTGTTCAGAGCTACTTTGGTTGAAATGAATGAAGCCTAAGTGAATATAATAATCCTCAACTTAATAAACAAGGTAAGAAGAAGAGGCGAACAACTTAATTCTCACCTGAAACCATGAGACGGAGCAGGTGGAGGCCGACAATGTTGTAAGAAAGGGATGGTGAAGGAGAAGCTGGCAACGACAGAGCAGAGGTTGATGGTGGTGAGGGTTATACTAACGATGGTGGAGCGGAGATCGATAAAGCTTTATCCATTAAAATCGCCATAAACCGAGCCATTTGTAGATCAAAAACTGAAAAACTTTTTGCCCTAAAAATTGTTTTGGGGATGTTGGTTAGTTTTGAAATTGGATGAGGAATCCTACCAATTGCTCTTGCAGTCACATTTTCCAAGTATTTACTCGAGTTCGCCCACGTCTATTGCTTTTAATTTGGCCATTTATCCTAAACTTGTATCTGATTCCCATGCTCCCTTCAGCCACATCAATTCCAATTGCGATCGCAGCTGCCACAGGCTATAAAAATGTTGCGATGTTCAATTTGGGAATTTTAAAAATTAGGGTTGGTGGGGATACAGGATTGGGGAAGTTACACGAGGAGGCTAATTGGGGGAAGACAGTGGATGGAAGTTACATACGTACAGGATCGCTGGAAGTTGCAAGAGGCGTACTACCAATCAAAATAGTGTACATGGATTTCACGTCTGAAGCGTTGATTCTAAACTGAATGAGCGGTGCAATTTCAGTTTGAATGTTTGGTTGGATCGCTATTATGAATCAAACTCGAAAAATCTAGCCAAATATTCAAAATATATTTTCTATGGCAACATATTTATCAAATAGTAGATCTAAACACAATCATTTTTTATGCAAGCAGTTAACGCAATCGGCATTGCAAAAACATCAAGAGGTTGATTTCAAACTATCCACCTATGATTTCAATGTAAAAATATGATTAAATATTTGTGTATATCATTTTTTCTTGAATTTGTTAAAATAGAAAAAGAAATTATGCAACATCGTTCGTGCATGCCCTAACACTCTGTGTGTGTGTCTATACGTAAACAGTCATTAAATGGAAATGGACTGAAAATAAGCGTTAACAAATTGTTCTTAGTAATACGTTTAAGGTTAATCGCCATAACATTTAAAAGTTGGAAAATAATATTAACAAATCTTTACATTTATGCACACAAAACATTTTATAATATTACTTAAGAAACCTAATAATATACACTACATAATACTAATGTTCCTCTTAATCCAATGACACGGTTTCAACATCACATTGGTATAGAACCTCTAAATTGACGAACGAAACATTGCTGCATATGTATTTGTAATTGTGTCAAATTTCATCGGCAAAAGCAACAAGGTGTTTTTAATATCACATGAATGACTGTTATTAGTTTTTGTGTATTAATATGTTGCAAGGAAGGATTTGAGTCTCTTAAATATCGTGTTAAACCATGTAAGAGTAAAGAGGCAATCATCTTAATACACTACGATATGCACACCGTAAATCTTGTATTCGCTTTAACGAGACAAGGAATATATATATATATATATATATATATATATATATATATATATATATATATAAGAATCAGAAAGAGACTGAGTGCATAAAGGTTACGTAAATGAGGAAGGGGGGAACACCTTTTAAAGATGTCTAATGGAGCAACAACAAGATAAAAACCTTGAGTGGAAACAAGATAGAAACATGCAATGATTAATAATTGTCTTTCTTAGCAAAAAAATATCGATATGTGCGTTGATGTAAGACTTAATTCCATATCATTCATTTTATTAGAAACCCCAATATTTCAAATTTTAAACCCAAAAAATATAGTATTTTTCTTTGAAAAGAAATAAAAAAATGAATTTTAGATCATGGATGCAAGGGTAATGCAATGAATAGCTAGAGATTAAATCCAACATCCATATTAGCATGAGAAGTCAAGTCAAAAAAATGTCTTTTATGTGTTTGGGTATCTCGCTCGAGCCTCCTTTCTAAATCGATCCGTTCGTTTAATTAAAAACATACACCCTCCCCCTCCCGGCCGCCTAAATAAAAGAAATCAAACTAACATAGTCACCAACGATTTGGATCAATCCCTATATAAGCCTACTACAAAATGCACGATCACCTTATATTTATAATTTCAATTTCTTTTTAATTCTTTATACAATAAGACCTACAAAAATTACTCGGTTGGGATATCTATAATTTCCAGCTCTGTGACTAATAAGAATACAAAATTGTTGCTTCTAAAGCAACATGGATAATGAATAACAGTAAACAAAAAGTAATCAACAATCATAGAAATAGTTATATAAACTAGTCAATATATTACCTTACTCTGAAGTCTTTAACCGTGTCGCGCCAATCTGAAATACCGGATGACCCATCAAGCCAAAAGTATAATAAAATCAATTCTAATCAAATACGCAAGCTGCAATGTAAAGAATAATAATCCCTATAGCTGAAATACCTGGTGATTACTACATCGTACGAGGAGTTGTTTCCCATTTGGTGCCTGACCTCTGATTGTGTCATCTGTTCATCGTTGGAGTCGGTGTACCAAACAATAAGTCGTTTCATAATATTCAATCAGCAACCATAAAGAAATTTTACAGACAGAGAAATTATATCATTAATTGATTGAAGCTTCAACTTGAACGATTAAATCGTGTAAGATTTTGATGAAGATGAGAGATAGAGTCTATGCAATTGAGAGCGGTGGCAAGATTTTGATGAAGGCGGAGATATAGTCAAATTATCGGAAAAAGGGAATCAGATGAAGATTTTGAAAGAGTCGTAGAAGAAATAGGAACAAAGAAAAATGGAGAGAAATGGGTTTCTAAAGTAACTCCATCCTTCTCAATTCGCTCAGTTCCCTTCTCAACTTGCTCACTCTTATCCTCATGTTGCTGAGATTCTTCTTCTCCAATGGAAGCTAGTTTAGACTTTGGGGGTGTTTTACTACTTTCTGCGGTATCGGAGCATCTCTTTAAGGGCGCTTTCTTAGCGGGAGATTTTTTGGCAATCTCTCTCTTAAAGGTTAGATCTAATATAAGGTTTCGGGAGGGGTCAAGCAGATGATATTGACAGAGAAACTGTTCTATGATCAGAAACCTCCTACTTCTCTCTCCTTCGACAACAGTGTTTAAAGCATCAAATAATTCTTGCCAAGAAGTGTCATTCGGATCAGAAGAAGTAATCTCTGTAAAACAAAAAAGGAACTTAATATTCGAAACTTAAATGCAAAAGCAGATAAAGGGATATGTTTTCACTCCTTCCATCCACCTTCCATAAAAGTTATCAGGACAACGTACGAAGCAGTAACGATCTGTGAATCCATTGGCACTCTCTTGCAGATCGGTGATAAGCTTTGGGTATTTCCCCTCAACAAAAAAGATCGATGGTTTGTTTTGCCTCTTTTTAAAGACATACAAGGAGCAAATCTCTTGAAATGTAGGAGTGTGTTTCTTGACCCTCATAAAGAGTACGTAAAGACTGGTTAGAATGGCATAGCCATTGGGGTGTAACTGCATGCGGGCAATTGCTAAGCGCTTGAGAATCGTTTCCAGGAATGGATTAAAAGGAGCTATGCCTCCCATTTTTAGCATATGTCGATTAATTGTGACATACCCAAGAGGTGGAGAATCGTCAAATTTGTTCCTCTCAGGGGATTTGGCCTTGGTTTCTAAAAATCTAAACTGAGCACATATACTCTTATATGAGTGTTCAGAAAGTTGGGATGGTTTTCTCTCATCAGGTACTCCTGCAAGAGGCCTAGGTGTAGGGAATTCTGGACTAATGTTTGATTCGGAAGTATTAGTTGCAGCTACACTAGCCAATTGGGCAGAATTACCAGTTTGTGTAGACTTTGACGCTTCCTCAGTATGTTGGCGAGACTTTTGTCTAGTATCCATTTTTACATAAATAGTTGTACTTGAAAAACAGATTACAGGAGAAAACAACATTGCAAAAAAGGAACATCCAAAAGACATAGAACATGGGGATTCAGTTATAACTAAGTCACGCTGGTCGATACCAAACTAACACGTTCTGGTCGGCCTTAAGCATACTTACATGGGTCAGCCCCAACCTAGCACGTCCTGGTCGGCCTCAAACCAGCATGCTCTGGTCGGCTTCAAACTGGCATGGACTGGTTGGCCCTAAACCAACTCGAACTGGTCGACCACGATTGGATCCATACTGGTCGGTCTCAAAGTACTACATTGATCGACCTCAAACTAGCATGCTATGGTCGGTCTCAAACAACACCATGTCGGTCGGCCTCGATGAAGTGTATTGAACTCGACCGACCCAAACGGGTCGGTGGCAACAAAAATGTTGTGTTTTTCATGACAAATACAATCACATGACAAGTATATGGCATGAGCAATGTGAAGACATGATCACAACAATAAGTTGATGTGTAAATGTGAGCTATCCACATAGCCTTAATGACTCAAGCATTTCGACAAACACATTGTGTGCACCATTGCAAATCAAAGTTACATGTATTTTCTATAATTAGATTTCATTATGCACATCCTCAAATCCGTTTAAATCAACTACTCCTCCATTCAAACCATTCCAATGTCAAAATTTGCATTCCAAAACCAAGTCATTACAATCGAGTTACCATTTGTCTACCAGAATTCGATACATTACGACCCAAAAGATCGTCCTAGTTCAAAGTTGCGGATTTAATAATTGCCAATAAAGAGAATTGTAATACTTGCAACGATGATCAACAGCCAAGTTTAAACGGTGAAGGTTGTGGCGGTTTTGAAGACGTTGGAGAATCTCTATATGCTGATTCGATGCTGGCTTGTCTCAACCGCGAAGGAAGTGGCAATTAAGATGTATTCGTATTAATCATTCACAACGTATTTTTATCATATATGCAATGGTTATTTAGCCCCTCTTAATGTTTAGTTTTTTTATAGCTCTAAACCATTAATGGATTAAAATAATAAAAGGTGAAACGAAACTAATATAGTTCAAAATATATTAGTATATTAGTGAATATTTAACTAAAATAAAAAATTTGAAGTTTAGATGCAATAAATCAATCACAAATTATTCAAGTAATATATTTAAATAAATCACTTAAAAGTATACAATTATCATTTATAAAACTGAAAGTGCTAAAACCGAAGCACAAATTCTCCTTGTATCCAAGCATTAGATCTAGGTTTTGCAGGGCTTGTCCTGACGCTCCCTTAACCAATTATCAATTTGTGCACAACAAACATATTACTTACTTATGATAAACTTATTAATTACTATGGAAAATAGATTTATCTAAAATAGGGTGTTAAGACCTAACTTGAATAGACGACCATCTTTCTATGGATACCCTTTGGATAATAGCTTGATTTACGTTGAATAATATTGTAGTGAACGCAACGAATATCGTCTCTATGGAAAATACGACCATTTCAAAATTTTCAGTAACTTTAAAAGCATTAGTTGTTCCATGTGAAATAAACAAACAATGAATTAACTACATTAATAACTAACTTGAAATATCAATATATTTATGTTAGATAGTGATTCTAAATCCTGTAACAAAACATTTTGATGTCCATTAGACCCGTGATAGTTTTTCTACTAAACAAACAAACTAAAATGACTAAACACATATAACTAGACTATAAGAAAAATATATTCAATAATTACATAAAACCTAGAGCAAAACATAGGAATGAACGCCATTTCACTGAATCCTTCAGACGTCACTCATCTAAAATGGCATCTTCAGCAATATCAACCATCTCCAGTGGCTCTTTCACTCTCACTGCCCTAAGACCATCATAGGCCAGATCCAAGACCCTCTATCATGAGCTTTAGCACTACGACACCATCGAAAACTAGCGTTTTGTTTACTCACCTTGATTTTTATTTTGACGAAATAGCGATTTGTTTTCTGATTAAATTAAACTAGCATTTAATTTAATCGAAAACTCCAACTGGCTCCAGACAAATTCAACCTAGTTCCATTGCGAATCTATCGAGGATACGAGTCCAACAAATCCGATGGCGTTCGAATCTGGTTTTGTATAAACAACATATTTTTTTTACAAGATTGAATTAAATTAAAATGTAAATAAATTAATAATTAAACTAATTAACTAGATTAGTTACTTAATTATACCTTAATTCATGTTTACTTTTCTCCTCTATAAAATCGAAGCCTGTAGCTTTTACCTTAACACGCACTATCTTTCCTATCCATTTTACGCTACACTAATCCCCATTTCCCCCTTTTTCTAAGTCGCGACATCCCCTGTATCCAAGAAACTAACGACTTATTAATTTATTAATTTACGCAACTTAAGTATGAAGTAACACACTAAAACTGCCATAGATGATCTCCGATTTCAATGAAACTTGACATTACTATGGTTTGACGTTCCGGACCCAATAAATTTATTTTTTCGAAAACCGAGATTGTTTGAAAATTAATTATTCTTGAGTACCATATTAAATCGATAATATAATTTAAATTCAAGACAGTCAACTCCTCGATAATAAATTATACTTATTATCATTTATTTTCAAAAAAAAATATTGACTATTTGAAATATTTTGGTTCAGTTTTAACTTTGATCCAATTATATTTCATTTTAAATATTCAGTAAAACCAAAATAAAACTGTATATCGATTATTAAATCGATAACTCAATATAAAAATCGATTTATATTATCAACTCAATATTTAAAACCATATTAAATATTTAAAATAAATCAACCAAAAATCCGGGTCGTTACACTGTCAAATGGGTTTGGTTGGGTTGAGTCTAAATGTGTAGGGTCGGGTTTTGACCCAACCCATTTATGACCCATTCTCTTTGACACATTTTTTAGCCAACCCGTTTATAACCCAACCCTCTAATAAATGGGTTACCCATTTAACCCATTTAGGTATTGACTTAGCTAATAAAAACAAACGCTAAATTTTTAAAGTTAAAAAGGCCAAAATAACGAAAGTACCCTTCATTTTGAAAAAAGTGAAATAAATAAATTTCAAAAAATCCATAAAATTATGAAATCAAAAGTAAAAAAAGAATATTTCAAAAATTATGATTTCTAAAACTAAAAGTATAAAGATTACGAAAATACCCTTCAAATTGGAAAAGGTGGAAAAAAATTCGGATAATTATGAAATTAAAAGTGATGAAAGAATTATTCGAGAATAATAATTTTAAAGTTAAAAATGCCAAAATTACAAAAATGCCCTTCATGTTGAAAAAAATAAATAAATTTCAAAAAATCCAAAAAATTACAAAATGAAAAGTAATAAAAGAATTAATTGAAAATTATGATTTTTAAAGCCAAATATGTCAAAATTACGAAAATGCCCTTAATGTTGAAAAAAAGTGAAAAAAAATTCCTTCATAACTCCAAAAGGAAAAATAACCGTAATCAATTTCCTATGCCGTGAACTCTGTCTATCAATTTCCTATGCCATGAACTCTGCCTGTCAATTTCCTACTCCAATCCTACGCTATGTCTTATGGCGTAGGAAAGACGTAGGAAATTTCGTCAATTTCCTACGCCAATCTTACGCCCTGCTTTATGGCGTATGAAAGGCTTAGAAAATTTGACATATGAAATTAGAATGTTTTCTACAATAGCGTGGAAAAAGCGCAGAAGATTTCTACGCCTTCGACAGGTGTAGTTAAGACATAAGAGATGGTTGACGTCTTTTCGACGCCGCGAATTCTGCCCATCAATTTTCTATGCCATTCCTACGCCTTGCCTTATGGCGTTGGAAAGACATAGGAAATTTTGCAAGTGAAATTAGAATGTTTTCTACAATGGCATGGAAATGGCGTAATAGATTTCTACACCTCTACAAGCGTAGGTACGACATAAGAGAGGTTGATGTCTTTCCTATATCGTAAACTCTGCCTGTTAATTTCCTACGCCAATCCTACGCCCTGTCTTATGGCGTAGTAAAGACGTAGAAAATTTTGCATATGAAATTAGAATGTTTTCTACAATGGCACGTGGAAATAGCGTAGAAGATTGTTACGCCTTCGACGGGTGTAGTTAAGACATAAGAGATGGTTGACGTATTTTTTTATGCCGTGAATTCTACCTATCAATTTCCTACGCCATTCCTACGACACCCCTTATGGCGTAGGAAAGGTGTAGGAAATTTCACGAATGAAATTAGAATGTTTTCTACAATGGCATGGAAATGGCGTAAGAGATTTCTACATCGTCTATAGACGTAGGTAAGACATAAGAGATGGTTGATGTCTTTCCTACGCCGTAAACTCTGCGTATCAAATTCCTACGCCAGTCCTACGCCTTGCCTTATGGCGTAGGAAAGGCATAGAAAATTTCGCATATGAAATTAGAGTGTTTTCTACAATGGCGCGGAAATGACGCAAAATATTTCTATGCCTTATACAGGCGTAGTTAAAACATAAGAGATGGTTGACGTCTTTTCCAGGCCGCG
The DNA here is from genome assembly GCA_030737875.1 of Allium sativum. Classification (NCBI taxonomy): domain Eukaryota; kingdom Viridiplantae; phylum Streptophyta; class Magnoliopsida; order Asparagales; family Amaryllidaceae; genus Allium; species Allium sativum. The sequence goes on from CM060924.1 coordinate 997,301,842, forward strand.
AATTCTTCCTATCAATTTTCTACGTCATTCCCACGCCACGCCTTATGGCGAAGGAAAGACATAGGAAATTTCACACACGAAATTAGAAGATTTCTACGCATTTTAGAGTCGTAGATAAGACGTAAGAGATGTTTTACGCCTTTCCTACGCCGTGAATTTTGACTACCAATTTCCTACGCCCCGCCTTATGGCGTAGGAAAGGCGTAGGAAATTTCGCGTAGGAAATTAGAATGTTTTCTAGTAGTGATTTCTACTAAAACATTAAAGACTTATAATAATGGCAGGTCTATCAGGATAGAAACCATTAATTATAGGAATTACTTATGTGAACATACGATTTTAGCATTATACCTTTAGACGTTATAAGGTGGGAAAATGTTATAAATAGTAAATAACTGAAAAATCGAGAAAGGTTTTATATAACGTCAATAATATGAAATTCACCAGTTTAAAATGGCAATTGTTTGTGTGCGTGTTCAGCAGTTCACACACAAAAAATAATTAAAAATTAACATGATGATATAAATATACATTTAAGCAAAAAAATTGAATGACGGAATTCTTTCCACTACACATGATACAACATTTCAACAAAACGACTTGTATTCAACTCCTACTATGCATCTATATACATGATTTAGCGATATTCTCCACAATAAAAAATATGATCTGCACAAAAAAAAGAAAAATATTAAGTAAAAGAACATACAATTGACAATATATGGCCAAATTAATTATCAAACAGGGATGATTTTCAGTTCCAAAATCATGATAGCAACAATTTCTTTCTCCTTTAGATAAGTTATAAACATCCATTACCGCGTATGTGTGTGTGTATATATATATATACACATAATTATATAATTTATAAGTGTAAACAATAAGAAATAACTAAAAATTAATCCATGCTTACTCATCTATCCGTCTGCGTTATCCTGTAAAATTAGCCTTTACACCAAACACTTTTTACCCTTTGTTGCAATAAACCAATTTTGTCATACCCATGTATCATTTCCTTCTCTACACCACCTACTCTAACCTATGCTTAAATGACTAATTCAAGAGTCAACTCTTTTCATGTCAAAGCAAACACTACAACAAACAACAAAGTCCAACTCCATTTCATTTCGCCTTTACATATGCTATTCATTACCTACCCGTGTGCGAAACACCGGTTCACAACTAGTATTTATATCAAAACACTTGAAAAATACTTAAAAAATAATTTATATTAAGTATATGTTGACATAAAGAAAACACCATATCGACATATAATTGTCATTTATTTTTTATTTGAAAGGAAGTGTCTTTTCACTATTTGTGATGGTTCTGGAGCGTTGCAACCCTTCACACGCTATAAAAAGAGTTTGATTTTGAATTTTTAATCACTCCTTCTCCACTTTCACTCTCTTTCATTACACCATTATTTATTATCATTTTTATGATTCCTCTGCCTATGCTCTACCAAATTCAATTCTGTTTTCACTCATCTTCTTCTCTCTACAATCTTTACTCATTACACTCTGAATCAAGTGCTATTAAAGATTTATAGGGCTATTGTATTTGTTTGGGAAGTATTTGGGAATCGGTGTTTCCTTGTAGTCGTGAAATCAAGGAACGGGATCGGTGTTTTCCTTATTGCCATGAAATCAAGGAACGGGAGCAGTGTTAACCTTGTAGCTGTGAAATTAAGGGGGCATAATTGGATATTTATATAGTAATAAAACTCTACGCAATCCAGCGCTGTGCGGCACTGAACGTAGGAGCAATCCGAACCAGTATAAAATCTGATGTGTTCTTTTCTTTCATGCATTGTTATTTCTGTTTATTTTGCATCTGTGTTTGATTCTGTATCTGTGACTGTTTCCTTAGTGTTTGATTCATATAGTTTATCACATAAGTTTTAGATTTAGTTTAAATTCTCAAAAACATTATTCACTCCCCCTCTAGTGTTTGTTTTGCCTTAACGATCCTTTCCGTAATTCCTAACAATTGGTATCAGAGTAAGGTCTTTCAAAAAGTTCATAATCTGATTTCTAAAAATAGAGATAATGGCAACCAACACTGGTAGCAATAATAGTATTTTATAGAGGGTCAACCCACCGTTAGACCACTACTGTTTAATGGTAGTAATTATTCTTATTGGGCATGTAGAATGAAAATATATTTACAGTCTGTAGGATAAGGCACATGGAATAGTGCACAAAATGAATTTGTTGAACCCACAATTGCTTTTGCATAATGGACAAATGAACAAAAGGCTGCTGCACAAAGCAATTCTAAAGCCATGAATATGTTATTTTGTTCATTAGATAGGAATGAGTTTAATAGAGTATCGGTATGTAAAACTGCTTACGAAATTTGGAGAACTTTACAAGTTACTCATGAAGGAACTAGTATATTTAAACAAACTAAAATAGCAATGCTAGTTAATCAGTTTGAATTATTCAAAATGAACGAGAATGAGTTTGTTTCAGATGTATTGCAGGTTTCAAGAGATAGTGCGTTCAGTAATAGCACTTGGAAAAACATATTCTGAAGCAGATCGTCAGAAAAATATTGAGTTCATTGAATCCAGAATGGGATCAGAAAACTTTGGCAGTTGAAGAAGCCAATGATGTCAGTGAAATGATGACTGAAGAGTCAATTGGAAATCTAATGTCATATGAAGTCCAATTATAGAAAAGAAAACTGATCAACAAAGAAGAAATCTATTGCATTAAAAGCAACAACAAATAATTCAGACTCAAGTAGCAAAGATGATGAAGAAACAACTCTTATGGAAAATCTTTTAGAAAACTTCTGAGATATAGAAAGAAAAATTATAACCAAGGAAGTTCAAAAAGTAATGATGGTCGATGTTATAATTGCAACAAAACAGGCCATATAAGGAGAATTTGTCCATATCTAGACAAATCAACTCAACAAACAGACAACAACAATTCGTCAAGAAAGAGAAAGAAAGCATACGCAGCAACAGTAGGTGATTCAGATTCATCGTCAAGTGATGAAGAACCAGAAATTGGAAATACGAATATATGCTTTACGGTAATTCAGAATTACGAAAATTTCGAAGAAAAGGATCTAAAAACCGGGTACACCTTAATTAATTTCATTTGGCTGAATGGTTGCTTTGTTTGTCTGCTTTGATTTGAATTTAAAAACTTTAAAATTTAAACTTGAAATTTGAAATTCAAATTTCAAATTTGAATTTGAAATTAAAAATAATAATATAATAATAAATAACAAATAAAATAAATTGTTTGTGTGTTTATTAGGATTAGAATTATTTTAGGAAATCGTTAAACTTAAAATATAAAATCGATAATATAGATTTCAATTCACAAAAATTTAATTATCTTCGAAAATAGACATATATGTCGACATACATATATGTATATGTTGACATATCTGACCAGTTTTTTGAAATTCAAATCTTGAATTTCAAAGGTTTAAACTTTCAATCATCCCTCCAACTTTTCACCAACTCCCAAGGTCTGAAAAGGTGTTATTTCAATCTGAAAAGTTGTACCTATTCAATTCATATCCATTCAATTTCTATATGTACATATATTCTCTTTACCTTTTATTAACAACTCAAAATAATATTCTTCATATCTATTCTCTTCAAAATTATCAATTTAATGACTTTCTCAAGTTCATCTCAAAAATTAAAGATAACCAAAACCATCAAAGGCTATATTCATAATGACAAAGAGGCTGTCAAAACCTAGGGTAATTATTTAGCAAATGCTAAAGTTAACACGGGTGCTTTCTCCGTCTTTAGCAATTTTCCCTCTTATGATCTCATCTCCCTTTTCGAACACAACGAAGTCTTGAGTCTAATTGACTCTCATGATAACAACGAAGTGTGTTATCCTAAACTCCTCATGATGTTCTATGCGAATCTCAATCAAGGATTTTATGAAGGCAATGAAGACCAAATTTGGAGTAGTGTCAAAGGCACTCAAATTGTTCTCGATGCCGAACTCTTAGGCACTATTCCAAATTGTAGAAGCACGAGCTCAGATTTTTCGGATTTTGTTATCTACGAAACCGATTTGGAAACCTATCACGACATAATTAAAGATGGTGCTCTAATGGAGTTCAAAGATCGCTTCTTTCATCCAAAAACAATAATTGTCAACCTTCTTCTCCAACATACCATCACTCCCCGTTCTGGAAATTTCAGTAATCCAACCGTAACGGCCCGCAAATCCATACTATCTGAGTTGACTAATAACACCACACGTCCAACCCAAATTGCACAGAAATACGAGTCATTATTAGAAAGAAGTTAGAGTATGAGAAAGAGAAAGAAAGAAATATTAGAATAGAAGAAAATGAAGATCACAAACTCACAGCGGAACGAACAAAATATATTAAATAACATAACTTTTGAAATACAAATGAGTAACTGTATATAACTACCATTATCAGAGCACAACAGTTATTCCTGGAACAGTTATAAACACCTGTTTCTAGATACAACATAGTACACAGCGGAAATATGATAGTCTATAGCTAACTGGTGAAGCCTCCTGCTTCCAGCTCTTCTAAATGAATCTGCAAAATCCCGACTACTTGACTGCCCGTACAAATTTGGGCACCCAAGAGTTTAGAGAAAACAAAAAAACAAAATAAACTCTAGGTCAGTCATGGGACTGGTGTGAGTAAACTCCAATCATTTGTTTAACTAAAAAAATCCTTTCGAAAGAAATGATAATCGTAAGACCGATCCGCACATAAACACGGATGGGTTTTACCTTACGATAACCCAAAATATTTTTGATATCAAATCTAGTGATATTATAATAATGTCTACATCAAATAAATAGAATCTAGTGGAGCACTTGCATCTCACGCTCCATATATAATATAAAATTTAAAACCGCAGGGCGCTTATTAGAGATTGGATTTCCAACATGACAAGGTATGGAACCACCTTTCGATCATTGTGCTCTAGAGGGGAATACACTAGGTTCAACAAGAACATCTTGCAACCCGGCTCACACATGACCGACCACTCATTTCGCTTGAGTGTATCGAATGCATATCACCAACTGTTGGGATCAGCAACCGTTTCCCAAAAAGGGACAGCATCGATAGAATAAAGAAGTAAAAGGAATTTCTCTAGATAGGTGATTATACACCCTAATGGGAGCGACCCACATAGCCATGTTGTCTGCCCGATTTTTGTCGTTTCCCGGTTGTTGAGGCCTGAGGCTATGATTTCTTATCATGCCTTGATAGCACAATCACTTTGAATGCCACATTTTCAGATCCGTTAATCACTAATTGATTGCACAAATATATTCTAGATATTATGCTAAGAGAATAAATTCTCCGCCACCATATATATTTACACATATCAACATATGTGATCATTGGAAATACTTTGTCAGACATTCGTCCATATACGTTCGTTTTGGGATTGAACGAAACCGAAGGCACCATTTCTATTAATAGAAAAAGTCCTTGCACTTTACTCCGTCTTCAATTATCTTCATATAATCTGATTCGCAACGCTACTGCCAATACAGAGTGGTTCACGGATAATAATCCAACCGGTCTCTCCATATTGACAATGATTATTGGCAAATACTTTGATTGTCGGTTATTTAACTATCGAAGAAAACAAACACCCATTCAAACAACAAACAATCACTAGGCCCCTTAATTAATATTTTATTTATTAAATCACTTCTCCATTTCCTTGTCAATATTTGTTAACCAAATATTTTCACTAATCATATCGGCCTTTTACGCTATTTGGAGAACATTTTCAAATATCAACTTCTTTTATTTTCTATGTTTAGAAAATATCTTTTGTTTATAATTGGAAAACATTCCAATTACTTGTCTCTTTCACGACCATTCATTTTTAGACTTAGGAAATATTTATAATCATATTTCCAAAATTTCACTTCCTTGGGTTAAAACGAATGTTGTGTAAAACATCGTTAAGACAACCCAAAACACTGCATTCAACTAATTCTTATTCAAAAATTCCTCTTCGAGACTGGATCTTGCTATTTATTGGTTAAAAATGAAATCAATCAAGTTGGGTATAGCTACATCTCAGACCTTGACTAAAAAACATCCTTAACTTCAAAACGAACAAGAACACTTACCTTGAATAATTAGCATCATATAAAACCAATTCTCCATTTTTTTTAGTAAGGCCGGTCGGTTTTTAACGTGATCCGTAACACGCTTTTATTTATTAAAAAATAAAATATATTGAGTGCTGGTGCTATGCAGCTTAAATAACAACATAGTTCTTCCACGCAGGGAAGACAAAGTGAAATATATGACATTTCCCTATTTCATTTCCTAAATTACTTGTTACATTACATGCAGCATAACATTAATTTTATCTTGACTTCTTGCTGCTTTGAGGAGGCTACTTCTTAGCCTTTGTCGTCGTGAATTCCTTTCAATAGCTCAATGTTTTTGCTTCTTGTGATCGGAGCATTTCCAATCTTGCGTCCAGATGAACTAGTAGTTGGAGAATTGATGAAACTGTCTGGTGGAGGCGCTTTGTAGCCCGGTGGCGGCTTTATATGGTCATAGGGTCCAGGCTTCTTCGGCGCCGTTTCTTTGAGCGTTGTCACTAGTTGTTCATTGGATGGCGACTTTATGGTTAATTTGCTTCCATGATTCATAAACCCTGGTTTAAATGTAGAGGTTGTAGATTTGTTACCACCTGAAACTTTGATTCCTTCAAAATCCCTATCTTCGGTATTTACTCTGTCACGTCCACTTTCTATCACATTTTTAGATTCTGAATTGTTATAAACTTTTACCATTTTGTCTTCCACATAGCTGAAGTTGCTTTGAAGAAAAGAGTCGAGACAAGTGTGATCATCATCATCACTGTTAACACTTTTATGAGCAAGAAGATGAACATCACAATTAACAGTTCCTTCTATCCCATCATTTTCAGATGCTTTATTCAATTCAATGGAGCACTTCTCCCCTGCAAGACTACCACTGTGTATTTCGTCCCCTTTTATATTCAGCGTACACTTCATCCCATCAGTTTGACTCACTGTTTTCACAGCACATGTATCACGTAATGTGACAAAATCACCTCTTTGCTTAGTGAAGGCCTTATTTAACAAATCATTTACTTGCTGTATTTCTCCATCTTCACAAACGGTTCGAAGGTCCTCTTCAGCTACATCTTTAGTCAAGTCTGTAAGCATAGAGAAGTTGTTGTGGTCTTTGTCTTCAGTTCCTATATTTCCTTTCCGTGTTCCCAGGAATGAGCTAGATGGAGCATCAAAAGGCACTTTCTTTTTTGTTGTCACTATTCTCCACTCTGTGTTATTCTTCCTTTGAGTCTCAAAACTAGTGGATATTGTACCAACAGGCTTTCTAACATTTGTCATGTTCATAGTTCCTTTCTGCCATGTTGTATCAACTTCACTCACTCCAGTTATTTTGTCACAATTAACAGTCGAGTGCCCAAATAAAGCACACTTGACACAAATTTCCGGCATCCAAAAGTAGGAAACATGTACCTCTTGCTCGCTTCCATCAGGCAATAACACAGGAAAGATCACTGGTAATTCTGCGTTCGGCGTAATATCCACCATACATTTAGCAAACTCGAGGCATTCAAGTTTTTCAGTAGAAAGATCCATGCAAAGGAATCTTCCAACCCTCATCGCAAGCCAACTGATCCCAACTTTCGACCAGCCATAATGGTAGGTTTTTCAATTTTATCCATACAGGTATTGACTTTATACTTTTGTTCAGATCTCCTAAGTCGACGTCCCAAGGTCGAACTATGAAAAGCTTCCTTTGAATTATTACAGGATCTGCACGAAGGATCCGATCTCTGTCCTCAACATTATCAATGAAGAAAAAGAAGACTTTTCCTGTCGAGCGTACCTTGATTCCACCAGATGGGTGCCAGACCTGTTTCAAGCAATTAACAACCGCGGTGTAGGAAAGAGGCTTGTCCAGGAAGTGTCCAATGAGATAGCCGTCCCACTGTTCCTTAGCAGCATCTAAAATTAGAGCCGATGGTTTCAGAGCCTTTCCCGCAAATTCAAGTTCCATCGGAGGTGGCGAGAAAGATCCCGCGTTAGGTGGTTTAGAATCAAAAAGCGTGGACCACTTTCTAGGCCCAGTAGGTGGACCAGAGGAGAAGCTAGGGTTAGGAAGTTGTAACACCCCACACCCGCTAAGGTCACTCACTAAGGGAATGCCTTAGCTTCGGTGGAGTATTTAAGTGAATATAGAACTGAAGAATCACAACAAGACAGATATAAGTAATACTTGAAATTTAAAAACATCATTTCATTGCAGCAGAAGGTAAACATGTTTGGATACATATCAAAAACCATCAAGAGTCAAGTACAAAATATCCATCTCGTTAAAATATAAGTACATAATCCCACTACATACTAATAGCCATAATAGAAAAGATAACCGAGCTTTTCTTCAAGAGTCCAAGCTCCAAAAGATAGATAAAGCAATCTGATCAAAGCCCACTAGTGCTAGGCCCATTCTGAGAACCTGAGGGTTGGGGAAAAACATAAAAACAACGGGGTCAGACATAAGTCTGAGTGAGCCCTATAATCTTAACAATACAATCATTAAAGTAATTAGGGTATGATATAAACCTGGTACGGTACGCCTGGGGATAAATGACTACACTAAGCAGCCAACTAGACTTAGGATAAACTAAGATAATGGTAAAGATGCGCCTATCCACCTAAGGATAAATACTACACTGCACCACCCCAGATCTACCCACCCAAGGGTAATTCCTACACTGCACCACACCAGATCTACCCACCCAAGGGTAATTCCTACTTAAAGGTTGATCCCACTAAGTGTACTTAGTAATTTTTAATAATAGTTTCGTGTACCCCTAGCTGACTACATAGGTGCCGTCTGCCCCTATCTCCACTAGGTGTACCCACAACTTAGTAATTTTAATAGTAGTCTCGTGTACCCCTAGCTGTCTACATAGGTGCCGTCTGCCCCTATCTCCACTAGGTGTACCCACTACTCCCCAAGCGATCGGCTCCCTACCGTAGATAACCGTGCTGGCCCCACAGTGGGGTGTATCACTCCCCAAAGTGGCAACCCGATACTATCAATGGTGCATGGCTTATATCTACACGATGCAACAACGTCTTACCTACCAGCCCGGGTCCACACACGCATATGAAACCCGTTGGACTCGCGTTGCCGCCGCTACCCCGTTTTGGCCTCTTATAGTCAAGCCCAGTACGCGTGTCCCGTCCTCGACATGGGTCGAGCCCAATAAGATACATATGGGTTACTGGTTGAAATGGGCCCCCACAAGCTACGACTTAAGCTTTTCATTTTATCTAGTGCATCCCACTTAACCCTTTTTCATAATCATGCCCACTTACATGTTAAGGTTTGGTTAAGTCATCTAATCATGTTTCAATTGCCACTCAAGGCACCCACTAGATTTCTACATGCCACCCAAGGCACCCACTTGATTTCCACATGCCACCCAAGGCACCCACTTAACCCTTTAATCATGTTTAGTTACATGTTCCGCTTTGGTTAAGTATTCTAGTCGTATTCTCTATTGCCACCCAAGGCAACCCACTAGATTTTTCCACATGCCACCCAAGGCACCCACTTAACCCTTTAATCATGTTTAATTACATGTCCCACTTTGGTTAAGTGTTTTAATCTTATCTTCTATTACCACCCAAGGCAACCACTAGATTTCCTCATGCCACCCAAGGCACCCACTTAACCCTTTAATCATGTTTAATTACATGTTCCACTTTGGTTAAGTATTCTAATCGTATTTTCTATTGCCACCCAAGGCAACCACTAGATTTTTCCACATGCCACCCAAGGCACCCACTTAACCCCTCATGTCCCTCTACATGCTAATATGGTTAAGTGTTTCTTAATTGATTAAGAACGTAACCGTTGTAAAGACCTCTCACATTAGACTATCTTTTATGGCAGCTGGATTTGCCGGTCGGGTCCGGGCAGCCTTACGCCATAACTGAGTCTAACCTCGTGTCTATACACTTGTCACGTATTTAGTTTGTGCCTAAGACCTCTCACATTGGGCCAATCATTTATAGCCGTTGGATTTTCCGGTCGGTTACGGGCAGTCTTACGCTACAAAAGGGTCCAACCTCGTGTCTTAGTCGATTAATTACACCTAATTAATCACCCCCATATTTCGAATTAATTTTCCCTAATTAATTCCAATTTTAACAATGTACATAATTGACTCAATCATGTCCATCCACATTATGGTATGCATAATCATACCAATTTCACACCATTTCATTAACATGTATATTAACCCCATCGTTCCCCACGTAATTCGCTAACATGACATACAAGGGAAGATTCATCACAAATACAATGGGTTCAACTTGCATAACATTAGCATCAACATGGGTTTAAAGGTGTCAACATGCATATAGCATCAACCCAACTAGCAAAAATAATCAACCCAAACTTGCATGAATCACATATGTCATAAAGAGGTTAACTTGCATAAGTTATTTATGTCATACAAAGGGGTAAACTTGCATGTGTATGTATGACATACAAAGGGGTTAACTTGCATATGTATCCATATCATACTAAGGTGTAAACTTGCACATGTTACTTGCATAGAATCAGACACCAAACTTGCATAACATGTCATATATGAACTTGCATATAATCATACACCAAACTTGCATAACATATCATGTATGAACTAGCATATAATCATACACCAAACTTGCATATCATGGTGTCATAATGGATCAATGTTTCTCATATGACTTGCATATCTTGCATAACATCATAAGCACATAGCATATGACTTGCATAACTTGCATAACACCACAAACACATAGCATATGACTTGCATAACTTGCATAACATCATAATCACATAACATATGACTTGCATAACTTGCATAACATCATGATCACATAGCATATGACTTGCATAACTTGCATAACATCATGATCACATAACATATGACTTGCATAACTTGCATAACATCATGAACATGTATCATATGACTTGCATAACTTGCATAACATCACAAACACATAGCATATAGCTTGCATAACATGCATAACATCATTAACACATAGCATATAACTTGCATAACATGCATAACATCATTAACACATAGCATATAACTTGCATAACTTGCATTGATCCACATTCACAGCCATAACCACATTATATCCTATCATAATCATTTCAACAATTGGTCATTAAGGCTATAGAAAACTCATAACTTGTTGATTAGCACTCCTAAGAAGAAGATTAAGTTGCTAGAGTTGATTAGAGATTGATTTGAGAAGCTATCTTCCTCTTTAAGTTGATGGAGGCTCCTTCAAGTTGCATTTTGACGGCATAACGGTGTTGTATCTATTTTTAGTATGAATTAGGGTAGTCTTAGGGTGTATTTATAGAGTAGTTAGGTGTTTTAGGCCCTTAGATTAACCCTAAATCAGATTAGAGCCGTCAGATCTCGTCCTAGCCACCAAAACACAGCCCAAAAGCCAAACTGATGCACCCAGGTCACCTGGGCTCGACCAGGGAGGTCGGCCCCCAGATCGACCATAGGGTCGACTCCCCAGTCGACCTGGTGGGCAGGTCGACCCCCTGGGTCTGGCGGGAATTTTCCCGCCACTTCTAAAATTTGAAATTTCTGTTTTTAAATCTGTTTTTGAATTTCTGAAAACTTCTTTGGGCCTTATCTGGGTCATACGGACTCCGTTTTTCGAAAACTCAGACTCTATTTCGCGTATTTTTCCGAGACGAACGCAATGGCATAGCCTGTTTCCCCTGATTCAGATTTTAAAATTTAATTCTGCCTTGTTTTATATTATAGTAAGTTATTCAACATACGGGGTGTTACATTCTCCCCTACTTAAAGGATTTCGTCCCCGAAATCTCTAAGTCAAGAAGAACGTATCCTACCAACCAAAAACCATCTACTCAAACCATCAAACACTGGCATCCATTGTCCTTAGAGTTTCTAATGCTGTATGAACATATGCAAAGAGTGTGTGTATATGTTCCCTGTCTAATGCAAAATTAGGCGGTCCACTTATTTAGTTGACCACCTTAATGCAAACCATGATAGTGCCATGCATCCAATATGTATGCAAAAGATCCCTATCGACACATACTATTTCTATATGTGTGCACAACCATACACCAAAATGCATCATCCATGTGATAATACAACCATTATACATCCATTAATATAGCTTCCTACACACAATTTTATGCAATATGCAATATGAAGTGATTGAGCCGATCTAGTGCCTAGGGTGTGTGTATATGCATCCACGAGCAACCACTAGCAGCCACTTGCATCCACTCGCATCCATCAATCATAACATGTCTCAAACACATGTTTCAATCATAGGTTTACCCTATCTAAAGGTCAAAGGTACTAATGAGAGGACATACTAAAGATAAGTATTAGACAAACGATAAAGGAGAAGTTAAAAGACATATCCTCAAAAAGGAATGGGTACTATGAACGCATCTTCGCTTCTGTCTCCCAAGTAGCATTACTCTCATCTTCTCCCCTTGGCACTTTGACAAGTCGAACCTCTCTGTTTCTCAACTTCCTAATCTCTGACCCAAGGATGCGGGTAGGAGCTCGTCGAATAGTCGCATCACGCTCCACCTCTACTTCTCTAAGCAAGCTCGGCTCTACCACCTCTACGGTCTCATGTAGGCGCTTCCTCAAATGTGACACATGGAATACGTCATGTTCCCTATGCAACCGAACTATCTCTCGAAGATAAACTGAAGCTAGCCATGGAGCAGTCCTCTTGCTCTTCACGGGTATGAAATGGGCACTCTTAGTAAGTCTATCTACCACAACCCAAATTCCCGTATTACCCTTCCTCGATCTCAGTAACCTATCAATAAAATCCATCGAGACGCCATCCCACTTCCATTGTGGAACTTTCAATGGGCGAAGCAACCCACCGGGTTTCTTTTGCTCCGTCTTTCACCTGTTGGCACACCAAGCATCTAGCGACATACTCGGCCACATCTTTCTTCATACCGGCCCAAAAGAAAACTCGCTTCATGTCTTGGTACATCTTATCCCCACCGGGATGAATGGTCATCTTAGAACGGTGTGCATCATCAAGAATAGCCTTCCTTAAACCCTCGTCTTGCGGTACACAAAGTCTACCTTCTCTACGCAAGCACCCCCTATCGTCTAAGGTATACCTACTCAAATGGCTGGACGACTCCCCTTTTATGAGCCTCTATACCAACTCAACCAACTGTGGGTCGTCCCTCTGTGCCTCGCCAATCCGTCTCAAAAGAGTAGGTCTGACCTCCAAGGATGCTAGCAAACCGGGTATAAAGTCAACGGAAGGTCTGAAATCAAACATCGAGATAAATTCCAAGCTTCGTCGTTCCATGAACAATGAACTCAAGGACAACCTTTTTCTACTCAAGGCGTCCGCCACCATGTTACCCTTGCCAGGTGTATACGCTATCTCGAAATCTTAGGATGCTAAGAACTCCATCCACCTTTGCTGTCTCAAGACTATGCGCTCGAAGAGTCTCCAACACTTCCCTAAGATGTAGGACATGCTTTTCTCCACTTCTAGAGAAAACCAGGATATACTTTCATACAAAATCATCACAACTATCCATCTCTCACGCAAACCATCCTAGTCGAACTCGCCATCCCCCAAGTGCAAGCCCCAAAGGCCTAAACCAATATCAGACAAACTCCCAAGGGACACCTCCTTCGAATTCAGACGACCTACGTGAGATGATACTATTAAAAACGGCTAAATAATTAAGCCCTTGTCTAACTCTGGATGTCCTTGCCAATCTTGCTCCTAAAACCACCGTTGATCAAATAACTGGCTTTGCTTAACCCATTAAGCACACACGAAAACTTATTTCGCTCTTTAGAAAAGACCAAGATGTCATCCACAAAGACCACTACGAAGTTATTTAGGTACTTGTGACGAAAAGGAATTTCGCTCGGTCCGAACCGGTCGCTAAACCGACCCAGACCGTTCGAAACGCCCTATCGTTTGAGAACACGACAAATCAGAATGCATATAAAAGAACATTTCATTGTATATATTACAACAATGCATCAGATTACAAGAATATACAGAGTAAAAATGAATATTACACAGAAATATCAGAGATTTAAATTACATTTAAATACATCGCAGCAGAAAATAATACAATACACAACTAGAATGAGATATACGGATACAAAGCTTTCCGGATATCGTTCCAGCTGTAAACCAGGATCCTGTGAATATAAATCTGCAAAACCAAAACTACTAGCTGCCCGTGTCAAAATAGGGGCACCCAGAGTTTAGGTCAAAACAATAAACTCCAGGTCAGTCATGTGACTGGTGTGAGAACTAAAACAGCTATTAATCTTTATTTTAAAGATAGGTAAATCAAGGGACTACGCCGTATAACACGGAACGGGTTTCCTCCCAAGGATACCAGTGCATAAAACCAACAGCGAAATGCTAAATAAAGAAAAATGAAGCTGTTATAAGACCCAGGTCCTATCACACAATGCAACGCAAGCCGGGGGATAGGGTTTTCCCTTATAACAGCCAAAGAATGCTTGATACGTTTAAAACAAATCATTTGATACTATAATAAGTGTACAGTGTTTAAAACAATTTCAATCATAAATATAAATCATAGGCGACATGAGCGTCCCATTCCACTATGTCGCCCTATATAGGTTTACAATCAAAACCGCAATGTCGTATTGGAAGTTGGGTTATCATTTATGGTATGAACCGAGGCTAGGGGCAAGATCCTCTACCGATTTGTGACTCTCTAGCCCGAGCCACAGGGTCAGAGCGCATCGACCCTTTAGATCGTCGGGGCCGGTCCACCGATGTGGATTATTATGCCTGAACACTACGTTTCCCCGCCCCTTGGGGCGTAAGCCTGGCCCGTCAGCCGACCAGAAGCATCGGCCGAAACCGATATCATGAGGCGCCTCGCTTTTCAGCAAGTAATAATAAGTAACATCCACATGATTCAAACTCGTCAGCCAGTTCAAGCACTGACGCCACTCCTAACTAGAAAGAAACGCATGTCCTTCCTGAGGTCCGTCTCCCGTTTTTAGTTCATACCGGGTGTGATACTCGCGAATCAACGTTACACAAAGCTACGCCACACAAGGCCGTGCTTTGATCATCAACCACAAGACTTTGCTTTTCAACAAAAGCCTTGATCCATGCAACTCAGCATGCCACATTGTCAGTCCATACTGTACCACTGATTTCTGCCAATATATAACCTCTAGGCTCGTACGTCTCAGAGAAGGGTGTATAGCAAGAGAATAAATTCTCTGCCACCAAACAAATATATATTTAGCAGAGATCACCAATACAGTATAAAGGAATACAACGTCAGACACACTATCCATTTACAAGTCCGTTCTGGGTCTGAACGAAACCGGAGGCACATTCCTCGCATATCCATCCATCTCCAAGTACGTCTGGATGATCACCAACTGTTTCCATCTTCTTGGGTGTACAGCCCAATCAAGATCATCAGCAATCACCCAAACGACGTGAAGACTTCCGGTCTTCGACCATCGTCTTCATCTTCGACTTATCGTCGTATCAGTTATTCAGAATGGGATAAACCCGGTCTTCCCGAATAACTCGCGTATATTTTAAATAAGTGTTACACAAACACAACATACGCCTCATTCCAATTCATTAGTCACTAACCGTAAATTAATCAAGAGAATAATTCCCCAAATATTAACCCCGAAGGCCTAAACCAACATCAGATCAATATCCAAAAAACCATTCTGCTTGGCTAACCGACAGTTAGTTTCTAATTTTCACATTCATAGGGAAAGGTTCCCATTAATTTTATCCAAGATAAATTTCTGGAATTTATTCTTTAATCTATTTTTGAATATCAATTCAAACTAGTCGGGATTAACGAAACTTACCGAAGTAGTCATTTGTTTTGATTTCCCAATCCCAACCTATTCATCCCATGAAGTAAAACTGGTAATACTTCATATCTAACACCACGGTGTTATCGGTAAATTCAATTACCATTTCACGTTCAAATCTTATTAAAGATTTAACTATCGCCTAGAGTAAAACTGGTGATACTCCATTCTCGACCTTTTCAATCTAATTAAAGATTCATTAAAACTCCACTTAGTTTTAATCTTTAACTGGGTTAAAGAATCAGTGTCATTTAAAACACAGTTCACGATAAACCCAAAATCACATTCATTAATTATCGGGTTAAAGAACGAGTGTTATTTAAAACACTGTTCACGATGAACCCAAAAATCAATATCAATTCAATTCCAATTAAATATTATTTAATTGGTACACTTCATTAAATCTAAATAAAAAGATTTAATCTTTTCTCAGCTGGGTTCAAGAACAGTGTTAGTGAAGACACCATTCACGACAAACCCAAATCACATTTGATATTCAATACGAGGCTCTGAATAGAAAATATATCGGCTTATATTCAATATCAAATTCTACGATTAACAAATGTCGTATTGGAAATAACGATATATATATATCTACATCTTTCAAATTTCCATAACAACATCTGTAGAATCCCGAAATCCAACGTCGAAATATTCCGAAGACAATTTCAATTCAAATCCATTTCAATGCAATCATTGGAAATTCTGGTTATTTTCAAAACCATTTCAAATTCGATTTATTTATCCAAAAATAAATAGAATCATAATTCTAGTTCAAAACTAGTTCATTTCGATAAAAATCTATTTTTATCTTTTCAAATATGGAGTTTTTCATCCCAATTCTTTCTAAATCATTTCTTATGATTTTACACAAATTATTACTATTTTTAATAATTTTATCAAGGCCTGTACAGTCGATTTCCATCAACGGCCATCGAACTGCACTTACAACGACCTTTTTCAAATTTGATTTGGACATAATTCCAAATCCAACTGTTAGATTTCTAATTTCTAATATTTGTTAGAAAACTCTTTTCGATACGAACCCAACGGTTCCGGTTTTAGGAGAATCCGACGGTCGGATCTCCCGTAATGTCCGTTTGAAATAAATGGTCGAAATTCACGAACTGCCGCGGCGCGGCGCGTTCTATTCAGGCCATTATATTATATATATATAATATATAATATATATTTCGTCGATTTCTATTTAAAACGAATTATATAAATAGTTTTGAATTCGTTTCAAAAGCAATTTCAACTTCCATTTCAATTCAAATCAAAATTGAATTCTTCTTTATAAATTCGTTTTAAAATTCATTTCTATTCAATTCAAATTTCAATTCAATTTGAATTCATTTCAATTCGCTTTCAATTCAATTTGAATTCGTTTTCAATTCATTTCGAAATCGTTTTCAATTCAATTCATTTCGAAATCGTTTTCAATTCAATTCATTTCGAAATTGTTTTCAATTCAATTCATTTCGAAATCGTTTTCAAGTCGATATAAATATCGTTCACGTCAAAATGGCGTCAATCTAATCAACACGGCTTCATATATTCCTTTATTCTATTCAACAAATGAATATTTATTTTTGTCCACACACGACTAATCTCAACGAATGAGTACTGTCCACGTGTGACTATTTTTGTTAAATTATTTCGTTCAACACATGACTAATCTCAACGGATGAGTACAGTCAACACATGAACCTTTATTTTATAGTGATAAAGATATAAAATTTATTATTAAAATATTTCGTTCAACACATGACTAATCTCAACGAATGAGTACAGTCAACACATGAACCTTTATTTTATAATATTCTTTATTTTCTAAATTGGAATGAGGCCCAATCAATTACCATATAAAGTTAATTATATGGATTCCATACAACAAATGTATATAATAGCAACGATAGATAATCAACCATCAACCAAAGTGCACTACACTGTATAAGCATCAAATATAGATATCTAACGCTTATAACATCCTGTCAATCAATCGATCAACATATTTAATCAATCAGGATGAGTGAACTTCATATTTCATCCCAACACCCGTGTGGGGTTTTCAAACTATCAAACACAGATTTTAGTTGTGCAGATGGGCAATGTGTAAAATTTATCGACCCAATCAATATCAGTCAAATCAGTGTATATAAACAAATCGGCCGATTTGTTTATAAATATTTATTTATTCACTTTCACGTTAAAAATTATATTTTTAACGATAAAACATTTTATTCAACCTATGAATATTCTATTCGGTTCATTTATTCAATAAAATGATATTTTTATTTTTCTAACATATTTTAGAAAATTTCGGCGGCATAACGGCACGATACTAGAAACGGGACGAGGCCTAGCCTTATCCCCGGTCTAGTGAAGGCCCACGCCATTCACAACTCAATCAAATCAATTTCATTTCACCAACCAATTCAAATTTCAATCAAATAATCTAACCAACTACACAACCAAACAATTTAACAAACAAGCCATCCATGGTCTGTGGATGACGGGTGTCGGGTGCTACTAAACACCGTCTGCATCCTAGTATATATATATAACTAGAAAACTAAATTAAAGAGTGAGAAATTCTCACCAATAGCTATCCAACTTCAGGACACTTCATTTATAGAAATCTTCGCCGTTCTCGCCTTTTTATCACCTTCATTGCCCGTATTCTCTACATATGTAAAAACCGAATTTTTACTTCGCTATTCAATATATAAAAATCGAATTTTTACTATGTTGTTCAATATATAAAAATCGAATTTTTACTATGCTATTCAATATATAAAAATCGAATTTTTACTATGCTATTCAATATATAAAAATCGAATTTTTACTATGCTATTCAATATATAAAAATCGAATTTTTACTATGCTATTCAATATATAAAAATCGAATTTTTACTTTGCTATTCAATATATAAAAATCGAATTTTTACTTTGCTATTCAATATATAAAAATCGAATTTTTACTATGCTATTCAATATATAAAAATCGAATTTTTACTTTGCTATTCAATATATAAAAATCGAATTTTTACTTTTGCCTCATATGGATAAAATTCTATTTTTTTTATCACGCTATTCTTCATATAAAGATTTCGCCTTTTTTATTTTTAAAATCTAACCTTTTCACTTTTAAAAATATCGTCTTTTCACTTTTTAAAAATATCGTCTTTTTCATTTTTAAAAATATCGTCTTTTTCATTTTTAAAAATATCGTCTTTATGTTACCATTAAAACAATAAAGATCCAATTTTCATCGGCCATTTATATGAATAAAAATCTAATTTTTACTTCACTAACATATATGGAAAAATCGAATTTTTATCATTACTCTTCAAATAAAAAAAAAATCCGAGCTTTTAAAATATAAAAATTCTATTCTTTTAAATATAAAAATTCGATTTTAAACTATGCCTTTAACATATAAAAACCGAGTTAAAAATAAAATTAGAAACTAAGGGAACTCAACGAATTGTGGGGGGGGGGGGAAGTCTGCTACCGTCGTCTGCAAGAGGGCTCGCGGATCGGTGCTCTGGAGGGGCTGCAGGAGGCAAGGGAGGCGGTCTGTTGCGCTTTGGATTGGAGGAGGGGGGTTGCGCTCGCTGGTCTGGTGGCGGGGAGACCTCGCGGTGGAGGAGTGTGGGCCTACGGCGTCAGTGGCGTTTGTTCTAGGGTTGGGTGGATTGGAGTTTAACGACGGAGAGAGGGGAGGCGTTGGGGATTTGGAGGAGATCGGAGAAGAAGAGGCGCCGTCGATCGGCGGCTGGGCAGGGCAGCGGCAGGGGGTTGATCGGCGGTGGGTGCGGTGATCCGAGAAGCATCGCGATGGGTCAACGTTTTTTTTTTTGTTAAATCGAATTGAAATGAACGTGGGGGGGGGGGGGGGGGGGCAGAAGTTAAAGGGAAGAGAGAAATGTTTTTTTTTATTATTATTAATTTAATTTCAAAAAGGTGACTTTTTATTTCGACCTCGAAACGGGGTCCACCGCCTGTCGTCCATAGCTAATTACCCCCATTCCGAACACAATGGGATATGTATCGCAAGCTGATTTGATCGTTTCGATTAGTTTCCGTTGAATTTACATTTAAATTACTATATTGAATTTTAAACGTACATTTCAAATTACCGGGGTCGCATACGAACTTTAAAAATTCTAGAAAAATATTTTCTAGCTTCGTATTGACGATACGGTCCTAACAAAACTAGTTTCGTCGAATTCTGAGACCGTTTGAAAAATGGCCAATTTCCAGTCGATTAAAATCAACTAAAACTGGTCAAACGCGTTTTCCTTTGCCACGCACACATATTGATTCGAAAAATTATGAAATTTGGAATCTATCAATAACTTTACATCACGGACCCAACAAAACTGGTTTCGTCGAAATCCGAGGTCGTTTGCAAAATTCTCATTTTTAAGGGCCTGAATTCCATAGCGACTATTCAGAATTTTCAACTGGACATATCTTTTGATTCCCGCTATGAAATCTTGATTTTTCGGATTCGTTGGAAAGATATCATCAAATAGATTCTATTGTTTTTGGTTTCACTAAAATCCGGATTGTTTTGCACCCGGTACATTCAATTGAAGTTTGAAATCGAATTATCGAACTACCGCGCCATTTTCAATTCCTTTTATAATTATATATAATTATTTATATTCTAACGACGACGCGTATAAATATATACGTTCTAATTATATTCAAAATAAATTTCTCGTCGATATTATTTAAAATAATTCATTTTAAATAATCAAAATTCGCTAAAATTGCCAAAATAAAAATTTTAAACTGGCCCAGATTTTCGGGTTGTTACAATATCCCCCACTTAAAACTTTTCGTCCCCAAAAAGGAAGAAAGTCGAAAGTGGTTTGATAAATCAATTCTACGTTCGATCTGGCTTCCATTCTCCAACTTTTCAGTTTCTGAGAATTTTCAAATTTTCAAAAATTTGGCTAACACCCTAAATTTTCGAAAAATTTCGCCATAACCTCCCCTGCACCGGGAGCATCGGGGAATTTCAAATAGCTTCCCCGGTCCTTCAGATCTCAAAAAGAAAAAGAAAAAGCCAAGCGGCTAGCCAATAGGCTCATAAAATCATCATCACCCAAACAAAACAGTAAATTATGTAGTAAACATGTACCTATTTGTCGGGCAAACAAATTTTATTCTCTGCTCTAGCCTCCTTGCTATGACCTGTTCAATGTAAGTAGATGTACATGCAAGCAAATGCGACCAATTTTCAATATAATTCAATATGTGATTCAATTAGGCTAAATGGCTAAAAATTAGCAAACAAATAAACAAACAACACAAACATCAATCAATTAGTTGATTAGCTTTTCAAATTCATAACTTTGATACATATACAAAAATCAGATTTTTGATGCCAAATCACAACAATAAGCCCTATCTAATTTTGGTTCTCACACCAGTCTAATGGAAATATATAGAAATCCCACCTTCGAAACACGAACATAAGTTCTGATGATGATCGATCAATCATCAGAACCATCTCCGGGTGTCTAGAATGTGATTCTATATCTATCCAGTATATTAAAATTTCAAATACACGTTTGCAAGGAGTATATGCAAAATCTTTATATACTGGACTGTCCAAATCTATATAAACTAAATAATCAAATACGAATAATTGATTTTAAATTTTCAAAACAAAATTTGTTTCATTTTAAAAATACACTCTTCACACTCGTCCTAGGATACTACTGATCCTATCTCTAACGAGTCATTCCCATTGGATATTGCTAATCCAATATCTGATGAATTCTTTCGTATGGTTCTAATGTGCCTTGTTCTCTGAGCTTTGTAAACCAAAGCTCTGATACCAACTGTGACGAAAAGGAATTTCGCTCGGTCCGAACCGGTCGCTAAACCGACCCAGACCGTTCGAAACGCCCTATCGTTTGAGAACACGACAAATCAGAACGCATATAAAAGAACAGTTCATTGTATATATTACAACAATGCATCAGATTACAAGAATATACAGAGTAAAAATGAATATTACACAGAAATATCAGAGATTTAAATTACATTTAAATACATCGCAGCGGAAAATAATACAATACACAACTAGAATGAGATATACGGATACAAAGCTTTCCGGATATCGTTCCAGCTGTAAACCAGGATCCTGTGAATATAAATCTGCAAAACCAAAACTACTAGCTGCCCGTGTCAAAATAGGGGCACCCAGAGTTTAGGTCAAAACAATAAACTCCAGGTCAGTCATGTGACTGGTGTGAGAACTAAAACAGCTATTAATCTTTATTTTAAAGATAGGTAAATCAAGGGACCACGCCGTATAACACGGAACGGGTTTCCTCCCAAGGATACCAGTGCATAAAACCAACAGCGCAATGCTAAATAAAGAAAAATGAAGCTGTTATAAGACCCAGGTCCTATCACACAATGCAACGCAAGCCGGGGGATAGGGTTTTCCCTTATAACAACCAAAGAATGCTTGATACGTTTAAAACAAATCATTTGATACTATAATAAGTGTACAGTGTTTAAAACAATTTCAATCATAAATATAAATCATAGGCGACATGAGCGTCCCATGCCACTATGTCGCCCTATATAGGTTTAAATCAAAACCGCAATGTCGTATTGGAAGTTGGGTTATCATTTATGGTATGAACCGAGGCTAGGGGCAAGATCCTCTACCGATTTGTGACTCTCTAGCCCGAGCCACAGGGTCAGAGCGCATCGACCCTTTAGATCGTCAGGGCCGGTCCACCGATGTGGATTATTATGCCTGAACACTATGTTTCCCCGCCCTTTGGGGCGTAAGCCTGGCCCGTCAGCCGACCAGAAGCATCGGCCGAAACCGATATCACGAGGCGCCTCGCTTTTCAGCAAGTAATAATAAGTAACATCCACATGAGTCAAACTCGTCAGCCAGTTCAAGCACTGACGCCACTCCTAACTAGAAAGAAACGCATGTCCTCCCAGAGGTCCGTCTCCCGTTTTTAGTTCATACCGGGTGTGATACTCGCGAATCAACGTTACACAAAGCTACGCCACACAAGGCCGTGCTTTGATCATCAACCACAAGACTTTGCTTTTCAACAAAAGCCTTGATCCATGCAACTCAGCATGCCACATTGTCAGTCCATACTATACCACTGATTTCTGCCAATATATAACCTCTAGGCTCGTACGTCTCAGAGAAGGGTGTATAGCAAGAGAATAAATTCTCTGCCACCAAACAAATATATATTTAGCAGAGATCACCAATATAGTATAAAGGAATACAATGTCAGACACACTATCCATTTACAAGTCTGTTCTGGGTCTGAACGAAACCGGAGGCACATTCCTCGCATATCCATCCATCTCCAAGTACGTCTGGACGATCACCAACTGTTTCCATCTTCTTGGGTGTACAGCCCAATCAAGATCATCAGTAATCACCCAAACGACGTGAATACTTCCGGTCTTCGACCATCGTCTTCATCTTCGACTTATCGTCGTATCAGTTATTCAGAATGGGATAAACCCGGTCTTCCCGAATAACTCGCGTATATTTTAAATAAGTGTTACACAAACACAACATACGCCTCATTCCAATTCATCAGTCACTAACCGTAAATTAATCAAGAGAATAATTCCCCAAATATTAACCCCGAAGGCCTAAACCAACATCAGATCAATATCCAAAAAACCATTCTGCTTGGCTAACCGACAGTTAGTTTCTAATTTTCACATTCATAGGGAAAGGTTCCCATTAATTTTATCCAAGATAAATTTCTGGAATTTATTCTTTAATCTATTTTTGAATATCAATTCAAACTAGTCGGGATTAACGAAACTTACCGAAGTAGTCATTTGTTTTTATTTCCCAATCCCAACCTATTCATCCCATGAAGTAAAACTGGTAATACTTCATATCTAACACCACGGTGTTATCGGTAAATTCAATTACCATTTCACGTTCAAATCTAATTAAAGATTTAACTATCGCCTAGAGTAAAACTGGTGATACTCCATTCTCGACCTTTTCAATCTAATTAAAGATTCATTAAAACTCCACTTAGTTTTAATCTTTAACTGGGTTAAAGAATCAGTGTCATTTAAAACACAGTTCACGATAAACCCAAAATCACATTCATTAATTATCGGGTTAAAGAACGAGTGTTATTTAAAACACTATTCACGATAAACCCAAAAATCAATATCAATTCAATTCCAATTAAATATTATTTAATTGGTACACTTCATTAAATCTAAATAAAAAGATTTAATCTTTTCTCAGCTGGGTTCAAGAACAGTGTTAGTGAAGACACCATTCACGACAAACCCAAATCACATTTGATATTCAATACGAGGCTCTGAATAGAAAATATATCGGCTTATATTCAATATCAAATTCTACGATTAACAAATGTCGTATTGGAAATAACGATATATATATATCTACATCTTTCAAATTTCCATAACAACATCTGTATAATCCCGAAATCCAACGTCGAAATATTCCGAAGACAATTTCGATTCAAATCCATTTCAATGCAATCATTGGAAATTCTGGTTATTTTCAAAACCATTTCAAATTCGATTTATTTATCCAAAAACAAATAGAATCATAATTCTAGTTCAAAACTAGTTCATTTCGATAAAAATCTATTTTTATCTTTTCAAATATGGAGTTTTTCATCCCAAATCTTTCTAAATCATTTCTTATGATTTTACACAAATTATTACTATTTTTAATAATTTTATCAAGGCCTGTACAGTCGATTTCCATCAACGGCCATCGAACTGCACTTACAGCGACCTTTTTCAAATTTGATTTGGACATAATTCCAAATCCAACCGTTAGATTTCTAATTTCTAATATTCGTTAGAAAACTCTTTTCGATACGAACCCAACAGTTCCGGTTTTAGGAGAATCCGACGATCGGATCTCCCGTAATGTCCGTTTGAAATAAATGGTCGAAATTCACGAACTGCCGCGGCGCGGCGCATTCTATTCAGGCCATTATATTATATATATAATATATATAATATATATTTCGTCGATTTTTATTTAAAACGAATTATATAAATAGTTTTGAATTCGTTTCAAAAGCAATTTCAACTTCCATTTCAATTCAAATCAAAATTGAATTCTTCTTTATAAATTCGTTTTAAAATTCATTTCTATTCAATTCAAATTTCAATTCAATTTGAATTCATTTCAATTCGCTTTCAATTCAATTTGAATTCGTTTTCCATTCATTTCGAAATCGTTTTCAATTCAATTCATTTCGAAATCGTTTTCAATTCAATTCATTTCGAAATCATTTTCAATTCAGTTCATTTCGAAATCGTTTTCAAGTCGATATAAATATCGTTCACGTCAAAATGGCGTCAATCTAATCAACACGGCTTCATATATTCCTTTATTCTATTCAACAAATGAATATTTATTTTTGTCCACACACGACTAATCTCAACGAATGAGTACTGTCCACGTGTGACTATTTTTGTTAAATTATTTTGTTCAACACATGACTAATCTCAACGGATGAGTACAATCAACACATGAACCTTTATTTTATAGTGATAAAGATATAAAATTTATTATTAAAATATTTCGTTCAACACATGACTAATCTCAACGAATGAGTACAGTCAACACTTGAACCTTTATTTTATAATATTCTTTATTTTCTAAATTGGAATGAGGCCCAATCAATTACCATATAAAGTTAATTATATGGATTCCATACAACAAATGTATATAATAGCAACGATAGATAATCAACCATCAACCAAAGTGCACTACACTGTATAAGCATCAAATATAGATATCTAACGCTTATAACAGCCTGTCAATCAATCGATCGACATATTTAATCAATCAGGATGAGTGAACTTCATATTTCATCCCAACACCCGTGTGGGGTTTTCAAAAAATCAAACACAGATTTTAGTTGTGCAGTTGGGCGATGTGTAAAATTTATCGACCCAATTAATATCAGTCAAATCAGTGTATATAAACAAATCGGCCGATTTGTTTATAAATATTTATTTATTCACTTTCACGTTAAAAATTATATTTTTAACGATAAAACATTTTATTCAACCTATGAATATTCTATTCGGTTCATTTATTCAATAAAATGATATTTTTATTTTTCTAACATATTTTAGAAAATTTCGGCGGCATAACGGCACGATACTAGAAACGGGACGAGGCCTAGCCTTATCCCCGGTCTAGTGAAGGCCCACGCCATTCACAACTCAATCAAATCAATCTCATTTCACCAACCAATTCAAATTTCAATCAAATAATCTAACCAACTACACAACCAAACAATTTAACAAACAAGTCGTCCATGGTCTGTGGATGACGGGTGTCGGGTGCTACTAAACACCGTCTGCATCCTAGTATATATATATATAACTAGAAAACTAAATTAAAGAGTGAGAAATTCTCACCAATAGCTATCCAACTTCACGACACATCATTTATAGAAATCTTCGCCGTTCTCGCCATTTTATCACCTTCATTGCCCGTATTCTCTACATATGTAAAAATCGAATTTTTACTTCGCTATTCAATATATAAAAATCGAATTTTTACTATGTTGTTCAATATATAAAAATCGAATTTTTACTATGCTATTCAATATATAAAAATCGAATTTTTACTATGCTATTCAATATATAAAAATCGAATTTTTACTATGCTATTCAATATATAAAAATCGAATTTTTACTATGCTATTCAATATATAAAAATCGAATTTTTACTTTGCTATTCAATATATAAAAATCGAATTTTTACTTTGCTATTCAATATATAAAAATCGAATTTTTACTATGCTATTCAATATATAAAAATCGAATTTTTACTTTGCTATTCAATATATAAAAATCGAATTTTTACTTTTGCCTCATATGGATAAAATTCTATTTTTTTTATCACGCTATTCTTCATATAAAGATTTCGCCTTTTTTATTTTTAAAATCTAACCTTTTCACTTTTAAAAATATCGTCTTTTCACTTTTTAAAAATATCGTCTTTTTCATTTTTAAAAATATCGTCCTTTTCATTTTTAAAAATATCGTCTTTATGTTACCATTAAAACAATAAAGATCCAATTTTCATCGGCCATTTATATGAATAAAAATCTAATTTTTACTTCACTAACATATATGGAAAAATCGAATTTTTATCGTTACTCTTCAAATAAATAAAAAAATCCGAGCTTTTAAAATATAAAAATTCTATTCTTTTAAATATAAAAATTCGATTTTAAACTATGCCTTTAACATATAAAAACCGAGTTAAAAATAAAATTAGAAACTAAGGGAACTCACCGAATTGTGGGGGGGGGGGAGTCTGCTACCGTCGTCTGCAAGAGGGCTCGCGGATCAGTGCTCTGGAGGGGCTGCAGGAGGCAAGGGAGGCGGTCTGTTGCGCTTTGGATTGGAGGAGGGGGGTTGCGCTCGCTGGTCTGGTGGCGGGGAGACCTCGCGGTGGAGGAGTGTGGGCCTACGGCGTCAGTGGCGTTTGTTCTAGGGTTGGGTGGATCGGAGTTTAACGACGGAGAGAGGGGAGGCGTTGGGGAGTTGGAGGAGATCGGAGAAGAAGAGGCGCCGTCGATCGGCGGCTGGGCAGGGCAGCGGCAGGGGGTTGATCGGCGGTGGGTGCGGTGATCCGAGAAGCATCGCGATGGGTCAACATTGTTCTTTTTTTTTTGTTAAATCGAATTGAAATGAACGTGGGGGGGGGGGGGGGGGCAGAAGTTAAAGGGAAGAGAGAAATGTTTTTTTTTTATTATTATTAATTTAATTTCAAAAAGGTGACTTTTTATTTCGACCTCGAAACGGGGTCCACCGCCTGTCGTCCATAGCTAATTACCCCCATTCCGAACACAATGGGATATGTATCGCAAGCTGATTTGATCGTTTCGATTAGTTTCCGTTGAATTTACATTTAAATTACTATATTGAATTTTAAACATACATTTCAAATTACCGGGGTCGCATACAAACTTTAAAAATTCTAGAAAAATATTTTCTAGCTTCGTATTGACGATACGGTCCTAACAAAACTAGTTTCGTCGAATTCTGAGACCGTTTGAAAAATGGCCAATTTCCAGTCGATTAAAATCAACTAAAACTGGTCAAACTCGTTTTCCTTTGCCACGCTCACATATTGATTCGAAAAATTATGAAATTTGGAATCTATCAATAACTTTACATCACGGACCCAACAAAACTGGTTTCGTCGAAATCCGAGGTCGTTTGCAAAATTCTCATTTTTAAGGGCCTGAATTCCATAGCGACTATTCAGAATTTTCAACTGGACATATCTTTTTATTCCCGCTATGAAATCTTGATTTTTCGGATTCGTTGGAAAGATATCATCAAATAGATTCTATTGTTTTTGGTTTCACTAAAATCCGGATTGTTTTGCACCCGGTACGTTCAATTGATGTTTGAAATCGAATTATCGAACTACCGCGCCTTTTTCAATTCCTTTTATAATTATATATAATTATTTATATTCTAACGACGACGCGTATAAATATATACGTTCTAATTATATTCAAAATAAATTTCTCGTCGATATTATTTAAAATAATTCATTTTAAATAATCAAAATTCGCTAAAATTGCCAAAATAAAAATTTTAAACTGGCCCAGATTTTCGGGTTGTTACAGTACTCCCTGAACACTCCACTCATCAAATCAACAAAGTATGCGGGGGCGTTCGTCAAACCAAATGGCATCACAAGCCACTCATAGAAACCACCCGGAGTCCTAAAGGCGGTATTCTCTACACTATCCTCAGTCACTCCCAACTGATGAAACTCCATGGCCAAGTCCCACTGCGAAAACACTGAGGCGCCAACCAACTGATCAAAGAGATCGTCAATCCTTGGCAATGGGTGTCTACTCTTCTTTGTGAGCTTGTTGAGTTCTCTATAGTCTACACAAAATATGAGGGACCCATCCGCCTTCGTGGCAAAAACTACTGGAGCACCCCACTCCGATATACTTCGTCTTATGAACCCCTTTTCAAGCAACTCCCCTACTTGCTTATGGAGTTCCCTCCTCTCACGAGGAGCCATGTGGCGCACTGACAAAGATACTGGTTTAGCATCGTCTACCAGATATATTCGGAGGTCTATCTCCCGCTTCGGAGGTAAGCCCTTCACCTCCCCAAACACATCCGAGTATTCCCGGACCACTCTAACAGATCGCCAACTCTTGACCGAAGCGTCAAGCGATTCAAGATAACTTAGCATAACAGAATCTATGGGATTTCAAAAGATCTCGAGAGTGTTACCCAAGCGGGTCATGAGCCTAACAACTCTCCTTTCGCAATCAAGAACGGCATCATTACTGGGTAACCAGTCCATGCCCAAAATCAACCCATAGCCCGTGAAGCCCAAACAAAAGCATCACCCCTAAACTCAACGCTAAGTATGAGGATCTTCAAACCCAAACATATCATGGACAAATGAGTGGAGCCCCCAATTGGGTTTGAAACAACCACGGGATCATCTACTAAACTGGTGTCTAGGTGCAGTGACTCAACTAATGATGATGAGATAAACGAATGTGGTGCACTAGAGTCGAATAAAGTTCGAACAGGATGATCGAGAGAACCAAATTTCAACTTAGACGGTCCTACCCCCATCAGGTATACCCGTCGTGAGGGAATACATCTACCCTCCAGAAGATCCTGTACTTCGTCCTTACCTCTTTGGATAACCCCAAGGTGTCCTATTTCTCCAAAACAACTAGCCTTCCCCTTCACATTCTCCTTTCGTGGCCTTCTTACCACGATGAGGTTTCGTCCCTTATTTACCTAATAGCTATTTGAACCTTCCTCTCTCGTCCATCTTAACGGTACCCATAAGCCCTCCACCTCCCTGGACTAACTTCTTAGCCTGGCAAACGACTTAGTCCCTTGAAGTGGTTCTTCCGTCCTTCATATGGAAGTCCTTACTTATCTTAGAAAGACATCTATACGCGGAGGGGGAATTCAAAAAGAGAAAGAGGAAGAGATTCAAAACGGAGAATCCGAAGGATAAAGATATGGCTATTGGGGATTATGCTTTTCTTTCAAAAACTTTTCTCTTAAAAGACATGTTTTCGAAAATACTTCTTCCAAAAATGTTTTTAGAAAAATAGTTTTCTAAAAAAATTTATCTGTTCCGGTAACCTTAAGCTCTGATACCACGTGTAACACCCCACACCCGCTAAGGTCACTCACTAAGGGAATACCTTAGCTTCGGTGGAGTATTTAAGTGAATATAGAACTGAAGAATCACAACAAGACAGGTATAAGTAATACATGAAATTTAAAAACATCATTTCATTGCAGCAGAAGGTAAACATGTTTGGTTACATATCAAAAACCATCAAGAGTCAAGTACAAAATATCCATCTCGTTAAAATATAAGTACATAATCCCACTACATACTAATAGCCATAATAGAAAAGATAACCGAGCTTTTCTTCAAGAGTCCAAGCTCCAAAAGATAGATAAAGCAATCTGATCAAAGCCCACTAGTGCTAGGCCCATTCTGAGAACCTGAGGGTTGGGGAAAAAGATAAAAACAACGGGGTCAGACATAAGTCTGAGTGTGCCCTATAACCTTAACAATACAATCATTAAAGTAATTAGGGTATGATATAAACCTGGTACGGTACGCCTGGGGATAAATGACTACACTAAGCAGCCAACTAGACTTAGGATAAACTAAGATAACGGTAAAGACGCGCCTATCCACCTAAGGATAAATACTACACTGCACCACCCCAGATCTACCCACCCAAGGGTAATTCCTACACTACACCACACCAGATCTACCCACCCAAGGGTAATTCCTACTTAAAGGTTGATCCCACTAAGTGTACTTAGTAATTTTTAATAATAGTTTCGTGTACCCCTAGCTGACTACATAGGTGCCGTCTGCCCCTATCTTTACTAGGTGTATCCACAACTTAGTAATTTTAATAGTAGTCTCGTGTACCCCTAGCTGTCTACATAGGTGTCGTTTGCCCCTATCTCTACTAGGTGTACCCACTACTCCCCAAGCGATCGGCTCCCTACCGTAGATACCCGTGCTGGCCCCACAGTGGGGTGTATCACTCCCCAAAGTGGCAACCCGATACTATCAATGGTGCACGGCTTATATCTACACGATGCAACAACGTCTTACCTACCAGCCCGGGTCCACACACGCATATGAAACCCGTTGGACTCGCGTTGCCACCGCTACCCCGTTTTGGCCTCTTATAGTCAAGCCCAGTACGCGTGTCCCGTCCTCGACATGGGTCGAGCCCAATAAGATACATATGGGTTACTGGTTGAAATGGGCCCCCACAAGCTACTACTTAAGCTTGTCATTTTATCTAGTGCATCCCACTTAACCCCTTTTTCATAATCATGCCCACTTACATGTTAAGGTTTGGTTAAGTCATCTAATCATGTTTCAATTGCCACTCAAGGCACCCACTAGATTTCTACATGCCACCCAAGGCACCCACTTGATTTCCACATGCCACCCAAGGCACCTACTTAACCCTTTAATCATGTTTAGTTACATGTTCCACTTTGGTTAAGTATTCTAGTCGTATTCTCTATTGCCACCCAAGACAACCCACTAGATTTTTCCACATGCCACCCAAGGCACCCACTTAACCCTTTAATCATGTTTAATTACATGTCCCACTTTGGTTAAGTGTTTTAATCTTATCTTCTATTGCCACCCAAGGCAACCACTAGATTTCCTCATGCCACCCAAGGCACCCACTTAACCCTTTAATCATGTTTAATTACATGTTCCACTTTGGTTAAGTATTCTAATCGTATTTTCTATTGCCACCCAAGGCAACCACTAGATTTTTCCACATGCCACCCAAGGCACCCACTTAACCCCTCATGTCCCTCTACATGCTAATATGGTTAAGTGTTTCTTAATTGATTAAGAATGTAACCGTTGTAAAGACCTCTCACATTAGACTATCTTTTATGGCAGCTGGATTTGCCGGTCGGGTCCGGGCAGCCTTACGCCATAACCGAGTCTAACCTCGTGTCTATACACTTGTCACGTATTTAGTTTGTGCCTAAGACCTCTCACATTGGGCCAATCATTTGTAGCCGTTGGAATTGTCGATCGGTTCCGGGCAGTCTTACGCTACAAAAGGGTCCAACCTCGTGTCTTAGTCGATTAATTACACCTAATTAATCACCCCCATATTTCAAATTAATTTTCCCTAATTAATTCCAATTTTAACGATGTACATAATTGACTCAATTATGTCCATCCACATTATGGTATGCATAATCATACCAATTTCACACCATTTCATTAACATGTATATTAACCCCATCGTTCCCCACGTAATTCGCTAACATGACGTACAAGGGAAGATTCATCACAAATACAATGGGTTCAACTTGCATAACATTAGCATCAACATGGGTTTAAAGGTGTCAACATGCATATAGCATCAACCCAACTAGCATAAATAATCAACCCAAACTTGCATGAATCACATATGTCATAAAGAGGTTAACTTGCATATGTTATTTATGTCATACAAAGGGGTAAATTTGCATGTGTATGTATGACATACAAAGGGGTTAACTTGCATATGTATCTATATCATACTAAGGTGTAAACTTGCACATGTTACTTGCATAGAATCAAACACCAAACTTGCATAACATGTCATATATGAACTTGCATATAATCATACACCAAACTTGCATAACATATCATGTATGAACTAGCATATAATCATACACCAAACTTGCATATCATGGTGTCATAATGGATCAATGTTTCTCATATGACTTGCATATCTTGCATAACATCATAAACACATAGCATATGACTTGCATAACTTGTATAACACCACAAACACATAGCATATGACTTGCATAACTTGCATAACTTCATAATCACATGACATATGACTTGCATAACTTGCATAACATCATGATCACATATCATATGACTTGCATAACTTGCATAACATCATGATCACATAGCATATGACTTGCATAACTTGCATAACATCATGAACATGTATCATATGACTTGCATAACTTGCATAACATCACAAACACATAGCATATAGCTTGCATAACATGCATAACATCATTAACACATAGCATATAACTTGCATAACATGCATAACATCATTAACACATAGCATATAACTTGCATAACCTGCATTGATCCACATTCATAGCCATAACCACATTATATCCTATCATAATCATTTCAACAATTGGTCATTAAGGCTATAGAAAACTCACAACTTGTTGATTAGCACTCCTAAGAAGAAGATTAAGTTGCTAGAGTTGATTAGAGATTGATTTGAGAAGCTATCTTCCTCTTTAAGTTGATGGAGGCTCCTTCAAGTTGCATTTTGACGGCATAACGGTGTTGTATCTATTTTTAGTATGAATTAGGGTAGTCTTAGGGTGTATTTATAGAGTAGTTAGGTGTTTTAGGCCCTTAGATTAACCCTAAATCAGATTAGAGCCGTCAGATCTCGTCCTAGCCACCAAAACACAGCCCAAAAGCCAAACTGATGCACCCAAGTCACCTGGGCTCGACCAGGGAGGTCGGCCCCCAGGTCGACCCTAGGGTCGACTCCCCAGTCGACTTGGTGGGCAGGTCGACTCCCCAGTCGACCCCCAGGTCGACCCCCTGGGTCTGGCGGGAATTTTCCCGCCACTTCTGAAATTTGAAATTTCTATTTTTAAATCTGTTTTTAAATTTCTGAAAACTTCTTTGGGCCTTATCTGGGTCATACGGACTCCGTTTTTCGAAAACTCAGACTCTATTTCGCGTATTTTTCCGAGACGAACGCAATGGCATAACCCGTTTCCTCTGATTCAGATTTTAAAATTTAATTCTTCCCTGTTTTATATTTTAGTAAGTTATTCAACATACGGGGTGTTACAGAAGTTGAGGCAGTGGGTCAGGGACAGGAGGGGGATCAGGTGGCGGAGGGATAGGAGGTGGAGGGCTGGTTTTTAGAGGAGGCACAAGTTGAGCGTTGATCTGAGAAGATGAGAGATGTGAGGAGAGGTTAGGGCGGATGACGATATTTGGGGGAAATGAGGTCGCCATTCTTTGATTTGAATATGGTGTACCAATTCTCCATTTTTACACCCGTATACGTTTCGCTTTCTAATTTTTACCAAATCTAATTTATAGATTTCCTTTTTGTTTACAATATTCTATTTTTAATTTTGTTTCCTTACCCGATTCTATATATATATATTTATATATAGATTTCTAACTGTCAAATTATCTTAAAAATATTCTAACTCCTTAAATTTTTGGAAAATTTCACCATAACCTCCTTTGTACCGGGAGCATCGGGAAAATCCGAAACCGCCACACAGGCCCTCTCCATTCAAAAAGAAAATTAAAAAGCCAAGCGGCTTGCCGATACGGCGCATAAAATCTCATATCGAATTTAAACGTGTACCTTTTTATCGGGCACACCAATTATAATCTTCAT
The DNA here is from genome assembly GCA_030737875.1 of Allium sativum. NCBI lineage: Eukaryota > Viridiplantae > Streptophyta > Magnoliopsida > Asparagales > Amaryllidaceae > Allium > Allium sativum. The sequence continues at coordinate 997,336,375 of CM060924.1, forward strand.
ATACTTCATTCCAAACCTCTTTAATCTATGTTAACCTGTTTTCCAATTTATCCCAACTCAATCTGGTCATTTTAACTCAATTTGCTAATCTATTCTTCAATTAGCTAATTTTCCCATTTCACTTTTATTTGAACATGACATGTTTGTATATATTTTAATTCGCTTATAAACAAGTCGAATTTCATTTCCAACTCAAGTTTCCTTTTCGACTTCGAATAAAATTTCTCAAACCACCTTTACTTATTCTAGGCCCAATTTCTTATACAATTTCGATTTACTAATTATTATTCAAATTATTTAGTTCAAATCAAAAATTTTAAATATGATTTTTGTTCCAAAAATCATTTCATTATACCACTTGAGTTCGGATATATTTTTTAACCCAAATCTGGATTTTCTAAATAGAAATTCGGATATTATTTGCTTAAAATCCTTTAATTTATTTAAATATATCATTATGGTTTTATAATAGTTATGGCGCTATTTTTATGAAAATTTGATTTTGACATAACTCATAATCTATCAGACGAAATCCAGATCTTTCTCTTCCATTAGAAAACTATTATCAAATCGGTCCTGACGATTCTTGTTTCAAAGAATTCCGACTTAAATTGAGATCAATACACTCAATTGAAGTTCAAATCGCCAATTTACGAACTACCATGCTGCGGCGAGTTCGTTTTAATTATATATATAAATATATACACTTTTTAACCTCGTTTAAAATAAATTCAACTCCATTCTAATATATTCCTAACATATATCAAACCAATTTTTCCCAATTCAACATACTATTTCCAATTATCTAAAATTGTCGATTTTTCCTTATTCAGTAATTAATTTATTTATACTTCCATCTTTTATATGTGATTCCATTCCTTTTATAAATAAATTATTTATAAAATTCTATATAATCGAATTTTGATTATAAACCCATTGGATTTTTCTCAATTCATCTTATATTCCGAATTCAGAAATATAATCAATCGTACTATTTAAAACACTTCCCAATTTACTTTTAAATTCCTATTTGAATTTAAATGGTTTAAATTATTCAAATGATAATTTATTTCACCAAATTTATAACACAATTTATAAATTCAACTTCCTTGTTTCATATATTTAAACAAGTTCCCTTTTCAAATTTCTATTTGAAACTCCATCCCTTTGATATTCCGAATTGCGGAATAAAAACCATTGTTCCCTTTCGAATGATTTCAAATTCTATTTTTAAATTCATATTTGAATTTAAATATTCAAATTATCTCTTGATAATTAATTCATTGTATTTATAAACACCATTTTATAAATTTCCTTGTTTTATATTTAAACAAGTCTATTTTGAAATCAGTTTAAAATAAAAATCTTATTTTGGAAATTTCTATTTATAATAACTTATATATATAACACCCAATTTATTTTCATATTCAATTTAACTTCTATTTAAATAAATTTGAATTAATCGAATTCAAATCATAAATCCTTACGGATTTATTTTAGTTTAATTTTTATTCTGAACATCAGAATAAATTCCATCGTTTATTTCTTTAGAACGATTTCCCTACTTCTATTTTTAAATTCACTTTTGAATTTAAATATTCAAATTATCCAATGATAATTTTTCCACTTTACTTATAAACACTGTTTATAATTTCACTTCAAATCTCGTATTATTAATTTATAAACAACGTTTATAAATTCACTACTTGTTTTATTTATTCGAAACAAGTTAACATCTTTAGCCCCTTCGAAATTCAAATTCTATTTAGAAAATAGATTTTCCATTAAAAATCTGAAATATCATTTTCATGATATTTTTATATATCAACATTTTTTTGAGCCAATGACATTAAACAATTCAAAACACTCAATTTATCAACCATAGGTTTTCAAACACATCATATATAACAATATATGATAACAAACAAACAATAATATTTTTGAGGAGTCCAGCTGGATTCCTCCAACCTGTTTTCCTGCATCCACAGACGTTATCCAACATAAATAATACCCATCCTACTTCGAGGCAGGATATCACGGTATAGAAGGTCATCACTATAATAGCGTGGGGGCGTATAGGGTCATCCGCTAATGATACTGCGGGCATCCGCTAATGGTACTGCGGGAACTATCCAATCACTAATATATATATATATATATATATATATATATATATATATATATAATAACCACAACACCAATCCTAAATAACTAATATATATATATAATAGCCACACAAAAATATTTAAATGCATCCAAACAATCAACAAACAACATATAAAGATTATTTAAATAAGATCCAGAGAGTGAGTTTACTCACCTGATTTATTTAGTTTGCACTTGTTCTAAATTCAATTTTCTATTCATTGATTTCCAAAGCTCTGAACTCCACACAGTGATTCCATTCAATTCATCCTTGCATAAGAAAACTCAAATTTATAAATAAGTCAATGAATTTTCTTAACAAGGTTTTATACAAAAATTACAAATTCCTTTCCTAAACTTCTTGGTTTTAAACAATTAATGATTTCAAATTTTGAACTATTCACTCATCTAAGTGTACAACTTATATAATGGTTCGCTAAGTAAATTTTTCTCTCTAAAGTTTCCACATTCCAAATTAGTGGTAAGTGACATCTATTTTCTAACAATATACATATTTTAATTTTAACTAAGGTACTATTAAATTGCAAAAATCAAAAATTACCATAGTAATTCACTAAAGTCCTTCTATTTTAAAAGTAACTGAATACTTCAATTAAAATTTAGAACCTTAATTATATAATTCAAAAATTACCTAATCTTTTTTTTTCCAGTCTCCTTCTTCCCTGCTAATCTAAAGAACCCCTCAACAATAAATCCGAACAACAAATCAACCACGTCTTTGACCCAAATCTCACGCTTCCTGCTATTGTAAAATTCATCTTCTTCATCCCACCGCACTCAACATCCCCAAAACGAGGCCAAACTCCCCCTTGTTTGATCCTCTGTTCACTATCCTGAAACCGCGACTTCATCCCCTGGCTACAAACACTGACCACCCACTACACCGAACCCCTCTGAATAGTCGCCAGCTCCATTCCATCATCGATTTACCCCAAAGCCCTAACTCACAGTTCGAGTTCGAACCTTCTCCGACTTCACGATAGTTGAAATCCTTCTTTCGTTATCCTCGAACATGCCCAACAACCCATATCCTCCTTGTGTGCGAGCACCTCCACTTAGGTCGAGTTTTAGATCTCGCGATCTGCTCGCGATAAGGGTTTTCGATTTCCCCTTTTTCTTTTTCTGGTGTTCGATTTTGATTTAGTAAATAAAGGAGGAGACTGAGGCTTTCATTTCGATTTTTATGTGAGGAACAACACAGTTTGATTTTTGAATTTAGAAATAAAAAGAAGAGAGTGATTTATTTATTTCTCTCTGCTGAAGTTTGGATCGAATACATAAGAGGAAATAGTCAAAAGGAAGGAGGAACACAGTTTATTTATAAGGATGAAGACTTCACTGCTAGGGAAACAAACGTAGGTGTTTACTGGGAAATGTTTATCAGGGAGGTAGGTTAATTAACTTGATTTGACGTAGTGCTTATCCACTTATATTTAAAATAATATAATTCGGGGTTCATTAATTTAAATCACGAACCATTATTTCAGCATATAGACCGACATTTAAATGTAATAACAACATTCTGAGTTCAACAGAATATATTCTAAATTCTAATTTGAACACATATGTAAAACAACCAGTATAATTTAAATTCATAAACAAACAAATTTCTCGATAATAAATTATTATTACCATTGTAGTCAAATAAAATTCCCATACATCATCTGAATCATTTTGATTCAGTTTTCAAATTTTGATTTCCATTATATTTCATATTACGATAATTTAATATATTTGATATTAAATCGAAATTGATTTTTAAATCGATAACTAAATATAAAAATCCATTTATTATAAAATAAACATTTAAAATAATATTAAATATTTAAATAAATCGATCAAAAATCCGGGTCGTTGCACCAACTCTCAAAGTCCAAAAGGCTCTCTTTGCTATTATGGGTGGCTATACTAGCAACTGGGCCGAAATGATCTTAAATGAAATTAAGCCCAGAGAATTATTGTCAAGGGAAAACACTCTCTACTATGGTGTTTATCTCACTCGTATTTTCAAATACTTTAATGTCGGTCTTTATGGAGAAGAATTCGTGCCTAGAAAAGTGTTTGACTCATCAAACATTCATCTCATGCAAATTCCTCTCACTTTCAAACCATATGAGAAATTCGAAGCCAAACAAGCTCGAATGCAACAAGAACAAGAGCCAATGAAGTCGAAGAAGAAGAGGGTTCTATAGAAAGTGTTGAGTATGAAATCAACACTAAACGTTTTTACAAAGAGACGATTGTTCAAAATCAAGTGAAAATCATCAACAATCAAAAGAAGCTCAACAAGAAATTTTCCAAAGTGACCAAATTCATGGTCAAGATAGGAAGAAAGCTTGGAGTCTCACCTCCCTCATCATCATCAGAAAACTAGTCTATCTAGTTCAATCTATCTTTATGTATTCTCTTATATTTCCTTTCGAATCTCGTATTTAAGTGTGTCTTGATTAGTTGGATGTATTTGCTTTCTAATAAGTAATGAATGGAGTTTTATTTATGTTAAAATCATCTTTATGTTTCTTTAAAAACTTTAGAACTAATTATAATATAATAGAGATCAAAAGAATTCAAAATCTGAAAATTTTCAAAATATTCACTATGACATGTCGACATACAATTAAGTAAATGTCGACATATAACTGACAGATTTTCAAATTGTTTCAAATTTTAAAATTAAATAACACTCATATCCATTCAAAATCTAACGAATTCCAGACCTTGTTTAAGTCTATTTCTTTCAGAAAATTTCATTATTCTATTTCTTCTTCTCCCTTATTCATTTCTCAATGGAAAATCCTATTCATAACATAAGTGAAAATCTTGATGACTCTTTGAATTCTTTCAAGAAAATTCTCGCCATAGTACTACGTAATCAGCGCAAACTAGAGTTAATTCAAATGAGAATGGTTGAACATCAAGAAAAACATTTTGATGTGATTCGTTGGGATATCTCTTCTCATTTCAGAGATGAAAACAACCAAACATCACATAACACTAAAGAAGAGTGGAAGGACATCAAGAAGAACCCAATCACTGGACAAGATGAATGGGTTGAAGTTTCAAGAAATGTTTAATTGTTCGGTACATTTGATTGATTTGTTTGAATTTAATTTGAAGCTTGTATATATATATATATATATATATATATATATATAAAGATATATGGTGTGGTGTGATTTGATTTGGTTTGTGTGTATATATATTACAAACAAACATATGTAATTAAAATATTTGGATTGGTTTGTATTTAATCATCATATTGACTGGGAATTACTATTATAGGTATGTAGAGATTAAGGGGGAGTATTGTGCTTTGAATTAGTTATAGATAAAGGGGGAACATCATAATAGCACTAGTTACTTAATTTCTTATTAGTTTTATTTAGGTAGTCATACAAATTAGGGGGAATAGCTTCAGAATTTATTTTTGATAATGCCAAAGGGGGAGAAATTATAAAATATAAACATAGTTTATAGGATTCATATAGACAGAGGGAGTATTTGAAGGATCATCATCAGTAGGTATATATAGGTATGATATTTTATAAACTAAGGTTGTCATCATCAAAAAAGGGGAGATTGTTAGAGAATGGAGTTTTGATGACAATAACCTTATTTCAATATTAATTGATTATAAAATATATACTAACACCTTTATATAGAATATATATACATATATACAAAAATGCAAGATTTATATACAGGAAATATTACTGAAGACTGTACAGTTTTAAAGATGTCAGAGATTCAAAATTCAGAGATATTTCAAGACTCATGAGTATTCAAGATTTCAAGAGTTTAAGACTAATATAGTTATAGAGTCTAGATTATGTAAAGACTCTAAATAGAACTCTTGGTTCAAATTCAAATTTTGTTTCTCAAATTCTGTTTTCAAATTCTATCTTTAATCCTCTCTGTTTTATTTTCTATCTTTTCTATTTTTTCTTTCATACCTTAGTTTTATTTTCAAATTCAAGTTTTATAAGTTTTATATATTTATACTTTATATTTATATAGTTTTAAAGTTTATAATTTTATAAATATGTTTATATAGTTTATATTTATGTTTCTATATGATTTCCTACTTTATAATATTAATTTATAACACTATTTTTTAATTCAAGAATTTCTAGAATTATAATTATATCAAAACACTTGAAAAATTCTCAAAATTAATTTTATACTAAGTATATGTCGACATAAAGAAAACACCATGTCGACATATAACTGCCCTTTTTTCAAATTTGAAAGGAAGTATCTTTTCACTATTTGTGACGGTTCTGGAGCGTTGCGACCATTCATACACTATAAAAAGAGTTTGATTTCGAATTTTTAATCACTCCTTCTTCACCACTTTCACTCTCTTTCATTACAACATTATTTCTTATCATTTTTAGGATTCCTACGCCTATACTCTACCAAATTCTATTTTGTTTTCACTAATCTTCTTCTCTCTACACTCTCTACTCATTACTCTCTGAATCAAGTGCTATTAAGGATTTATAGGGATATTTTAGTTGTTTGGGAAGTATTTAGGAATCGGTGTTTTCCTTGTAGCTGTGAAATCAAGGAACGAAATCGATATTTTCCTTGTTGCCGTGAAATCAAGGAATGGGAGCGGTATCAACCTTATAGCCATGAAATCAAGGGGGTGCAATTCGATATTGATATAGTAATAAAACTCTGTGCAATCCAGTGTTGTGCAGGACTGGACGTAGGAGCAATCCGAGCCAATATAAAATCTAGTGTCTTCTTTCCTTTTCTGCATTTTTATTTCTGTTTATTTTGCATCTGTGTTTGAGTCTGTATGTTTGAATGTTTCTGTAGTGTTTGATTCATATAGTTTATTATATAAGTTTTAGATTTAGTTTAAATTCTTAAAAACACTATTCACTCCCCCTCTAGTGTTTGTTTTGCTTAACGTTCCTTTCCGCAATCCCTAACAACTAGGACAAAGCATACAAAGGCTAGATGAACCCCCAACTGGATTAGTCACAGCCAAAGGTCTATCACATATCTCGGGTTCTAAACCCAAGTGACACACAAGCTCATTACAAATGAACGAATGCGGTGCTCTAGTATCAAACAACACACGAACTGAAAGAGTACCTTGAACGACGACACACTTTCCCTTTTCCTGTGCAGTAGGAGCTCTTGAAGAAGATGACCCAACTTCCAAAGCATAAGCCTTCACAGCCTGCTTACCCTTAGCTTGCTCCAGACAATCCTTTTTATCATGCCTAGGGTTTCCACACTTGAAGCACTTCTTTTCAGCTTTTGGATTCTTACATTCATTAGCAAAATTGCCTTTTTGCTGGCAGTTGTAGCAAACCACCTCACTTTTAGGTTTCTTCTTGCCATCCTTCCCTTTCTGTTGTTGCTGCCTCCTCTTCTTATTGTTATTATAACCCTGCTATGGTTTCAAAGCTTCCTTGGTTGCAGCAACAAAGTTTTCTTCTTTAGGGAACAAGCTTTCATGTCGAACAGCTTTCTCCACTATCATCTCATATGGATCGTCAAGATGATCCAGCAAGGTCTCCATATTTAGGTATCTAAACCCATAACAAACTTCTCATTCTTCTGGTAAGGAGAATCATGTGTATGAACGAGCATATTTGTATAATGCCTCAAAGTCAGAAACATAGTCAAACACCAGTCTACCATTCTATTTCAGCTCCACAAATTTATTGAACAAAACGGACTTATGTGCATTAGAGATAAATTTCGTCTCGAATTTGACTTGAAAATGTTCCCATGTAATCTCATCTTCCAAAGTCTCGAGCATAATAGAGTTCCACCACTCCATGGCTCTACCCTGAAGCTGCCTCGATGCAACCTTTCTCTTAGTTGCATCACTTATACCCAAGTCTCCAAATATACGTACACAAGCATCTAACCATCTTTGAACCTCTTCAGTTGGCTCTGTTCCCTTGAACTGTTTTCCTCCTAGAGATCTGAAGCCTTTACACAGCTTGGCAAGACCCACAAACCTAGGCACCTACACACCTACATCTACCGTAGCTGCCACTGGAGCGGGGACCCTTATCATGAATGCCTCAATCATGGCTAGATAATATGGCGTACCGCCATTTACCCCACCAAGAGCATCCTCTTCCCTAGCAACGTGTCTTGATGCTCGATGACTCATTCTAAATCTACAATATAGAATGATTAGCCACTTACGAGAAAAAATGCTAATGGAGTTCAAACGCTACTACACTCTACACTAATATATATAGTAAGCATCTAACGTAAATATACAAGTACATCTCTCATACGTTATTACGTCTTCGAACTTTGGCAAAAATCGATAATAAGAGCTCTGATCTAATATGTAATGACCGCCCATAACTCCTGCACTTAACAAGGGAAGTAATGCATTGAAAGACGTGCTAGGAAGCTATGGATGATTATCGAGATATGAAGCACATACGGAACATGTCGTATAACTCACAATTCAAGGATAAAATATAATAGAACATATACAACAGACAATAATAGTGAAGCATATTTGAGGAGAAAATTGAACTTTCATAACAACTAGAAAGAATATCCATACATCTTTAGATTACAACATAAGTGTCTATAAAAATTCGCCTCACTACAACACTCAGAGTCAATCATCACATAATGGAAAAACAATAGATACTATAAAGCAAAAAGTAATATGCCAGCCTCCTGCTCGCCACCACACAACATCCTCGCCTCAATAAGCTATGCCACTTGTAACATGCTACTAAGTCTGCCCGTCCAAAATCGGATGAACAACCCAAGGTAATAAGAGGGAAACATAAAATCTTGAGTCAAACAACATTCTTAGTGAATGATAAAACATTTATCTAACATCATCAATAAAGTATATGATAATAGGCAGATTAACCAACCAATCTACCAAAACACCAAAGAAGAACCCAAACCAGTCTTCCCCTCATCTGACAGTGATAGCCTTTACAACAAACATTTGAAAACAACGATGCATCCATGACGATCAGAAATAACCAAATAATAGAGATCATAACAACCAGTTATAGCTCACACAAAACACCCTAATCGAAATCAACATCCCTTAAATTCAAGCCCCGAAGGCCTAAACCAACATCAGACAAGTACCCAAGGAACATTTCCTTCGACGTCAAACAATCTATGTGAGATGGTAGAAGCAAAATAACCAACATTCAATGACTCTGGCTATCATTGCCTATCCTACTTTGAATCCATCATTACTCGTATGATGGCCAACCCTACCATACGTCAAGGGCTAATGGTAACCCCGATTCTAGAAAAATCTCCATACGTCTTTCAATTAATACGTATCTAGGCCTTTCAACGCGACTCAGGATACTCGACCATACAATATTGTACTCCTGCTTTGAGCCTGCTAAAACCTACGACAATGATAATCTCTGGCCTTCAGTATCTCTAGTCGTCCTCCCTAACGACTATTCATATCTTAAGCAATGTTCTTGAGCAACCATTATCTATAACTCAACACCCTTGAGTTGTCTCCACATTCATTGCATTACGACAATCAACGAACACTTCATAACACTTCGAATATTCCGTCTTGAATTCACTTCAAAGCCATGTCCATTTGCAAACCAAAATAATCACCACTTTTGGTCGGTATTCAATCCATATCATTTCTGCATTTCCACCTGATCCAGGGAAGGCCTAGTCCATAGAAACATCTGATCCATAGAAATGCCCGATCCATGGAAACGCCCGGTCCATAGAAATGCCCGGTCCATGGAAACTCCCGGTCCATAGAAACTTCTGATCCATAGAAATGTCTGGTCCATAGAAACGTCCTGTTAACGACAAAAAATGTCATAAATACCCAAGATTCCAATTACTAGGAATTATTAATTTGATCATATAGATAAGAGCGGAAAAAGATAAATAACATGAGAGATTTATAGTGGTTTGGTCTCGGGAGGGACCTACGTCCACTTTGAAGAGTTGTTGGAATATTATTGATAGCACAAAGTTATAAGGCCAAGACTATCTCATTACATTCATCTCTAAGCTATATGATGTCATAAATATCATATATTTTAATATATTAGGAAAAAGACACTTTTGCCCTTCTTCTTCCTCAAATGGGAGATGCCATTAAAGTAGCTCTCTAGAGGTCTTCAGCTCACAAATTCCAACCCCTTTGAAGTGTGAGGTCATGGGGTATTTATAGGAAAGGGGTTAGGTAGGAGTAGGTAGGAGTAGGTAGAAATAGGGGACCACACCCAGAAATTCGCATCTGGTACCTGTGCATGCCAGAATTTCGCACCCAGCCTTGGGGTGTGAATTTCGCACCTCATGGGGTGCGAAATTCGTACCCCATGGGGGGGGGGGGGGCGAAATTCGTACCCTTCGGGGGTACGAATTTCGTACCTCCTGGGGTGTGAAATTCGCACCTCAGGGTACGAATTTCACACTCTGCTGGGTGCGAATTTCATACCCTGATCGGTGCGAATTTTGCACCTTACTTGGCGCGAATTTTGCACCCCTAGCGAATTTTGCACCTCTTAGGGGTGCGAAATTCGCACCCTGAGGGGTACGACGGCCATATTTATGAGAGGCTTGAAGGCCATGGGAATGGGTGTTTTGGTGGCCCGAGATTCGGGTTCATGGCTCGGACTGCAAGGCCTCTATTGGTGCAATCCCTCTTTAACCTGTTTCCTTCGCTCCTTGACGTCCCTCTTTGCTTTAGTTCCATGCGATGCGTTGAGTCGAGCGTGGCTTCCTGTACTTTTGGGAACCGGACCAAAAGGCCGGTTAACATTTGCCCCCCAAAGTATGTCTTGTCTTGATATGATGTGCTTTGCATTGGATGAGGTAGTGGTCGAGTTGTTGACTAGTCCTGTAAATTAAAGGAAAACATATGTTAGTTATCGGGCTCGTTCGCTGTGGAATTGCGAGCGAGCCATTGGTGGTGCGGCGCTGTGCTCGCGTTGCTAAGTATTCATAACACATCTCCTCTGTGTGTTTGCGGTGATGGATATGCATATGTAATAGAGCACATGTACGGGAGCGTATGGCGCGATGATTCGGACTCGGGGGGTATGAATATTACACACACACACACATATATATATTTTGAGGGCACAAACTTTTTCATATGGGGAGCGAAATTTCAATACCTTGAGGTTCGAAATTTCGAACCCTAGGGGTTCGAGATCTCAAGACCTTGAGGTTCGAAATTTCGAACCCTAGAGGTTAGAAATCTCGAGATCCTGATGTTTGAAATTTCGAACCCTTGAGGTTCAAAATTTCGAAGCCTATGGGTACAAAATTTCGATTCCACGGGTTCGAGTTTTTCGAGAATACCAAGGGACTTTTTCTTTTTATTATAAATAGCACCCCCTCTTTCATTTCACTTTCTTCTTTAAGTTTCCAAGGTCGACCGCAATTAAAAATCTTTTGAACCCTTGTACTTTGAATTTTCGAACGCAAATTAGGTGGGTCCCCGAGATTTTGTAAGGCAAGCGCGGGGGAGAGGACTCGGTTAGGAGGAGGATGCCATGAGGAAACGTCGAACCCAAATGGGCTCGAGCTCTCGAGCCTCGCCGAGGCTCGATCTGTCGAACCCTAGTGGTTCGAATACTCGAACCCTGTGAGGGTTCGAGCATTTGAACTCGACGAGGGTTCGAGCAGTTGAACCTCTGTGAGGTTCAAACTTTCAAACCCCGATGGGGTTCGGTCATTCGAACCCTGATGCGGTTCAAGTTCTCGAGCCTCACTGGGTTCGAGCCTTCGAACCCGGATGGGGTTCGAGATTTCGAACCTAGACATGGTTCGTGATTTCGGGCCCTTGTAGGGTTCGAATTTTTGAACCCTGAGGGGTTCGAGTATTCGAACCCTGCGGGGGGTTTGAAAGTATGGTCCATGTCAAGGGGTCTTTTATCTTTGAGCCTCAAATGGGGTGTGTTTTCGCGATTTCCCCTGCTGTCTCGGTCCCTCGTTCTCTATATTGCCTTAGTAACTACACGATTGCGTGTATTCTGACCTTCTACCTAGGATAGATCATATATCCGAACTATGACTGAACTGTTGGACTGTTTGAATTTCATCTATACATCTTAATTTTGCATGACACTGCACACATATGTTTGTTTCCACTAACACGAGGGGTACATGTTATTCCAATGCGATGTCCAATACTAGTGTGTTAAAGTATAGCTAGCAATGCAAACAAGATCGAAGACTGGTAAAACCCTGGAAGCCGAGGCTTCCCCGCCATCGTCAAATACATCTGATTCTACCAATAGTGGTAGCTCGGCTGGCAATGAGATTGAGACTACTGAAGGATCTGTTCGTTCTCAAACGACCAGTTCACCTGAAGTATTTGAGCATGGGGAACAGGCTGTGAGATTACATTCTCCAGTCATATATGAAGAGGTTGAGAACGTGGATATCATTAGCGGAGATGCACCGACAGTTCCGGTAGTCCCAGCTATGTTGCCCAATGCAGTTTTTTTGGAAAGTCCGGTGGACTCGGTACCATTGCACATGGATGCTATAACAGTTAGGAAAGTGGAGTTGTGGTTTAATATACCGGTGGACGACACCCATACACCGGGAGAAGGTGACAGGGCTCATTTGCCGCTCGAGGGTTTGACTACCTGGAACAAGCAAGCTTGTTTTACGGGATGTGTACCCCTGGCTAATGATTTTACCGGGGACATGCTATGCTGTTTCCACCTTGCCCCTTCGCAACTGCATCCAAATGCTTGTTCTTTACTCTTGGGCACTTACATTCTCTATCGGGAGTATTTACACTTGGAACCTACCAGAGAAGACACTCGGTATTTTTTCACTCTAAGGAGAACGTCTAGTGGATTGCCCTCCCAATGATTCCACGAAGTTTCACCCGCCACAAATTTCTTCATAGGGAAGTGGCCCAGGCCATCGGTATTCAAGCAAGATTGGTTCTTCGTGCGTTGCCCTCCTAGATTCGCAAGGAGATGGATAGAAGGGAATAAGTACTTTCGAACTTTGTTTCCCTCTATAAGGTTCTTGGATCCCCTGTATCATTGTTACTATTTTTATCATGGAAGGAAATCTAGAGGCGGCCATGGGTGAGGAGTATCGGCAAAGCCTTAATGCTCTGCGAGCGATCCCCGTGGAGTCTCGCAAAACTGATACCGTGACGAGTCCAGAGTGCCTTCACCGTGCGGGGTTTCTTCCTGATGATCAGGCTATAATTCGGCCCGCGGTTGCGAGCAATGTTCCAAGATGGAAGGTCTCGCAGCTCCTGGTGTGAAAAGAAAGCTACCTTCTGTTGGGCCCAGACCAAAAAAGGCTATCTAGTTCCAAGGAGATGTGCGCATAAACGAGGCTCATGGTCAGGAGAGGTCTGCCAAGGACGAAGATTTGTCAGGCATTCCAGTCCCGCCTCCGACAGGGGAGTTAGAGGGAGGAGCGTTAGACAAACCATAGTCTCCAGTGTTTCCGACCGAGATTGCCGCCTCGCTCGAGGAGGAGGGTCAGTTTGCTGCCTTTAACCAACTTGACTTAGAATTATTTCCATGGCCAGTTACAGCTAGCCTGGAGGAACTAAATATTGCTGCGGAGGGGTTAATTCCTTCGAGCGGACCACAATCTGGTTTGTTGAGAGAACACTTAGGGCATACACTTATACACACTGAATAGCTTTTAGGCTCCCTTGAATGTGTAACTTGTCTAACTTAGCTTCTTCCCTTTGATAGGTGATATGGCTAGAGGGCATGGAAGACGAGATTATGGACATGGGGGCCGCCAACACCCTAGGAATCCTTTCTTTGACGGCTTTAAAAGAGGGACAGCTTGTATGACACTCCACCCCCACCGAATCGCGGTAGCGAACACCAAGGTAGGGATCAGTCTCGTCGATCTCCGACCCCTCTTCCTCCTCCAATTCGGGTGTCCGAGGGAGACTCTCGACTTAGGGGGTTCCCCGCATCCGTCTTTGACAACTTCTTTATCTACACCAACCCTGACTCCCGCTTCCGTTACCAAAGGGAGGGAGCCGCCATTCGGATAACCAAGACTGGGGAGGACAACCGTAACTGGGACACGAGAGGTGGCGGAGTCTGAGCGATAAGGGCTTTCTGTAGAGGAACGGAGGGAATGGTTGAAAAAGACTTTCCCTCGACACTACTTTGATGAGCTGACGGTCCTTCCTGATCTTCGCCCACCTCCCGCTAGGGACTCCAGGGAGATCTGGATGCATGTGAGGGAACCATACCACCAAGCCGATGAGCTTACCACCTATTCTTTTCATCTATTGAAGCTGATCAAAAGGAAGAACATGGAGCTCACCAATGAGAGGCTAACCATTGATGCCGAGCACACTACCGTCCGCAATTTGAACATAGAAATAGGTGAGCCTGCCTTTTTTTATTGAGAAATTTCCATTACTTGCCCCTGTATCTTCGAATACTAACTCATGGATTTCGTTGTTTTCAGCTGAGATGAGGCAAGGGTATAAGACAATCAAGAGGGAGGCCGATCCCTCCTGCTCTATTTTCACGGAAACTGTAGCAGATCTAACCACCGAGAACACAGCTTTAAAGAAGGACAAGGCTGAGGCGGATAAGTTTTGATCCGATTTGGAAAGGGATAATGCAAGAGTCTCTCAACTCCAGGATGACAATAATTCTTTAAGAGCGAAAAATGACAGTCTAAAGAGGCAGCTTGATGAAATGAGGAAGGCGAAGGAGGATGAAGAGGCTAGTAATCGGGATGTGGTAAGCGTGATGGATGGATTAAAAGCCGAACACCTGAGAGAGGTGGAGCAACTGAGGGAGCAGTTGGAGGACACGAAATTTCGGGTCGAATCGTCCATGGTGGATGATATCAAGAAAATGTATGTTAAAGTTCTGAGGTTCCGTGGACTCTCGTGGGTTGAAGATTATTCCCGAAAATTAGCTCGGACTTAGGAGAGGTTGGTCCCATATGAAGCTTATCTGCGCCAAGTGGATGTGAGCGCTTTAAATGAACGCCAACTCACGATTGATCTCATGATCGATGAGGAACGTGAAAAGTTGGAGGAAGGTAGGAGGTTGCTGCGAGAGGATGCTGAGAGGGAGAGGCCAGCAAAGCTCGTTTCTAAAAAAGGGAAGGCTGCCATGACTAAAAGTGTGGTTGTTGCGGAGACCTTGGCAGTGGGAAGCTCTTACCGGCCATTGGCCTCTAGATCTGTTATGGCAATCGATCCTGCAGCCTCGGATCAGGTTCAACTAAGTATGACCCCGAGCATCCGAAGCTAGGAGAGACCGAATTCACCTTACCTGCTATGGGAAGCACCCTTCCCATTCTATCTACACCATCTTTAATCAGAGGTAAATTCCCTTTATTGTGTATCCCTGAGGATGACGTGGTTACTGAATTTGCAGGCTGAAGGGTTGTGTTTTTACTGTGCAGCCGTTGCTGGACTGACCATGACACGAGCCCTGCCCCCGTGATCCCACAAATGAATGAATCTGGGTCAGGACCTGCGAGAATGCAATTTGGAGAAGGTGGTGATCAGCTCGACACCTTCTCAGGCATAAGGATAACACCCAGCCTTTATGAAGGCCTTATCGAGGATGGAGTGGTGGTAGATGGGCAAAGTACGGTTGCCCGAGGTCTAGTAGAGGCGGATGTGCCTTCGATGCATGACTTGGTGGGCTTAGAGGGCCAGATTGCGGCCAAGTGAGACGAGGTGGAGGAGAAGCGGAAGCAAGATGAGGCTGCCAGGTAGGAGGTCCTAATGAAGACCAGACGGGATGTTGGGGTAAGAGCTATTGAGACGGTTGCACGGAGGATGGCCGACGAGGAGGTAGAAAAGAAGAGGGCTGCTGATGAGGCCCAGAAGAAAAAGGAGGATGAGGAAGTCCAGCTGAGGGCCACCGAGACCCTTGAGAAAACCAAGGCTAGTGATGTCACGATGCATAAGTCCCAGAAGCTTGCCGAGTGATAGGCTACCAGAGAGGCTAAGGGGAAGGCTAAGCGGGAAGGCAAGGCGATCCCCAAGAAGGGTGACGCTGTGGTAGCCCTTGCTGTTGGAAGTCCCCCCAGGCCTATGCCGCATGTCTCCCCTACTGACATCACGGAGATCTCTAGTGGCGATAGTGCGGACGAGAAGCGTCTCTCGGCTTCTCATGAATCAATTACTTCCCAGAAGGGTCGAGGAGTCAGGATCGGGTCCGAAAAGAAGAGGCCCGGCACGAAGGATGAACCGCCAAGTGCCGAATCTGCAAAAAAGAAGCACAAGTACAAAACAAAAAGACATGATTAGCATTAGCAATCAAAGTAGAAGTTACCGTTATTTTGGTTGTGTAGGCCATAGTTTATGTGAGTATGAACCTCGCTTTTGGTTTTTCAAGACATGGTGTGGCTTTCATGTACACCTGTCATTAACAAAGAAAGAAGTTAGACATGTAATTTGTTAAATGTGTGTGTGTGTAAAAATTGAATATGAACTAGTAAAGACGACAATTTATGTCAAGTGTTCGGATGTTGTTTTTGTGTTTTCTAGCGTTCTGTACTTGCATAAGCATACTTATCGTTACACATAACTCAAAAGAGATTGGGGGCTGCGCTTTAGGTAAATTATTTCAGAGGGGCGAGATAGAGCACTGGTTTCAGTAAGTCTCCCTTAGCTCAAGAAACCGGTAGTTTGAGAAACCCAGCTAGGCGCCTGCTGTTTTGGGTTGCCCTGGGTTGATCCCAAGTATAGCGAAGGCATAGAGCATCGCAATTTGCGGTCCGCCCGGTGGGTTTCTCTCCCATCATTTATCGGGTTTTGGCAAGCCGTAGACGTCGTTTATTCGCCTAAGAAGAGAATCCCGGATCATCAGCCCATAGGGTCCGATCGTGGCGATGGGATACCCCTTAGCCTTGAGAGCTTTGGAGAAGAAACGATTGGTCGGTCTTGGTGCTGCGACAAGATTCGACCAGTACCCATAGGCAGGGAAGAAATTTACATCATTCCTGGCTGGCCATTGTGGGGCCCCACGTCGCTTGGGACTTGGACGCGGAACGATTTATCCTCGGTCTTGGCACGGGGCCGAGGTTCGAGTTCGTGGTTATTTATACTCCGTCGCGCTACGGGCCGGCGACTCAAGTATCATTGCCGGCTCCCATGCTCGGGGTGCCGATCGTAGCTAGTGCTGTTTGGGCTCGATGTGACAGCACCGGCTCCCGTGCTCGGGGGCCGATACGACGATCGGTTGATTATATGCCAGCTGGTTGTTAGGACTAATCAAACATGTCATGCATGGAATAAACACAAAGGAGATAGGAAGCTGAACATTATTTCTACTAATAACTTTGGCAGTAATAGCCTTTACAATGCCACGAATTGCTAAAAAAACAAAACATCGTTGGAAAGCATAAACAACTGTGAACTAAGTTATGTAAAGTAGCGGCGGAGATGTTCACTGTTCTACGCCCTTGGGAGTTCAGCTCCGTCCACGGTTGCGAGTTTGAAAGATCCATTGATGAGCTTCCGTCGTATGGAGTATGGGCCTTCCCAACGAGGGGTGAGTTCGGTTGGTGGAGGAAAAAACCGTTTCAAGACGAGGTTGCCGACGTTAAGTTCCTTATGACGGACCCTCGGATTGAAGTATCGGGCTACTCGTCATCGTTGGGCGGCAGCTCTGAGGTCAACTTTGTTCCTCTTTTCTTCTAGCAAGTCGAGTGATCCCAAACGTAAATACTGGTTTGTCTTTGGATCGAAATAAGTAACTCGATGAGATTGAAGCTCGAGGTCGATGGGGATAAAGCTTCGGATTGGTAGGTGAGGGCGAAAGGAGTGTGTTTAGTTGTCATCTTCTGTGTGGTTCGGTAGGCCCTAGGGCTAGAGGAAGTTCGTTCGCCCACATGCCCCCAGCCTTTTCTAGACGTTTCTTGATGATGGATTTGATGACCTTATTAACCGCCTCGACTTGCCCATTGGCTTGGGGATGAGCCACCGTCGAGAATCTTTTTTCGATGTTGTGGCGTTGACAGAAGGCTTTTAATTCGGTGCTCTCGAAATGAGTGATGTTATCGGAAATGATAGCTTAAGGGACCCCATATCGAGTAATGATGTTGCGCACGATGAAGTTGATCATCTTCTCGGTGGTGATTGTGGCAAGAGCTTCGGCCTCTGGCCATTTGGTAAAATAATCAACTGCGATGATAACATATCGTGCCCTTCCTCTGGCCATTGGAAGAGTTCCAATGATGTCGATTCCCCACATGGAGATGGCCATGGGCTGATCATTTGCGCCATCTCTGTAGGTAGGGCCCTTGGGTTCTTTGAGAAGCGCTGGCACTTGTCACACTTGCGAGCGTATTCTGTAGCATCTTGGTCGAGCGTAAGCCAATAATAGCCATGCCTAAGTATTTTTCTTTCCAGGGTTTTTCCTCCAATATGGTCGCCGCACTCACCCTCATGTACATTAGTGAGCACTCGGATGGCATCGTCACAGGCTACGCATCTGAGCAATGTGACAGAGAAGCCTCTGCGGTAGAGCACCCCATCCATAAGAAGGTAGCGAGCTGATTGTTGGGTAAGTGCTCGTCTTTCCTTGTAGCGTCCTGGGAGGGTCTCGTGTTGTAGGTAATTCTTGATCGGCATCATCCAAGATTCAGGTTCGGATTCGGCGTTCATGGCTGCCTCAGTATGTATTCGCCTGATACTTGGGGAGTTGAGCTGTAACACCCCACGTCCATTAATGTCACTCTCAAAGGGAATGCATTAACTTTCATGGAGTATTATTGGTGTATAGAACAGAATATAACAAGACAGATACATATATTGGTACTTGAAAAATTAAACAACTTTTATTGCAGCGGAGAAATAGTTTGGTTACAACAACATCAAAAACCAACAATTAAACCAAGTACACTTAATATCCATCTCGACAAATTATTTTCTGAGTACATAAAGTAAAAAGCATAACCCCAACATAAGTAGCCATAAAAGAGATAAGCTAAAATTTACTTCCAGCAATCCAAGCACTTGCAAAAGAGAGAGAAAGAGGTCCAAATCAAGCTGCACTAGCACTAGTCCCACCCTGAGAACCTAGGGGGAGAAGGGAAGAAAAGAGGCGAAAACAAAGGGGGTCAGACATAAAGTCTGGCGAGTCCAATAACATTAACAATATAATTATTAAAGTAACTAGGATAAGGCATAAACTGGTAAAACAAGGAATGACTGTGAAACAAATGGGCAAGACAAAACAAACAAGAGGAATATGCTGGTGTTAACCACGCTGCTAGTTGCTATAGGATAATTACTATACTGCACCATTACTAGTCACCCTAAAAGTTGATCCCGCCTACTGAACATAATAATCATAATGGTAGTTTCGTGTACCCCTAGCTGTCTTCATAGGTGCCGCCTGCCCCATTCTCCACTAGTTATACCCACTACCCCATGCGATCGACTCCCTAACTCGAAGATACCCGTGCTGGTCCCACAGCGGGGTGTATCACTGCCCAAAGTGGCAACCCGATACCACTAAAGATGCACAGCTTATATCTACACGATGCAACAATGTCTTACCTACCAGCCCGGGCCCACGCACGCACATGACCCCATTGGACTTGCGTTGCCACCGCTAACCCGTTTTGACCTCTTACAATCAAACCCAGTAAGCGTGCCCCGTCCTTGATCTAACTCGAGCTCACAAAGATACTTAATGGGTTACGGTTTGAAAAGGGTCCCCATGCTTGACACAAGCTCTCCACCTATGCTTGGTCGCCACTGGGATTTCCCACTTAACCCCTTCTTATTCATGTCTTCTTACGTGTTTCAATTTGGTTAAGTGTTTCTAATCGTATTTCACCTGCCACCCATGTCACCAACTTGACCCCATGTCCCACTACATGTTTATCTTGGTTAAGTGTTACTTAATTCATTATAACCGTAACCATATAAGACCTCTCACATTAGACTACCATTTGCGGTTGCTGGATTTGCCGGGCGGGTCCGGGCAGTCTTATACCACAAATGAGCCTAACCTCGTGTCTTTACAATTGTTACGCATTTAATTTTTGCCTTCGACCTCACACATTAAACTACCGTTTGTGGTTGCTGGATTTGTCGGGCGGGTCCGGGCAGTCTTATACCACAAACGAGTCTAACCTCATGTCTTAGGCGTTTATTATTACACATAATTATTTCACCCCAATACGGATTGATTATCCCTATTCAAATTGTCAATAATTTCCAAATAAATCTATATCCGTAGTTGTCACCTAAATTATGTCCATAGTTTTAGGTATATAAATTATACCAATTAGTGTCTCAAATTAATTATATGCCTTTAAAGCCATTTTATGCCAATTCACAATATGTATATTTAATATTTTCCCATTGTCCTCATGCTGATCGTACGTTTAATATGAAATATGCTAGACTCGCAAATAGTCTAACTCATAAAAAGAAAAGAAACATCATAACTTGCATTACACATAAAATAGATCTAACTTGCGAATAAGAATTATTACACAAGTTTGCATAGCCAATAACTTGCATAGGCAATGAA
Organism: Allium sativum; assembly: GCA_030737875.1. Taxonomy (NCBI): domain Eukaryota; kingdom Viridiplantae; phylum Streptophyta; class Magnoliopsida; order Asparagales; family Amaryllidaceae; genus Allium; species Allium sativum. The sequence goes on from CM060924.1 coordinate 997,357,041, forward strand.
CATATAGAACATAAATTTGCATAAACTATGTGCTGCCATGGATCCAAATATAGATCTAAACATGAAATTGTGAACTTGCATATATGAATATGGTTTTCACCTAAACTTGCAAATGTGAATATGGTTTTCACCTAAACTTGCATATGTGAATATAGTTTTCACCTAAACTTGCATATGGATTCCTACAAACTTGCATATGGATTCCTACAAACTTGCATATAAATTTAAACATGTAAACTAATATCGTATGTTTTACATATAAACTCGCAAATATATATATACTTGATTCACATATAAACTTGTGGATAATTCACATACAGACTTGCATATGATTCATATACAAACTAGCATATGATTTACATCCCAAACTTGCATATAAACTAATGTCATAAGATGAATCAAGTTAAACATATGTGATTGGACATATGAAATAGATCTACTAACATAAGTTAACAAAACTTCCATATGTTCACCAATAGACGATAACAAAGTCAAGTAACATCACATGATTCAACAGACATGTTCTCATAATCCCAATTTTAACTCATCATAATTAATTTATTAATTATTTTTTGAAAGAGAATGTACTTACAAAGATGGATTAGAGAATAGAATAATTCGTTCGTCGTTTGTATTAGAATCCTGAATTGCAATTCTTAAGCTTTAAGACGAAGAACTATTCTAGCAGTAGCATGGAGGACAAGAGATTAGTTTAGTTTAGGTTTAGAGCTTGAGTCTACGCATGCTTATATAGAAGTTTAAATCAATATAAGCCGTTAGAATATCATATGAGCAACCACAATCGTCCAGACTAGATAGAGTTATCCAGAATTGCCACCTATGCCCTAGTGACTTAGTAACAGGTCAGAAAAGACTCATCAACAAGTCAGAATCATCACAGTTCAGATCTGCCCGAGGGGGTAGGTCGACCCCCAGGTCGACCTGTATAGGGAGGTCGACCTAGCCTGGGGCGGGAAAAATCCCGCCCAATCCGCTTCTTCGTTTGAATTCGAATTTTGAATTTCAATCTGAACTGTTTTTAATTTATTTAAATTTCTGAAACTTCTGAGGGCCATAACTTCCTCATACGAAGTCCGATTTATGAAAACTAGGACTCTATTCCAAGCAAAAATTTGAGACGAACGCAATGGCGTAACCCATTTCCCTTAATTCTCAATTTTAAAATTAAGTATTCATGAAATTGTTAATTTTAACATTTAAAATTACGGGGTGTTACATTCTCCCCTCCTTAAAGGATTTCGCCCCCAAAATCTCCAAGTTAAGAAGAATGTATATCCTAACATCCAATCATCCATCTACTCAACCATCAAACACAGGCATCAATTATCCTTACAAGATTTCTAATGCCGTATGAACATATGCAAAAATGTTCCTTATCCAATGCAAAATCAGGCAGTCCACTGATTCAGTTGACCTCCTTAATGTAAATCATGATAGTTCCATGCGTCCATTATGCATGCAAAAGAATCCTAACAGTACATATTACTTCTACATGTGTGCACAACCATTCATCAAAATGCAGCATCCATATGATAACACAACCATTATACACCCACTAATTTAAATATGCACACATATTTATATGCAATATGAAAGTGATTGAGCCGATCTAGTGCCTAATGTGTGTGTACATGCATCAACGAGCAACCACTAGCAACCACTCGCAACCATCAATCATAACATGTTTCAAATACATGTTTACATCCATTGGTTTCTACTTAAGGATAAAGAATAGGACCGAGGAGATATACTTAAAAGATAGATATAAGCATGAATAAACTTATGGGAAAAAGAGATCAATGAGGTACCCTCAAAAAGAAAAGGGTGGGCTGCACGTATTTTTCTCTCAGTTTCCCAAGTTGCGTCTTCCTCAACATCACTCCGTTGAACTTTAACAAGCTTGACTTCACGGTTGCATAGCTTTTTGACTTCCGTACCCAATATACGAGTTGGAACTCTTCTCACAGTCGCTTCTCGTTCCACTTCTACTTCCTCTAGTATACTCGGCTCCACAACTTCCGCAGACTCATGTAAGCACTTTCGTAGTTGAGAAACATGAAAAACATTATGAACTCCAGCCAGTCTTTCGGGTAGCTCTACTCTGTAAGCCATCGTCCCATTCCTTTCAATGATAGGAAATGGTCCTACAAATCTTGGTGCTAGCTTTCATACAGACCCAAAGCGAATGACATTCCTCAAAGGAGATACTTTAAGGAACACCCTATCTCCAACCTCAAACTCAAGGTCAGTCCTTCTTTTGTCTGCGTTGGACTTATTCTATCTTGTGAAACCTTCATCTGTCTTCTTATCAAGTCCACCTTTTCTGAGGTTTCTCTACTCATGTCTGGCCCAAGTACGAGCTTGTCTATAGACTCCCACCAACAAGTTGGTTATCAGCATGGTCTTCCATATAAAGCTTCGAAGGGTGTCATGCCTATGGTGGCTTGGTAGCTATTGTTGTAAGCGAATTCCACCAAAGGAAGATGATCCTTCCATGTCCCTCCAAAGTCAAGAATGCACAATCTCAAGAGGTCTTCCAATACTCTGTTCACCCTTTCCGTCTGACCATCGGTTTGGGGGTGATAGGCCGTGCTTAAGCATAATTGTGTGCCTACAGCCTTTTGCAAACTCTTCCAAAACTCGCTCGTAAAGATAGGATCTCGATCACTCACTATGCTTGAGGGTATCCCATGGAGTCGAACTATCTCTTTAAGATAAATGGATGTTAGGGACGAGGCAGTACTTCTACTCTTAACAAGTATGAAGTGAGCGCTTTTAGTGAGCTTATCCACTATTACCCAAATACTGGTATTGCCCCTTCTTGACCTAGGCAACCCATCAACAAAGTCCATCGAAATGCTATCCCACTTCCATTGTGGAACCTCTAGAGGATGAAGCAGACCACCAGGCTTCTTCTGCTCCGCTTTGACTTACTGGCATATAAAGCACTTAGCGACGAACTCAGCTACATACCTCTTCATGTCGTGCCAAAAGAAAACGCTTTTTATATCTTTATACATCTTGTCTCCGCTTGGGTGTATGGTCAGCTTAGAATGGTGTGCTTCTTCGAGAACCGTCTTCACTAAATCCCTTACTTGTGGTACACATAGCCTTCCATCCCATCTCAATCAACCCTTATCATTGATGGAGTATCTATTGAGGTGACTAGAAGTCTCACCCCTAACTAGCTTATCCATCATATCAACTAGTTGAGGGTCTTCTCGTTGTTCGGTTCCTATTGAGTCCAAAAGAGTAGGCCGCACCTCTATCGATGCTAACAGACCAGGTACAATTTCAGAGGAGGGTCTAAAGTTAAAGTTTGCTATGTACTCCAGGCTTTGCCTTTCTACAAAGAGAGGACTCAAGGTCAGCTTCTTTCTACTCAAGGCGTCTGCTACCACATTGCCCTTGCCAAGGGTATAGGAAATCTCAAAATCATATGAGGCCAGAAATTCCATCCACCTTTGTTGTCTTAAGTTAAGATCTTTCTGTGCGAAAATGTACTTTAATGATTTATGGTCAGTAAATAATTCAAACCTTTCTCCTAGTAGGTAATGATTGCATGACTTTAGAGCGAAAACAATGGCAGCTAGCTCCAAATCATAGTTGGGTAGTTCTTCTCATGTACCTTCAATTGCCTTCCCCCATAACAAACTACCTTGCCTTCTTACATCAAGACAGCGCCCAACCCTGTACCGCATGCGTCTGTGTATACAGTAAACATTTTGCTCCCATCAGGCAATGTCAGAACTGGGGCTGTTGTTAGAGCCCTTTTCAAACGTTGGAAAGCAATATCGCAATCCAAATCCCAAGCGAAAGTTAGGTTCTTCTTTGTCAATCTTGTGAGTGGGGCTGAGATTTTTACAAAGTCTTTAATGTACTTTCGGTAAAAGCCCGCTAGCCCGAGAAAGCTTCGGACTTCGGTTGCATTCCGTGGAACCTTCCAATCTTGCATCGCAACTACTTTTGCGGGGTCCACAACTATCCCCTCTTTGGACACAACATGCCCAAGAAACCTCACTTCTTCTCTCCAGAAATAGCATTTGGAGAATTTGGCTTTCAGCTGATGTGCACGAAGAGTATCCATGACTTCCCTTAAATGCAAAGCATGCCCTTCTTCATTCTTCGAGAAAATCAAAATGTCGTCTACGAAGACCACCACAAACTTATTGAGGAACTCCCTAAACACCCTGCTCATCAAGTCAACGAAGTAAGCGGGTGCGTTTGTCAAGCCAAAAGGCATGAGAAGCCATTCGAAGAAACCATCCGGGGTTCTGAACACGGTTTTATCAATGCTATCTTCAGCCACTCTTAGCTGAGGAAACCCGGTAGCCAGATCTAGTTGGGAGAAAACCGATGCACCTACAAGCTGATCAAACAAGTCGTCTATTCTTGGAAGTGGGTGCCTATTTTTATTGGTCAGCTTGTTTAGCTCCCTATAATCAACGCATAGGCGAAGTGCGAATACCACTGGAGCACCCCATTCAGAAATATTCCGCCTTATAAACCCTTTTTCGAGCAACTCTTTGACTTGCTTGCTGAGCTCTTTTCTCTCCCTTGGAGCCGTGTGTCTAACGGGTAGAGCTATGGGTTTTGCATTATCAACAAGGTATATGCAGAAGTCTATCCCCCGCTTTGGATGTAAGCCCTTCACCTCTTCAAATACATCTGAGTATTCACGGACTACTCTAACAGACTGCAAGTTTTCAAAAGACGCATGAAGAGATTCTAGGTAGCTAAGCATAACAGAATGTATTAGATTACAAGAGATTTCGAGAGTGTTACTGAGACGAGTGATAAGTCTAACCACTATCTTTTCACAGTCGAGGATGACACCATTACTGGATAACCAATCCATGCCTAGAATCAGTCCATAGCCTGTCTAGCCAAGAACGAAGGCGTTGCATTCAAACCCAACGCCCAAGATAAACACTCTCAAATCCCGACAAATCATTAAAAGATGAGCCGAACCACTAATAGGATTAGAGACTACTATGGGATCCGAAACTAGACTAGTATTTAGGTGCAGTGTTTCAACTAACAAAGCAGATACAAACGAGTGTGAAGCGCCAGAATCAAACAAAGTACGAACATGATGATCAAACAGAAAAACCAAACTTTCAACATAAATGTTTCTACCTCTCTCCTGTCCTGGTGCCATGAGAGCATGAACCTGCCCTCTTGCCTGCCCTGGTGCCATGAGAGCCTGAACCTGGCCTCCAAAAGTGGACCTTATCCTTTGCCCTTGCCCTTGTCTTATCGGGCAGTCTTTAATCAGATGTCATGCCTCACCACAGTTGAAACAGCCAGTCTTCTTCTTCTTCCTACAGTCCTTGCTCAGATGGCCTGGTGTTCCACAATTGAAGCACCTTTACTTTCCTTTGCTATTGTTATCCTTACCACCTTTATTAGGTTGCTGTTGTGACTTCTTTTTATCCCCTTTCTTTTCTGGTGCCTTATTAGCATTAGCGCCTTTCTCCTCTTCATGCATAAGCGCCATGTCAACCAGTTTCTCAAAGGTAGCCCCCATAGGAATGTGGGTCATAGCCAACCCATGTAGCGGCTCATTCAAACCTTTAACGAATCTCAAGGCCTTCTTTTTAGGTGTGTTCACCAAGTCTAAGCCAAATCTCGCCAACTCATTGAACTTGTGGACGTACTCCTTTACTGATAAATTCCCCTGTTCAATGCCAAGAACCTCTCTATATATAAATTCTATTCTTCTTGTGAGAGAAATTTCATCTCGAACCTATGCTTGAAATCCATCCATGTCTCCACTAGACGCTCTCCATTCGTGACCTCCCACCAAAACGAGGCTTCGTCCTTCATTAACCAAGCAGATAATTGGACCTCCCTTCCATCTTCTATCTCGAAGATACCAAACAAATCTTCCACCTCCTTAAGCCAATTTCGAGCTTCAACAAATGTCTCTGACCCGTGAAAAGGTGCCCGAAAGTCTTTGCATATCTTCAAAAAAGCATCAACGCGGGAAGGGGGAGTAGGAGGAGCGGCTGCAGTTGGGGGAGGAGGAACGTCTGCTGAGCCTACGGCAGTGGCCCTAGCCTCCAGATACCTTTTGAACCAGGTTGGTATCGGTATGCCCTCGGGTATCTCGGGTACCCTATACATGTTGAAAAGAAAAAGGAAGAGATTCAAAACAGAATCGAAGGAAAGATGTATGGCTCTTGGGCGTTATGTTTTTAAAATAAACTTTTCTCTTGAAAATACTCTCCTTAGAACCTATTTTTGAAAGAATTTCTTTATAAAATGCTTTTGAAAAACAGTTTTTCAAAATCTCTTATCTGTTCTAGTAACCTTAGGCTCTGATACCATGTGTAACACCCCACGTCAACTAATGTTACTCTTAAAGGGAATGCATTAACTTTCACGGAGTATTATTGGTGTATAGAACAGAATATAACAAGATAGATACATATGCTAGTACTTGAAAAATTAAAACAACTTTTATTGCAGCGGAGAAATAGTTTGGTTACAACAACATCAAAAACCTACAATAAAACCAAATACACTTACTATATATCTTGACAAATTATTTTCTGAGTACATAAAGTAAAAAAGCATAACACCAACATAAGTAGCCATAAAAGAGATAAGCTGAACTTTACCTTCAGCAATCCAAGCACTTCCAAAAGAGAGAGAAAGAGGTCCAAATCAAGCTCCACTATCACTAGTCCCACCCTGAGAACCTGGGGGGAGGAAGAAAAGAGGCGAAAACGAAGGGGGTCAGACATAAAGTCTGGCGAATCCAATAACTTTAACAATATAATTATTAAAGTAATTAGGATAAGGCATAAACTGGTAAAACAAGGAATGACTGTGAAACAAATGGGCAAGACAAAACAAACAAGAGGAATATGTTGGCGTTAATAGGGCTCCTAGTCACTATAGGATAATTACTATACTGCACCATTACTAGTCAACCTAAAAGTTGATCCCGCCTACTGAACATAATAATCATAATGGTAGTTTCGTGTACCCCAAGCTGTCTTCATAGGAGCCGCCTGCCTCTATCTCCACTAGTTTTACCCACTATTCCCATGCGATCGACACCCTAACTCGTAGATACCCGTGCTGGTCCCACAGCGGGGTGTATCACTCCCCAAAATGACAACCTGATACCACTAAAGGTGCATAGCTTATATCTACATGATGCAACAACGTCTTACCTACCAGCCCGGGCCCACACAACACATGACCCCATTGGACTTGCGTTGCCACCGCTAACCCGTTTGACCTCTTACAATCAAACCCAGTACGCGTGTCCCGTCCTCGATCTAACTCGAGATCACAAAGATACTTAACGGGTTACTAGTTTGAAAAGGGTCCCCCATGCTTGACACAAGCTTTCCACCTATGCTTGGTCCCCACTAGGATTTCCCACTTAACTCCTTCTTTTTCATGTCTTTTTACATGTTTCAATTTGGTTAAGTGTTTCTAATCGTATTTCACCTGCCACCCATGTCACACACTTAACCCCATGTCCCACTACATGTTTATCTTGGTTAAGTGTTACTTAATTCATTATAACCGTAACCTTGTAAGACCTCTCACATTAGACTACCGTTTATGGTTGCGGGATTTGCCGGGCGGGTCCAGGCAGTCTTATACCGCAAACGAGCCTAACCTCGGGTCTTTACAATTGTTATGCATTTAATTTATGCCTTCGACCTCTCACATTAGACTACCGTTTGTGGTTGCTGGATTTGCCGGACGGGTCCAGGCAGTCTTATACCACAAACGAGTCTAACCTCGTGTCTTAGGCGTTTATTATTACACATAATTATTTCACCCTCATATGAATTAATTATCCCTATTCAAATTTTCAATAATTTCCAAATTAATCTATATCCATAATTGTCACCTAAATTATGTCCATAGTTTTAGGCATATAAATTATACCAATTAGTGTCTCAAATTAATTATATGCCTTTAAAGCCATTTTATGCCAATTCACAATATGTATGTTTAATATTTTCCCATTGTCCCCACGCTGTTCGTACGTTTAATATGAAATATGCTAAACTCGCAAATTATCTAAGAAAAGAAACATCACAACTTGCATAACACATAAAATAGATCTAACTTGCGAATAAGAATTATAACATAAGTTTTAGCCAATAACTTGCATAGGAAATGAACATATAGAACATAAATTTGCATAAACTATGTACTGCCATGGATCTAAATATAGATCTAAACATGAAATTGTGAACTTGCATATATGAATATGGTTTTCACCTAAATTTGCATATGTGAATATGGTTTTCACCTAAACTAGCATATGTGAATACGGTTTTCACCTAATCTTGCATATGGATTCCTACAAACTTGCTTATAAATTTAAACATGTAAACTAATATCATATGTTTTACATATAAACTATCATATATATATATATATTTGATTCACATATAAACTTGTGTATAATTCGCATACAGACTTGCATATGATTCATATACAAACCAGCATATGATTTACATCCCAAACTTGCATATAAACTGATGTCATAAAATGAATCAAGTTAAACATACGTTATTGGACATATGAAATAGATCTACTAACATAAGTTAACAAAAATGTCATATGTTCACCAACAGACGATAAAAAAGTTAAGTGACATCACATGATTCAATAGACATGTTCTCATAATCCCAATTATAACTCATCATAATTAATTTATTAATTATTTTGTGAAAGAAATTGTACTCACAAAAACAGATTAGAGAAGAGAATAATTCGTTCGTCATTTGTATTAGAATCCTGACTTGCAATTCCTAAGCTTTAAGAAGAAGAACTATTCCAACAGTAGCATGGAGGCCAAGAGATTAATTTAGTTTAGGTTTAGAGCTTGAGTCTATGCGTGCTTATATAGAAGTTTAAATCAATATAAGTCGTTAGATTATCATAGGAGCAATCACAACCGTCCAGACTAGATAGAGTTATCCAGAATTGCCACATATGTCCTAGTGTCTCGACAACAGGTCAGAAAAGACTCAGCAACAAGTCAGAATCGTCACAGTTCAGATCTGCCCGAGGGGGTAGGTTGACCCCCAGGTTGATCTGTATATGGGAGGTCGACCCCCTGGTCGACCTGGCCTGGGGCGGGAAAAATCCCGCCCAGTCCGCTTCTTCATTTGAATTCTAATTTGAATTTAATTTTGAACTGTTTCTAATTTATTTAAATTTCTGAAACTTCTGAGGGCCATAACTTCCTCATACGAAGTCCGATTTATGAAAACTTAGACTCTATTCCAAGCAAAATTTCAAGACGAACGCAATGGCGTAACCCATTTCCGTTAATTCTCACTTTTAAAAATAAGTATTCTTAAAATTGTTAATTTTAATATTTAAAATTACGGATTGTTACATGAGCACTTCGACAGGGGAGAACCTCAAGAGTTGCAGATCCTCGAGCTGACCAGTTTGGCTAGTGAATCTGCTTTTTCATTTTGCTCTCGAGGAAAATGCGTGATGACAAAATGGTCGAGCTAGGTGAGCAATTCCTGAACCTGGGTTAAATATAGGGCGAGTCGTCCCCCTTCGCTTGATATTCTCCTTGCACTTGACGAACGATAAGTTGTAAATCAGAGAAGATTTGGACGGTCTTTAGTTTGAGCTCAATCACGATTCTGAGTCAGACAATCAAGGCCTCATACTCCAAGTTATTATTGGTAGCAGGGAAATTTAGCCTTAACGCGTAGTATATCGGGCATTCTTTGGGGGTGATGAGCACGACTCCGGCTCCGGAGCATTTGTTGTTAGAGGAGCCATCTACAAACAATTTTCATTGAGCATCGGGAGATTCAGTGTTCTCTGCAGGAATCTCCTTGGGGGCAATGAATTCCACTATGAAAGCAGCGATAGCTTGGCCGAGGATGGCTCGGCTTGGGATGAACGTTATCTCAAATTGGCTTAGCTCCATACTCCATTTTAATAGTCGTCCAGACGCCTCGGGTCACTGTAGGACCGATCGTAATGGCTGGTCGGGAACATCTTTATAGGATGAGGCTGGAAGTATGGTCGAAGCTTCTGAGAAGAAATCAATAAGCAGAATGCCAGCTTTTCTAGCTTCGGGTAGTCCTTTTCTGCCCCCATCAATCATTTGCTTATGTAGAAGATGGGTTGTTGTACGTGATTCTCGATGCATACCAGTGCCGAGCTGATTGCGTGCACAGAAACAACCAAATAAACATATAAGTCCTCGTGATCTATGGGCTTAAATAAGATAGGTGGTCGCTCTAAGTGATTCAGAAGGTCCTCGAGTGCGGAAACGCATTCTTGTGCCCACTCAAAGTTGCGTTTTCCCTTTCGAACTTAATTGAAGAAAGGAATGCACTTGTCGGTGACTTTAGAGATGAGTCGACTTAAAGCGGCGACCTTTCCGTTCAAACGTTGGACATTCTTGATGTTCTTGGGGACTGGGATGTCCCGAATAGCTTGGGTTTTTTCTGGATTGGCTTGGATTCCCCGGGAATCGACGATGAAACCCAAGAATTTCCCTAAAGCGACTCCGATGGAGTGCTTCAAAGGATTGAGTTTCATGTCGTACCGACGAAGGATATCGAACATTTCAGAGAGGTCGTGGACATGGTCACTAGAATCTTTTGATTTGACCAACATGTCGTCCAGGTAAACCTCCATGGATTTCCCAATTTCGTGTTTAAAGAGCCAATTAATCATTCGTTGATAAGTAGCGCCGACATTCTTAAGGCCGAAGGGCATGACATGATAGCAGTAAAGTCCAAGGTCTGTTATGAAAAAGGTATGATCCTGGTCATGAAGATTCATCATGATTTGATTGTAGCCTGAGTCGGCGTCCATGAAAGATAGTAGCTGGTATCCGGCAATTGAGTCAACAAGTCGGTTGATCTTCGGGAGCGGGAGCTGTCCTTGGGACACTCCTTGTTTAAATCGGAGAAGTAGACGCACATTCTCCATTTAGTGTTGGCTTTCTTGACCAGGACCGGATTGGAGACCCATTCGGTGTAGTCGGCTTCGCGAATGAAGTTGTTGCTGAGTGGACGGTCTACCTCTTCCTCTAGTGCTTTGGACCTTTTGGGTCCCAAGAAGCGGCGCTTCTGCTTGATTGGAGGCATTGTGGGATTGATGCTTAGACAATGGCAAGCGACCGCGGGATTTATGTCTTTCATATCGTAGTGAGTCCATGCGAACACATCCAAATTTTCCTTTAAGAAATCTACAAGGTCCTCTTTGATTGCGGGATGGAGTTGCGATCCTTTCTTCAGCACCCTTGATGGACCGTTGGGACTAATTGAAATATCTAATGTGGGTTCGACTGGAGTAGCCCTCTCGTATTCGGGCTCTTCGTCCTTCTGTGGGTCGAGATCATCGGAAAGACGGCAGTGGCGCCTGAGCCAAGGCCCAGACACTTGAGCCAATTGCATAACATTCTCTGGTGCTTGCTTCGTCGCCTCTAATTGTTCTAATCCCATTTTCCTTCGGAAATTTCACTAGGAGGGATCATGGTGACATGCAGGCCCAAAACTCTGTGAGAAAAGGGCGTCCAAGGAAAGCGTTGTAGGGGGAATTGATGTCTATAACCATGAAAGAGAGCATTCAGACTCGGCTCCGATCCCCCTCGCCTAGTTCCACTGGTAAATCGATTATTCCTACTGGGGAACTAGAAGCCCCATTGAAGCCATGGATCGTGGCGCGACATGGCTTTAAGTCATTTGTTTCCAACTTTGTTTGGTTGTAAGAAGCTTTGAAAATGATGTTGACCGAGCCTCCCAAATTGATTAATACCTTTCGGATAGAAGCGGCACCGATCTGAGTCGTGATAACTAGTGGATTAGTGGTCGGGATTTCCACCCCAGTAGAATCTCTTTTGCGGAAAATAATGTCATCCCGCATGGTTTTTTGGGGCTTGGCTGGGAGAGATCCGTTGGGAGTGGAGCAAGCTTCATGAGTAGCATGTTTTATGGTACTCATATACTTTTCCATTTTCCGAAAGTTGTCGTGTGGGGGTAAGGTCCACCATATATAATGTTGATCACGATCCCTCGCCTTGGGTTAGATGGAACCGCAACCATCTTGGCGGGTGCCTGAGGTGCTGGCTCCGGAGGCTTTAAATTTGTTTCAGGAGGAAAAGGACTCTTGGACATATTGCTCGAGTTGTTTCTCATGGATAAGCTTCTCGATTGCGTCCCTAAGCTTGTGGCACTAATTGGTATCGTGCCCATACACGTCGTGGTATCGACAATATCTCCCAGTATTTTTCTCGCAGTCGGTTGATTCTCTAGTGTGCGACTTCTTGTATGGCAACGTGTTTTATGTCTCCAAGTAAATTGTTTCTATGTCTTCATTTATTGGGGTGTAGGTCTCGAAAGAGCGGTGAGGGTCGGGTTTCCTTGGCCCTGCCGGGGCCTGACCGTTGTTTCGGCCACCCTGCCTACCATTATTTGGTCTTTGTCTGTAGGGGCCTGCCCCCTTGTTCTGATCGAAGGGCTCTCCAACCTGTTTTCCTCTAAGGTTGTTATTTGCAGTGTCTGCTTGGAGGTCATTGGGGTAACTTGTCTCGGAGAGCCGGTTCCGTCTTGCCTCCTCTTGGTATAAGTACTGGCCCGCTTCCTTGTAGAAGGCATCGAGGCTTTTTGGCTACTTCCAACCGATCCATGCCCCAAATTCGGAAGTAGGCAGGACACCTTTTGCTAATTAAAAGAGTATGGTACGAGGGTCCGGATCCTCGGACTCAGCGAAGGCGACGTTGAACAGGGAAACGTAGCTTTTGAGCGACTCGCTGGGTCCTTGGTATAGGTTGGACAAAGTAAGGGCATTTTTCGGAGTTGAGATATGCATCCTGAATTGCTTGACTAGTTCAGTCGCTAGCTGGCCGAAGTTGTTGATGGAATCAAGTGGAAGGCGAGAGAACCAAAGTAAAGCGGTCCCTGATAGGAAGACTGGGAAGCACTTGCATTTGACCAGATCGTTGCCCCAACTCGAGTCCATTTGTCATTCATGTCGATTTAGGAAGGCACAGGGATCGGTAGTGCCATCGTAGAGCGGCATTTGTGGCATGCTAAAGCGTCGTGGCCACTCGACCTCATTCACCCTTCTTGTGAAGGGATTACGCCTAATATGGGACTCCCATGAATTATGTACATTCCCTCGCATTTCCCTCATGATCCTTCGGACCATGTCAGAAAAGTAAGTTGGATGGGGATCCACCATTGGGACGCATGGATTTTGGCGAGGTTTCGGAGTTTTGTTGCGAGGACGCCTTCTATGATGGGTGTCCGGGTCATCTTCTTCCATGTCCTCGACATCTATAATCAGATCCTGGTGCGGAGCGGGTTGATGCAGATCCTGTTCTAGAAAAGTGCAGGCCACTGGAATGGTAGGTCCATCGTCTCGATGGGCGACTGTTGGGTTTTTTCGTGGAAGGGGTTGGTTGGTCAGACCTGGTCCGTCATTGATGATCAAGTGAAAGCGATCTCGGTATTGCGCCCCCTCGCTATATGCGAGTGTAGTTCGGTCACAGTTGTCGTTCCCATTGCCGTTGGCATGGTCATTGCCATTACCGTTGTTGAGGGCATTGGTGCGAACGACGACATTGTTAATGAGGCTAAACCTCCTTCTTTGATGCAGGCCCCTTGACTCGGAAGAGGAAGTTTCCGAGATAGTTGGTCGAGGTCAAGCATTGTTCCGTGCTAGTTGAAGTCGAGCGACAATGCCCTGACTTTCTTGAAGTTTCCGCATAAGGTCGATGTTATTCCTTAATGCTTGATTGAGCTTGGCCGCTGTGTTCTCATATTTTTCATTAAGTGCACGGATCTGAGCTTGTGTTATGGGCACTTCAGGGTCCACAATAGGAGGGACGTTTTCATTAGTGGTCGGGATATCCGCTGGTTGAGGTTGTTGGGATGTCCCTGCCTCGGCTGCGGTTGAAGAGCCGACCATTGCGTTCTTTTGGCTCTTTACCATCATAAGCAGACTCGGTGGTAGGTTTAGCAAAGGAACCTCAAGCTCGTCGAAGTCGAGACTATAATGTGCGACAAAGACGCAAGACTTGAGTTCAATTCTTAGTGAAAGCACCAAATGTTGACGGCAAAAAATGTCGTAAACACCCAAGATTCCGATTACTAGGAATTATTAATTTAGTCGTATAGACAAGAGCGGAAAAAGGTAAATAACACGAGAGATTTATAGTGGTTTGGCCTTGGGAGGGGCCTACGTCCACTTTGAAGAGCTGTTGGAATATTATTGATAGCACAAGGTTACAAGGCCAATACCATCTCATGACATCTCATAACATTCATCTTTAAGCTATATGACGTAATAAATTATATATTTAATATATTAGGAAAAAGACACTTTTGCCCTTTTTCTTCCTCAAATGGGAGATGCCATTAAAGTAGCTCTCTAGAGGTCTTGAGCTCACAAATTTTAACCCCTTTGAAGTGTGAGGTCATGGGGTATTTATAGGAAAGGGATTAGGTAGGAGTAGGTAGAAATAAGGGACCACACCCACAACTTCGCACCTGGTACTTGCGCATGCTAGAATTTCGCAGCCAGCCTCGGGGTGCGAATTTCGCACCTTGTGGGGTGCGAAATTTGTACCCCATGGGGCATGCGAAATTCGTACCCTTCAAGGGTACTAATTTCGTACCTCCTCGGGTGCGAAATTCGCACCTCAGGTACGAATTTCGCACCCTACTGGGCGTGAATTTCGTACCCTGCTGGGCGTGAATTTCGCACCTCTTAGGGGTGTGAAATTCGCACCCCGAGAGGTACGAAGGCCATATTTATGAGAGGCGCGAAGGCCATGAGTATGGGTATTTTGGTGGCCCGAGATTCGGGTTCATGGCTCGGACTGCAAGGCCTTCATTGGTGCGATCCCTCTTCAACCAGTTTCCTTCGCTCCTTGACGTCCCACTTTGCTTTAGTTCCATGCGATGCGTTGAGTCGAGCGTGGCTTTCTGTACTTTTGGGAACCGGACCAAAAGGTCGCTTAACATTTGCCTCTCAAAGTACGTCTTGTCGTGACATGATGTGCTTTGCGTTGGATGAGGTAGTGGTCGAGTTGTCGACTGGTCCTGTAATTTAAAGGAAAACATATGTTAGTCATTTGGCTCGTTCGCTGCGAAATTGCGAGCGAGCCGTTGTTGGTGCGACGCCGTGCTCACATTTCTAAGTTTTCATAACACATCGCCTTCGTGTGTTTGCGGTGATGGATATGCATAGAAACGTCCGATCCATAGAAATGCCCAGTCCGTAGAAACATCCGAACCATTGAAATACCCGGTCCATAGAAACGTCCGATCCATGGAAATTCCCGGTCCATAGAAATGTCTGATCCATAGAAATGCTTGGTTCATAGAAATTTCCGAGCCATAGATACGTCCAATCCATAGAAATATCCGATCCATTGAATTGTCCGGTCCATAGAAACATCCGACCTATGGAACTGTCTGATCCATAAAACACCCGATCCATAGAACTGTCTGATCCATAGAGTGCCCGATCCATAGAAATGCCCAGTCCATCGGAACATACGATCCATAGAACTATCCAATCCATAGAACTCCCGATCCATAGAACTGTCTAATCCATAGAACGCCTGATCCATAGAAGTGCCCAGTCCATATGAACGTCCGATCCAGAGAACTGCCCAGTCCGTAGGAATGTCCAATGCATAGGCTGAAATTGACAAACTTCGAAAAATCTTCTTGCTTGCGTACAACTCGATTTCATACTCAAAAACTAATCAAACTCTAAATTTTTCAACGATGATTTAATCAATACAACTACAACAAATCCCACAATCATCAACGAACATTAAAACAACGATTTAAAAATTAATCAAATCATTAAATGAATCTAAACATAGAATTAACATATGATTATACCATCTATAAGTTGCTAGATTAGATCCTATGGTGATTTGAATTAAAATCATAATTACAATGATTAGATCTATGCAATAACAACTTGAAATGATGAACATATGATCATACAACCCATATACTTGATTGAATCCGCGTGATAGATTCTTATCTCTCACCAAATCTCTAAAACAACATAAAAACACTTGGATCTAAATCCAGACCTCGAAGAATTAGCTTCAAACTCTTCGATTTGATGAAATCTCTCTTCGATTGATGTAAATCTAGCTTCAAACGATGTAAATCTTTGATTCTCTTATGTAGATCTAGAATTTTGATGGTGGAAATGTGTATTTGATTGAGCAAGGAGGATCATGAGCTCAACTAAATGAGAGAACGAAGAAAGTAAACTATTCTCCATGCCTCTAACCCCCTATTTATAGCGTCCCACAAGCCTATTAATGAACCACTCTATATCAGACCACTAATGGTTCAAAAGCATAAACAAAAAACTATGAAACACAAAAACAGCGATTCCTCCCAAATTGCTGAACCAAATCTTTAATGTCACCTCTCTACGGAATTGGCAACACCATTTCCTTTCCAATGAGACTCGGCACCTGATTCGATTCCAATCAAAAGTTATTCCCTATACAAGACTGAAAGGGGAAAAATGGTCACAAATAAATTTGGTAAAAATTATGGACATGTCTCACATCCCCATAAACAACATATCAAAACTTGAGAATGATCCAACCCACAGGGAACAAAATAAAAATATTTTACGATTCTCCGATACGTAAGATGCGCACTATTACAGAATAACATATTTAACTTCAAAGCATACAATACCACTTACTCGAATAATCAACACCATATATAACCAATTATCCCTTTTTTTAAACGTGTATACGTTCTCTTTCAATTCTTTCCAGATTTGAATTTATAGATTTCCTTTTTGTTTATAATGGTCTATTTTAAGTTCGTTTTCTTATCGAATTCTATACATATTGATATATTTATTTCTAGTTATCAAATTTTAATAAAAATATTCTAACTCCTTAAATTTCCTGAAAATTTCGCCATTGTCTCCTTTGTACGGCTCAATCGGTACAACTACAAATCGCCTCTCTAGGCCCTTTCCATTCAAAAAGAAAATCAAAAAGCCAAGCGGCATGCCAATAGGCTCATAAAATCTCATATGAAATTTAAATATGTATCTTTTTATCGGCACTCAAAAAAAATCTTCATTCTCTTCATTCCAAACCTGCTTAACATATATCTAACCATCCTGAACTTATTCCAACTCAACCCAATCGTTTTTAGCTCAACTTGCTAATTCATTCTATAATTAGCTCTTTTGCATATTTTACTTTTTATTTGAACATATCACGTTCATACATATTTTTAATTTTCTTATAAATCAATCGAATGCCATTTCTGACTCAAGTTTCATATTCGATTTTGAATATAAATTCACAAACCCATTCACTAATCCAAAGCCCAACTTCGATCCAAACTCCAATAAATAATCTCCTCTAACTAGTTAACTTTATTCGATAATTGCAAATCTGATTTTTGTTTGAAAAATCTATTAACTTACCCCACTTAAGCTCATATTTATTTTATAACTCAAGTCTGGGATTTTGTAATGAAAATACAGAATTTACTAATGTAAAATCCTTCGAATTTATTTATTAATCATCATAATTTATAAATGATTGTACTGCTATTTTCTGGAAATTTGATTCTTACATAACTCAAAATCTGTAAGACGAAATCCATATTTTTCTCTTTTATTAGAAAACTATTATTCAGTCGGTCCTGACGGTTCTTGTTTCAAAGTGTTCCGACTTAAATTGAGTTCTATATTCTCAATTGAAATTCGAAACATCAAATTACGAACTACCACGTGGCGGCGAGCTCGTTTTAATTATATTTGAATATAAACATTTAAACTTCGTTTATTAATAAATTTCAGCCTCATTCTTACATATTTTTAATATATATGAAGTCAATCTTCCAAATCAAATTTCATTTAACCTAACTTGTCAATTATTTCGTAACTTAGTCATAAATTAATTTACAATTCAATTTTCTATTTTAAATCCCAAATCCTCTGGGAATAAATTATTTCATTAAATTCGATGTAATCAAATTCCAATTTTGACTTACTTGGATTTGACTCAATTCAGTTTATATTCCAAATTCCATAATAAAGTCTATCGTTCCCTTTTTGAAATGATTTCTAATCTCTTTTAAATTCATGGTTGAATTTATATTTCCAAATTATACCATGACAATTATCCCACTTTATTTATAAGCATCGTTTATAAACTACTTCCTTGTTTTATTCATTAAAACAAGTTCCATTTCAAAATCTATTTGAAACCCGATTCTTATTTTGGAATATTTTATTATTATAACTTAAATATATAATTGTAGAATCTATTTTAATATTTAATTTCAGTTTCTATCTAATACAATATAAATATCCTTTTTGGAAATAATTTATTTTTATAAATTCGACATAGTCTAATCCCAATCATAAATCTGTGTGGATTTATTTTAATTCAATTTACATTATGAACATCAGAATAGATTTCATCGTTCCTTTTTGAAACTAATTTCAATCCCCCTTTTTAAATTCACGTTTGAATTTACATTCCCTAAATTATCAAATGATAATTTGTTTCACTTCATTTATAAACACCATTTATAAATTCACTATTTTTTTATTATTCAAAATAAGTTAATATTTTCTAGACCATTCAAAATTCAAATCCTATTTTAGAAATATAGATTTCCCCTTTTAAATCTCAAAATTCCTTTTCACGGTATTTTTATATATCAATAATTATTGCCAGTGATATTCAAACATCCAAAACACCCCATTATCAATCATAGGTTTTATAACACACCATATATGATAATATATATGAAAATAAACAATAATAAATTTTGAGGAATCCGGTTAAATCTCCCCAACTTGTTTTTCCTACATCCACAGATGTTAGCCAACATAAATAATATCCATACTGCTTCAAGGCAGGATATCACGGTGTAGAAGGTCATCCACTATATATATTGTGGGGCGACAGGGAAATCATCCGCTAATGGTACTGTGGGAAATATAGTAAATAGCCACAACCACCAAGCCTAAATAACAAATATATATATATATATATATATATATATATAATAGTCACAATAATATTTCATTGCATCCAAACAACCAACAAACAACATATAAAAATTATTTAAAATAAAATTATAATAGAATCCAGAGAGTGAGTTTACTCACCTTGATTTAGCGACTAGCGTCAAAAAAATATCTATCCATCCTAGAACATTTTTGCAACTAGGATCCACTCGAGTCACCTCGAATGAATTTTACTTTCACATGTGATTAATTAAATGCTTATTTATCGATTTAAACGAATAATAATTTAAACTGATTAAATAAATTATCTTATATAAGTTAAATTCAAAATGAGTATAAGTTACTCATGTCATAAGCTACACAAACACAACCTTCTTCTCCAGTCATCTCTTTTTAAACCCAAAAATCCCACGAAAAAGAAATAAAAAATATGTAGCACTATCAAGTGAATACGACAGCATCACCGCTGTTACCTCCATCCAGGCCGGTCACCATAAACCGAACTCTGGTCACCTTTATTTCTTTGCAATCTGCACACCTCTTCAATATTGACGAAAACCCCAATTCCAAGTCCCGGAAATTAATAGCAACATTATCGAATCCTCAAACTCAACCTGTAGAAAACTACAACTTTACCTCCATGTCTCTACCAGTTGCGACATTAAACACGGTAGCTTCCCCCTTCTATCGCGATTCATCTTCGTTCACATGACTAATAGGAAAAGTCGCGAACCACAATTCCCCTAAACCCTCGAGAATCCCATCATTTATGCGCCTCATACCCTTTAATGCCACGATAACATCGAAATGAATCATACCGACCTCGACCTGCAACCGTATGTTGTTGTTTCCAATCTGAACGTCACACCCAATTTTGTAGGTACTAGAGTGAATCGAAGCTATAGGAATTGCGAGTGATTTTGATTTTTTTCTAAGAATCATTTCGGTTTTGGAATCGCGGCCTTTGTTTTCACCAAATTTACGAGCTTTTGGGCATCAGGAGATATCGCGTGTCCGTGGTGATTTGGTTTTCTTTTTTTGATTTGGAAATGAAGACGATTAGCACAGAAAAGTGAAATAGGAAGGCACGTTTAATTCCTATTCGAAGAGGCCATTAATTTCTGAACTGATTTTAGGAAGCTTCGGTTTTCAATTTTTGTTGCTAAAAACAAATGAAAAGAGAGAGGAGAGGAATCACGATTTATAGAAAAAGGAAGTAGGCTTCGCATGCAAATAGTGTAGCTCTGCTAAAATGTCCATAAGAGTTTTGAAACGTTTTAAATAGATTTTGATTTGATATTAAAAATCTTTTAATTTGATTTAAAGAGAATTTTATTTTATTTAAATAGATATCGATTTGATTTCGAGCTTATCCATTAAAAATATCTCGGGGTTCATAACTTGAAATCACGAATACCTATATTAACGTAACACTGACGTTTCAATGCTATAAATCTATTTTGAACTCAACGGTATTGATTCTTAAATTTAACACGAGCGCATATGTAAAATAACCATATTAAATTGATATAATATAATTTAAATTAAAAAATAATAAATACCTTGGTAATAAATTGTTATCATCTTTTAAACTCAAAAAAAATTTATATCGATCATTAAAATCGTTTCGATTCAGTTTTAACTTCAAATTCAATTATATTTTGTTTTCAGTATTACGATGATTCAATATACTTGAAATTAAATCGTAATCAATTATTAAATCGATAAACTCCATATAAAAATCCATTTATATTATTTATTCGACATTTAAAACAATATTAAATGTTTAAAATTAATTGACCAAAAATCAAGGTCGTTACAGCAAATAACGAAGAGTCGAATCCCACGCTTACCAATTCAATAATATCATTGGAAGTTACTACATTTACCACTTTTTGATACTTCGGGTTGCTCGTTTAAACTAAATTTGAATTTGAACGGTCTAATTTGAATTGGTAAATGCCAATACTCACATGAAGCAAGTTATAAGGATCTTGAACCACAATCTATCGCTATTTTAAAATTTCTACTGCTTTGTTCGTATAAAATAAATAGACACAACTTTAAGCTTCAATCCAAAATCCTACTCAACAGATAAATATCTGCAAAACAAGCTACTCGTCTGCCCGTGTGGAAAATATGGGCACTCGAGTTTGCCAGTGAAACAAACTACATGTCAGTCATGGGACTGGTATGAGAAATCTAACTTAACTAATCTAACAATAAGGCTAATCACAGGACCACACAGCTAATGTGGAACGGGTTTACTCCATTTGATTGCCAGTGCATAAAATAAAGTAAATCATTAAATAACGAAATGCTTTTTAGAAAAATGAAACCATTATAAGACTCTAGTCCCATCACACAACGCAACGCAAACCGGAGGATAGAGTTTTACCTTGTAATGGTAAAAAATGCTTGATGCGAATAAAACGGACTTTGATATTATTATTAGTGTATATATGTTTCAAAAACAATTTCAATCATAATGTATCAATCATTGACGGCATGAGTACCATATATCATGTCGCCATACTAGTTCCACAATCAAAACCGATGGTGTTGTATTGGAAATTGGGTTTCTATCATGAGTCGAGGCTAGGGATCATCCTCTCCGATTCGAGACATTCCAGCAAATACCTCAGGATTCCCCGTAGTGAACCCTTGGATCTTCAGGGCCGGTCCACACATAACGTTAGTGGATTGGGAATTCCTGAACACACGCTTCTCGGTTCTTTTGAACCTCTAATATGGCCACTAACAACCTATAAAACCCAAGGTACCTCATAATCCATCATCCACATAAGTAAAAATGTCAGGGCTGGTAAGTCACTGACACAACTTCTTAGGTAGAAAGAAACGTTTGCACCCCCTGCAGTCCTAACCCCGTTTTTGACTCATACCGGGGTGTGAGGCTCGCGAAGTCACGCTATACACAAAAATACGCCTAAATAGGCTATGCTTTGATCATCAACCACAAGGCCTGATTTTCAACAAAAGCTTTGATCATTTGCATCTTGGCGTGCCACATTGACAATTCACGCCACGCGATCAATAACTACCAATGTATACCCTCTAAGGGTGTTAAGCAAGATAATAAATTCTCCGCCACCAAAAGGATATACATTAGATAGAAATCAATTTAATTTACATGAAATGAATTCCAATGTCAGACACCCATCTATTTACAAGTCCGTTCTGGGCTTGAACGAAACTGAGTCACCTTATTCCTCCCCGTATGTCCAATACAAAGGAGAGGCGCTCGCATGTCCGAACAATCAACAAGTATGTCCGGATAAACTACCACTACTAACCCTTTTCTGGGAGCTACCCAATGTCGGGCATCAGTAATTTCCCATTCGATGTGAAGATCGCGGGTCTTCAATCACCGTCTTCAATATCTTCTATTTAAATCGTCGTATAGTCATTTGAAATGAGATTGAACTCAGCCTTTTCAAATGATTCTCGCATATATATAATTTAAAAACCATTTCATATCGTCCATATTATTTTATAACGATTTATCGCTATTTTTATTTATAAAAAAATAACTCAAATTAATTTAACGACACTCCAGGTCGCTGTGTAGCCTTGGTGCTGAAATCTCACTGTGCTTTGTATTCTGCGCTATTCATATCTGAAATTTGGTCAAAATTTGATTTGCTCAGAATCATTTCTAGTCAATTTAGAATTGTAGATCTCGGACTCACGATCATGGTGAATCTAAAATCGTTCAATTCCGAGTCCGTACGCATTAAATATGATTTAATTTAGATTGATAATAATTTGATTATATTAGTTAAATAATTTAAATTAGAAAAGTCAACCTCTTCTCCTCCACTCAATACACGGACATTGCTTTTCAAACTTGGTTTTCCTTCTTGTTCAAAACTAGGGTTCACCTTTGCATTCAAACCTTTAAGCTTGAAGACGATCAGAGAATGGCACGTCGGAAAGGAGGGGAGGGGGATGCCTGCGCCTAAGGTAGGGTAGGTTGCTGTGGGGCCTAGGGGGGCGGTTTGGGGATGAAATCCATGGGTTAGGGAGAGTAATTCTCGAAGTTCGTGCACTTTTAGGTGATGATCTTGGTATGGATGTGAAGAGGAGGAAAATCTCTACAAAAAAGTCTACAGGAGGAGGATCTAATTATTTGTATAGGAGGAGAAATTAGAGGAGGAAGATTCAAGCTTTCTAGGCTATGGAAAAAGAGGAATGGCGGCTAAGTTTGAGGAAGAGGGATTAGGGTTGACTAATTACATATTTATAATATTTTAATATCCACTAATCGCTAAAATGCCTGTTTAGCCACTAACTCAGAATTAGGCCCAACGACTGTCGTTCCTAACCAAATACCCCTATTTTGGACGCAATGGACTAGGTCCCGTTAGCCCGTCCGATTGTTTCAGCCCATTTTTCTTTAATTTAAAATATAAACATTTAATATTAAATTCAAACGCACATTTTAATTTATTGGGGCCACATACTGATTTCGAAAAATCTCGAAAAATAAATTAGCTACGTTTTGACATTTCGAACCCAAGAAAAGTGGTTTCTTTGAAAACGGAGGTCATTTGTAAAATGACTATTTTTAATGGCTTTAATATTATTTAAAAATGAAAATTTTAATTTCTGACGTATTTTCTATCAAAAATTCTTAAAATAAATTTTTTGAATTGGTCCTAATTTTCCGGGTTGTTACAATCTCCCCCACTTAAAATCTTTTCGTTTTCGAAAAGTAACGAAGCTAAAAGTCATTAAATTAACCAATTCAATTTTCATTTTTATTATTGGTTTCAATAACTTTATTAGTTGATTAACTTTTCAAATATATATAACTTTTACGTATTCAAAAATCATATTTTCTAATATTGGATTATATATATAATCACAAATACATGAATTATAAATTTGTCACTCTAAACTCATTCTAGGGCATTTATAACCCCATCTCTAATGCGTTTTCTCATTCTAGGATGCTACTGATCCTATCTCTAATGAGTATTCTTATTGGATATTACTAATACAATCTCTAATGAGTCTTTTTTCAGTTCTAACGAGTTGTACCCCAAAGATTTGAATTAACCAAAACTCTGATACTAACTGTAAAGACTCGGAAATCCCCACCCTTTGAATCGACCATAAACCACACAAGTCTGACCCAAAAGTTGGAAATCTTCGAATACTTTAACTTTGGGAATACAACACATCAGAACAACAACAGAAGACTTTTATAAAACATTATGATAATGTTACATCAGAGTACAGAATAGCAGAGTACATCGATAAATAAAAATACAACGGAAGATAAATTACAATGAATTTAATACATTGCAGTGGAACACTATAAATGCTTTGGACACAGCTTTAAGCTTCAATCCAGAATTCTGCTCAAGAGATAAATATCTGCAAAACAAGCTACTCAACTGCCCGTGCGGAAAATATGGACACCCGAGTTTGCCAGTGAAACAAACTACAGGTCAGTCATGGGACTGGTATACGAAGTCTAACTTAACTAATCTAATAATAAGCCTAATCACAGGACTACGCCGCTAACGCGGAACGTGTTTACTCCAATGGATTGCCAGTGCATAAAATAAAGTAAATCATTAAACAACGCAATGCTTTTTAGAAAAATGAAACCATTATAAGACTCAAGTCCTATCACACAATGCAACGCAAACCGGAGGATAGAGTTTTACCTTGTAATGGTCAAAAATGCTTGATACGATAAAAAAGGATTTTGATATTATTATTAACTAGTGTGTAACCCGTGTGTTGCACACGCAATATTTTAAAATATTATATTTTTACTATTAGTGGTAAAAATAAGCTTATTATGCATTATTTGATAATGTAACTGAAGTAAATTATTTATGGAATAAATTTAAAATTATGATATATAATTTTATGTTATACATCTTACACTTTACGTTTGAGTAAAGAAAATATATTCATTAATTTTACTTATTTAACGAAGTGATTTTTTGAAAATATGTTAAACTTTTAGTTCTATTGTAGGTTTACGTAATGGACTCAAATGCAGATGATAAGAAAAAACAAAAGGGTTAGTAGAAAATTGATTAATTTAATACTATTTGTTATGTATTTAATAAATTTTTATATTTGACTGAAATTTTAATTTTTCCTTTTTCGGTAATATGAAAGTGGTAAGCAAATTTGATTTGCCATTTTCGAAATAATTTAACATATAAGTTAGTATAGACAACATAATTATTTTGTATATTTAACATTCATAAATCAATATCAACGGCCCACGATAAGTACAAATAGATTTATGCTCTGATAGTTGAGTAATTATCCATACAATCCATAGCCCCACAATAAATCAAGTAGTAAAAACAGAACTTGTATGTAATACGAACAGCCTAAAATGCAATATTTTTTAAACTGAACATCAATAATTATGGAACCCAGTAGCCCTCCATACGAAAAGTAACCATTCTCTAGTAGGTGTAGTAGAAATTCAGAATTTGATGCTTGTTCCTTATGATGATTTCATTTCAATGGTAATTCCAAATCTGTTTGAAAAAGAATATATATATATATATATATATATATATGTATGTATGTATGTATGTATGTATATGGGAAAGTCTATTTAGACACAAAATTTTGACATAAATGGTGACATAATTGATTTGCACCGTTGGATCACCCCATGAATTACACCCCTCCATATAAAGACAAAAAGATCCAACGGTTGAGGCTTTGTATCTCTCTCTTTGTGTCTAATTTTGTGTTCAAATAGCCGTCCCCTATATAAATAATGTAAGCAACAATCATGCATTAAATGCTGGAATGGATGATCTTAATAAATTGGAAAACTCAAAAACTAAATATAGTATCCTTATATATCGCTTACCGGTGAAATATGGCTATAGAAAATCTTGTTTCCAAGTCCTGACCTGGGTCCATCACCATGGAAACAAATTAAGCAAACACATACAAAACATCCAGTCACATCTAATGTCAAAACTCTTGAAACATATACAAAAAAAATCATGCGTACCTAAATAACTATTCAAATAACGCATGCTTCTTGCAGCGAAAAACAAATGCCCAACTAGTGCTTAAAATTGAACAATGTCGGAATTCCTCAAATATTTTTGATGCACTTTGGAGTAAAATGATAAGTAAAAATAAAGATCTTTGAGATTCATCTATCATAAAGAAAAATAATCAAGTTACCTTTGAGGTTGACTGTGAAATGCAAAATCATGCTTAATTATTTCTAATTGAAGCAAATAGAATACGCCACATCACCAATGGAAGAACAAATGCATAAATGACAACCTGTGGACCACCTGAATTCATCCAAAAGGCATTAAATGTAGGTAATTGAGTAATAAGCAGGAAGCACTAACATATATCTATTTATAAAAAATAAAATATAGTTAAGAGCATTAACAAATAATATCATATAGTAACAAATTATATACCCTGAGGTTAAAAAAATTAGACACGCCTTGGATGCTGAACTTTTAGAAAAATTTAATCACCATAAATTGTTTAGTTATTAAAAAACTCCAAATACTTGTACGTTAAATGTGTATGAAATAGGCTTTCTATGAAATTGTAATTTGTGAAAACCTGGTGTTTTTTTTATAGGAAATGTATAAAGAGCTACGTAAATCTAGAGGTTGAAACCAAAATGTTTTATCGTTTTTATTTTCAATGCCCTTATCGTGGGAATATAATATAATTTTAGGACATATAGGTGAGAAGTTCTAATTTTTGCAAAGCTATGGACCAAAAGACTGAAACAAACATTACAATGTTCCACAGATTGAAAATATCAAGTCGTATATATTTGTTTTTATATGAAGACAATTTAGTAAAATCAGCACGAACAATTTTATTGAAATTCCAATAAGTAGGATGCCAATACTAATAATTCAATAAAAAATTATTTTGATTAGTATATATTTCTTTGAACGTAAAAAATTATTGTGTACAAAATAACATGTAAAAGTAGAAACCTATTAATTTGAATTCAATGTGTAGAACTTTGGATATCCCTAAGTATAGGAGCACGGGTTATGGTCCCGTAAGCACGATTTGTTTGCTTATGAATATTCAATCTATAATAAAATCCATCTGTTGTGTTTACAACAAAACATGTACACTGCCTCTCCTCTCTTCTGTTAATGATCACATTAAAGCTTTTTCCAAAAAGAAAAATCGAGGGATAAATGATAGTTTGTACGTAAATCCTATGCACCCCAACTTTCTATTATGATTACGATGAATATTTGAAAGCATATTAGCTGCAAAATACATGGGTTTATGTATACCAGAATGATGAGGCAAGTTTAGGAAAAACTTACAAAAATGGAGAAAATGAAACTTTGCATTCTTTTACATAAAAAATGTAGGGTTTTAAATCATTGGGGTTATCATCTAAGTTACAAAATATGCAAAGTCAAAAGTGCTTACCACTACAATACACAGACCACTGCCGTGCATATGGTCAATAACATGACACAATATAAAATTGTGTGTTCATGGCACAGAATGGTCGTATCCTATCAAAATGATCAAATGAGATTCAAGAAGAATATCCATATTATCTTTTCCTAAAAACAAAGTCCACGACATAACATTAATATCTAGTGATCTTGAAGGATCGTTATCAATTTCGCACATAGGTTCCTACGAATTAATTAGCGAACTACCAAATAATTAGCGAACATTATATTAATATTTTAGCTTATCGATTAAATCAATGAGATGCTGCAATTTGTGAGCATTGGTGCGTTAAAAGTGGTGTGGAGGTCATACTTCATTGACTTGTAATCAATTTAAAAATATACTGGTATAGTGGTAGATATAGCATGGTCGCCTTATATTATTGAAGCTACTGCATTATTATTTGGATTTAGCAATTGGTAGACCCTACAAAAAAGTACAACTGACGTGGTTTCAATTCCACCAAATATGACTATTTAGAGGACAAACGTATAAAACAGTGATAAAAGATGCTGTATTTCATATAAATAAAAATATCTATGACAAAACATTATAAATATCCTTGGGAGGACAATGTTTATTTGTTTATGTAATAATCAGATTTCTTGAATGCCAATATTGTGAAATCCAAGTCAATGAATGTAACAACCCAGAGTTTTAAGTGTATTTTAATTTGATTATTTAATTTAAATTTTTATTTTTTTAATTCATTTAAAGCTCAGTTTGTTTGTACTTTTATAACTGTTTTTGATTCTGAATTAAAATTAAAACATGAAACTGATTTATAATGAAACATTTATCTTTAATATTTTGTTATTTTCATTTAGAAGTAATTTAAATAATTTTATATTGAAAACGACACATTTTAGTCACTTTTTTTGGATCAGTTTTGACGATTATTTGCGGTAGCGGCAACCAATATATCTCAAATAAAAATAAAACTATAGAATAAAAATAAAAATAAAAATCCGGAATAATTATATTTGAGATGCGTCTAACCAGACATAGCATAAAAATTAATTTAATTGAAAATTTTGAATATTTACTGTTCGCGCATTTTTCAGTACAAGGTTGCACCTAACAGTTCAAATTTTAGTAACCGTAAAATATCTCCGAAACATGTTCGGACAAACGTGAAAAATATTCTATTCGTTGTCACAAGTCCAACGGTAAAATTCGTTTTACAAAATTTTGACGTTTTGACTTCCGTTTAATTGTTTTCTCATGCCAATTTTCTTTTAAAAGCGGTCCGTAATGCCTTTTTGAACGAAATGTCCTGACACTGCAAATTATATACCGTTGCAACCGTCTCATCGAGTTGATCACCGATATATATTTATTTGTCAGTTGCGGTGCTCGGTTCGCGTTGAAATTGTGAAAATGCTTGCGTAGTTCGTTTTTAAAACAAAGCCATTTGAGTTCGAAGTGTCCATATTTGGATCCTACATATTTCTTTAGATATTTTGAATCTGCAAAACCCGTCTTTTTATTTTGATAAACCATTCATTTTTATTTTTGTTTTCAGAAGTGGACACTTTCATGCTTAAATGGTATGTATGCATCTACTTTAAACATGCATGCGCATGATATTTTTCAACCATCCATTTATACATGCATGCGCATGTTATAATTTTAATCTTTCCAACTTCCCATTTCCTAAGTTTTGTTCCATGCTTTCATTCTTCCTCCATGCGTTCATTCTTCCATCCTTCCATGCATTGTTTCCAACACTTTAATGCATGCGTTGACCAGTTCATGCTTCCATTCACTGCATGTATTGTTTCAACTCCTTAATGCATGCGCACATTTTAATTTCCTATTAGTAACATACTATTTTTGCATTAAAAAAGGCAACGTTTTTCCAAAGTATTTCCATTTCCGATGATTGCATTTTTTTGTCAAAACCGTTGTTTGGGTTCCAATGCGACAGTTCATTTCATATATAAGAAGAAACTATCTATTTATTTTTGTCTTTCCGGAAACCATTCACTCATTTTCCAAGCTGCTCCTTGTTCTCCCTTCCTAATACTTCATCTTCTTGTTTGCTAAATAGAAATCGAAAAGCTTCCTCTAAATAAAAAAAAAGCTAGGAAAAAAAAGAGTATGAACGGATTTATGCGCCTCCCTTCCTTTTTCTAAGAACCACCGTCTCCGCGCCCGAACTTCACCCGCCTCACTGGCCTGTTGACCACGCTTCACCTGAAAGTCGCCGCCGTCAGCACCCGAAACCGAACGACCTCCACCAAAACCCAATTTCGTAGGTGTGCCTGGTGCTCCAGCCGTCCCTTTGCTTTACTAATGACCATCCTTTTTCCATTCATCTTTCTGGCTATGCACGTTTCTTCCATGCTTTGCTATCTGGAATTTGAGAGTTGATTTTTTTGCCCGTTTGAAGAACTTGCATGCATTTCTCTGCTCCTTTCATTCACGTGGCATGGTTGAGTCATCTAACGTGATACCATAAAGCTTCCCTTTGATTGGTATTGAGATCAAGTTTGGGTGTCACTACGTGATAGTTAGAACAGTGTTTTGTTCTCTGGGAATTTGCTTATCAATTTGGAAAAAGAAGTTGAGACGCTTTGATGATCATGTCTTGGTCTGCTGCTGAAGCTTTGGTTCTGGTGCAACTTATAGAAACAAGTTTCTATGTTGATCCGTAGTTTGATAGCTGAAACTTTTGCGTCGAATTTCTTCCTTTCTTAAAAGGGCGTGTTGTTGTAACTCATTGATTTCATGCCGATTCATTTGCCGTTTCCATTCTGTGCCACGGAAGGTGAGTTTATCTCACACCTGACTTACATTTTTCATAGATGTTAGATCAATAATGAACTGTTATATGAAATGCATAGGACTGTTGGTAGGAATTATTTGATTTGATATGTATGGACATCTTATATGTGACACGATATATTCATATGACACGTAGTTTCATTGATGATATATATGCTATTATTGATGCTATGTGATTGTTGTTTGTGATTATGGATACCCCTAGTTTAGGAAAATCACTAAGTGTTGAAATGATACATACCCGAACTGACATTAGATAGGGAAAAATCGTTATGGGTTGAAATGATAGACCTGAACGGTTTTTACTGAATTGGGATTGCGGATTTAAAGTGATAAATATCCGTATCACATGACTATAGGGTAGGAAAGTATATACGGACACCATTGGTCATGTTTCAACGAAAAATGATTTGGAACATGATTTTTAAATAGTAAATTAAGATTTTTATATATTTTTATATATTTTAAAGATTTTAAACTTTTATATAATAAATAATTCTTTAAAACCTATTCCTATATTATTTCAATCTTATATATGTTTATAATCTATTTTTCAAATTTGTTTTAGAATTTTATAAACATATATATATATATATATTTATTTATTTATTTTCAAAGTTATTTTTTTGTATATATATATATATTTCAAACTTTAATAACAAACTAATAGGTGGATAAGTTAAGATTTTAGCGATTTGAACTTAAGATTTAAAGATTTGAACGTATGTAACGAAACTTGATTTAATGAATGAGCAGATAGAAGATTAGAATATTGAACTTTTATAAGTAATGAACGTTAGTTGTGTAAATTGATTTTTATTTGAAATTATAATTGAGTTCGATTTTAAGTGACCAAATGTGAATTTGAATATATAGATTTTATATACCGAATTGATTTTATAATTGTATGGTTTGAATTAGAAATTTTGTTAAATCGCTTTTATAAGAATGGTTTAAATTGTATGAACTGTTTAAATTGTTGTATAAGAAGTTGATTTGATTTATGAGTTATGGAATATGATACAATTTATTGAAATTGAAGATAATATTTGATTTGAATTATAAACCGAATTTGAACAGAAGCGAGTGAATTTTTGAATCGACTTAAGCGAACTCTTATAAAGCTAAAACTCCATTTTATGAATTGATTTGAATTTATAAATAAAGAATTCAAATTATATGTTTGGAATTATAAAACACGATATGATTTTTCGACTTGAAATTTAAATATGATATGATTTGTTGAAATTGAAATATAATTTTTTTTATGAAATATACCAACGGTGTAAGTATGGAAATCCCGCCTATGCTATTTTGCTATTTACTTAGATGATTGACACTATTGAATCTAGTGTATTAGTTGGACGAATTCTTAATGGATGGTGATCCCAAACATCCTTTAAGTTGATTGCATTTCATCGAACATTTCGTTTGAGTTGATTTACTTCTATGAGAATGTTAGTCCTGATCTGAATTATTTTGTTTTGCATTATGGTTCGGGTCAGATCGATTATCACTGCTTTCGAGATTCACTTTGGAGTCTGAAGTTATATTGGGTTTTGCTCATCCTATATCCACCTGTTGATCAGTCGTTCCAGTCATTCAGCTGTTCTTGTCATTTCTATTTCAAACAGATATCATTTATCCATGTATTAGAATTCATTTTGTATTAGGCTTCCGCTGTATTATTTATGCAAACTCTGATGTAAAATTTTATTTAGTAGCTTCATGAACTACTATTGTATTAATTATTCCCGCTGCGAGATATCATATTGCTCTGTATCTGTGTCTGTGATCTGTGATTCTGTGATTTATTCTATTTACCTCAGAAGCTAATAACAATCTGTCGTTTTCGAGCAGTTCGAGTTGGTTTAATTACCGGCTTGAAGCGGTTGAAAATGGCAGGTCGTTACAAGTGCTATCAGAGCTTTGGTTTATCAAAGTTTTAGCTTATGAGGTAAAAGCTCATTAGAGATTGGGTAGTGATACCCTAGAATGAGTGGAATTAGTCGCAGAATCCTTCTTGTGAGAGGGCGTATCTTGGAAATATAAATTATTTTGAAACGTAAAGTATTTTGAAATTTAAATCCTTTTTGAAATTTCCACTCTTCGAATTCGTTCTCTTCGATAGTTTCTTCGTTAAGTTCTCCTTCGATTTGAATCTTGATCCCATTTGAAATCCATCTTTGGGTTGTTGCGATTTTCAATATTATGTAAGATTTATATAAAAGTGATGATTTATTTGAAAACTATTGATTTGGGAAGTTAATTTATTTAAAATGGAACCTTATATAATGAATTTATATAAGAATGATATATTTGAAACATGATGTTGAAAAGAAAATTTTACGTAAATTGATATTTATGTAAGTGTGATATATGCGAAACATGAAATAAAGTACTATAAATATAGTATATATGTTTTTCGAAATAAAGATATGGGAAGTACCTTCCATCGAAATCGCAATTCCTAAGAGAGGGATTGCGTTGGCGCTCATCGAGGAGTGTCCATCGAAAATCGGAAATCGTAGCTACGTTGGTACTCCGTCGAGGGAGTATCCACGAATATTGAAGTCTCATTCGGTGAGATCACATTGACTATTATCATTAATTATCTGTTCTAGCGTAATTCGGGGGGCGAGATGCCTACAGTTACAAGCGATTCCACTGGGATAGTGGCGTAACCGCCGTGTAACTGCGATCTAGACGCCATAGCGTGATTCGGCAGCGCGATGCCAACAGTTACAAGCGATTTCACTGGGATAGTGACGTAACCGCTGCGTAACTGCGATCTTTGACAACAAGCATGGCGTAATTCGAGGGGTGTGATACCTACGGTTACAAGCGATTCTACTGGGATAGTAGCGCAACCGCCGAGTAACCGCGATCCATGGGGGAAGTATTTTCCATATCTATTTTAAATGTTTTAAGTATTTTCACTGGGAGTTGAAACAAGGATATTTAGTACTTAGAGATTTTGGTCGTATGCCTGGCCAGCGTATGCCTAACGTCTGTAAGAACAACAATAAACTTGTTAAACTTCGAGTTATCAAGTATTTTCAAATGTTAAATAACAAACCAATAACCTGTAATTAAATTTATATATAGTCTCAACATAATAAACTAAGAAAGAGATTTTAAATGTTTTTAAAATAAATATTTCTGTAAATAAATTTTGTTTAATATTTAAATCTTCTTCTGGAATTTCCTTTCCATTCGAATCCATCTTCCTTCGTAGATCCTCTTTGGTTAGGTTCTTTCGTTCACTCGACTTTTAACTAATATTCTGTAACTATTCCTTGTCCATAACAAGGCAAGAAGTAGAGGGAGAGTATAAGTCTTCTAGCAAGTTCATATTTATTAAAAGTTGATTTGAAAAAAAAGTATTTTCAAAGGTATTATAATATATAATTTTCTTCGTATAATATTGAAATTTATATATATTCTGGTTAAATATAGAAAGATGTTTGAGTATTTATTTGACGTTAAAGTTGGCCTATCAAATGCCTAGTGATTTGGGTATACATCTGATCAACGTATATGTTAAATCCTATAAGTATTAGATAGATATAGAGTCACACTGTAGTCGTTTGAAAATAATTATGGTGATGACTGCGCAGCATCATCAATATCTATTTTCGGGTTTCGAAAGTGGGATAGATATATATCGCCAATCGAGATGTCGAGTGAATACTTATACTTATTTTGAAATGTTAGAAAATATTTAACATTGATTTAGATATATATAATTTTCAAAGTATATATAGATATGAAGATAAATTTGAACTATTGTTTTAAATATTAGTTATTTAAATACTATTATCCTTCCTTGTTCCTTTTCGGGGACGAAAAGGTTTAAGTGGGGGAGAATGTAACAACCCAGAGTTTTAAGTGTATTTTAATTTGATTATTTAATTTTTATTTTTATTTTTTTAATTCATTTAAAGCTCAGTTTGTTTGTACTTTTATAACTGTTTTTGATTCTGAATTAAAATTAAAACATGAAACTGATTTATAATGAAACATTTATCTTTAATATTTTGTTATTTTCATTTAGAAGTAATTTAAATAATTTTATATTGAAAACGACACATTTTAGTCACTTTTTTGGATCAGTTTTGACGATTATTTGCGGTAGCGGCAACCAATATATCTCAAATAAAAATAAAAATATAAAATAAAAATAAAAATCCGGAAAAATTATATTTGAGATGCGTCTAACCATACATAGCATAAAAATTAATTTAATTGAAAATTTTGAATATTTACCGTTCGCCCATTTTTCAGTATAAGGTTGCACCTAACAGTTCAAATTTTAGCAACCGTAAAATATCTCCGAAACCTATTCGGACAAACGTGAAAAATATTCAATTCGTTGTCACGAGTCCAACGGTAAAATTCGTTTTACAAAATTTGGACGTTTTGACTTCCGTTTAATTGTTTTCTCATGCCATTTTTCTTTTAAAAGCGGTCCGTAATGCCTTTTTGAACGAAGTGTCCTGACACTGCAAATTATATACCGTTGCGACCGTCTCATCGAGTTGATCACCGATATATATTTATTTGTCAGTTGCGGTGCTCGGTTCGCGTTGAAATTGTGAAAATGCTTGCGTAGTTCATTTTTAAAACAAAGCCATTTGAGTTCGAAGTGTCCATATTTGGATCCTACATATTTTTTAGATATTTTGAATCTGCAAAACCCGTCTTTTTATTTTGATAAACCATTCATTTTTATTTTTGTTTTCAGAAGTGGACACTTTCATGCTTAAATGGTATGTATGCATCTACTTTAAACATGCATGCGCATGATATTTTTCAACCATCCATTTATACATGCATGCGCATGTTATAATTTTAATCTTTCCAACTTCCCATTTCCTAAGTTTTGTTCCATGCTTTCATTCTTCCTCCATGCGTTCATTCTTCCATCCTTCCGTGCATTGTTTCCAACACTTTAATGCATGTGTTCATCAGTTCATGCTTCCATTCACTGCATGTATTGTTTCAACTCCTTAATGCATGCGCACATTTTAATTTCCTATTAGTAACGTACTATTTTTGCATTAAAAAAGGCAACGTTTTTCCAAAGTTTTTCCATTTCCGATGACTGTACTTTTTTGTCAAAACCGTTGCTTGGGTTCCAATGCGACAGTTCATTTCATATATAAAGGAGAAACTATCTATTTATTTTTGTCTTTCCGGAAACCATTCACTCATTTTCCAAGCTGCTCCTTGTTCTCCCTTCCTAATACTTCATCTTCTTGTTTGCCAAATCGGAATCGAAAAGCTTCCTGTATAAAAAAAAACTAGGAAAAAAAGAGTATGAACGGATTTATGCGCCTCCCTTCCTTTTTCCAAGAACCACCATCTCCGCGCCCGAACTTCACCCGCCTCACTGGCCTGCTGACCACGCTCCACCTGAAAGTCGCCGCCGTCAGCACCCGAACCCGAACGACCTCCACCAAAACCCAATTTCGTAGGTGTGCTTGGTGCTCCAGCCATCCCTTTGCTTTACTAATGACCATCCTTTTTCCATTCATCTTTCTGGCTATGCACGTTTCTTCCATGCTTTGCTATCTGGAATTTGAGAGTTGAATTTTTTTTCCCGTTTGAAGAACTTGCATGCATTTCTCTGCTCCTTCCATTCACGTGGCATGGTTGAGTCATCTAACGTGATACCATAAAGCTTCCCTTTGGTTGGTATTGAGATCAAGTTTGGGTGTCGCTACGTGATAGTTAGAACAGTGTTTTGTTCTCTGGGAATTTGCTTATCAATTTGGAAAAAGAAGTTGAGACGCTTTGATGATCGTGTCTTGGTCTGCTGCTGAAGCTTTGGTTCTGGTGCAACTTATAGAAACAAGTTTCTATGTTGATCCGTAGTTTGATAGCTAAAACTTTTGCGTCGAATTTCTTCCTTTCTTAAAAAGGCGTGTTGTTGTAACCCATTGATTTCATGCCGATTCATTTGCCGTTTCCATTCTGTGCCACAGAAGGTGAGTTTATCTCACACCTGACTTACATTTTTCATAGATGTTAGATCAATAATGAACTGTTATATGAAATGTATTGGACTGTTGGTAGGAATTGTTTGATTTGATATGTATGGACATCTCATATGTGACACGATATATTCATATGACACGTAGTTTCATTGATGATATATATGCTATTATTGATGCTATGTGATTGTTGTTTGTGATTGTGGATACCCCTAGTTTAGGAAAATCACTAAGGGTTGAAATGATACATACCCGAACTGACATTAGATAGGGAAAAATCGTTATGGGTTGAAATGATAGACCTGAACGGTTTTTACTGAATTGGGATTGCGGATTTAAAGTGATAAATATCTGTATCACATGACTATAGGGTAGGAAAGTATATACGGACACCATTGGTCATGTTTCAACGAAAAATGATTTGGAACATGATTTTTAAATAGTAAATTAAGATTTTTATATTTTTTTATATATTTTAAAGATTTTAAACTTTTATATAATAAATAATTCTTTAAAACCTATTCCTATATTATTTTAATCTTATATATGTTTATAATCTATTTTTCTAATTTGTTTTAGAATTTTATAAACATATATATATATATATTTATTTCCAAAGTTATTTTTTTGTATATATATGTATTTCAAACTTTAATAACAAACTAATAGGTGGATAAGTTAAGATTTTAGCGATTTGAACTTAAGATTTAAAGATTTGAACGTATATAACGAAACTTGATTTAATGAATGAGCTGATAGAAGATTAGAATATTGAACTTTTATAAGTAATGAACGTTAGTTGTGTAAATTGATTTTAATTTGAAATTATAATTGATATTGAATTGAGTTCGATTTTAAGTGACCAAATGTGAATTTGAATATATAGATTTTATATACCGAATTGATTTTATAATCGTATGGTTTGAATTAGAAATTTTGTTAAATCGCTTTTATAAAAATGGTTTAAATTGTATGAACTGTTTAAATTGTTGTATAAGAAGTTGATTCGATTTATGAGTTATGGAATATGATACAATTTATTGAAATTGAAGATAATATTTGATTTGAATTATAAACCGAATTTGAACAGAAGCAAGTGAATTTTTGAATCGACTTAAGCGAACTCTTATAAAGCTAAAACTCCATTTTATGAATTGATTTGAATTTATAAATAAAGAATTCAAATTATATGTTTGGAATTATAAAACACGATATGATTTTTCGACTTGAAATTTAAATATGATATGATTTGTTGAAATTGAAATATAAATTTTGTTATGAAATATACCAACGGTGTAAGTACGAAAATCCCACCTATGCTATTTTTCTATTTACTTAGATGATTGACACTATTGCATCTAGTGTATTAGTTGGATGGATTTTTAATGGATGGTGATCCCAAACATCCTTTAAGTTGATTGCATTTCATCGAACATTTCGTTTGAGTTGATTTACTTCCATGAGAATGTTAGTCCTGATCCGAATTATTTTGTTTTGCATTATGGTTCGGGTCAGATCGATTATCACTGCTTTCGAGATTCACTTTGGAGTCTGAAGTTATATTGGGTTTTGCTCATCCTATATCCACCTGTTGATCAGTCGTTCCAGTCATTCAGCTGTTCCTGTCATTTCTATTTCAAACAGATATCATTTATCCATGTATTAGAATTCATTTTGTATTAGGCTTCCGCTGTATTATTTATGTAAACTCTGATGTAAAATTTTATTTAGTAGCTTCATGAACTACTATTGTATTAATTATTCCCGCTAAGAGATATCATATTGCTCTGTATTTGTGTCTGTGATATGTGATTCTGTGATTTATTCTATTTACCTCAAAAGCTAATAACAATCTGTCGTTTTCGAGCAGTTTGAGTTGGTTTAATTACCGGCTTGAAGTGGTTGAAAATGGCAGGTCGTTACAATGAACAATGGAAAGAAAAAGACATCCAATAGCTAGAGGAGATATTTGTGAAACGAAGCTATAACTTCTCAATAACGTGTAAGTTTCCAACTTATTTGGGAAGCATATAGCTTTCTTCAATGCATTCCTCCTTATAATTTCTAGGTCTGTAGCAAACTCAATGCGTGTCCATCATCTTCCTGCCAGTAATATATGGAAATGATGTTAAAAGCATACATTTAAGACATGTTAGATGCAGTGCAATAGGTGGGAAATATTTGAATGTTTAAACTTTACAGAAGCTTCATCTACAATCAATTTTATTTTGAGTATTGAAACTGTTCAAAAGGTCAAGTTTCATAATGGATATCACCTTGCATTTGTAGAAATTTCAAATAATTTATTATAGTAAAAGAGTTATGTGGATCAACTATTATTTACTAATAGTATAATCAAAATTTTCCAAAATAGAATTAGGTTTAGCAATTACTAACTCAATCAGTAAATTATTTTATAGCTTCTTTTACATGAAACGGTCGTTTCATAACTCGTGAAAATAAATGAATATAAATTAATAGATCAAAATCCTGTAACAACCCGTATTTTCAATAACCTGTTATAACGTAAATCGAGGCAGAATTTAATTTAAAAATCTGAATCAAGGGAAACGGGCTGTGCCATTGTGTTCGTCTCGGAAAAATACGCGAAATAGAGTCCGAGTTTTCGAAAATCGGAGTCCGTATGACCCGATTAAGGCCCAACGAAGTTTTCAGAAAATTTCAAAGTAAAAACAGATTTCAAATTCAAGTTTGAATTTGGAAATTAGGTCAGATTGGGCTAGGCGGGAAAATTCCCGCCAGAATACCCAAGTCGACAGCCCTGTCGACTTGGGAGTCGACTTGGTTGGACCCAAGTCGACAGCCCTGTCGACTTGGCTGTCGACTTGGTCCAGCCGGGCAGTTTTGCCTGGTGCACCATTTTGGGTTTGTGTTGAGTTTGGGGGCCAGATTCGGTTTTAAGGGCTGAGATTGGAACTAGGGTTTAATCCTAAGGTTGAAACTAGTCCTAATCTCTATAAATAAGGCCCTAACCTAACCCTAAATCATCATTATTCATTCATACAACTAAACTATGGCAAAATCAATCCTCTCACGGCCTCCACTCTCTTCATAAAATTCCTAAATAAATTTTTATGAGAGATTTTCCATGCATACAAGTGTTTTCAAGCTTGTATGAGCATCATTAGCTTGCATTCAAGTCAAGTTTCTATATTTGCATCATAAAGCAAGAGTTTTGATCATTTTGGCTCAAGGGTTTTTCTATTGAAGCTTGCATTTTGGGTTTAATTGATTTCATAAGGGCTTTGTCATATTTTTGTGACTTCCTAAGCATTGTCAGCCCTTTTCTACTTTCATATTTAAACTCTAAAGTTAATGAATGATTCAAGTTGTGTTTGATCATTATGATATGATATGAAAGTTTATCATGTTATGCAAGTTTGTTATGTTATGATATGCAAGTTTATCATGTTATGCAAGTTTGCATGTTATGATATGCAAGTTTATCATGTTATGTTATGCAAGTTTACCATGTTATGCTATGCAAGTATGCCATGTTATGATATGCAAGTATGTTATGCAAGTTTGGGATGATCAT
This sequence comes from Allium sativum, assembly GCA_030737875.1. Lineage (NCBI taxonomy): Eukaryota > Viridiplantae > Streptophyta > Magnoliopsida > Asparagales > Amaryllidaceae > Allium > Allium sativum. The sequence goes on from CM060924.1 coordinate 997,396,929, forward strand.
TTTGTTCATGTTATCATGTTATGCAAGCTTATCTTGAGTATGTGAACATAAAGCTTCAAGCTTTATGCTAAAGGTTGCATTTTGGCAACATGTAAGTTATCATATCTCTTATGATAACTTGCATGTGAGGCTAAATGCGAACTTATGGCCATTTCTACATGTCATTTATCACCATGTATCACCAATATGCTAAGTTTGGTTATATGCATGTTTTTGAGGCCTAAAAATGTAATATGCAAGTATATGAGCATATGTACATTTCATATGCCACCATGTTAAACTTGTGGCTTCAACACCTTTATGTCGTGATTATGCCAAGTTCCCTCTTTCTATCCTTTATGCGCTATTGCGATATGTAAGCGATGGGATTGCGTTTGGGGTTGGGTAAACTTAAAAGACATGAAAACATAAGATTGGGAATTTACCTATTAAGTTAGGTCTACCCATTGGGAATTTACCTATTAAGTTAGGTCTACCCAATTGCTTGAAAATTTGTAACATGTTTTGGAAACATGATGGACATGACACTTGGAAAAGATAAGTGTGACCAACTCGAGGTTGGGTTGAGTTTGTAGCGTAAACCTACCCGGAACCGACCGGCTTAACTAGTTGCTACAAACAATAGGACCCAATGTGAGAAGTTGGCCATGTTGTACCTTGAACCCGAGGTTAGACCAAGTTGTGGTGTAAAGCTACCCGGACCCGCCCGGCTTAACTATTAACCGCAACAAAGTCTAATGTGAGAGGTTAAGGCACATTAATTAATTAATGCCTCATGATTAGGGTTAAGTCATGGCCCACTTAATACTTAACCAATTTGGGCTTGGTAGATTAATCAGGGTTAAGTCGTGAACTCATCGTTACACTTAACCAAGTTAATCCATGATTAGCAAGAGGGTTAAACCGTACTTAACCCACTAGAAAATCCTAGCAATGGGGGCCCACTCCAGCAGTAATCCCAAGTTTGTATCATTAAGACCCTAGGGACTAGGCTAGGGGGGGCACGATTACTAGACTGGAGGTAAGTGACCAAAAGCGACGGCAGAAGGGTACGCCGGTGTAGTTCCGGGCGGACTATGGTCGTGCACACAGTCCGAAGCCGGGGAAAACATGCACGGGTACCAGTAGATCGAGACTGTGCACGCATGTTTATGGTGTCCAGGGGTTGACACCCTAGGGCTTGATACACCCGACGGGAGACCCTGCACCGTATGACTACAATTATGTTTGGGCCGTATTGACACCAACACGTGACGAGTTAGGCTTAGGGAGCCGATCGATTAGACCGTTTGGTTGGACCTCGTATTAGGATCACTTCATGTTATTGGACCTCATATTAGGGTCACTTCATGTTATTGGGCCAAAGCTTGGGCCAAGGGATCAATACTTATTTATTCAAGTCATGTTAGTTTGCTAGTACACCTGTGGTGCAAAACCTTAAACCTGATTATGCGATGACACCTTTATCTACCTTGTTAGTTAATCATCATGCTAGTATGTTGTTATCCTTATGATTATCCCTGCTTCTCATGCCAGTTAACTTTATCAGTTTACATTGATTGTAGTAGGGCTTACTCAGTCTTTTTGACTGACCTGTTTTCCTTTCGCCTCTTTTCTTCTGTTTCCCCCCCCCCCAGGTTCTCAGGGTGGGAACGTTGGAGCTTAGCTTGGATTCCTGATCGCTTGCTTGTGGGATTTTAGCTCATGTACGATCTTGACATGAAGCTAGCTATGGCTATCACTTATTTTGGGGATAGTACTTATGTATTTCAGTTATTCAGTGATGTTGTTTTTATCTAGACTTGTGTATTTGGAAAGTTGACATTATGTTGTACCAGACTTGTTTTGAAATGGTTTGAAATCTTCCGCTGTTTTACTTACCTTATTTACTCTGTTTACATATATACATATGTTATTGTTCTGCCTTGACATATCATTATGCATGTTTACCTGATTCAAACGCCCCTCCAAAGTCAGAGTGCTTGCAAGAGCCACCCTGGCGGAGGTGGGGTGTTACATTTGGTATCAGAGCATATGGTTTACGAGAAGGAACAAAAAGGTTTTTAGAAAACTTTTGGAAAACTATTTTCAAAACCAAGTATAAAGTATTTTCCAAAGAAAAGTCTAGTTTATTTTAAAGGCTATTCCCCAAAAAGCCATTAGCAAAATTCCTTCGTTTTTCTCTATTCTGAATCTGTCTTTTTCTTCGTTTTCAGTATGGCCGATAACTTTGCTATTCCGGAGGGAGTACACGTACCTGTTTGGTATAGGAGACTTTTGGAGGCTAGGGCGACCGAAGCCGGCCCCGCAGATGTTCCTCCTCCTCCTCCTCCAGTAGTTAATGTTCCTCCTCCTCCTGTCGCTAATATTCCTCCTCCTCCTGTCGCTGAGGTTCCTCTTCCTCCTCCCCCTCAGCATCCTCAAGCTGACTTCGCAAAGACTTGCAAAGATTTCAAAGCAATGGGTGGCAAGAACTTTCAAGGCACTGAGACTTTTGTAGAGGCCAGAAATTGGTTGAAAGAGACCGAGGATTTATTTACTATCTTTGGGTTAGACAATCATAGGAAGATCTTGTTGGCTGTTTGGCTTATGAAGGATGAAGCCGCTTATTGGTGGGAAGTCACCAATGGTACTAGGCCTGTTGAGACTTGGGCCGATTTCAGGGCAAGGTTCGTGCTTAAGTTTCTATCTTCTGCTGAGGAGAATCTGCAAATGGAGAGGTTCATAACTTTGAAACAAGGAGATATGTCTGTCAAAGAATATGTGAACAAGTTCAATCAGTTAGCTCGTTTTGGCTTGGATATGGTGAATACTCCTCAGAAGAAGGCTCTTCGTTTTGCTAGAGGATTGAATGAGCCGTTGCAGGGATTGGCTATGTCACATATTCCCCATGGGGCCACGTTTGAGAGATTGGTTGATATGGCGTTACTTCAGGGAGATGTCAAGAAAGAAATCAAGTTGAATGATACTCAAGCCAAGAAGACTGATTCCCAGTGGAAAGGAAATCAGGGTAATCCAAGTGGTCAGAGCAGTCAAGGCAATCAGAACAAGAACAAGAACAAAAGTCAAGGCAACAAGGGGAACAACAACAAGGGCAAGAACAACATGGGGAAGTGCCATTATTGCGGTTCAGTTGGGCATCTTATTAAGGATTGTAAGAAGAGGAAAAGGAAGAATGTTGAATGCTTTTTCTGCGGTGAGACTGGACATTTCAGTAAGGATTGCCCGAAGAAGCAAGGGCAAGGCCAGGGTCAGACTCAGCGTGCTGGACCTTCAGGAGGGCAAGTTCATGCTCTCAATGCCGCTCCAGTTCCCGATTGAGGTAGTATTTCTGTTGAGAGCCTTGTATATATTTCTGATTTTCCAGTTCGTACCTTGTTCGATTCTGGTGCATCGCATAGCTTTATCTCATCTGATCTTGTTGATAGTTTGCACCTTAGTACTAGCTTGGTAGAGGATCCCGTCTGTGTCTCAAATCCTATTGGGGGTTCCGCCCATCTGTCTATGATATGTGGGGATTTGAGGATCTCTATACTGAGTGTAGAGTTCTTGTGTAGTGCTTATGTTCTTGGTTTTAGGGGATACAGATTGATATTGGGCATGGATTGGTTGTCCAGATATGGAGCCATCCTTGATTGTGAGCATAGGGTTGTGAGGTTCGTGACTCGCCTCGGAAACACCCTCGAGATTTCTTGTAATCCGAGAGGTCCCGTCATGTTGTGCTATCTTGAATCACTCGACTCGTCAATGGAAACTTTTCAGTCTGTGAGAGTGGTTCGAGAGTATCCGGATGTTTTCGATGAGGTTAGGGGGTTGCCCCCTAAGCGAGAGATTGATTTCCGCATTTATTTGGTGGATAATGCAAAGCCGGTTTCTTTGCCCGTTCGGCACATGGCTCCGCGTGAAAGGCGGGAGCTAAGTAAGCAAGTGAAGGAGTTGCTTGAGAAGAACTTCATTAGACGAAGTATATCTGAATGGGGAGCGCCTGTGGTATTTGCTACCAAGGCAGATGGTTCTCTCCGACTTTGTGTTGACTATCGAGAGTTGAATAAGCTGACTAAGAAGAACAGACACCCGTTACCGAGGATTGATGATCTCTTTGACCAGCTTGTCGGTGCTTCTGTTTTCTCTCAGCTTGATCTTGCTACTGGATTCCATCAGCTCAAGGTAGCTGAAGATAGTATAGACAAGACTGCGTTCAGAACTCCAGATGGATTCTTCGAATGGCTTGTCATGCCGTTCGGCTTAACTAATGCACCCGCATATTTCGTGGACTTGATGAGTAGGGTGTTCAGGGAGTTGTTGAACAAGTTTGTCGTGGTCTTCGTAGATGATATTCTGATCTTCTCTAAGGATGAGGAAGAGCACGCAAGGCATCTCGTGGAGGTGATGGATACGCTTAGAGCGCATCAGTTGAAGGCCAAGTTCTCCTAGTGTCACTTTTAGAGAAGGGAAGTTAGATTCCTTGGGCATATAGTGTCTAAGAAAGGCTTAGCGGTGGATCCCGCTAAGGTAGTTGCAGTTCAGGATTGGAAGACTCCTAGGAATGCAACCGAAGTGAGAAGTTTTCTAGGTCTTGCAGGCTTTTACCGGAAGTTCATCAAGGACTTCGCGAAGATTTCCGCTCCTCTCGCTAAATTGATGAAGAAGAATTTAGTTTTTGCTTGGAGCATAGAATGCGAGCTTTCTTTTCAGAAGCTCAAGAGAGCTCTCACATCAGCACCTGTTCTAGCTTTGCCCGATGGAGGGAAGTTATTTACAGTATACACTGATGCATGTGGCACGGGGTTAGGAGCTGTTTTGATGCAAGAAGGAAGAGTGATATGCTTTGGCGGTAGACAACTCAAAGTGCATGAGAAGAATTATCCCACTCATGACTTAGAGTTGGCAGCAATAGTATATGCACTCAAGGCTTGGCGCCATTATCTTCTGGGAGAAAGATTTGAGCTTTATACCGATCACAAGTCATTGAAGTATCTCTTTTCTCAGAAGGATCTGAATCTGAGGCAACAAAGATGGATGGAATTCTTGGCGTCCTACGATTTTGAGATAGCTTATACCCCTGGCAAGGGGAATGTGGTAGCAGATGCATTGAGTAGAAAAAGGTTGACTCTGAGTCCTCTATTCGTTGAGATGAAGAATTTAGAGTATGTGGCAACCTTTGATTTCTCTTTGGCGATTGAGTCAATGACCGGTTCTTTAGCATCTCTGGAACTCAGACCTACCCTTTTTGATCAAGTTGGGGCTTCGCAGAGAGAAGACCCTCAGATAGTTGAGATTATGGATAAGCTAATTCGAGGAGAGGCGTCTAGTCATCTCGCTCGATATTCTATTGATGACAAGGGTTGGCTGAGGAGAGACGGAAGGTTATGTGTTCCAATGGTAGAAGATTTAGTAAGAAAAGTTCTTGAGGAAGCGCATCGCTCTAAGTTGACTATACATCCGGGCGGAGATAAGATGTATAAAGATATGAAGCGCATTTTCTTTTGGCCTGGGATGAAGAAGGATGTGACAGAGTTTGTCTCTAGATGTATCATTTGCCAGCAAGTTAAGGCCGAGTCGAAGAAGCCCGGTGGGCTATTGCATCCTCTAGACGTTCCACTATGGAAGTGGGAGAGTATTTCCATGGATTTTATCGATGGGCTACCAAGGTCAAGGAAAGGGAATACGAGCATTAGGGTTATTGTGGATAGACTTACGAAGAGTGCTCATTTCATTCTGATGAAGAGTAAGAGGACCGCATCTTGGCTAGCGTCTGTATATCTTCGTGAGATTGTGAGACTACATGGAGTCCCTTCTAGTATAGTCAGTGACCGTGACCCAATCTTTACAAGTCAGTTCTGGAATAGCTTGCAAGAAGCTATGGGCACGAGGTTGAATCTAAGCACGGCTTATCACCCACAGACGGACGGTCAAACCGAAAGGGTGAATAGGGTACTCGAGGATCTGTTGAGGCTTTGTATTCTGGATTTTGGTGGTACTTGGGAAGACCATCTCCCTCTTGTTGAGTTTGCATATAATAACAGTTATCAGGCAAGCATAGGGATGGCACCATTTGAAGCTTTATATGGGAGGCCGTGCAAATCGCCTACATGTTGGTGGGAGACTACAGATGAGCTTATACTTGGGCCTGATATGATCAGAGATACATCCGAGAAGGTCGAGTTGATTCGAAGACGGATGAAAGCAGCCCAAGACCGACAGAAATCCTATGCTGATAAGCGAAGAACTGATTTGGAGTTTGATGTTGGGGATATGGTTTTCGTGAAGGTTTCTCCTTTGCGGAATGTGGTCCGATTTGGAGCCGTTGGGAAGTTAGCACCGAGGTTTGTTGGACCATTCCCTATTATAGAGAGGATCGGGCAGATGGCTTATGGAGTGGAGTTGCCCGAGAAGCTTGCCGGAGTACACAATGTTTTTCATGTCTCGCATCTTCGGAAGTGTTTACATGAATCAGCAGAGGTTGTTGAGCCAAGTGTTCTGAAAGATGTGGAAGTGGAGAAAGAGGCTACCTTGAGGAGAGCTCTGATTCGTATCTTGGGGACGGAGACCAAGAAGCTAAGGAATCGAGAGGTAAAGTTGGTGAAGGTTCAATGGGGTGAAGCCGAAGAAGACGCAACTTGGAAAACTGAGGAGAAGATGCGTGGGCTTTATCCATTCCTTTTTGAGGGTACACTCTCAATCTCTTTTCTTTGTTAGCATATCTTTCTCTTTGCTATCCATGTTTATCTAGTTTATCGTGTTAATCTTGTCATGAGAACCTTAGGTAGAAGCCCTTTGGATGAAACATGTGTTTGAAACATGTTATGCTTGATGGTTGCAAGTGGTTGCAAGTGTTTGCAAGTGGTTACTCGTAGATGCATTATACAAGTTAGGCACTAGATCGGCTCACACACTCCTCATATTGCATATGCATGAGTGTTTACGCTTATTCATGGATGAAATTTTTTGGTGTTATCACATGGATGTTGCATATGGATGTATGTTATGTGCACACATATAGATGTTATACATTATGTTAGGAATTGCATACATATGGATTCATTTCACTAACATAATTTGCATTGATGATATTTGCATTAGATAAGTACATATACACACACCTTTGCATATGTTCATACAACATTTAGAATCTTGTAAGGACAATGATTGCTCGTGGATGATGTTTTGAGTAGATGGATGTTGGATGGTAGGATACGTTCTTCCTAACTTGAAGATTTCGGGGACGAAATCCTTTAAGGAGGGGAGAATGTAACAACCCGTATTTTCAATAACATGTTATAACGTAAATCGAGGCAGAATTTAATTTAAAAATCTGAATCAAGGGAAACGGGCTGTGCCATTGCGTTCGTCTCGGAAAAATACGCGAAATAGAGTCCGAGTTTTCGAAAATCGGAGTCCGTATGTCCCGATTAAGGCCCAACGAAGTTTTCAGAAAATTTCAAAGTAAAAACAGATTTCAAGTTTGAATTTGGAAATTAGGTCAGATTGGGCTAGGCGGGAAAATTCCCGCCAGAATACCCAAGTCGACAGCCCTATCGACTTGGGAGTCGACTTGGTTGGACCCAAGTCGACAGCCCTGTCGACTTGGCTGTCGACTTGGTCCAGCCGGGCAGTTTTGCCTGGTGCACCATTTTGGGTTTGTGTTGAGTTTGGGGGCCAGATTCGGTTTTAAGGGCTGAGATTGGAACTAGGGTTTAATCCTAAGGTTGAAACTAGTCCTAATCTCTATAAATAAGGCCCTAACTTAACCCTAAATCATCATTATTCATTCATACAACTAAACTATGGCAAAATCAATCCTCTCATGGCCTCCACTCTCTTCATAAAATTCCTAAATAAATTTTTATGAGAGATTTTCCATGCATACAAGTGTTTTCAAGCTTGTATGAGCATCATTAGCTTGCATTCAAGTCAAGTTTCTATATTTGCATCATAAATCAAGAGTTTTGATCATTTTGGCTTAAGGGTTTTTCTATTGAAGCTTGCATTTTGGGTTTAATTGATTTCATAAGGGCTTTGTCATATTTTTGTGACTTCCTAAGCATTGTAAGCCCTTTTCTACTTTCATATTTAAACTCTAAAGTTAATGAATGATGCAAGTTGTGTTTGATCATTATGATATGATATGCAAGTTTATCGTGTTATGCAAGTTTGTTATGTTATGATATGCAAGTTTATCATGTTATGCAAGTTTGCCATGTTATGATATGCAAGTTTATCATGTTATGTTATGCAAGTTTACCATGTTATGCTATGCAAGTATGCCATGTTATGATATGCAAGTATGTTATGCAAGTTTGGGATGATCATTTTGTTCATGTTATCATGTTATGCAAGCTTATCTTGAGTATGTGAACATAAAGCTTCAAGCTTTATGCTAAAGGTTGCATTTTGGCAACATGTAAGTTATCATATCTCTTATGATAACTTGCATGTGAGGCTAAATGCGAACTTATGGCCATTTCTACATGTCATTTATCACCATGTATCACCAATATGCTAAGTTTGGTTATATGCATGTTTTTTAGGCCTAAAAATGTAATATGCAAGTATATGAACATATGTACATTTCATATGCCACCATGTTAAACTTGTGGCTTCAACACCTTTATGTCGTGATTATGCCAAGTTTCCTCTTTCTATCCTTTATGCGCTATTGCGATATGTAAGCGATGGGATTGCGTTTGGGGTTGGGTAAACTTAAAAGACATGAAAACATAAGATTGGGAATTTACCAATTAAGTTAGGTCTACCCATTGGGAATTTACCTATTAAGTTAGGTCTACCCAATTGCTTAAAAATTTGTAACATGTTTTGGAAACATGATGGACATGACACTTAGAAAAGATAAGTGTGACCAACTCGAGGTTGGGTTGAGTTTGTAGCGTAAACCTACCCGGAACCGACCGGCTTAACTAGTTGCTACAAACAATAGGACCCAATGTGAGAAGTTGGCCATGTTGTACCTTGAACCCGAGGTTAGACCAAGTTGTGGTGTAAAGCTACCCGGACCCGCCCGACTTAACTAGTAACCGCAACAAAGTCTAATGTGAGAGGTTAAGGCACATCAATTAATTAATGCCTCATGATTAGGGTTAAGTCATGGCCCACTTAATACTTAACCAATTTGGGCTTGGTAGATTAATCAGGGTTAAGTCGTGAACTCATCGTTACACTTTACCAAGTTAATCCATGATTAGCAAGAGGGTTAAACCGTACTTAACCCACTAGAAAATCCTAGCAATGGGGGCCCACTCCAGCAGTAATCCCAAGTTTGTATCATTAAGACCCTAGGGACTAGGCTAGGGAGGGGGCACGATTACTGGACTGGAGGTAAGTGACCAAAAGTGACGGCAGAAGGGTACGCCGGTGTAGTTCCGGGCGGACTATGGTCGTGCACACAGTCCGAAGCCGGGGAAAACATGCACGGGTACCAGTAGATCGAGACTGTGCACGCATGTTTATGGTGTCCAGGGGTTGACACCCTAGGGCTTGATACACCCGACGGGAGACCCTGCACAGTCTGACTACAATTATGTTTGGGCCGTATTGACACCAACACGTGACGAGTTAGGCTTAGGGAGCCAATCGATTAGACCGTTTTGTTGGACCTCGTATTAGGGTCACTTCATGTTATTGGACCTCATATTAGGGTCACTTCATGTTATTGGGCCAAAGCTTGGGCCAAGGGATCAATACTTGTTTATTCAAGTCATGTTAGTTTGCTAGTACACCTGTGGTGCAAAACCTTAAACCTGATTATGCGATGACACCTTTATCTACCTTGTTAGTTAATCATCATGCTAGTATGTTGTTATCCTTATGATTATCCCTGCTTCTCATGCCAGTTAACTTTATCAGTTTACATTGATTGTAGTAGGGCTTACTCAGTCTTTTTGACTGACCTGTTTTCCTTTCGCCTCTTTTCTTCCGTTCCCCCCCCCCAGGTTCTCAGGGTGGGAACGTTGGAGCTTAGCTTGGATTCCTGATCACTTGCTTGTGGGATTTTAGCTCATGTACGGTCTTGACATGAAGCTAGCTATGGCTATCACTTATTTTGGGGATAGTACTTATGTATTTCAGTTATTCAGTGATGTTGTTTTTATCTAGACTTGTGTATTTGGAAAGTTGACATTATGTTGTACCAGACTTGTTTTGAAATGGTTTGAAATCTTCCGCTGTTTTACTTACCTTATTTACTCTGTTTACATATATACATATGTTCTTGTTCTGCCTTGACATATCATTATGCATGTTTACCTGATTCAAACGCCCTCCAAAGTTAGATTGCTTGCAAGAGCCACCCTGGCGGAGGTGGGGTGTTACAAATCCACAAAATGAATCTTACACATTTGAGAAAAATGAACCAAAAAAGATGCAAATAAAAAGAAAATTAAGAATACAATGATTTCAAATATTCCAATTTCCATTATTTTGTGCTATTAGATAGTTCAATGATTTTTTTTGGATCTGAACTATAATTCAATAATAGAATCTGACAATGTAATGAATATGATATACATACATACATACATATATATATATATATATCTAAAATATATCCTTACATAAATAGGAAATAAAAAAAAGTTCGGACATTTCTATAATAATGATGCACTTGAATGAAGACCAAATACTCACATATGGTATATGAAGCATAATGAATATTTTATGCAATTGGGAGGACAATTTACATGCGTATCAGCAAATCCAACCAAGTAACGCTAATCTACAATTTGAGCATACATAGATCAATACCATAAATGAATGTAAAAATAACACATTATTAAGTTAAAATTAAAAGATTAACATGCTATATAACAGTTTTGATTAGAATATATATTTATTAATGTTATAATGCTTGAATTATTTATAACATAGCAGCAAGTTTATCAAACTAAATTACTACATATTTTATTTTTTGTGTTCTTACATGAAAAACATTTTAAATTTTGGATTAACTATTTTAAGAAACACCTGAAAATCCATATATCAATGAGGTTGTAGCTTTGGTCTTCGATTCAGGGGTCTAACCAATGTTGGTCAAAACACACGATTACGAAAGATCTGACCATGCTTCTACACTCGCACAACCATGTTCAAAAATAAGTCGAATTAATTGATAAATATAAAGAACTCGATACGTATAAATGTATAACAATAAGTGCTAATCCAAGTATTCCTGGCATGTGTACCAGTATGAATTGCAAACATGACATTATAAATATAAATATAGTTTTGAGCTCTATAAACATATGATCAATTATTTTGTCAATGAAAGCATTTAAGTTTCTTAGATAGAATGAATTCAGAATCAGATATGGCAAATAAATATGTATTGTCTTTAATTATGTATTACACAGTATTCACTTCCTAGCATATATGAACACGATTTTCGAGCAAGCTGCATCATTTATCCCATTTACGGAACCCGATAAATTAGCTTTGATCCCCATTATAATGCCAGTTTTAGTTCTTTCAACATATAATAAGGTGCATTTTTAAATAGATAAATAATTTCTTATGAAGTTCAAGAAATGAATGGGTATAATACGTTAATAAAAACCATAAACGTTAAGCCCATTTTTATCTATATTCAATTATTACATTTCGATGAAAACAATGTAATTAACCATTGGATCAACCACATGTCTCTGTAAACTTTCTATGATATCAAATTAATACCAAGGTAGAATTAACCAATTATATAAAAGAAAGGCATTTCCAGTGATAAAATAGGTTTCCTTTTCTTGAAAACATTTACAGTTAGATGTTTTTTTTTTATGATTATAATATCATGAAAAATATCTGGAAAAGACGTATTTAGTTATAAGAGGTCTATTATTTAGTCTTCGTATCTTTCTCCTAATATACATGATTTATTCTCCTTCTTCCTTACCGGTCGTTCGAACTATCTCTTCCTAGAACAAACTCAGCGTGTCATGCATAAAATGCCCACATGGAAATATGCCAGCATGTAACCTATTAATAATCTAAAATTTAATGCCCCATTATTTGCCTAAGCTATTTTCCCACTTCTAAGGAATATATCTCTTATCTTATACACATATCTTAAAAAGATGAAAATAATCTATGTACATCCAAACACTTCACAGTATATTAGCAAAACTACAACCGAGCTTATGAAGGAGCCATAAAATACATAGTTAAATATGAAATTTAGTTTGCAATGTAAGCATAATATGTGGTTCATAAGATTCGGTAATTGATAGCTGGTAAAATTATGCTGCTCGCAAATATCCAATATTAAAAATTGGTTTCACATATTTGATGAAAATTGTGTCTCATCAATAAAATTTTGAGAATTCACTTATCCGCAGTAAGCCGAATCAAATATTAAAAAGAAACATAATAATAAATTGAATAAAATTTAGTAGGGAGGAAGCAATATAAATCTGAGAGGTAGAAATATTTCGTTGATTAATGAAGTTGATAACAAAGCGAAAGAGATTGAAGGTAGCAGCATTTGAGTTCTCATTTTTTACTAAGAAGAGTATATACTACAATTTGTATAATGTAATCAATTATTAAATAACCACTATTTATAATAATTATAGACTCTAATACGGAATGAGTATAAATTTTGTTGGAGGAAGGGTAGAATAATTCACAGAGTGACAGAGGAAGGCGGAGGACTGAATTGAAATGAGGGCTGAGCAGTTACGGGAAGAGAAGGATGAGTAAATAAATCAAGGTAAAATAAAACGTTAAAGAAAAAAGGGAAAGAAGGAAGAACAATGCTATATTTAAATTTATGATTATTTAATAAAAAGGTAAAAAGTCAAAAGTGCTTACCCTACATTGTTTAATTATTTGAAAGCAACATATACTATATATTCTATACCGAAAACAATAAATTTACCCGAAATTTATTGTCTGCAAATTGTTTTAAATAAATTTGTAATGTGTAACATGAAACAAAAAACAATAAACAAAAGCAAAGTTAATGAAAACAATTACCTACAAATACTTTGCTTAATAGATTTACTTAAAAGAAACAACATACTAAAAGGAACACAACGATGTGAATTAAAGGGTTATAGATTGTTCATTACAAATTGTTATTTCCCTGCAAATGGGATAAATATAATGTTCAAAACCCCAATATAACTTAAGTAATATAGATCATATTAACCACAAATTGTTTAATTATTTGTTTACCCAATGAAACTTCAGATATAATCATCGATAACTTTTCTATTGAATTAAAATCAATCATTACTACAGATCCTATGAAAACATTCCAAATCTTACGAATGCATGATACCAAATATAATTAGAACAACTGAATCAATAGCAAAATGTATTAGTGAAAATTAGAATGATAACTTTACCAATCGGCTTCTGACTACATCTAAATCCAACAATCGAATCAATTATATTTCCAACCATGAAGCAGCTGAGAATTTGGAATGTCTTTCCAACCGCGAAGCAACGAAGAGCTAGGGTTGTTATTGCGGACGAAATCTAAGACGTCCAAGCAAGATAAATGCAACATATGAAAACAAATGGAACGAAACTAAAACAACCATGGATTAATGAATTAATTCTCAAGAGGAAACCGAATCTAAACACCAAAATGTATTACTTGACAATTAGAATGGTTACCTTACAAATCGCCTTTTGACTGTGACTAAATCCGACAATTAAATTAATCTGATGTCGTTGAGAGGTGGCTAGATTTACAAATTTATTAGCCAGTTTCCTTTTCCAATCACGAAGCAGATGAGAATTGCGATTGTCATTGTCGAAGAAATCGTACGGAGAAACTCGTATATACTGGAAAACCACGGGAAAAAAGGAAGAACGTGAGCGAGCTGGTGTGGGTATAATATAGTATAAATTATAGAATTTTGATTTATTAAAATAATCTTGAGAGATTTAAGGAGATTCGAGAGAATGGAGATAATTAAGGGGAATTTAGAGAATTGAGAGAATTAAGGAGAAAGCAGGAAATTCTTCTGCTTTACTATTATTTAATAGATGTATATATGTTTCAAAAAAAATTAAATCATAATGTAACAATCATAGACGGCATGGGTACCATATATCATGTCGCCATACTAGTTCTACAATCAAAACCGATGGTGTCGTATTGGAAATTGGGTTTCCATCATGAGTCGAGGCTAGGGATCGTCCTCTCCGATTCGAGACACTCTAGCAAATGCCATAGGATTCCCCGTAGTGAACCCTTGGATCTTCTGGGCCGGTCCACACAAAACGTTAGTGGATTGGCAATTCCTGAACATACGCTTCCCGGTTCTTTTGAGCCTCTAATATGGCCACTAACAACCTATAAAACACGAGGTACTTCATAATCCATCATTCACATAAGTAAAAATGTCAGGGCTGGTAAGTCACTGACACCACTTCTTAGCTAGAAAGAAACGTGTGCACTCCCTGCAGTCCTAATCCCGTTTTTTACTCATACCGGGGTGTGAGGCTCGCGAAGTCACACTATACACAAAGCTACGCCTAATCAGGCTATGCTTTGATCATCAACCACAAGGCCTGATTTTCAACAAAAGCCTCGATCATTTGCATCTTGGCGTGCCACATTGACAATTCACGCCATGCGATCAATAACTACCAATATATACCCTCTGAGGGTGTTAAGCAAGAGAATAAATTCTCCGCCACCAAACGGATATACATAGATAGAAATCAATTTAATTTATATGAAATGAATTCCAATGTCATACACGCATCCATTTACAAGTCCGTTCTGGGTCTGAACGAAACCGGAGTCACCTTATTCCTCCCCGTGTGTCCAATATGAAGGAGAGGCGCTCGCATATCCGGACAATCAACAAGTACGTCCAGACAAACTACCACTACTAACCCTTTATTGGGAGCTACCCAATGCCGGGCATCAGTAGTCGTCCATTCGATGTAAAGATCGTCGGTCTTCAATCACCATCTTCAATATCTTCTATTTAAATCGTCATATAATCATTTGAAATGAGAATGAACTCGGTCTTTTCAAATGATTCTCGCATATATATAATTTAAAAACCATTTCATATCGTCCATATTATTTTATAATGATTTATCGCTATTTTTATTTATATAAAAATAGCTCAAATTAATTTAACGACACTCAAGGTCGCTATGCAGCCTTGACGCTATTTTTATCAAAATTTGATTTACACATATCTCGAAATCTAACCATTGGATTTTAACAATATTTATATCGTTGGAAAGATCTTCCCAAAGCGGTCCTAACGGTTCCAGTTTTGGGAAAATCCGACGGTCGGATCTTTCAGTATAATCGTTTAATATAACGATCGCCGAAACGCGAACTACCGTGCACGATTCGTTTAATCTTAATTTATATTTATATATATAAATAAATTATATATCGTTGGCGATTCCAACTATTTTCAATTAATACTTCTAAAATATAACTTTAAAATCTATTCTTTTATTTGCATCTAAAATGACAAATAAAAAGTACTATTCAACTTTATTCTTTTATTTGCATCGAAAATGACAAAAAAAATGTACTATTCAATTCTATTCTTTTATTTGCATCTAGAATGACAAATAAAATGTACTATTTAAACCTATGTTTTTATCTACATCTAAAATGTAAATAAAAATGTACTATTTAAATCTATGTTTTTTTATCTACATTTAAAATAAAAATGTACTTTTTAAATCTATGTTTTTATCGACATTTAAAATGTAAACAATAATGTACTTTTTAAATCTATGTTTTTATCTAAATTTAAAATGTAAATAAAAATGTACTTTTTAAATTTATGTTTTTATCTACATCTAAAATGTAAATAAAAAATATACTTTTTAAGTCTACACTTTTTATTTCATAATAATGAAAATAAAAATGTCATTTTGCCATTTCAATTTCTATTCTTTTTATTTAATAAGAGTGTAACCTTTATCACTATTATTTTACTAATTTAACAATAAAAATATTTCTTTTAAATCTAATCTTTTTATTTAACCAACTTTGATGCTAAAAATGTACTCTTTTATTTGAACAACTTTGCCATTAAAAATGTACTTTTTATTATAAAAAGAAAATGACAAAAAAATGTTCTTTTTATTCTAAAAAGAAAATGACGCTAAAAAATGTTCTTTTTATCCTAAAAGAAAATGACGCTAAAAATGAATAATTTTAGTCTCAATCTAATTTAAAGATAAAAATGAATATTTTTATTTCATTCTTTTACATTTGACAAATTTTTTTTTTTGCCATTCTTTTACATTTGACAAAAATGCATGTTTTTGTTTCATTCTTTTACATTTGACAAAAATGCATGTTTTTTGTTTCATTCTTTTACATTTGACAAAAATGCATGTTTTAACTCTTTTATTTAACAAAAATGTAGTTTTTGTTTTAACTCTTTTATTTTGACAAATTGTACATTTTGTTTTCAACTAATATAACACCTTTATTTCTATCCTTTTTCTTATGCACTCTAATGACAAATAAAAGAAGAATTTATTTGTTTACCCTTTTTTATGTGTTCTAATAACATATAAAAGAATATTATATGATTTTACATTTTTCTATGTATTCTAGTAACATATAAAAGGATATTTTCCTATGTCAACATTTTTCTATGTATTCTAATATCATAGAAAAGAATATTTTTATGTTACATCATTTCTAACCTTTCATATTAACATAAAAAGAATATTTTTATGTTAAATCAATTCTAACATTCCAACAAAACCAAATAAAAAGATAACTTTGTTTTTATCGACAATTCTATTTCAACAAAACATATAAAAGTGATATATTTGTTTTGTCGACAATTCAATTTCAACAAAATGAATATATTTTTGTGTCAACTTCTATTCTACAAAAATGAATATATTTTTGTGTCAACTTCTATTCTACAAAAATGATTTTTTTTTTCTTTTTGTTAATTTCAAGGTGACAAAATGACAAACTTGTTTTATAAATTTCAATGCGACCAAATGACTAATTTCGTTGATAACTTTCAATACAACAAAATGATAAATTGGTTTGTTAACTTTCAATATACAAAAAAAATGATAATTTGTTTGTTAACTTTCAATACACAAACAATAATGATAATTTGTTTGTTAACTTTTGATGCAAACAAAAATGATGACTTTGTTTATTAATCTTTAATGCAAACAAAAATGATGATTTTCTTTATTAAAATTTCAATGCAAACACAGATGATAATTTTGTGTGTAAACTTTCAGTGCAAATAAAAATGAATTTTTTTTAATGCAAATAAAAATGGCCATGAAATTATGTACTTTTAATAAAGACAAATTTTCATCCTTTCCATTAGAAAATGTTGACAATGAAAACAAGGTCTTTTTATTATTTCAATCTTTTTAATAGAACAATTTAACAATAAAAATATGACCCTTTTTATTTCAACAAATTTGACAATAATTTTTTTCCTTTTTATTCCAAAAAATTTGACATTGAAAAATGTCCTTTTTATTTCAACAAAATTTGACATTGAAAAATGTCCTTTTTATTTTTCAACAAAATTTTGATATTGAAAATATCCTTTTTAATTTAGGAAAATATGACCATTAAAATATAAACATTTTAATTAAAAATAAATGGCAACCAAAAATGTTTTACTTATTATAAATCTTTTAATTTAAAACAAATTACAATAAAGATAATGTCTTTATAGTGTAATCTTGATTTACAACAAAATGAAAACCAAAAGTGATATCTTTATATTCTTTTTATCGTTTAAAAACAAAATGAAAAATGGAATCTTCTTTATCATTTACAAAAATGAAAAAAAAATCAAATCTTTGTTCTTGGATTCAAAATAGAAACAATTCAACATACTTATATTCAAGCAAAGGGGAATAGCAAAGGGGAATTCTTGTTATACAAGATCAAATTTATCACACACAAGCGGTACAATCAATCACCAACAACAAATAATTTACTTCAATTGCAAACATCACACGTATGATTTAATAAACACATATACATGAAATTCAAACAGTGAGGGATAATATTAAATTTTAAAAATAAACGGAAATCTCACTGTGCTTTAAATTCTGCGCTATTCAGATCTGAAATTTGGCCAAAATTTGATTTGCTCATAATCAATTCTAGTCATTTTAGAATTGTAGATCTTGGACTCACGATCGTGGCGCATTTGAAATCGTTCAATTTTGATTCTGTACGCATTAGATATGATTTAATTTAGATTGATAATAATTTGATTATATTAATTAAATAATTAAAATTAGAAAAGTCAACCTCTTCTCCTCCACTCAATTCTAGGTCGTTGCTTTTCAAACTTGGGTTTCCTTTTTGTTCAAAACTAGGGTTCACCTTTGCATTCAAACCTTTAAGCTTGAAGACGATCAGAAAATGGAACGTCGGAGAGGAGGGGAGGGGGTTGCCTACGCCTAAGGTGGGGTAGGGTGCGGTGGGGCCTAGGGGGCGGTTTGGGGCTGAAATCCGCGGGTTAGGGAGAGTAATTCTCGAAGTTTGTGCACTTTCAGGAGATGATCTTAGTATGGATGTGAAGAGGAGGAAAATCTCTACAAAAAGTTCTAAAGGAGGAGGATCTAATTATTTAGTAGGAGGAGAAATTAGAGGAGGAAGATTCAAGCTTTCTACGCCATGGAAAAAGAGGAACGACGACTGAGTTTGAGGAAGAAGGATTAGGGTTGACTAATTACATATTTATAATATTTTAATATCCAGTAATCACTATAAGGCCCATTTAGCCACTAACTCAGAATTAGGCCCAAAGACTGTCGTTCCTAATTAATTGCCCCTATTCCGGACACAATGGACTAGGTCTCGTCAGCCCGTTTGATCGTTTCAGCCCATTTTTCTTTAATTTAAAATATAAACATTTAATATTAAATTCGAACGCACATTTTAATTTACCGGGGCCACATACTGACTCCCAAAAATCCCGAAAAATAAATTTAGCTATGTTTTGACGGATCCAACAAAAGTTGTTTCGTTGAAAGCAGAGGTTGTTTGTAAAATGACTATTTTCAATGGCTTTAATATTATTTAAAAATGAAAATTTTAATTTCTGACCTATTTTCTATCAAAAATTCTTAAAATAAAAATTTTAAATTGGTCCTAATTTTCGGGGTTCTTACATGATTGAAACTCGTATAATACTAATTTCAGTCAATTTAAAAGTATAATTTTCATTTAATTTATAAAATTTGCTAGATAAATTTGCATTAGGAACTTTGCATCTTGAATTTGTATTTTGTGCGTAGTATTCACTGAAAACTCACACGAGACAACATTCATCCTATCTAGGAATGGTTTACCAGCTTGTTAGAAGTACTCAATGCAATCATGCTTCTTATGAAAGTGGATTTATCTTAGTTTTACTTTATTCGAGGAAGAATAAAAAGATAAGTGTAGGGGGATAAAAGATTTTTACTCTCATACTTAATTTTTTTATTTAAATAATGCCATATTAAGGTGTTTTTACAGGTTTTAAACAAAAATATGAAAATATTTTCAAGCCATCAATCAATCATCTACAAAAGGGTGAAATAGTTATTTTGTGTATGCATTAATGTGGAGAAGATTTATTTGCACATTCTAATTTTATTTTGCAATGAGCTTGAGCATATATTGGAAAAGAATTTAAGGATGTATTAATGCACATATGTTGAAACGAAAAGGAAGAGGAAAAGAGTTCATGCTTCATGAAGAGCCCACCTATCAACTTGCTTATGGAACACATTAAAAAGCAAAAGCATAAGTTAGTGGAGGATTAACTAATTCGTAATTATGATTTGGAAGCCACACAATGTCAAAGGTATTTTTGGTAGCTCCATCAAAGAGATTAGGATTCTAGGCATGTAAATAAAAACTTTACATCCATTAAAACTATTCTTAATTTTTTATGCAAGGTCACAGTGAGAAATTGAAAATAAAAGTTTTTCTTTAATGGCTTATCAGCTTTGTTCTTTTTTATGCAAATTACTTTTATGTCCTTTTCTTTTATGTAAATAACTTTTTATGTTTTATTTTATTTTGTGCAAGTAGTTTGGTATCTTTTTGTAAGTTAGTTAAACCTAGAATTTTTTATTAACTAATTTATATTTCCTTTTATGTTTATGTTCATTTTTTATAGCTATACTCCTTCAATTTAAGGATAATGAATCTCTCGTGAATTATATGAAATTAACATAATGATTTCAATTTGATCTCCTTTTTTGTGCTTAATTAGAAATTAGCATCAATGTAGTAAGTTTTCTTTCTGAATTTAATAGTTTACATTTCTCATTACAAATAGCTTGTGCACATACAAATAGAAGTTATCATTTGAATATGATTTTGATAATGAATGTGAAAGTAGAATCAAAATTTGATGCTATATGCAGCTAGTTCAATCGTAAATGCAGAATGCTTAAAGTAGGTTTTGTCCTTATTTTTTAGTCATCTTCATGACAATTTACAAGTGGATTTAAGGTCGTATTAGAGTTTAATGGTTTAAATTAGGTTAGTTAATAACATAATTAGGTCATACATATGATAAATAAATCCACTAACTCCACAGACAATACAAAAGAGAGATCATGAATTCATGTTGTATTAATTTGTATGATCATCAAAGGGGATTTGACAGTAAATTGCCCTTTATCTCATAGTTAATTAGAACAATACTTTTTAGTTTAACAATTTTTTAGTTACCAATGAATTTGATCTATTTCGTTTAATTCGATTGAGTGATTTTAAAATTATCGCTTTCTCTATGAATCGACCCGTGCTCGCATACGTACTACGAATGTACATCGTGCGCACACGATATTTGTAATGATACAATTTGGAAATTTTCGAAGTGGTAGCAATATTGTTTCCTAATCACATAATAGTACTTAACAATTCACAAAATTGTTTGATGATTAGCAAATTTATTGTTTTGTCCAACTTTACAGTGTTCTTATCACATAAACATGATAAATAGTCTACTAAGCATACGTTGTGCTCTATTGTTATAAGTTATTTTACCACCTTATGGAAAACTGAAGAGCTATTTACTTGAATTCACCTAATTCAAAAAAATTAAGTAAAAATATACTTAAATCCTCGTGACGTATATAGGTCAATCATAAGCAATATCTGATTTAGTCACATATTTGAGTGCACAAGCTTTTACTTCGAGTAAGTATCACTCACATAAAATTTGCTAATGCGGACTCTAATCACGCTTGTTGATTAAGAATTCACATGCTCCTTGCATAAGAATATGCCATGACAGAAAACCTCGGCGCCATATCAAGAAAACACTAATTGTTTGTTGTCAAGAATCAAATGGTTCTCTTTATTCTAATTGGTATGAATTCAACAAAAGTCATGTACTCGAGTTTTGGATCAAGAATAGAGCGAAGAAATAATTTACATATGACGTACACACATTTACATGTTAAATTTTTGCGATACTATATGGTAGAATTGGAGTGGATGGAAGCAGTTTCATGTTGGAGAAGATTGTTCGCAAATCGAAGCTTGTATGAGTAGTTAGAGGCAGAAAGGTATTGGATGCTTCAGCAGGTTCAACACATATGTCTGAGTCCTAGTGACAAACGTCTGACAGTACATGGTTGGAATTTTTTGAGAGTTCCAACAGTCGTTTGTCACCTCTGGACAGACGTCCGTGTTGTTAGGAAGGGTTTTCCTAAGACTTGTAACAAACGTTTGTCATTTTGGCAGACGTCTATGTTGAAGCAGATATAATTTCTAAATTAGGGACAGACATCTGTCCACTTCCAACAGGCGTCTGAGGTAATATTCCTAATATTTCGGGCTAAAGACTTGGTAGGCTGGTTTGTGAAGGATCCATGGGCAATTTGTGCAATTTCTACGTATTAGTCTCTCCCTATAAAAGTTATTCCCTAATCAAAAATAGGGATGATTCAAAAAGAGGATTAATCAAGAGATTAACTTAGGTTTATTCTAATTAGGGTATAAGTAACTCTAATCTTCTTAAATTCTTATCTCCACAAAATCAAAATTTTCTGGTGAATTTGATCATTGTAAGTAATCTCTTCTACTCTTCTATTAATAATAATAAAAGGTTCTCTCTCAAAGTGGACGTACACTAGCAAGACGCGAGTGGAGCCACTATAAATCTCTGTGTGATTTACTTTTTGTTATTTCTCTATTATTTCCCTTGTTTGGTGATTGTGATTGGTTTTTGGATTAGGTTGAGATTTTTTGAGATATGGATTGGATGTTTTTGCACGCTTACCACGATCTTGTCTTCTGCTGGGTTGGTGGTTTTGATTTGAGCGGTCTTGAGTTGAAATTCTCGACAACATTTGGTATCAGAGCTTTGGTGCTGGTGGATAGTTATAGAAATGCTGGAATCAAATTCAAATAGGGCCTCAACTGTTGGTCCAAGCTGTAACGACCCGCATTCTACGCATCGGAGGATCGTGAAATATTTATTTCTTTTTTGTGACGATCCAAAAACCCCGTACGACGGTATTAAGGATAATCATTGGAATATAACACATTAATCATCATTAGTAGAGTACAGATAATAGCATAAGCAGCAAATAGAATAATTTACATAAATATGACAACGGAATCATAATATATCACAACATCAGAGAGCACGGTGTAGGATACAACTTAGTGCATAAAAGCAAGTGATCAGTCTACATCGCCATAAGCGGTACATATACATAAGAGAGTACATAAAAGAAATATCAGTCTACATCGCCATGAGCGGAATCATATACATAGATAATAATGGCGGAATATCAATAGCCAAAACACTAAGAAGTTAAGCCTCGCTATATAAGCCAAAAGATGCACTCCCTGCTGTAGTGCAAAAGCCAAAATATGTCCTGCTACCTATCACTAGGCTGCCCGTGTGAAAATAAGGGCACCCGAGTTTGCAAGGTGAAACAAACTATGAGTCAGTCATGGGATTGGTATGAGAAATCTACTTAACTAATTAAACAAAAATAATAAGGCAAATCATAGGACCACGCCACTTTCGCGGAACAGGTTTACTCCAGTGATTGCCAGTGCATGAAATAAAGTAAATTATTAAATCATCGCAATGTTTTTTTATAAAAATGAAGCCATTATAAGACTCAGGTCCCATCACACAATGCAACGCAAGCCGAAGGATATAGTTTTACCTTATAATGGCCAAGAAATGCTTGATACGTATAAAACAAAAGTGTTTGATATTATTACTAGTGCATATATGTTTCAAAAGCAACTTCAATCTTAAATATCAACCATAGACGGCATGGGTACCATATATCATGTCGCCATACTAGTAATACAATCAAATCCATAATTTCGTATTGGAAATTGGATTCCATCATGAGTCGAGGCAAGGGGCAAGCTCCTTTCCATTCGAGACACTCCAGGAAATGTCTCAAGACCACACACAGCGATCCCTGGATCCTCCAAGGCCGGTCCTCTCTTACTTTTGAGGATTGGCAATTCCTAAACACACGTTTCCCGGTCCTATCAGACCTATATCCGAGGCGCCTCGCATTCCAACAACCACACAGGTAAAAATAATATAAATGTCAGGGTTGGTAGGTCACTAACATCACCCACAGCTAGAAAGAAATGTCGTGCACTCCTTGGGTCCTTATCCCGTTTTTGACTCGTACCGAGGTGCGAGGCACGTGAATCAACACTATACACAAAGCTACGCCACGTAGGCCATGCTTTGATCATCAACCGCAAGACTTTGCTTTTCAACAAAAGCCTTGATCATCTGCCACTTAGGCATGCCACACAGGCAATTCACTCCATGCGACTGATTTCTATCGATATATAACCTCTAAGCTCGTACGTCTCAGAGAAGGGCGTTAAGCAAGAGAATAAATTCTCCGCTGCCAAATAGATATATATTTAATAGAGACCAATTAGCATAGAACAAAATCCAATGTCAGACACATAGTCCATTTACAAGTTCTTCTGGGTCTGAACGAAACCGGAGGCACCATATTCCTTGCATATCTGTACAATCAACAAATACATCCGGACGGCTACCACTTCAGCCCTTTCAAGGTAGCTACTCCAATCATGAGCATCAGTAGCGCCCATCCATCCGATGTGAAGATCGTTGGTCTTGAACCGTCTTCATCTGTTCAACTTCTAATCGTCGATCAATTATTTGAAATGAGAATTAACTCGGCCTTTCCAAATAATTCACGTACATTTAGATTTTCAAATCAATTCTTCCCATGGTTAAATTATTCGACATTCACATTTCAGTTCTTTAGTATAATTTTCATGTCAAACACATTCAACTATCCAATGACAAGCAAACCAAGTATAATCGGTTTATTTTCATTCCATATCGTCTATAATATTTTATAACGATATATCGCCATTTTTATTTATTTAAAAATGGCCCTATATAATTAAACGACGTTTCAGGTCGTGTCGAGGCGCTGTTTTTCTTCAAATTTGTTTTGCACATATCCGAATATCTAACCATTGGATCCCAACAAAGTTTATATCGTTGGAATGATATTTCCAAAGCGAACCCAACGGTTTCAGTTTCGTGGAAATCCGATGGTCGGATCTTTCGATATAATCGTTAAAAGTTACGATTTCAAAATGTGAACTGCAGGGGCTCAATTCGTTTTATTTAATTTATATTTATATATATATAAATATAATTTATTCGATGATCTCAATATCGTTTTCCCTTCAAATATTTCAATAACGCTTTTAAATTTCAGAAAATTTCGCCATAACCTCCATTGTACGGGAAGGGGTTTGGAAATTCATTGGGCCGTACTATGTACCCAATAAATCCTAATAAGTATGCACATATTTATAGTGATATATTCCGGTGTCCACAGGGAAGTGTGTACAGATCATAACTCCAGAGAATAAATTCTCGTCACCCTATAAATGGTTTTTGTGCCTAAATGACCAGAGAGACGTGGTCTCCAAACCCGTATGGGTTTTTTTATTAATCTTGTAATTTACCGTTACATTTTATATAGTCCAGATCAGTCATCAGTTCAACCTGTAATTTATAGTCATCGCCGTACAAGCCTCTCGCTCGTATGGTAAATCTTCAACGTCGTCACACAAGCTCCAAATGCTTATGTGGTATATGATGAAGTATGCCTATCTTCATGAAGTATGCCATGTAGTGTAGTTCAAAATTAATTGTTACTATCCTATGGCGACGTTTATTATTACACACAGAACAACCAGAACTCCGCATCCAATGGAATTCATAGGAGTTGATATAGTAATAAAATTGCGCATCTAACTCATTAAGGTTTACCTATTTATCAGGCACGCAAATAAATTCTTTACTCAATAACTAATCCATTTCCCTGTTCAACACATGTATATATATATATGTGTGAAACTAAGTTAAAAATAATATTTCTAGCAAACAAAGGTTTATCAACGCATGGTTATTTTTAACACTTCCTACATATGTTAAAAATAATATTTTCAACCCACACATATTTATTTGAACAAGTGGTTATTTTTAACACCTCATATTTCGTATAAAAATGATATTTTTAGCGAACAAAAATATATTTCAACGCATGACTATTTTATTCAGTTCACATACATGTTAAAAATAATATTCATAGCAAACAAATATTTATTTCAACATTTGTGTATTTTTAGCGAGTCGTATACATGGTAAAAATGATATTTTTATCATCAAAAATATTTATTCAACACATGAATATTCTTAGCACTTCATATTCACAATAAAAATGTAGATTTTATTGTTCAATCCATATATTCAACACAAGAATGTTTTTGACTTCACATATACGATAAAAATATGATTTTTATCGTTCTAGTCCTTTTATTCAACACATGAATGTTTTCTATAGTTTATATATATATAATATAAATGTGATTTTTATTGTTAAAACAATTTATTTAAAACACGAATAGTTTATATAGTTTATATATGCGATAAAATGTTATTTTTATCTTTCAAAGAATTTTATTCATCACATGAATTTCTATTCAACACATGAATTTCTATTCAACACATGAATATGGTTTCAACACATGAATATAGTTTCAACACATGAAAGTAATTTCAACACATGAAAGTAATTCTAACACATGAAAGTAATTCTAACACATGAATATTATTGAAAATTTCGACAGCATAACGACGGGGTATTTAAAACCGGCACCGTCCCGAGTATGGCTCCTCGCTCTACCTTAAAACCTCGCGGTTTTTGACAATGGGGATTTCATAACCTAGTTCGCATGCAGGCGAGTATGTTTTTCTTTTCCACAACTTACTCTAATTTTGTTTTCAACCACAAACAGGTATATTTCAACCACAATCAATCATTATCAACTACAAACAATCCTACCAACCATTAGCAATATTTACCAAATTTTTCACGCCAATCACAATCAATAAATATCGTCCATGGTTTGTGGACGAGGGGAGTATATATATATAAGTATATATTATGTCCATTCCAACACACATATGATTTATACAATGAATGTATAATTTATACATCGCTCATATAACTTATACAACACATGTACACGAGGTATACAACGCGTATATAATTTATACTTCGCTTATATAACTTATACAATGCATTTCCATTCACATTTCAGTTTAGAAATCTCACATTGGTTTGTTGCTTTGCCAAAAATAGTAGCGAGCTCAAAAAAATCCCCGGGCTTTTCTAGAATGTAGAGAGCGTCCGTACGAGTCTGATGTCTCCTGTTTCATCGAATTTCGTCAACATAGCAAAAAGATATGATTTTTATTTGAAAATCAAGATTGGTAGCGCTTAGAATCGTTATATTCAGTTCAAAGAAAAAAGGCCGCACCTTTCACTGAAACCTTCGAAATAGGGTTTCGATTTTTAACCCAATCCGTAGCACTTCACTGAAATCGAAGGGTACCACGTCGTAGCACTCCGAGAGGCGCGCCTAGGGGTGGGGTCTCGGTCAGGCTCGATCGCCTCTGGTGATGGTGGCGGCGATAGAAAGGTTGAAACTTTGGGGAGGTCGTTCGCACGCAATACGAGACGAGGAGGAGTGCCACAGGTATGGATTTGAAGAGGAGGAAGAGGGCTTCAAAAAGTTGAACTGGGTCGGGGTGAAATAGTGAGCGGTTTCACCGGAAAACGGCAGGGAACGGAGGAGCTCCTTCTGCTGTCGAGCGTGAGTAACCGGGGGGGGGGAGGGGTTGTGAATTTTTTTATAAAATTAAATTATGAATGGAATTATTTGATTGGCCCGTTATTTATATAAATCCGAAAATTGGGTTATCTCCAAATGAACTCCAATCCAAACCCAACGACTATCGCCCCTAGCTAAATACCCCAATCGCGAACACAATGGGATATGTTTCGTAGGCCCATTCGACTGCTACAGTCAGTTATTTTTCAAATTAAAGTATAAAACATTCAATATTTGAATTGAACGTATATTTCAATTTGCCGGGGCCACATACTAACCCAAAAATTCCAGAAAAATAAATCTTGCTATGTTTTGACGATACGGTCCCAACAAAACTAGTTCCGTCAAATTCTGAGATGTTTGAAAAATGGCCATTTTCTGGTCGATCCAATTTAACTAAAATCAACCAAACACATTTTCCTTTGCCACGCTCACATATGAACTTCAAAAATTATGAAATTTGAAACCTAGCAATTATTTGACATCCCATATCCAACAAAAGTGGTTTCATCGAATTCTGAGGTCGTTTACAAAATCTCTATTTTCAACGGCTATACAAACTCCATAACGACCTTTCTGGAAATTCATTTGGCCATAACTTTTGAATCCCGCTATGAAACTTCGATTTTTCAGATTTGTTAGAAAGATAATCATAAACAGATTTAAATATTTTTGGTTTCACTAAAATCTGTTTTATTTTGCATCCGGTACAGTCGGTCAAAGTTTGAATTCAAATTTTCAAACTGCCGCACCATTTCTAACTCTTTATTTTATTGAAATATTCTATTTCAATTGCTCTAATTTCTTTGAAATAACCAATTTAAAAATTTTAAATTGGCTCACATTTTCCGGATTGTACATTTTTCATGTGAGGTCATATGGTCTTTTTACTTTGGGGAACGACTACTGGGGTCATTTACCATATTCACGATTTTTGCCGATTTTTAAATGACTATTTTGCCCTTAGCGAATCTTGTTTCGCCTATAACTTTTGATTGGTAAGGAGTTTTGACCGGAAACCACTTCCATTAGATTCGGATGATGGTTTAACTTTCTGTAGATTGGTCACATTTGTCAAACGGACTCACTGTTTGGGAGATAGGGCTGAATTAAGGTTTAGAAGGTGAAAAACAGCTTAATTGGGCTTAACTGGGTGATTAACAGCTAGGCCCATTGGGGGATTTCGGGATTAGAGCTATATGAGGGCTGATTAGGGTTAGAGAAACCTTTTCTTTGCCACTTTTCAGTCGCCACTAACATCCTCTCAACCCTAGCAATGGCCTCCACCTTCTAGAATAATCTTTAATCACCGTTTAATCAAGGATTAGGCTAAATTACATCAAATCAAGGTAAATCAACAACAAACCAGAGTTGGAGCTGCTGTGTTGCTCAGTGGTTCGACCCAAACAGTAGAGTTTCAGATCTTATATCTTAATCTGTGGCAAATGTGAGTGATTTGCATTGTTTTACACTAATTACGGCTAATTGGGGGGTGATTAGTGATAATTAGCGAAATTATGGCTTAGAAAAATCTGGAAAAATTTGTAAAATTCTAAAATATTATTTTAGGGCGCTGATAAAAATTTGGGTTAATTAGGATATGTTTTGCTAGTCCTATCATTAGTTATTGTTAAACATGATTAAGCGGAAAACATGGGTTTTGGGTATGTTTGATCCATTTTGACATGTTATATTGTTGTTTTGGTGTTTAAGGTTGATTATACATGTTTCTATGACTGTTTGGAATGATTTGTGATTGCATAGAAAAGTTAGATTGGTCTAAAAAGCCATCGTATGGCGTAAAGACAGTCGCTGGAAAAGTTGTAGAAAACTGTGCAGGAAACCGGATCGGATCGCACCCCTCCGAACCGACTCGCTCGTGAAGCACCCCCTCCCCACGAACGCTGGTGGAGCCATGAAGCCTGGAGGCACGAATCAACCCGACGCTCCAAGAAGGCACCACGAGTAGAACACCCATGAGCCGAGTAACTTGAACTGAACCTCAATGGAGTAGATCACTAACCGACCCAGATAGAGAAGCTCGACCCGACCTAGTGAGGATGGCACGACCCAAACCCATATGACGGGGTACCACAAACTGAACCGATGTGGATGATCATGAGCCTGGCTACTTCAGGAGGACCGAACCAAGTCAAATGGGGCTGTTATCCGAACCGATCCGGAGAAGACCAAAAAACCGAGATACGAAGGTAGTCCAAATATGTAACGAACCAGGAATTTTAACGCCTAAAATATAATTTAAATTAAGACTTAACGGTAAATAAATATTTATATGCGGGTTTCGACATTGAATTGAGCTTAAATCAATTATTGAATGCGGTTTGTATATACTTCTAAATGGATCATTTTGGTAAATTTAAATTTTTTTTTATGAACGTTTGTTAGAAGAAATGTTATTAACATTATTTAGATAATTTGAATTTACTAGAATATTGAAATTTAATTTTGAATATTTAAATGGTTGTTAAGGCGAACGTCATTAACTAAATTGTGTTGCTTTTATATTGGAAATTTAACGTTGAAACTAAAATAAATTTAGTAAAGAAAAATGATTTATTTGATTGTTAGAAAAATTTGTTGGAATTCATAACATGATAAAATTTTAGTAAACAATGCCATCCATTTCATCCGCGTTCCGGTTGTTAGTAACGTTCGTTAAAACAATACTCGGTTGTGTACTTCGTTTAACCTTTTCTATCCGTTCAAACCACCATATCTGTTCAGCCCAACGTTTACCTCAAAATCTTATCTAGTATAATACACTCAAGTTTTAGGCGGTTGATATGTTCTACCACCTGTCTCTGTTTCCAACACCTGTCCATTTCTCTTTGAAATTGTATTACACGTTGTGGCCTTCAGTCAGATGTTGTTCCCTTCTTCATTTTATAAATGGGCTTTCTCTTTGTTCACAGAAAACAAATTACCTCTCTGATTCTCAAATCAGAAATCGATCTTTCCTTTTTCCCCAATCTTCAATGGCAGCCTTCTTGTTCGAAATTGCTCCACCACTTGCCAGACCGCTTCTCTCCGCCTCTCCGAGCATCCGCCCCTCCTCAATTTAACCCAAATCGCCACAAAATCAGTTTGCCCTATTCCTCCCGTCCTCCCTCACAACCGTTCTCCGACATCATTGTCCTCCTCGTAAACAAAAAAAGCCATTGCCCTTAACTCGAGCGCCACCACTTGCTCTCCCTCCTCATCTATGTCACCTGAGACGCGCTACTCCACCACCAGGAGTTCCTACTTGCCGCTGTCCTCCACTTCCGACGTCCAAACTGGCCTTGCGCCATCACCTGAAGGCATGCATCGGTCACTGCCTTCCTTCTCTTCGACGTTCAGAACTCGTTCATGTGACGTTGCACCTTCGAATAACACTGCGCCTTCCTTCACTGTCCGCCACTTCGACTCAAGGTAAGTCTTCTTACGATTACACCTATTTCAAGTGCGTCGACTACGGGTGTTCACTAAATATGATTGTTTTTAACGGTTCTCTACTGCCTTTTGGTGGTTGAATTTGCATGCATGTGCCGTATTCTTGCTCAATTGATGCTTGTTGTTTTATATGTCTATTACTGTTCTTATGTGGGAAATTGCTACTGGATCCTGTCATATGCCACCTTACTATTGCCATCACTCACTTGATATACATGAACTGGAATATATGTACTTGCGCCCTTGTGTTGGTTGACTGTAGCATTGATAGATATACTTTATGGCCTGATTAAATATGACCCATACTTCCATTTAACTTTCACCTTTGCTGGATAATTTAAGTGTTTTTTTCCTTTAGTATATGCATGTTCATGGTTTGCATTAACGTAAATGTTACGCATAATTATAGTTGCCTACTTCTAAAATATTGTATGCATGCTTTGTAATCTGCACTTGAAGTCTCTAATCTTTGGTTACATATGGTCCATTGTTGTATATTTTTAAAACCAATATATGGTTCCCTGTAAGTGGGTGTCCTCTGTCCTAGCTGTTATTCTCTTATGCCCTTTATGTGCTTTGCAACTAAATTAGTGTAGTCATTTCATTACATATGGAAAGCTTGCTACTCTACATGGTTCAAGATAGACTTGTTTGGGTCATGCATGCTCATACATAAGAGAACCAGCTTATTTGTTTACTTAGTTAAAAAAGAATGCATATTACCTTGCCGCACCAGTGCATACAAATTTCATGCGTGAAGATAGTGGTTGTTGTATAGGTCTTACTGAATCTTGG
The DNA here is from genome assembly GCA_030737875.1 of Allium sativum. Taxonomy (NCBI): domain Eukaryota; kingdom Viridiplantae; phylum Streptophyta; class Magnoliopsida; order Asparagales; family Amaryllidaceae; genus Allium; species Allium sativum. The sequence continues at coordinate 997,428,370 of CM060924.1, forward strand.
TTCCTGGCACATGAGCACATACGTATACATTTATGCTAGAGCTATTTAGCGTGCGACTCCCTGTACTGTGTTACCATGAACGTATTGTCAAACACTATTTTCATTTGGTGCCATTTAATTTAATTCACATATTTAGGTATACATGCACATGCATTGGTTTTAATTTGGTTCCATGTATTTATCCTTGAAAAAAAAAAGAGAAAATATATATGTCAGGCGTATGAAACCCACCTGTACCATACAAATGCCATGTCCACTTAACTTGCCTTGCCATATAACATTGCATGCGTTAGTTTTGAGATGTTAGTCATAATTATTTGAGACATTAGTTTTGGGTTGCAACAACTACACATATTTACCTTACTGCATGTGGAAACCGCACCTATTTACATTTCCTGTCAGTTGCTTTTTGTTACTCCTATGTTGTAGCTCCCACTGTTTGCATGATTTATTTTCGTGCTGTTGTTCTAAACATGACTTGGTTTGCATAAGCTTTGTTTTTCATTAGTTCACCACATCTCCTATGTATAGGAAATGGAACATTAACACATATATGGACTGTTGTTGAGATACTTTGTTTTCGTCCTAGTATAATGGCAGTTCTCATGATTATTGTACTCGAATTGTTTTAAATAAATTGTCGGGATTAACAATTATATTTTTGTGTTTCTCGAAGTTCGCTAACTTGAAATAAGTTTAATCCTGACTCGAGTGTTTTATGTTTTTGCATGGAATGCTCGGGTCAGGTCCTAAGTGTTCAAGATTTGAAGTTTCAGCTCGCAACGAAGTGGAGTGGCACGTAAAGACGTATGGCGCGTGCTCGACAAAAACCGTAAAGCTTTTATTTATTTTAAAAATTCGTGTACTGTACTTATAAATCTTCCGCTGTATAAATATTTTGTACAACTCTGATATTATTTATATAAAATTTTATTACGCTGCAATTTTTGTACTATGTGATTCTGTATTGATTCTGTTTAAACCGTGTAAGCCAATAATAATCCGACATTTTGATCGTTTCGAGTTGGTTTAATTACCGACTTGAGATGGAAAAAATGCCAGGTCATTACAATTGGTATCAGAGCTTTGGTTTGACAAAGCTTGGCTTATTCGGTTTAAAAACTCATTAGAGATAAGGTAGAAATACCTTAGAATGAGCAGAATTAATGCTGGAATCGGCAGATTTTGAAGTAAATAAACTATTTTAGAAGAGATTTTGAAATAAAATATTTTGGAAAAATAGCTCCTTTTTGGATTTCCTACATAAAAGCGTGCGATATAGTTTCGTAATCCGTCGTTGAATTGTTCTAAATTTCCAAGAAAAATATAGGTGAATAATGAATCAGATTTTCCAAATATTTTTGTAAAAAGGGAAAAGAAAAAGAAGATTTCAGGACGAAATAAGAAAATTGAAATGCGAGTCTTCGAAACTTAAATGATCTATGTAAGGACGGTGATTAATTAGAATGTCATTGTTAGAAAAGGGATTTTTCCGAAGATAAATCAAGGCGAGTACTAAGTGTAGATTTGCGGAAATATACTGAAACTTGGTAGAAATTAAAATTCTGATGTAGATGAATTTGATGATACTCGGCTTGAGAAACGATGGTTGACGAAGCGTGAACTGAATTGGGCCTAAATTTGACTTGGATCTAGTTTAAAGAAATATTACTTTCATTATAACTAATATATTATTTTCATCTTATTCGAATACTTTTATTTTAAAGCTTAGTCTATACCAAAATTTGTTTTACTAATATATACTAAAATCTATTTTTATCAAACTATATATATTTTTATTTTACAATTTACTTAAACTATTTTCCTAAATTATTTTGTATATAATTATTTAACCTAAATTATATAAGCATTTTTTTCCTATTTTCTTATTCAAACTTATTTTTTTTAAAACTCACTATTTTATTTACTAATTGATAAAGATCTGAACGAATTTGGTCCGAATTGGTTAGAGTAAAAATTTCGGTTGTGACATGTCAGCCAAATCAAATTAGAAGTTTGGAAAAGTCGATTTGCAAATATGAATCTGGAAAATAAGAGAATATTTGGATTGATTTAAACTATAACGATATCGAATCGATTAATAAGTCAAAATAAAATTTTGAGTTGAGATAAAAGTTTCAAGATAATTAAGACTGAAGTAAGAAACTCAAATAGGGATCAAGATACAAGTTTTCGAACTTATGAACATAAGGAAACAGTTAACTCGAAAACTATTGTTTGTTGATATGAGATGGAATCTTATACAAGGAAATATATAAAAAACGTGAATTGGAAATTTTATGACATTTGATAGATTTCGTCGAGAGAAAAAAAATCGAATCGATTTAGAAACAAAAATGATATTGAATTAAAAGGAAATTTCAAGACGTTCAACATAAAAGTTCTCGAGATTTGTATATGAAAGATTTTACAGAATGAAAACTAAAGATTTGAAAAGTAATTAATGTGTAACGGAATAGTTGTGAGTATTTAATTGACGTCAAGGCTGGACTATCAAGTATGTAGGGATTTTGCATACACGCCTGATCAACGTATATACAAAGTTCGATAGATACTAGATAAATATAGATTCGCACTGTAGTCACTTGAAAATGAATCTAATGATTGTTGCAAGATCATTGGTGTTTATTTTCAAGTTTCGAAAGTGAGGAAGATGTATAATTCTAATTAAGACGAAGTAAAAATACTTAGACTGTTTCGATAAATATTTGCGAATAAATAAGTCAAGTTAAACTTTTACTTAACTTGGATAATGAGAGGTAAGTGCAAATCAGATTATTTTGTCGATAACTGGAAAGGATATGTTTAGAAATGTATATCACTTAAAGAAGGGGAAGTGAAATTTTTAAGTACACGTAAGTAGGCTTATGTATTAAGAAATCTTAGACATGTTGAGAATATTCCCATTAATTTTGGATTGGTATACGATTAGATTACGACCGGACCTAAAGTTCTAAGTGGGGGAGAAGACTATTTTTTCCCCGATTGACACTTTGTAAATAAATGTGAACTTATCGAGTTTGAACAAATCTATCACTTACCGTGAACTGGATTTTGTGTGTGTGTGTGTGTATATATATGTATATTTCTTGAAAGAAAGAAAATAGTAGTAAGGATTTGATACGAATAAACCAAATGAGATGCAATGGAATATAATAAGTACGGTAAAATGGGATATGTATTTAAGCAAACCAAAGGAACGAATTAATTAAATCATATGTTTGCCATTGTCGATAAAGACCGATTAGAATGACCGAATCAAATGGAAATTAACACATAATCACTTGTGATGCAGAGAAAGAAACTGAAATGTGAAGTAAGAATTACTCAAGAGAGAAACTAATGAAAATGTCGAGTATCCCATGATTGAACTGCTGAAATTTGTATTCTTATTTTCATATGATTTTCCTAACTTGGTCTAAGATGATTATTTAAATTCGAACCAATTGCACTTGAGTAATGTCAATCATACCTTGTATCTATGTTTGGCCAAGTGTTTGATTCGAACCATCTTACCTTTGGAGCTCATTTTGATATTGAACTCCTGTTATGTATCTCTAGTTGAGTCGAGCACATGGAATTATTCTTGATCCATGTATGTATATCTCCTTTGTGCCACGTATCGAATGGAACCAAGATATAATTCAAACTAGATAATTTTGATTTGTGTTAATAGAACCTCAAGAAATGAGCTTTACAAAATATTTAAGTGTTGAGATATAGAATCCAACTTATTTAAGACAATTGGATTTTGGAAAATATCAACTTTGAGAATTTGGTTCCGAAAATTTTGAAATCAATGTGTTGAAATATTTTACCAATACTAGTTTGAATATGTATACGCATAATTAGAGTGCGTAGCGGAAGCATGATGGTATTTATGAATAGAAAGTGTTCAAGAAATTTGCCAACTAATTGAATGTGGAAACCTTTTCAGCACGAGTTGATGTTTGAAATGAGAAAGAATAAAATAAAGTTATATACTTTAAATGGAGCTGAACAAAAAGGTAACTTGACTATATGAATTCTAAGATATTGAATTAAAACCCTTGAAAATTCTAGATTATGAGAATATGAAACTTATTTTGGAATCTTAGAAATGTTCGGAACCGTTTGAAATGAAATTTGATCTAAAGAAAGGTTTGATACAAGTAGTATGGAAGGATTTTCCCAAGCTCTAAAATTTGAAAAGCTTACTTGATTTGAAAGAATGATAAGAAGACCGGATTGATCAAAATTTGATTTCCAATTGTTGAAAGGAAAAATTTATGGAAAAATGAATCCCTTGGAGAGGTGTAATTGTCAAAAGTGATTTTTTGAGATAAATTGAAATTTATGAAACATGATGAGACTCTATGATTCTTAAAAGATTAGAAAGGCTTGAAATGATTAAATAAGATCACTGATTCCAAATATATGAAAACATAAGTTGTATGTTGGAAATTGAAAATTATATTTTAACGAAACAGTTTTCCAACTACTTTGAATATGATAAATAGTTTATAAGTTGATTTGTGAAATAAGAAAATTTCGACGACTTGAATCCCGATATTTGAAATGCTTGAAAGACAACAATACTACGATTGAAAGTATTTGCAAATTATTGTTGCGAAATGATTTACGTCTTCGGGATCTAAAATGATTTGATATGTTTTCATGGATGCGGGTAACCTGTGACTAAACGAAGGGTGTGTGTGACTTTGGGAAGAGCAACCTAGGCATATACGGTGTTCGAGTCTAGATGAAAAACCGAGAGTTATATGTGCCCCGCGATGTTGTGCTTAGGGGTCCGTGTCTGGACGAAAACCGTGATGTACACTTCGCTTGAGATCCCTCGAAGATGGTATTTGGGAAGAGCAACCTAGGCATATACGGTATCCGTGTCTGGATGAAAACCGTGAGATATATGTGCTTCGCGATTTTGTACTTGGGGGTCCGTGTCTGGATGAAAACCGTGATGTACACTTCGCTAGAGAACCCTTGACGATGGTTTGCTTTAGGTGTCCGGAGCAGCCTTATTTATAGATATTATTGCGTACGATAGGCGGTCCCCTATGCCTTGTCATGGAGGAAACTTCTCGAGGAAATGAAGCAGAAATTTTTATTGACTGGAAGTCGAAACAAGTATATTTAGAACTTGTACATTTTAGCCATGCGCCTAATTAACGCATGTCTAAAGTTTGCAAGAACGACGATGGACTTGTTAGCTTTTGAGTATCAAGTGTTTATCATATATGTTTAAAGTTTTGAAAAGTGATTTTGGTTTGAAATCCCGAAGTGAAGTATGATTCTCTATATGAAAGAAATATGTAGTATTTCGATGGTTTGAAATGAAAAACAGGATTCTAAGTTCGAAGAAATCATTTGAGGCTTTCAAATGTTATGAATATATGATTTCGAAACATAGCAAATTCATTTATCTAGTTTATACAATGATTTAAAGTCTTGCTTAAATAATAAGTTTACAATTTTAATTATATGAAACATTTGTGTTTAAATTTCTTATGAATTATTTGATATATTTTCAAGCTTATTAGAAGTGATAAGTATTTGATTCCAATAAATTTATAAGTAAAGATTTGTTTTACTTAAGCATGAATTTTACTACTTTCCTTTTCGAGGACGAAAAGTTTAAAGTGGGGGAGTCTGTAACGAACCAGGAATTTTAACGCCTAAAATATAATTTAAATTAAGACTTAACGGTAAATAAATATTTATATGCGGGTTTCGACATTGAATTGAGCTTAAATCAATTATTGAATGTGGTTTGTACATACTTCTAAATGGATCATTTTGGTAAATTTAAATTTTTTTTATGAACGTTTGTTAGAAGAAATGTTATTAACATTATTTAGATAATTTGAATTTACTAGAATATTGAAATTTAACTTTGAATATTTAAATGGTTGTTAAGGCGAATGTCATTAACTAAATTGTGTTGCTTTTATATTGGAAATTTAACGTTGAAACTAAAATAAATTTAGTAAAGAAAAATGATTTATTTGATTGTTAGAAAAATTTGTTGGAATTCATAACGTGATAAAATTTTAGTAAACAATGCCATCCATTTCATCCGCGTTCCGGTTGTTAGTAACGTTCGTTAAAACAATACTCGGTTGTGTACTTCGTTTAACCTTTTCAATCCGTTCAAACTACCATATCTGTTCAGCCCAACGTTTACCTCAAAATCTTATCAAGTATAATACACTCAAGTTTTAGGCGGTTGATATGTTCTGCCACCTGTCTCTGTTTCCAACACCTGTCCATTTCTCTTTGAAATTGTATTACACGTTGTGGCCTTCAGTCAGATGTTGTTCCCTTCTTCATTTTATAAATGGGCTTTCTCTTTGTTCACAGAAAACAAATTACCTCTCCAATTCTCAAATCAGAAATCAATCTTTCCTTTTTCCCCAATCTTCAATGGCAGCCTTCTTGTTCGAAATTGCTCCACCACTTGCCAGACCGCTTCTCTCCGCCTCTCCGAGCATCCGCCCCTCCTCAATTTAACCCAAATCGCCACAAAATCAGTTTGCCCTATTCCTCCCGTCCTCCCTCACAACCGTTCTCCGACATCATTGTCCTCCTCGTAAACAAAAAAAGCCATCGCCCTTAACTCGAGCGCCACCACTTGCTCTCCCTCCTCATCTATGTCACCTGAGACGCGCTACTCCACCACCAGGAGTTCCTACTTGCCGCTGTCCTCCACTTCCGACGCCCAAACTGGCCTTGCGCCATCACCTGAAGGCATGCATCGGTCACTGCCTTCCTTCTCTTCGACGTTCAGAACTCGTTCATGTGACGTTGCACCTTCGAATAACACTGCGCCTTCCTTCACTGTCCGCCACTTCGACTCAAGGTAAGTCTTCTTACGATTACACCTATTTCAAGTGCGTCGACTACGGGTGTTCACTAAATATGATTGTTTTTAACGGTTCTCTACTGCATTTTGGTGGTTGAATTTGCATGCATGTGCCGTATTCTTGCTCAATTGATGCTTGTTGTTTTATATGTCTATTACTGTTCTTATGTGGGAAATTGCTACTGGATCCTGTCATATGCCACCTTACTATTGCCATCACTCACTTGATATACATGAACTGGAATATATGTACTTGCGCCCTTGTGTTGGTTGACTGTAGCATTGATAGATATACTTTATGGCCTGATTAAATATGACCCATACTTCCATTTAACTTTCACCTTTGCTGGATAATTTAAGTGTTTTTTTTCCTTTAGTATATGCATGTTCATGGTTTGCATTAACGTAAATGTTACGCATAATTATAGTTGCCTACTTCTAAAATATTGTATGCATGCTTTGTAATCTGCACTTGAAGTCTCTAATCTTTCGTTACATATGGTCCATTGTTGTATATTTTTAAAACCAATATATGGTTCCCTGTAAGTGGGTGTCCTCTGTCCTAGCTGTTATTCTCTTGTGCCCTTTATGTGCTTTGCAACTAAATTAGTGTAGTCATTTCATTACATATGGAAAGCTTGCTACTCTACATGGTTCAAGATAGACTTGTTTGGGTCATGCATGCTCATACATAAGAGAACCAGCTTATTTGTTTACTTAGTTAAATAAGAATGCATATTACCTTGCCGCACCAGTGCATACAAATTTCATGCGTGAAGATAGTGGTTGTTGTATAGGTCTTACTGAATCTTGGTTCCTGGCACATGAGCACATACGTATACATTTATGCTAGAGCTATTTAGCGTGCGACTCCCTGTACTGTGTTACCATGAACGTATTGTCAAACACTATTTTCATTTGGTGCCATTTAATTTAATTCACATATTTAGGTAAACATGCACATGCATTGGTTTTAATTTGGTTCCATGTATTTATCCTTGAAAAAAAAAGAGAAAATATATATGTCAGGCGTATGAAACCCACCTGTACCATACAAATGCCATGTCCACTTAACTTGCCTTGCCATATAACATTGCATGCGTTAGTTTTGAGATGTTAGTCATAATTATTTGAGACATTAGTTTTGGGTTGCAACAACTACACATATTTACCTTACTGCATGTGGAAACCGCACCTATTTACATTTCCTGTCAGTTGCTTTTTGTTACTTCTGTGTTGTAGCTCCCACTGTTTGCATGATTTATTTTCGTGCTGTTGTTCTAAACATGACTTGGTTTGCATAAGCTTTGTTTTTCATTAGTTCACCACATCTCCTATGTATAGGAAATGGAACATTAACACATATATGGACTGTTGTTGAGATACTTCGTTTTCGTCCTAGTATAATGGCAGTTTTCATGATTATTGTACTCGAATTGTTTTAAATAAATTGTCGGGATTAACAATTATATTTTTGTGTTTCTCGAAGTTCGCTAACTTGAAATAAGTTTAATCCTGACTCGAGTGTTTTATGTTTTTGCATGGAATGCTCGGGTCAGGTCCTAAGTGTTCCAGATTTGAAGTTTCAGCTCGCAACGAAGTGGAGTGGCACGTAAAGACGTATGGCGCGTGCTCGACAAAAACCGTAAAGCTTTTATTTATTTTAAAAATTCGTGTACTGTACTTATAAATCTTCCGCTGTATAAATATTTTGTACAACTCTGATATTATTTATATAAAATTTTATTACGCTGCAATTTTTGTACTATGTGATTCTGTATTGATTCTGTTTAAACCGTGTAAGCCAATAATAATCTGACATTTTGATCGTTTCGAGTTGGTTTAATTACCGACTTGAGATGGAAAAAATGCCAGGTCGTTACAAAATAGGAAGTAGAACTCAGGATCTAGGTGGGAACTAACGAGTTAACTTCATGAGTTGGGCTTTGCTACGGGACGTGTGCTAAGGGGTTATCGACGTCCATAACTTTGATTCACCACCAAGACAGATGTTAGGCTATGGATCAGCGCAATGGTTAGTTATTACTCCATGGGGCAGAGTGATCGTAGCACGACTATGAGCCAGTGCAGCGAGTCGTCATGACTTCATGGGGCAGAGTGGAAATAGCAAGGACTAGTGGCTATGGATCAGTGCAGTGGAGTTGCCATGACTCCATGGGGCATAGTGATCATAGCAAGGATTTGGGTGGTCAAAGTAGTGGATATCGTATGCTTTACGCACTGAGTGAGAGATGTGAGGATGGTTGCTATGCTTGATTGTTTGACACCATTATGACATGCACACCCCTCCCCTATATCTTTACACCATATGTTAGTGTCACCTTAGAGTATTGTAAATTCTGTTGTGCTAACTCTTTGGTTGCAGGTCCAGGTTCAGGTATGGTTTAGTATACCTGTTATTGTTTTGTTTTGCTGCTTATCGCTCATACCAGACTTTTGTCTGCCCAGAGTTTTATGTCTCTTCTTATTACTCTGGGTGCCCTTAAATGGGCAGACTAGGACAGGTCAGGTGGTTATGCATGAGTTTCTGTACTGGAGACGAGCAGGAGGCTTACACGTATTATTCTCTATATATATTCTCCGCATGTCGCTACTGGTCACTACTTTGGGCATTAGTAGTGTAACACCCCGAAATCAGATATACTATACCGTAAAGATAATTAATTAAAGGATTAATTAATTAATGAAGAAAAATAAAACATGAATATATATATATGTAATTATGTTAAGAAGGTACAAGTTTAAAAATGTGCATTAAAAACAATGCACACGAATTAATTAGGCTACAGTAAAAGAAAAATTAATGCAATTAATATAAAAAGCGGAAGGAAATGTGTAGATGCATGCAGTAAAAAGAAAGATTTATGCATGTATAAATAGATATATATATATATAGGTAACTTCATTATGCATTGACTTTGTATGTTACGAGGAAAGTAGAAAAAAAATAGGGAATTAAATTATATACTCAATTTCCACTTTTTAAAATAGGTAAGTAATCAATTTGCATTAGTTGTAAATATTTGAATTCATGAATAGGTGCGTATATATATATATTTATTATAAGGGCAATTAATGTATACAGTAAAGGAAGAATATGTAAACATGAACATATTGAAATTAATTTGTAGATGTGTGTTAATATGGCATTAATTGAAAAACATGTAATTGACCTTTGTTTATATATGTGTTTGTGCTAATTTGTCATTCATATTAATTGGTATTAATTAAAGAAAATACATTAATTTGAGGGATATAGTAAAATTATTATTCAATGTTAATTGACATCAATTAAGAAGAATAAGCTAATTGAAGAAAACATGCAATTAGATGTTTAAGTTCAATTCATATTAATTTAAAGGAAGAAAAATAGAAGGTTATTAATATATATAAAATACATTTGCTGACTCAACACTAGGTGTACGATGCGGATTAAAAACCTAATATCTAACTGCTTGTGTTGAATTAAACTTCTATATAAGCACGCATAGACTAAAGCCCTAAATCTAAACTAAATTAGTCTCTTAGCCTCCATGCTGCTGCTAGGATAGTTCTTCTTCCTAAAGCTTAAGGATTTGCAAGTCTGAATTCTAATACGAACGACGAACGAATTATTCTCTTCTCTAACCTGTCTTTGTGAGTACAATTTCTTTCACAAAATAATTAATAAATTAATTATGATGAGTTATAATTGGGATTATGAGAACATTTCTATTGAATCATGTGACGTTACTTAATTTTGTTATTATCTCTTTGTAAACATATGACAGTTTTGTTAACTTATGTTAGTAGATCTATTTCATATGTCCAATCACATATGTTTAACTTGATTCATTTTATGACATCAGTTAATATGCAAGTCTGTATGCGAATTATACACAAGTTTACATGTGAATCAAGTATATATATACATGCGAGTTTATGTGTAAAACGTGTGATATTAGTTTACATGTTTAAATTCATGATCTTGGTTCATATGTCTAAATACATATGTTAGATTTGATTCATTTTGTGACATTAATCTACATGTCTAAATCATATGCAAGTGTAAATGTAAATCTTAATTTACATGTCTAAATTATATATGCAAGTTTATATATAAGTTTGGATGTGAATCATATGCTAGTTTATATGTAAGATTGCATGCGAATCATATGTAAGTCTTAGTTTACATGTCTAAATTGCACATATGCAAGTTTAATATGAGTTTGTTTGTAGATCATATGCAAGTTTATGCGAAAACCATGTTCATATATGCAAGTTTACCTTTATGTGTATAGATCTATGCAAGTCATATCTTATATAATTTGATCCATGCTAGTTTGTAGTTTATGCAAATTATGCCTATTGCCTATGCAAGTTATTGATTATGCAAATTTATGATTATATAAATTATAATCATGCAAGTTTTGATCCATGCTAGCCTATTCTTATTTGCAAGTTAGATCTACTTTATGTGTTATGCAAGCTGTGATGTTTCTTTTCTTTTTATGAGTTAGACTATTTGCGAGTCTAACATATTTCATATTAAACATAGGAACGACGTGGGGGCTATAGGGTAATATTAAATATTAATATTGTGAATTGGCATAAAATGGCTTAAAAGCATATAATTAATTTGAGACATTAATTGGCCTCATTTATATGCATAGAAATTATGGATATAATTTAGGTGACAATTATGGACATGGATTAAAATTGGAAGTTATTGGCAATTTGAAACAGGGATATTAATTCAAATTGAGGTTGAATAATAATGTGTAACAATAAATGCCTAAGACACGAGGTTAGACTTGTTTGTGGTGTAAGACTGCCCGGACCCGCCCGACAAATCCAACAACCACAAACGGTAGTCTAATATGAGAGGTCAAAGGCATAAATTAAATGCGTAATAAATGCCTAAGACACGAGGTTAGACTCATTATGGTATAAGACAGCCCGGACCCGCCCGACACATCCAGCAACCGCAAACGGCAGTCTAACATGAGAGGTCACATGTAATGACCCGCATTGGCAGAGGTATTATAATTAATTTATTTAATTATTGAAATAGTGATATAGTGAATTAAATGGTCGTGGAATTAAATAATGATGAATATTTAATTAAAATAATAAATTAAATAATATATTTAATTCTGAAAATATCAAAATTGGCTGAAATGGCGATCTGGTGTGAACCGGATCATCTGTGATATTTAATTCGGTTTAGAATTGATTTTGAATAACGAATATATTTAAATAATGACAGTTTGAACGTATAATTTTATTATAATTAAAATCGAGCTTGGAATGGCGTTGCAGTTCGTAATTTGGCGAATTGAACTTCAACTGAATGTACAGGATTCGTTTTAAGCCGGATTTCTGTGAAACAAGAAATGTGTGGAGCTAGTGGAGTATATCTTTCTAGTGGAAGAGAGAAATCGGTATTTCATCGTGTAGATTTTGATTTACATCCAAATCAAATTTTAGAAAAGTCGTTGTGGAATTCCTTTATAATTTATAAAGGAATTATTTATATTTTAAAAAGGAATTTCAATATAAATCGAATATCGGGTTGACCCAGATTTGAAATATCAAGTTAGAAATTCATATAGGAATATTCTAGAGCTGTATGATATTCTGTTGTGAATATATACGATAATATTAATTTATTAATATTTTATTTAATTATATTTAAATATATTTATATATTTAAATGGGTCATCCAGAGCTTTAAAAATAGCCACTTTTGCAAACGAAGTCAAAATTCGATGAAACTAATTTTGTTGGATCCGCAATGTCAAATGGTTGTTAGATTTCCAGTTTCGTGATTTTTAGAGTCACTGTGTGGTCGTACAGATTTTTAGAGTGAGAAACAGTCAGTATTTCGACGGTTAAAAATACATTGTGTGAGCATACGAAGTCGGAATTCGACGAAACCAGTTTCGTTGGGACCGTAATGTCAAACTCTGCAGTATGTCCAGTTTGGTGATTTTTGGGTATCGTGTGTGATTACAGGAATTTTAAAGGACAAACTAAAACTGTAGTTGATTATAAATTAATATAATAATCAAAATAAAAATATCTAAAATTTCCTATAAATACCACACACATTCTCTAAAACCTAAATATATTTTCCCTCTGGTCAACACAACTCAAAACGCAGCCGCAACATTTTTCCATCTTCTGTAAAACAATTTCGATCTCCACAAAATCATATCAATTCACAGAAAAATCATATAACCCTCGTCTTTGAGTTCCTGGTGGAAATCCCTTCAATCCTGTATATGCAATGTGGAGTTCGAACCTATGTTGTCGAAGTCGAATATGAACAACAAAAACTTGGGTTGGGGTTTCATTGAATTAGAAGCTTCGATGCAGGAAACTATCATCGTATTTGAGTTAGTGGTTGAATTTGGCTTCAGTTGTGGAAATTTCGGGTGTTTACGTGATGATTTATGTCGATACCTGCTTCCGCGTACTATCGAAGGGAATGAACTCCCTGAGCTCGAGCTGAATGATATGGTGATGGATTGAAAGAGAAAGTGATGGAGAATGAAGTGGTGAAATTGGTTTAAAGTTTTGTGAAGAGGAAAGGATCGGTTTGGGGTTGAAATGGCAAAATAGGGTTCGGTTGTTGGTTACAGGAGTTCACGAGTCATTTGGGGAAGAAGGGAAATTGCGGGTTCGGACTTGAGAGGGTGGTTGGGCCAACGGTTTGTGGGTGAGGCCCAATAAGTTTTGAAATCCAAGTATTTGTTTAATATAAATGTATATTAACTTCTATAATGTGTAACTTCGTCATACGATATCAGAATTGGACGAAACAAAATCCGACAGGATCGTATGGACGGTGGCTACACACTGGAACTGACTAGGAGTGGATTGGTGCTCGTATGAATTTCTGGCAAAATAAATTGTTTGATTCAAATCAAACAAACAGTTTATCGTTCTTTAACGATGAACTGCCAATGTGAGTAAATCTCACTAACTCTGAACAATTTATAAATTCAGGTTGTATTTTTAGAACTGTTAAATATTGGTTGATTGACTGTGTGTTGACTGTTTGATTGAACTGCTAGTCAGTTAGTTGAATTTCTATATTGATTCTGTTTAACAGAATATATCATATGGAACTAAAAGTGATGTTATCTATATTGTTTAACATCTGTGATGCAGGGAAACAGGTTGGAGGAATCCAACTGGATTCCTCAACATTTATTTTAATGTTTTTCATATATTGTGATATATGATGTGATATATAATCTGTTGTCGATTATATGTGTTTGGACGATACTGATCATCGTGATTTGATATGTTGAATACCATAACATACCGAAATGTTGATAAGGGAATTTTTTCAAAGTGATATTTGAAAATAAAATATTTATAAATGGAATATTTATAAATAGGAAATATTTATAAATTGGAATATTTATAAATAGGAGATATTTAGAAAAAGGAAAATGTTATAAAAAGAAAACTATTATAAGAAGGAAATCATTTTTAAAGTGGAGAACCGTTACTAAAAGTAAATCTTTAAAAATGAATAAATGTTGTTAAAAAGGAAATCTTTATAAAGCGAATAAAGGAGTTAAATCGAATATGGTATTTGAAAGTAGTAAATCGAATATGGTATTCGGAATCAAATTAGTTATTCGAATAGAGTTAAATAAATAAGGGTTATTCGAATTAGTTATTCGAATGGAGTTAAATACATAAGAGTTATCGAATTAGTTATTCGAAAGGAGTTATCGATTATAGTTGATCGAAAGGAGTTATCGATCATAGTTGATCGAAAGGAGTTAAGTAAAAAGAGTTAATCAATTAGGGTTAAATAAATAGAGTTAATCGAATTTAGTTTATTCGAAGAAAGGTTTTCGAATCTAGTTATTCGTAAGAGAGATTATAAATGAATAGTTTATTCGAAAGGAGTTATTGAATATTAGTTATTCGAATAGGAGTTAAATAGAGTAATCGAATATTAGTGATTCAAATAAAGTAAAAGGAGTTAATCGAATTTGGTTTATTCGAATAGAGTTAAAGGAGTTATCGACTAGAGTTAAATCAAATAGAGTTAATCCAATAGTGTTAGTCCAATAGAGTTAATTGATAAGGGTTACTCGAATAGAGTAAATTGAATAGAGTTATCGAATATACCTTATCGAAGGGGGGGAGTTATTGAATAGAGATGATTCGAAAGAGGTTAAGTAAGGAAGTTGTTAAAGAATTAAAGGGGTGAACTTTGTCTATTTCAAGGTTAGAAACGTTGTTCAGTTAAGGTCTGAGAGGTAGTATTACCCCAACTTGATTGACTTCATTTTTAACTAAGGTCGATAGTGAAGGTGGGTTAAAGGAATTTAGTTAATAAGCGTAATGGTTTGAGTTGGCATCGCGATGGTTTGTTTAAACATCTGTCTAAGTCCAATGAAGGAGTTTTGGAAATGTTTTCCAAATAAGAACCAGAAATGTTTCCTGATATAGAAAACAAGAAATGGAAATGTTTTGCAATGGTAATAACATATATTTTCTAAATTTAGAAAATAAGAAATGTTGAATATAGGGAAACAGGAGATAATTAAATTAATGAACTAATGAGATATATGATTGATTGATAGAATTTCCATCTGGAAATAATATAGTTGTTTGCACACTTGTTTTTATTCGATAGTTAAATCATAGACTATCAAAGTTTTGACCATTTTAACGTTGTTAATATGGAGAGACCGGTTGGATTATTATCCAAAGAACCACTATGTATTGGCATAAGCGTTGCGAATCATATATGCCAAAGATAATTGAAGACGGAGTAAAGTGCAAGGGATATTGTATAAGTCTTAGATAACAGTATCTAAGATGGATATACTGAATAGTACCTTCGGTTCATCCTGTTCCTGGATGACTTGTATGGACGGATGTCTGACAGAGTATTTCCAGACGATCACGTATATTGATTTCTCCAACCGTACCAAGAGTGGAAGCAGAGAAGGAAACTTCTTTTAGCTAACACATAATGTATTGTTGAGGACGTCAATCGGTGATTTGATGGATTTGATGATGTGGCATTCAAAGTGAATCTGGTGTGATGATAAAGCGTAGCTTCTAGCCTCAAATCCGGTAAATGACAGAAATTGGGCAGGCAGCATGGCTAAGTCGGTCGCTCCGAAGTAGGGTGTATAATCACCTGATCTAGAGTTTCATTTATTTCCAAAAATCTATTGTTGATGCTGTCCCATTCGAGAAACGGTTGTTGATCCCAACCGTTGGTGATATACATTCGATACACTCAAGCGAAATGAGTGGTCGGTCATGTGTGGTCGGGTTGCAAGATGTTCTTGTTGAACCCAGTGTATTCCTTTCTAGAGGTACACTAGCGAAAGGTGGTTCCATACCTTGTCATCGTTGGAAATCCATTACCCAATACGTGCTTGCGATTTTGATTGTATACTATATATGTAGAACGTGAGATGAAAGCGTTTCTGCTAGATGATAATTATATTGTGGTTGATAGACATTATCATAATATCAAAGGTTTTTTATATAAAGATATTTTGGATTCTCATAAGGGAAAAACCCGTTCCGTTATACGACGTGGTCTTATGAGATATCGTTTACTTGTTCGAACTGTTTTAAACTGTTTTACTCACACCTGTCCCATGACTGACCCGGAGTTTATTTGTTTGTTTCCCTAAATTCTTGGGTGCCTAAATTTGTGCGGGATGTCAAGTAGTCGGGATTTACAAATATACTGGAGGAGCGTGGAGCAGGAGGCTTCAGGATTATATAGCTATAGTTATTTCCGCTGTGTTATAAGTGCTGTACTTTAATAATGATATGTATATTCCAGTTCAGATTTGTATTTCAAAGTTATGTTATGAAATATATTTATTCGTTCAGCTGTGAGATTCGTGTTACTCTGATATTGTGTTCTTCTTCTTCTTCTTCTTCTTCTATTCTAAGTTTCTATCTTATCTATCCTCACCCTCTGTTTTCTTTCTATTAATTTCCTGATTTCAGTTTAATTTGGGGTTGGACTTGTGCTTTTAGTCAGCTCAAATTGGACCGGATTTTCAGGTCATTACATCATAGGCATAATTAAAAGATGCTTAGACATGAGGTTAAGTCTAGCTTGTGGTGGAAGTCTGCCCGGAACTGCCCGGCATATCCAACGGCCACAAGCAATCGACTTAATGTGAGAGGTCTGTGCATTAATAATTAATTAATGCTGATCAAAGACGAGTATGAATGACAAACAGAAGATTGGTTGAGTTGAGTAATTTTCTGAGTATCGATCTGATGTTGATTTCGGTCTTCGGGGTTGAAACTTAGGGAGTTATTCTCTTAACCAATGTATATGTGAACTAAGATGTACTTAATCATAAATTAAGTAAAACATGTTATTCGATATATATATATATATATGATACATAAAACATGTTAAGTGGATAAGGTTAAGACCAGCTCAACCAATAATATATATTAATCTGATAAGTGGGTAGGGTTAAGACGGGCTTAACCAATAATATATATTAATCTGATAAGTGGTTAGGGTTAAGACCAGCTTAACCAATAATATATATTAATTTGATAAGTGGTTAGGGTTAAGACTAACTTAACCAATAATATATATTAATTTGATAAGTGGTAGGGTTAAGACTAGCTTAACCAATAATATATATTAACTTGATAAGTGGGCAGGGTTAAGGCAAGCTTAACCAATAATATATATATATATATATATTGATATGATAAGTGGATAGGGTTAAGACAAACTTAACCAATAATAGGTGTTGATTTGATAAGTGGGAAACATGGGTGACATGTGGGATATAATTATAAACACTTAACCAGGTTGAAACATGTAAGAAGACATGAATAAGAGGGGGTTAAGTGGGAAATCCTAATGGGGACAAAGCATAGGTGGAAAGCTTGTGTCAAGCGTGGGGACCCTTTTCAACCAGTAACCCATTTAGTATTCAAGTGAGCTCGATCTAGATCAAGGACGGGACTCGCCTACGAATTTGATTGAAAGATGTCAAAATGGGTTACCGGTGGCAACGCAAGTCCAACGGGGTCATGTGCGTGCGTGGGCCCGGGCTGGTAGGTAAGACGTTGTTGCATCGTGTAGGTATAAGCCGTGCAATTCAGTCATATCGGGTTGCCACTTTAGGGAGTGATACACCCTGCTGTGGGACCAACACGGGTATCTACGAGTTAGGGAGCCGATCGAATGAGGAAGGTAGTGGGTACGACTAGCGGAGATAGGAGCAGGCGGAACCTATGTAGATAGCTAGGAGTACGACTACCATATTTTGAATAAATGTTGTAATTAGAATGGGGAGGGTAGTGTGTACAACTAGCGGAGATAGGAGCGGATGGCACCTATGAAGACAGCTAGGGGTACACGAGACTACCATTATCATTATTATGATTATTATGTTCAGTAGGCGGGATCAACTCTTAGAGTGACTAGTATTGGTGCAGTGTAGTATTTATCCTATAGTGATTAGAAGCGCAATTAACGTTGTCTTATTCATCTTTCTTACCTGGTCATGCCTGCTTATTTCTCAGTCATTCCTTATTTTTCGGTTTATTTCTTTTCATATTACTTTAATAATTATATTGTTAAAGTTATTGGACTCGCCAGACTTTATGTCTGACCTTATTTGTTTTCGCCTCTTTTCTTCCGTTCCCCCCCTCCCCCCAGGTTTTCAGGGAGGAAATATTCAAGTTTGATTCGGATTTCTCTCTGCTTGATGTACTAGAAGTTCTTGAAGAACTGCTTGGCTTTGATTCTACCTATTTAAGGCATTTAGTTGGGATTATGGCTTTAAATTATGCACTCTGAAGGCTTTTGTACAAGACTGATATTATGTACTTGGTTTTGATATTTGAAGATGTAACCCAACTTTAATTTTGTTTCCGCTGCAATAAAGTTATAAAATTTTCAAGTTCTACTTTATATATTTGTCTTGTAATATTTTGTTTTGTTTACTCATAATGCTCCATGAAACTTAATGCATTCCCTTTGTGAGTGACATTAACGGACGTGGGGTGTTACACTTGGTATCAGAGTTGAAGGTTACCAGATTAGATAAAAGTTTTTTTGAAAACTATTTTCAAAAAGTTTTTAAAAGGAAGTATTTCAAAAGGAAATTTTATTTTTAAAAACATAATCCCCAAAAGCCATATATCTTCCTTCCGATTCTCCATTTTGGATCCCTTCCTCTTTCCTTTTTGAATCTCTTCCTCCACGTATAGACGCTTTTTCTAAGATATGTAAGAACTTCCATATGATGCGCGGAAAACCGCTTCATGGGACTAAGACGTTTGTCAAAGCTAGAAGGAAGTGGATGACTTATAGTACCTTTGAGGTAGACGATGGGAAGAAGGTTCAACCAGCTACTTGGTTAATGAAGGGTGAAGCTTCATTTTGGTGGAAGGTTACAAATGGAGAATGTGCAAGAGAGACATGGATAGGACACGCGATAAGAAAGTAGATCCAAAGAAAGGCGGTAAGGATAACGAGGGGGACAAGAGAAAAGGAAGTGCCACACTTGTGAAATTCCTGACTACTTAAAGAAGAAGAAGACTAGTTGTTATCATTACGGAGAGACAGGACATCTTATTAGGATTGTCCAAAGAGGCAAGGGCAAGGGTAAGGACAAAGTACAGGATCTTCTGGAGGGCAGATGCGTTCCCTCATGGCTGGTATACCTGATAGATGTAGAAACATCTCCGTTGAAATTTGGTTTTCCTTTTTGATCATCCTATTCGAACTTTGTTTGATTTTGGCGCTTTACATTAGTTTGTATCTGCTTCGTTAGTTGAAACACTGCACCTAAATACTAGTCTAGTTAGGGATCCCATGGTAGTCTCAAATCCTATTGGTGGTTCGGCTCATTTATTTATGGTGTGTCGGGATTTGAGAGTGTCTATCTTGGGCGTTAGGTTTGAATGCAATGCCTATGTTCTTGACTTCATAGGCTATGGCTTGATTCTAGGCATGGATTGGCTAGCCAGATATGGTGCCATCCTAGACTGTGTAAGAAGGGTAGTTAGATCATTGACTCGTTGTGGAAAGACCCTTGATATTTCTTGTGACCCTAGGGGTTCAGTGACACTTAGCTACCTAGAATCTCTTGATGCATCCAACGATGATTTGGAATCTGTTCCTGTGGTCCGTGAGTATGGTGACGTCTTAGATGAAGTTCGGAGTTTACCCCCGATGCATGAGATAGTCTTTCATATATACCTAGTAGATAATGCAAAGCCAATTACATTACCAGTACGACACGTGGCTCCGAGAGGGAGAAGAGAAGTGAGGTCCTTAGGACATATGGTCTCTAAGGAAAGGATGGCCGTGGATCCTGCAAAGGTGGTGGCAATCCAAGATTGGAAGAATCCTAGAAACGCAACAGAAGTAAGAAGCTTTCTAGGGATGGCGGGCTATCATAGGAAGCTCATTAAGGACTTCGCGAAGATATCTGCCCCACTTACTCGGTTAATGAAGAAGAACTTGACTTTTGCTTGGGATGTTGACTGTGATGATGGTTTCCAACGTTTGAAGAGGGCTTTGACGACAGCTCCATTTTTGACTTTGCTAGATGGGAGCAAACCGTTTACAGTATATATCGGTGCTTACGGGATAGGGCTTGGAGCAGTTTTCGATGCAAGAGGAAAAGGTGATATGCAAAAGGCGGTAAGTACGAGCATCGCTTATCGACCATAGACAGATGGACGGATAGGAAGGGGTGAATAGAGTCCTTGAAGATCTTTTGAGATTATGTATCCTAGATTTTGGAGGGACATGAGAAGAGGCAACTAGCTTAGTAATGTTCATGACGTGTTTCATGTGTCGCATTTGAGGAAGGGTTTACATGATATGGCGGAAGTAGTGGAGCCGAGCACGCTTAGAGAAGTGGAAGTGGAGCAAGATGCCACGATTAGACGAGCTCCTACATGCATCCTTGGATCGTAGGGTAAGAAGTTACGCAACCGAGAGGTCAAGTGGTTAAATTCCAATGGGAAGATGATCAAGGAGACGCGACATGGAAGGCGGAAGACAAGATGCGTACGCTGTACCCTTTCCTTTTTGAGTGTATGATTTTTAACTTCTCCTTTTCTACCGCTTTGTTGATACTTGTCCTATCATTTAGTATGCCTTTGCGATGATATCTTCGATCTTTAGTTAGGAAAAACCCTATAGATGTAAACATGTGTTTGAGACATGTTATGGTTGGTGGATGCAAATGGATGCAAGTGGTTGCTAGTGGTTGCTCGTGGATGCATGTACACACACATTAGGCACTAGATCGGCTCAATCACTTTCATACTGCATATAAATGTGTGTGCATATTTAAATTAATGGATGTATAATGGTTGTGTTATCATAGGGATGCGGCATTTAGATGAATGGTTGTGCACACATGTAGAAATAATATGTATCGTTAGGATTCTTTCGCATTCATAATGGACGCATGGCACTATCATCATTTGCAGTAAGGAGGTCAACTGAATCAGTAGACCGCCTGATTTTGCATTAGATAAGGAACATATACAGACACTTTTTGCATATGTTCATACGGCATTAGAATTCTCTAAGGACAATGGATGCTTGTGTATAATGAATGAGTAGATGGTTGTGGTTGGTAGGAATGTAACATTCTTCTTAACTTGATGATTTCGGGGATGAAATCCTTTAAGTAAGGGAGAATGTAACACCCCGAAATTAGATATACTATACCGTAAAGATAATTAATTAAAGGATTAATCAATTAATGAAGAAAAATAAAAAAAATGAATATATATATATATATATGTATGCAATTATGTTAAGAAGGTACAAGTTTAAAAATTTGCAATGAAAAAAAAGCATGCGAATTAATTAGGCTACAATAAAAGAAAAATTAATGCAATTAATACAAAAAGCAGAAGGAAATGTGTGGATGCATGCAGTAAAAAGAAAGATTTATGCATGTATAAATAGATATATATGTATGTAGGTAACTTCATTATGCATTGACATTGTATGTTACGAGGAAAGTAGAAAATATGGGGAATTAAATTATATACTCGATTTCCACTTTTTAAAATAGGTAAGCAATCAATTTGCATTAGTTGTAAATATTAGAATTCATGAATAGGTGCGTGTGTGTGTGTGTACATATACATACATACATACATACATATATATATATATATATGGGCAATTAATGTATACAGTAAAGGAAGAATATGTAAACATGAATAGATTGAAATTAATTTGTGGATGTGTGTTAATATGGCATTGATTTAAAAATATGTAATTGACCTTAGTTTATATATGTGTTTGTGCTAATTTGTCATTCATATTAATTGGTATTAATTAAAGAAAATATGTTAATTTGAGGAATATAGTGAAATTGTTATTCAATGTTAATTGACATCAATTATGAAGAATACTCTAATTGAAGAAAACATGCAATTAGATGTTTAAGTTCAATTCATATTAATTTAAAGGAAGAAAAATAGAAGGTTATTAATATATATAAAATATATTTGCTGACTCAGCACTAGGTGTACGATGCGGATTAAAAACCTAATATCTAACTGCTTGTGTTGAATTAAACTTCTATATAAGCACTCATAGACTCAAGCCCTAAACCTAAACTAAATTAGTCTCTTAGCCTCCATGCCGCTGCTAAGATAGTTCTTCTTCCTAAAGCTTAAGGATTTGCAAGTCAGAATTCTAATACGAACGACGAACGAATTATTCTCTTCTCTAACCTGTCTTTGTGAGTACAATTTCTTTCACAAAATAATTAATAAATTAATGATGATTTATAATTGGGATTATGAGAACATGCCTGTTGAATCATGTGACGTTACTTAATTTTTTTATCGTCTGTTTGTGAACATATGACAGTTTTGTTAACTTATGTTAGTAGATCTATTTCATATGTCCAATCACATATGTTTAACTTGATTCATTTTATGACATCAGTTTATGTGCAAGTCTGTATGCGAATTATACACAAGTTTACATGTGAAACAAGTATATATATACATGCGAGTTTATGTGTAAAACATGTTATATTAGTTTACATGTTTAAATTCATGATGTTGGTTCATATGTCTAAACAAATATGCTAGATTTAATTCATTTTGTGACATTAATCTACATGTCTAAATCATATGAAAGTGTAAATGCAAATCTTAATTTACATGTCTAAATTATATATGCAAGTTTATATATAAGTTTGGATGTGAATCGTTTGCTAGTTTATATGTAAGATTGCATGCGAATCATATGTTAGTCTTAGTTTACATGTCTAAATTGCACATATGCAAGTTTAATACGAGTTTGTATGTTGATCATACGCAAGTTTATGCGAAAACCATGTTCATATATGCAAGTTTTCCTTTATGTGTATAGATCTATGCAATTCATATCTTATATAATTTGATCTATGCCAATTTGTAGTTTATGCAAATTATGCCTATCGCCTATGCAAGTTATTGATTATGCAAATTTATGACTATATAAATTATAATCATGCAAGTTTAGATCCATGCTACCCTATTCTTATTTGCAAGTTAGATCTACTTTATGTGTTATGCAAGTTGTGATGCTTCTTTTCTTTTTATGAGTTAGACTATTTGTGAGTCTAACATATTTCATATTAAACGTACGAACGACGTGGGGGGAAAATATTAAATATTAAATATTAATATTGTGAATTGGCATAAAATGGCTTAAAAGCATATAATTAATTTAAGACATTAATTGGCCTAATTTATATGCATAGAAATTATGGACATAATTTAGGTGACAATTATGGACATGGATTAAAATTGGAAGTTATTGGCAATTTGAAATAGGGATATTAATTCAAATTGGGGTTGAATAATAATGTGTAATAATAAATGCCTAAGACATGAGGTTAGACTCGTTTGTGGTGTAAGACTGCTCGGACCCGCCCGACAAATCCAGCAACCACAAATGGTAGTCTAATATGAGAGGTCAAAGGCATAAATTAAATGCGTAATAAATGCTTAAGACACGAGGTTAGACTCGTTTGTGGTATAAGACTGCCCGGACCCGCCCAGCACATCCAGCAACCGCAAATGGCAGTCTAACGTGAGAGGTCGTAGGCATAATTAAAAGATGCTTAGACACGAGGTTAAGTCTGGCTTGTGGTGGAAGTCTGCCCGGAACCGCCCGGCATATCCAGCGGCCACAAGCATTCGACTTAATGTGAGAGGTATGTGCATTAGTAATTAATTATTGCTGATAAAGGACGAGTATGAATGACAAACAGAAGATTGGTTGAGTTGAGTAATTATCTGAGTATCGATCTGATGTTGATTTCGGTCTTCAGGGTTGATACTTAGGGAGTTATTCTCTTAACCAATATATCTGTGAACTAAGGTGTACTTAATCATAAATTAAGTAAAACATGTTATACGATATATATATATATATATATATATATATGATACATAAAACATATTAAGTGGGTAGGGTTAAGACCAGCTTAACCAATAATATATGTTAATCTGATAAGTGGGTAGGGTTAAGACGAGCTTAACCAATAGTATATATATTAACCTGATAAGCGGTTAGGGTTAAGACCAGCTTAACCAGTAACATATATTAATCTGATAAGTGGTTAGGGTTAAGACCAGCTTAACCAATAATATATATTAATTTGATAAGTGGTAGGGTTAAGACCAGCTTAACCAATAATATATATTAATTTGATAAGTGGGTAGGGTTAAGACCAGCTTAACTAATAATATATATATTGATCTGATAAGTGGATAGGGTTAAGACAGACTTAACCAATAATACATGTTGATTTGATAACTGGGAAACATGGGTGTCATGTGGGATATAATTATAAACACTTAACCAAGTTGAAACATGTAAGAAGACATGAATAAGAGGGGGTTAAGTGGGAAATCCTAATGGGGACCAAGCATAGGTGGAAAGCTTGTGTCAAGTGTGGGGACCCTTTTCAACCAGTAACCCATTTAGTATCCAAATGAGCTCGAACTAGGTCGAGGATTGGGCACGCTTACAGGATTTGATTGTAAGAGGTCAAAACGGGTAAGCAGTGGCAACGCAAGTCCAACGGGGTCATGTGCATGTGTGGGCCCGGGCTGGTAGGTAAGACGTTGTTGCATCGTGTAGGTATAAGCTGTGCATTTCAGTCATATCGGGTTTCCACTTTAGGGAGTGATACACCCTACTGTAGGACCAGCACAGGTATCTACGAGTTAGGGAGCCGATCAAATGGGGAAGGTAGTAGGTACGACTAGCGGGGATAGGAGCAGGCGACACCTATGAAGACAGCTAGGAGTACGACTACCATATTATGAATAAATGTTGTAATTAGAATGGGGAGGGTAGTGGGTACAACTAGTGGAGATATGAGCAGACGACACCTGTGAAGACGACTAGGGGTACACAAGACTACCATTATCATTATTATGTTCAGTAGACGAGATCAACTCTTAGAGTGACTAGTATTGGTGCAGTGTAGTATTTATCCTATAGTGATTAGAAGCATAATTAATGTTGTCTTATTCATCTTGCTTACCTTGTCATGCCTGTCTGTTTCACAGTCATTCCTTATTTTCCGGTTTATGTCTTGTCATATTACTTTAATAATTATATTGTTAAAGTTATTGGACTCGCCAGACTTTATGTCTGACCTCGTTTGTTTTCGCCTCTTTTCTTCCTTTCCCCCCAAAGGTTTTTAGGGAGGAAATATTCAAGATTGATTTGGATTTCTCTCTACTTGAGGTACTAGAAGTTCTTGAAGAACTGCTTGGCTTTGATTCTACCTATTTAAGGCATTTTGTTGGGGATTATGGCTTTAAAATTATGCACTCTGAAGGCTTTTGTACAAGACTGATATTATGTTCTTGGTTTTGATATTTGAATATGTAACCCAATTTATTTTTGTTTCCGCTACAATAAAGTTATAAAATTTTCAAGTACTACTTTATGTATCTGTCTTTGAATATTCTGTTCTGTTTACTCATAATGCTCCACGAAACTTAATGCATTTCCTTTGTGATTGTCATTAACGGACGTGGGGTGTTACAAGTATTGTACCTTTCCTTTACTTTCCTTTAGAGACAGTTTTATCATATTCTGTTTTGATATTTTGGTTTAGTTTTCAGCTTATGCACTGTCTCACCTGTTTTATGTCAAAGTTATGTTATTATTATATTTTATTCCATGCGCTGTGAGATATACTACAGGTTCCTTGTTAGTTCAAATTCCTTTCTTTTCCTTTCTTTGGCGACCGTCCCGTGCTAGTCGGGCATTGGCACAGCTCATTTTCATTGGAAATGTCGGCTGGTGCGGAGCAGGCCATCACACTTGGTATCATAGATCTAGGTTGCGTAGTTAACCTAGGGAAAGACACCAGGGAGAGATAGTATATGTATATGAGAGCGCGTATTTGTGATATTTTGGTTTTCAAAAGCTATATAAATACACACACTTTTAGTATATCTAGGAATGGAGTCGCACTGCACTGGCACCACTGAAGGGATGGTTAATCATTTTCTCCTTATAGATTGAACGATGAGCCGACACACGAGGGGTACTGGTAGAGGAGCTATAATGGGAATGCCCCTAATATGAGGACGATGTTCACTGGCTTCATGAGAGAGATGCTTAGGGATGTTCAGAGGGCAGTTCCTAATGCTCCAAATGGTGGTGGTGCAGCGGTGCAGGCGCCTAGGGCCGATTTCGCCAAGCTTTGCAAGGATTACACTAGTCTTGGTCGGAAGCCGTTCCACAGAACGGAATCAGCTATAGAAGTTCAGGACTGGTTGGATAGCTGTGAGCGTATCTTCGAAGACTTGGGTATCGAGGATGCGATGAAGAGAAGGTTAGCATCCTGTCAGCTGCAAGGATGGGCAATGAATTGGTGGAACGCTATTAAGGCAGCTAACCCTGAGGATCAAGTTACTTGGGATTAGTTCAAGGCTCGATTCAGTGATAAGTTTATCCTAGCTGCTCAGATATCAGAATTGTTAATCAAATTCTTGGAGCTTAAGTAGAATGGTAGAGCAGTCTCGGAGTATGTTGCTGAGTTCGATACTTTATCGAAGTATGGATTATGCCTTATTGACACTCCCGAGAAGAAGAATGAGAAATTCATAACAGGCTTAGATAAGTACTTGGGGGAAAGACTTATAAACCACATCGATGAGACGTTTGAATCCATTATGGGAAAAGCATTGAGATCAGAGAGTCTTTACCCTAAGTCAAAGACCGAAGTTGTTGTGGTGTCTACAGGAGAGGCAAAACCGCAAGCAGGCAGCGGAGGCAAGAATAATTCTCAGAATAAGAGGAAACAGAACCAAGCAAAGGATGGTCAGAGAAAGAAAGACAAGAAAGATGTTGAGTGCTTTAGCTGTGGCAAAAAGGGCCACTATGCCAAAGAATGTCGAGCGAAACAAGCGGACGTAACTGCTGCAACTGTGGCCCAAGTGGGACATCACAAGGATAAGTGTCCGCAACCCCCTAAAGAAAAGCAAATTGTGAAAGCATATGCTATCATTGTTGTTCCTTCTTCGTCGAATGCCCCAACTGCGGCAGAGAAAGGAAAGAATGTTGTTATCCAAGGTATGCTTTCTGTTTATGATGTTCCTGTTCGGGTATTGTTTGATACCTAGGTTTCCCATTCCTTCATATCTAGTGACCTGGTAGATAGGTTGGAATTGGAACCCGAGATACTCGATAGACCTTTAGTTGTGACAAACTCGATTGGTGGTTCGACTAGCCTTAGTATGATTTTCGAAATTTGGTCTTATCGAGTCATGGACGTATGTTTTCTTGTGATTGCTTTGTTTTGGGCTTTACTAAGTTTGGCATTATTTTGGGAGTCGATTGGCTCCGAAGGTACATGGTGGTGGTAGACTGTGAGGGCTTTTTGGTGACAGTTACAGCGGATGATGGGTGGAGGGTAGTGTTTGGTGGTCTACCTAGTGATGGGGTAATGGCTAGTTTTCTAAATTCCCTCGACATCCCGCATGATGAGTTGTCAGATGTGCTCGTGGCTGGTCAGTATCCGGACATCTTCAAGGAAGTGACCGGGTTTCCACCACACCGAGAGATTGAGTTTCGGATTGATTTAGTGAAAGATGTCAGACCTATAGTGATTCCACTTCGTCGTATGAATCCAAGGGAGCAGCGAGAGCTCGAGGTGCAAGTGAGCGATCTTTTGAAGAAGGGATTTATCAGAAGAAGTGTTTCTGAGTGGGGATCACCAGTTGTGTTTGCTACGAAGGCAGTTGGTTCCCTTCGATTGTGCGTGGACTACCGCGAGTTGAATAAGGTGACGATGAAGAATAAGTATCCTCTACCACGGATAGATGATTTGTTTGATCGGTTGAGTGGCACGAGAGTGTTCTCCCAGTTGGATCTCGCGACAGGTTTTCATCAACTTAGGGTGGAAGCTTAGAATATAGCCAAAACGGCATTTCTGACACTATCTGGATTATATGAGTAGATGGTTATGCAATTCGGGTTGACCAATGCACCAACATATTTTGTGGATCTTATGAATAGGGTATTCTGGGATCAATTGAATAAGCTTGTTCTTGTGTTTGTAGACGATATCTTGGTTTATTTGAGGAGATAAAAAGAACACAAGGAACATCTGAGGATAGTGATGGAGGTGTTGAGGAAACACCAATTGAAAGCGAAATTTTCTAAGTGTCACTTTTGGAGGAGGGAAGTGAGATTCTTGGGCCATGTTGTTTCAGAAAATGGTATTGCTGTGGACCCTGCGAAGATGGCTATGGTACAAGATTGGTCTACGCCCAAGAATGCAACAGACGTAAGAAGTTTCTTGGGATTAGCTGGATATTATCATAAGTTTATCCAATATTTCTCCAAGATAGCGGCACCGTTAACTCAGTTGACCAAGAAGAATCAAGCTTTCGTCTGGGACGGAAATTGTGAAAATGCATTTAAGAGTCTAATGGAAAAGTTGACACATGCGCCAGTGTTAGTCATTCCGAAAGGGAATGAAGAGATGACAGTATACATGGATGCATCTGGTACCAGACTAGATGCTGTGTTGATGCAAGGAGGTAGGGTTGTAGCTTATGCAAGTCGGCAACTGAAACCACATGAGAAAAGATACCCTACCCATGTTTTGGAATTGGCAGCGATCGTGTTCGCGTTAGGCATGTGGAGACATTATCTCTTGGGAAAAAGATTCGAGTTGTTTACCGATCATAAACCATTAAAGTATCTCTTCTCTTAGAAGGATCTAAATCTCCGATAGTTGAGATGGTTAGAATTCTTGGCTTCCTACGATTTAGATATCGCTTATACACCAGGAAAGGGCAATGCGGTAGCTGATGCATTGAGTAGAAGACATGCAATTTAGGGGCTATGTTTCTTAAGTGCAAGCAACTGGAGTATATCGCAGGGTATGATTTCAGACCAAAGTGCAAATTGGATCCAGAAAGGTTAGCAAGTTTGACGATCAGACCCACTAATTGAGCGGATTGGTTCCAGTCAGAGGGACGATCCTAACCTATTGGAAATCATCTGCAACTTAGAGATGGGTATCGATGAGAAGATGAACAAGTATGGGCTTGATCGAGATGGATGGCTCAGAAAGAATGGGAGAATAGTTATGACAAATGTAAATTGATTGAGAGATGAAGTACTTAGAGAATGTCATCACTCAAAATAGACTATACATCCCAGTGGTAACAAAATGTATCGAGACATGAAGTAGACCTACTACTGGGAAGGGATGAAAATAGATGTTGGGTAGTTTATATCCAAATGCATGAATTGCCAGCTAGTTAAAGCTGAGCAAAAGAAACCTAGTGATTTGTTACAACCATTAGAAATTCCAGAATGGAAATGGGAATAAGTCTCAATGGATTTCATTGATGGGTTACCAAGGACTAGATCGGGCCATGATAGCATTTGGGTGATTGCGGACCGATGGACCAAGAGTGCAAGGTTTATACCCGTCAAGTCGAATAGAACAACATCTAAGTTAGCAGAACTATATATGAAGTGGGTAGTGAGATTCCATGGAGTACCTAAAGGCATTGTGAGTGACTGAGATCCATTGTTTATTAGAGGATTTTGGAAGAGCTTGCAAGAGGCTTTAGGATTAGAGTTTCATCTCAGTATTGCATACCATCCTCAAACCGATGGTCAGACAGAGAGGGTGAATCGTATATTGGAGGATCTCTTGAGAGATTGTGTATTGGATTTTGGTTGATCATGGGATGACCATTTGCATCTAGTGGAGTTTGCATATAATAACGGCTATCAATCCAGTATTGGTATGGCTCCATTTGAAGCTTTGTACGGAAGACCGTGCAACTCACCATCATGTTGGTTGGAACCCGGTGAGAAATTCGTGCTGGGGCCAGATATAAAAGAGAAACTTTAGACAAGATTAAGGTTATCCAACAGCGAATGAAGGCTGCCCAAGATAGGAAGAAAAGTTATGCTGCTAACAGGAGAAGAGATTTAAAATTCTCTATTGGCGACTTGGTGTTTGTCAAGATTTCTCCGTTAAAGAGCATGATTCGATTTGGTAGGAGAGGCAAGTTAACACCAAGATTTGCTGGTCCATTCCCAGTTCTCGAACAATTTGCGAATTTGGCATATAAATTTAAGTTGCCAGACAAGATGGCGGGAGTTCATAATGTATTTCATGTTTCCCAGTTAAGGAAGTTCATGCACGACCCCGATATGACTATTTCACCGGATCAGTTGGATGACATCGAAGTAGAACCCAAGGCGGTTGGGGACCACAAACCGATCCGTATTGTCAGGAGCGATACGAAACAACTTCGAAGGAAGGCGGTGAAACTGGTCAAGGTTCAGTGGAGGCGAGAACGAGAATGACTGTACTTGGGAAACAGAGGAGAGCATAAGGGAGTCGTATCCAGAACTCTTTGCCTGGTAAGATTTTAATTGCAATTTAGTTATTCTGCATGCTTGGATAGACTTGTTGTGTTACTATGTATGTTTGATTGTTTGTAAATGGCTGATAGGCATGCGGGACCCTTTATATATTTTTGGTTAAAAAATTTCGGGGGGCGAAATTTCTTAATGGGGGAGAGTGTAACGACTCGCATTTTACGCATCGGAGGATTGCGGAATATTTATTTCTTTTTCATGTGAGGTCGTATAGTCATGTAACTTTGGGGAACGACTATTAGGATCATTTACCATATTCACGATTTTTGCCGATTTTTAAATGACCGTTTTGCCCTTGGTGAATCTTGTTTCGCTTATAACTTTTGATTGGTAAGGAGTTTTGACCGGAAACCGCTTCCACTAGATTCAGAAGATGGTTTACCTTTCTGTAGAGTGGTCACATTTGTCAAACGGACTTACCGTTTGGGAGATATGGCTGAATTAAGGTTTAAAAGGTGAAAAACAGCATAATTGGGCTTAACTGGGTGATTAGCAGCTAGGCCCATTGAGGGATTTCGGGATTAGAGCTATATGAGCATCCATAAATGATTGAAATTTGTGCCCTATTGTCGAATCCACCAACTAATCAATTTGCCAGAAGTGGAAAGCTATCTTTTGGGCATGCCTTATTGAGATCTAGGTAATATATGCATACACGCCATTTTCCATTTGGCTTCTTCATTAGGACAAGATTGGATACCAAATCTGGATATGTGGACTCTCTTATGAAGCGATTTTCCATCAATCTATCCACTTCTTCTTTTGGAGCCATCGATCTTTCTGGGCCTTGGATTAGAGAAACCTTTTCTTTGTCATTTTTCAGCTGCCACTAACATCCTCTCAACCCTAGCAATGGCCTCCACCTTCTAGAATAATCTTTAATCACCGTTTAACCAAGGATTAGGGTAAACTACATCAAATCAAGGAAAATCAACATGAGATCAGAGTTGGAGCTGCTGTTTTGCTTAGGAATTCGACCCAAACAGTAGAGTTTCAAATCTTATATCTTAATTTGTGGCAAAGGTGAGTGATTTGCATTGTTTTACACTAATTACGGCTAATTAGGGGTGATTCGTGATAATTAGCGAAATTATGGCTCAGAAAAATTTGTAAAAATTTGTAAAATCCTAAAATATTATTTTAGGGCGCTGATAAAAATTTGGGTTAATTTGGATATGCTTTGCTAGTCCTATCATTAGTTATTGTTAAACATGATTAAGCGGAAAACTTGGGTTTTGGGTATGTTTGATCCATTTTGGCATGTTATATTGTTGTTTAAGGTTGATTATACATGTTCCTATGACTCTTTGGAATGATTTGTGATTGCATAGAAAAGTTAGATTGGTCTAAAAAGCCGTCGTATGGCACAAAGACAGTCACTGGAAAAGTTGCAGAAAACTATGCAGGAAACCAGATCGGATCGCACCCCTCCGAACTGACCCGCTCGTGAAGCACCCCCTCCCCACGAACCACTGGGGGCACCACGAAGCCTGGAGGCACGAACTGACCCGAGGCTCAGAGAAGGCACCACGAGTAGAACACCCATGAGCTGAGTAATTTGAACCGAACCGTAGTGGAGTAGATCACGAACCAACTCGGATGGAGAAGCTCGACCCGACCTGGTGAGGATGGCTTGAACCGAACCCATATGAAGAGGTACCATGAACTGAACCGATGTGGATGATCACAAACTAGGCTACTTCAGGAGGACCGAACCGAGTCAAATGGGGTTGTTATCTAAACCGATAAGGAGAAGACCAAAAACCCGAGATGCGAAGGTAGTCCAAATAGGAAGTAGAAATCGGGATCCAGTTGGGAACCAATGAGTTAACTTCATGAGTTGGGCTTTACTGCAGGACGTGTGCTAAGGGGTTATCGACATCCATAACTTTGATTCACCACTAAGACGGATGTTAGACTACGGATCAGTGCAGTGGGGTAGTTATTACTCCATGTGGCAGAGTGATCGTAGCATGGCTATGAGCCAGTGCAGTGGAGTCGTCATGACTTCATAGGGCAGAGTAGACATAAAAAGGACTAGTGGCTATGGATCAGTGCAGTGGAGTCGCGATGACTCCATGGGCAGAGTGATCATAGCAAAGATTTGGGTGGTCAAAGTAGTGGATATCGTATGCTTTACGCACTGAGTGAGAGATGTGAGGATGGTTACTATGCTTGATTGTTTGACACCAGCATGACATGCACACCCCTCCCCCGTATCTTTACACCATATGTTTGTGTCACCTTAGAGTATTGTACATCCTGTTGTGCTAACTCTTTGGTTGCAGGTTCAGGTATGGTTTAGTATACCTGTTATTGTTCTGTTTTGCTGCTTATCACTCATACCAGACTTTTGTCTGACCTAGAGTTTTATGACTCTTCTTATTACTCTGGGTGCTCTTAAACGGGTAGACTAGAGACAGGCCAGGTGGTTATGCACGAGTAGCTGTACTGGAGACGAGCAGGAGGCTTACACGTATTATTCTCTATATATATTGTCCCTGTGTCGCTGCTGGTCACTACTTTGGGCATTAGCAGTGTACCTTTCCTTGACTATGCTTTAGAGACAGTTTTAAAAGTTGTAGTAATGATGATGTGGAACATAAGCTGCATTTTGGATTTTCCGCTGCTATGATGGTTTAGTTTTCAGCTTATGCACTGTCTCACCTGTTTTATGTCAAAGTTATGTTATTATTATATTTTATTCCATGCACGGTGATATATACTACAGGTTCCTTGTTAGTTCAAATCCCTTTCTTTTCCTTTCTTTGGCGACTGCCCGTGCTAGTCAGGCATTGGCACAGCGCACATTCATTGGAAATGTCGGCTGGTGCGGGGCGGGCCGTCACACTTGGTATCAGAGCTCTAGGTTGTGTAGTTAACCTAGGAAAAGACACCAGGGAGAGATAGTATACGTATATGAGAGCACGTATTTGTGATATTTTGGTTTTCAAAAGTTATAAATATATACTATTAGTATATCTAGGGATGAAGTCGCATTGCACTAGCACCACTGAAGGGATGGTTAATCGTTTTCTCCTTACAGATTGAACGGTGAGCCGACACGCGAGGGGTGCTGGTAGGGGAGCTAATAATGGGAATGCTCCTGATATGAGGACGATGTTCACTGACTTCATGAGAGATGCTTAGGGATGTTCAGAGGGCAGTTCCTAATGCTCCAAACGGTGGTGGTGTAGCGGTGCAGGCACCTAGGGCCGATTTCGCCAAGCTTTGCAAGGATTACGTTGGTCTTGGTCAAAAGCCGTTCCGCGGAACAGAATAGGCTATAAAAGTTCAGGATTGGTTGTATAGCTGTGAGCGTATCTTCGAAGACTTGGGTATCGAGGATGCGATGAAGAGAAGGCTAGCATCCCGTCAGCTGCAAGGACGGGCAATGAATTGGTGGAACCCGTTTAAGGAAGCTAACCCTGAGGATCAAGTTACTTGGGATCAGTTCAAGGCCCGATTCAGTGATAAGCTTTATCCCAGCTTCTCAGAAATTAGAATTGTTTAGGAAGTTCTTGGAGCTTAAGCAGAATGGTAGAGCAGTCTCGGAGTATGTTGCTGAGTTCGATACTTTATCGAATTATGGATTATCCCTTATTGGCACTCCCGAGAAGAAGAATGAGAAATTCATAACAGGCTTAAATCAGTACTTGGGGGAAAGACTTATACACCACATCGATGAGACGTTTGAATCCATTATGGGAAAAGCATTGAGATCGGAGAGTCTTTACCCTAAGTCAAAGACCGAAGTTGCTGTGTTATCAACAGGAGAGCCAAAACTGCAAGTAGGCAGTGGAGGCAAGAATAATTCTCAAAATAAGAGGAAACAGAACCAAGCTAAGGATGGTCAGAGAAAGAAAGACAAGAAAGATGTTGAGTGCTTTAGCTGTGGCAAGAAGGTCCACAACTCCAAAGAATGTCGAGCGAAACCAACAAACAGGAAGTGCTGCAACTGTGGCCAACTGGGACATCATAAGGATAAGTGTCCGCAACCCCCTAAAGAAAAGCAGATTGTGAAAGCATATGCTATCATGCAAAGAATGTTGTTGTCCAAGGTATGCTTTATGTTTATGATGTTCCTGTTCGGGTATTGTTTGATACTAGGGCTACCCGTTCCTTCATATCTAGTGACCTGGTAAATAGGTTGGAATTGGAACCTGAGATAGTCGATAGACCTTTAATTGTGATGAACCCGATTGGTGGTTCGACTAGCCTTAGTATGATTTGTCGAAATTTGGTCTTATCGAGTCATGGATGTATGTTTGCTTGTGATTTCTTTGTTTTGGGCTTTACTGGGTTTGGCCATATTTTGGGAGTCGATTGGCTCCAAAGGTACGGGGTGGTGGTAGACTGTGAGGGCTTTTTGGTGATAGTTAGAGTAGATGATGGGCGGAGGGTAGTGTTTGGTGATCTACCTAGTGATGGGGTAATGGCTAGTTTTCTAAATTCCCTTGACATCCCGCATGATGAGTTGTCAGATGTGCCCGTGGCTGGCCAGTATCCGGACATCTTCGAGGAAGTGACCGGGCTTCCACCACACCGAGAGATTGAGTTTCAGAATGATTTAGTGAAAGATGCCAGACCTATAGTGATGCCACTTCGTCGTATGGCACCAAGGGAGCAGCGAGAGCTCGGGGTGCAAGTGAGCGATCTTTTGAAGAAGGGATTTATCAGAAGAAGTGTGTCTGAGTGGGGAGCACCAGTTGTGTTTGCTACCAAGGCAGATGGTTTCCTTCGATTGTGTGTGGACTACTGCGAGTTGAATAAGGTGACTAGGAAGAATTAATATCCTCTACCGCAGACAGTTGACTTGTTTGATCAATTGAGTGGCCCGTGAGTGTTCTCCCATTTGGATCTCGCGACAGGTTTTCATCAGCTTAGGGTGGAAGCTAAGAGTATAGCCAAAACGGCATTTCGGACGCCGTCTGGACTATATGAGTGGTTGGTCATGCCATTCGGGTTGACCAATGCACCAACATATTTTATGGATCTTATGAATAGGGTATTCAGGGATCAACTGAAAAAGTTTGTTCTTGTGTTCATAAACGATATCTTGGTTTATTGGAGGACAGAGGAAGAACACAAGGAATGTCTGAGGATAGTGATGGAGGTGTTGAGGAAACACCAATTGAAAGCGAAATTTTCTAAGTGACACTTCTGGAGGAGGGAAGTGAGATTCTTGGGCCATGTTGTTTTAGAAAATAGTATTGTTGTGGACCCTGCGAAGGTGGCTACCATACAAGATTGGTCTACGCCCAAGAATGCAACAGGCGTAAGAAGTTTCTTGGGATTAGATGGATATTATCGTAATTTTATCCAAGGTTTCTCCAAGATATCGGCACCGTTAACCCAGTTGACCAAGATAAATCAAGCTTTCGTCTGGGACGGAAATTGTGAAAAAGCATTTAAGTGTCTAAAGGAAAAGTTGACGCGTGCGCCAGTGTTAGTCATTCCTAAAGGGAAAGAAGAGATGAAATTATACACGGATGCATGTGGCACCGTACTAGGTGCTGTGTTGATGCAAGGAGGTAGGTTCGATAATGGCGGAGAGTATGTTTCCAAAGATTTTCTGAAATTTTGCAAGAATTATGGTATTCAAAGGTATTTTACTACACCTGGGGATCCGCAATCTAACGGAGTAGCGAAGTAAATGAAGCGAACTCTACTGTAGAAAGCTCGATGCTTGAGATTGACACTGGGTTTGTCTAAGGGATTTTGGGCCAAAGCTTTGTCAACCGTAGTGCATATTATTAATCGAATTCCATGCTCGGCTATTGATAACAAAATTTCGGAGGAAGTGTGGAAGGGAAAGAGCATTGACTTGAGTTATCATTTTATATTTGGCAGTCCTATTTATGTCCATGATCCGGGAAATGATGAGGTTGCGCCAAGTGCATTAAAGGGGATTTTGCTTGGCTGTATGGACGGAGTCAAAGGCTATCGGATATAGAATCCGAAAGCTAAGAAGGTTGCAGTTTTTCATCATGTTACTTTTAATGAGTCAAGTATGTTCAAGGAGAATGAAGGCTCATCAGATATTCCGGATTTAATTAGTGGTGAATCAAAGGATAAGGAAGTTATTCCCAATTTCAAACCTAGAGAGAGTAGAGTTACTGGAGGTGCTTGCGGGGTGAATGCAGTTGATGCTACATCTCACAGTGTTCCTTTAGTGGTGTTGGTAATGTGCACGATTCTAGAGAAAATTCAGTTCAAGCTGGAGCTGAAGGAAGACTGGGTGGTGGTATTGCTACTCGGGTTGGTCTTCGTGCTATAAGGCCACCCGAAAGATATGGTGATTGGAACTATCTTAGCTTTTGTGAGAATTTGAATTATGCTCTTCATGTAGTCCAAGATGAGCCAATCGACCTTGATGACGTCATGGGTTCGAGTGATAGCTCGAAGGGGATTTGTTCCATAGAGGAAGAGATGGAATTGTTGATGAAAAACCAGACTTGGGAGTTGGTTCCACTTCCTCAAGGAAATCATGCTACTGGGTGCAAATGGATATACAAGGTGAAGGAGACGGAAGATACAAAGCTCGGCTAGTATCTAAGGGGTTTGCACAGAGGAAGGGAAAAGAGTATAATGAGATCTTCGCACCGGTTGTGAGACGTACTTCTATC
This sequence comes from Allium sativum, assembly GCA_030737875.1. Lineage (NCBI taxonomy): Eukaryota > Viridiplantae > Streptophyta > Magnoliopsida > Asparagales > Amaryllidaceae > Allium > Allium sativum. The sequence continues at coordinate 997,465,856 of CM060924.1, forward strand.
CGAACATTGCTTTCTTTAGTTGTTATTCACGACTTGGAGTTGGAGTAACTTGATCTGAAAACCGCCTTCTTGCATGGTGACTTCGATGAAGACATCTACATGGAGCAATCAAAAGGGTTTGTTGTAGATGGTAAGTCAAAATTGGTTTGTAAGTTGAAGAAAACTACTATATGGTTTGAAGAACTCACCTAGGAAATGTTACAAAAGATTTGATCATTTCATGCTTGGAAGTAGCTTCCATAGAAGCATCAAGGATGCTTTTGTTTATTTCAGGAAGTTGGGAAATGATTGTTGGGTGTATTTACTCTTGTATGTGGACGATATGCTCATCACTTCTAAGGACAAGGCGGAATTCAACAAGTTGAAATTGAGATTAAAAGTGGAATTCGAGATGAAAGACCTTGGAGGAGCAAAGAAGATTTTGGGCATGGATATTGAAAGGGATCAAAAGCATTTTGAGTTGAAATTAACTCAAAAGGAAAATATTAGAAAAGGGCTTTGCGGGATTAGCAAGGAGGATGCAAAAGCGTCAAATACACCTTTAACTTTGCATGTAAAGCTCTCAAGTAAGGGATCACCTATCGAGGAGAAAGACAAGGCTTATATGGAAAAGGTTCCATATGCTAGTACGGTTGGTAGCTTGATGTATGTCATGATATGTACAAGACCCGATATTGCAAATGTCGTCGGGTTGGTTAGTCGGTTTATGGCTAACCCGGGAAAATCGCATTGGGAAGCAGTGAAGCTTGTTTTGAGATACTTGAAAGGTACAACACCTCATGGTCTTGTTTTTAGGGGTATTAAGGAGAATAACTACATGGTTTTTGGTTACTGTGATTCAGACTACACTAGTGATAAGAATCGAAGGAAATCGAATTTCGGATATGTCTTCACTCTTGATGGTACAACCATAAGTTGGAGATCGAGATTGCAAACCATAGTTGTTTTATCCACAACGGAGGTTGAGTTGATAGTTGCGGTGGAGGCAGTAAAGGAAGCACTCTATTTGAAGCGATTGTTGTATGACTTGGGTTTTGAAAATGACAGTTTTGATGTCTAATATGATAGCCAAAGTGCTATCCATTTGGTGGAGAATTCGGCGTTCAGCTCACAGACTAAGCATATTGAAGTGAGAGAGTCATTTCTAGTGGCCATGGATGAACACAATCAAGTATACCTCCAGAAAGTGCACACAAAAGACAATGTCGTAGAAATGTTCACTAAGGCATTGCCAGTTGGAAAGTTCAAGCATTGCTCAAACTAAATTACTTGGAGAGGTTTTACATGCCATAGGGTGGCACGGTTGATAGAGAAACTTGATTATGGATGTGGAGGAGTATAGGTGAGAGATTGGAGTTCTATCTTCTTGGTATGTTTGTCTTTTGGTGAGACTATTTTTAGAGTTGGGCGTTTTCAACACTTTGTTGACTGGTGGGGGCTATGGCTAAACTCATAGGTGGAGTGCAATGGGCGGTAGCTATGTCGGAGTTCATTGGGAAAACACTCATGCTTGCTGGTATAAGGTAGCAGATGGTTTTGTACCATCAGTGTTGGTGATGGAGATGTACATAGTATCGAGGTGGAGTTTTAAATTTGTGATATTACATGGTAGAATTGAAGTGGATGGAAGTAGCTTCGTGTCGGAGAAGATGATTCGCAAATTGGAGCTTGTATGAAGGAGTTAAAGGCGGAAAGGTGTTGGATGCTTCAGCAGGTTCGACTCAGACATCTGATTCCTACTGACAGACGTTTAATGGTATAAGGTTGGAATTTCCTAAGAGTTCTAACAAACGTCTGTCACCTCTGGACAGACGTTTGTGTTGTTAGAAAGGGTTTTCCCGAGACTCGCAATAGATGTCTGTCATTTTGATAGACGTCTGTGCTGAAGCAAAAATAATTCCCAGGTTAGGGACAGACGTCTGGCCACTTCACGATAAAAGTATGGGGGATATTCCTTATATTTCAGGCTGAAGACTTGGCAGGCTGATTTGTGGAGGATCCATAGGCCATTTGGGCAATTGTTACATATTAATTTCTCCATATAAAAGTTATTCCCTTATCAGAAATAGGTGTGATTGAAAAAAAGGATTAACCAAGAGACTAACCTAGGTTTATAATAATTAGGGTTTAGGCAACCCTAATCTTCTTCAATTCTTATCTCCACAAATCAATTTTTTCTGGTGAATTTGATCATTGTAATTAATCTTTTATACTCCTCTATAGATAATAATAAAAGGTTCTCTCTCAAAGTGGACTTACACTAGAAAGATGCTAATGGAACCACTATAAATCCCTATTGATTTACTTTTGTTATTGCTGTATTATTTCTCTTGTTCGGTGATTGTGATTGGTTTTTGGATTGGGTTGATATTATTTTGAGATATTGATTGGTTGTTTTTGCACGTTTACCATGGTCTCGTCTTTCGTTGGGTTGGGGTTTTTGATTTGAGTGGTCTTTAGTCGAAATTCTCCACAATATTACAAAGACATACACACTTATTCTTATTATTTCTTATTTAAACCCAGTTTCTTTTTCTTTTGAGGTTACTAGTAAAAACATTTCATATAACATAATTTATATTGTTAAAACAAATGATATTTTAATAGAATAAATTTTATTACCATTTCAGTTAAATTTAACCCATTAAAACTTGTATTAAATTATTTCTTCTCTAACCAAGAGTGATATAAACTAATATTAAAGGTTTCATTTAAATACTTTCAAGTAACTATTATACTTTTTCAAAAATCATTTAAAATCTTTTCCAGGATTCAACGATTTATATTCCTAAAGTTCCTCTTTATTTTATATGATACATCTTATAAACCACATTTATATAAAAATTATCTTTATATAACTTCTTCTTTTACTATGGTAGCTCTTTCTATATGGTAAACTTGTTAAACTACAATTTATGAATGGTTTACAATCAAATTGTGAAAATGTTCTCACAAGATGTTTGTATTCAATTTGCATCAAGCAAATAATAGCTCTAACCTAGTAGAGCATAAATAATTAATCCATAAATAGCAGTCGGTGCTCCTAAGCTGGCATGACTAATCATGTATGAGCGTTGTATAAGTTATATAAGCGATGTATAAATTATACATGCGTTGTAAAAATTATATATGTGCTGAAATGGAAATGATATATATATATATATATATGTACTCCCCTCGTCCACAGACCATGGATGATATGAATTGATTGTGTATGACGTGAAATTGATTGATAATGCGAATGGATGAAAATTAGTTGAAATGCGAATGGTTGGAAATATTTGTTTGTGGTTGAAAGAAATTGTTTGTGATTGAAACAATGGGAATTATTATGAAAAATTCATATGATATGAAATTGATCTTAGATCATTTAGATAAGCCCTTTATGGAACGCTGCGAGGCCTAAGGTAGTGCGAGGAGTCATACTCGGGACGGTGCCGGTTTTTAACCATTTACCATTATGCTGTCGAAATTTTCAGTAATATCTATGTGTTTGAATTATTTTCATGTATTGAATTATATTCGTGTGTTGAATAAATTGTTTAGATAATAAAAATCACATTTTTACTATGCGTGTGAAGTATATGAAGTGTGCATGTATGAGATATTTATATGTTGAGATATTCATGCGTTGAATGACATTCATGTAATGAATAAATTGTTTGAAAAGTAAAAATCACATTTTTATCTAATGTATGGACTATATAAAATATTAGTGTTTTAAATAAATAATTTTAATTTCAAAAATATCATTTTTATCTTATTTACGAAGTATATAAAATATTCATGTTTTAAATAAATTGTTTTAACGATAAAAATATAATTTTTATTATATGTATGAACGAATTAAAATATTCGTATGTTGAAAATGATTCATGTGTAGAATAAAAGGATTAAACAATAAAATTAACATTTATTTTGAATATGAAGTGCTAAAAACATTCATGTGTGGAATAAATATTTTGAACGATAAAAATATCATTTTTATCATGTATACGACTCGCTAAAAATACACATATGTTGAAACATATTTTGTTCACCAAAAATAACTTTTTTATCCTGTATATGAAGTGTTAAAAATAACCGCATATTGAAACAAATAATTGTTCGCTAAAAATATTACTTGTAGTTTAGTTCTACATATATATATACATGTGTTGAACGGGAATATGGATTAGCTATTGAGTAAAGAATATATTTGCATGCCTGACAAAAAGGTGAGCCTTAATGAGTTGGCCGCGCAATTTTATTATTATATAAACTTCTTTGAATGCCATTGGATTCGGAGTGCTTGTTGTTCTGTGTGAAATAATAAACGTTGCCATAGGATAGTAACAATTAATTTTGAACTACACTACATGGCATACTTCTTGAAGATAGCATACCCTATCATATACCACATAAGCATTTGGAGCTTATGTGACGAGACCGAAGATGTACCATACAAGCGAGAAGCTTGTATGGTGACGACTATATTTCAGGTTGAACTGAAGACTGATATGGACTATATAAAATATAACAATAAATTGCCAGATTAATAAAAACCCCACATGGGTCTGGGGATGACAATAAACACGTCTCTCTGATCATTAAGGCACAAAAACCATTTATAGGGTGATGAGAATTTATTCTCTGGAATTATGATCTATACACACTCCCTTTTGGACACCGGAATATATCACTATAAATATATGCATGATTTTTAGGATTTATTGGGTGCCTAATACGACCCAATAAATTTCCAAACCCCTCCCCCTACAAAGGAGGTTATGGCGAAATTTTCTGAAATTTAAAGGCGTTAGTGAAATATTTGAACTGAAAAACGATACTGAAATCGTCGAATGAATTATATTTATATATATATATATATAAATTAAATAAAAACGAATAACGACGCTGCAGTTCGTATTTTGAAATCGTAACTTTAAGCCATTATATCGAGAGATCCGATCGTCGGATTCTCCCGAAACTGGAACCGTTGGGTTCGCTTTGGAGAGATCTTTCCAATGGAATCAACTTCGTTAAGATCTAACGGTTAGATTTTGAGAAATGTGTAAATCAAAATTAGAGAAAAACAGCGCCAGGGCCACGTTATGGCCTGAAATATCGTTTAATTAAATGACACTATTTTTAAAATAAATAAAAATAGCGAAATATCGTTATAAAATATTATAAGGGATACAGAATGGAAATAACCAATTCTACTTGGTTTGCTTGATATTTGATGGTTGAATGTATTTGACATCAAAATTATATAAAGAACTGAAATGTGGATGTCGAATAATTTAACCATGGACAGAATTGATTTTAATTCTAATATACGAGAATTATTTGAAAAGGCCGAGTTAATACTCATTTCAAATAATTGATCAACGAATAAATCTTGAAGATATGAAGATGATGCAAGATCGGTGATCTTCACATCGTGTAGAATACTACTGATGCCTTTGAGATGGGTAGCTCCCTTGACGAGGTTACAGTGGTAGTGGTCTAGATGTACTTGTTGATTGTCCAGATATGTGAGGGCCTCTCTCCTGTATTGAACATACGGGAGCAGGAATAAGGTGCCTCCGGTTTCGTTCAGACCCAGAACGGACTTGTAAATGGATGTGTGTCTGACGTGTATTCTGTGTTGTATTCGTTAACCTCTACTAAATATACATCTGTTTGGCGGAAGAGAATTTATTCTCTTGCTTAATGCCCTTCTCTGAGACGTACGAGCTCAGAGGTTGTATATCAGTAGACATCAGTGGTGTGGTGTGGATTGACAACATGGCATGCAAAGATGCAAATGATCAAGACTTTTGTTGAAAAGCAGAGTCTTGTGGTTGATGATCAAAGCACGGCTTTATAGCATAGCGTTGTGTATGGCGTTAATTCGAGAGCCTCATACACTGGTATGATTCAAAAACGGGATTGTGACTACAGGGAGTGCACGACGTTTCTTTTTAGTTATGGGTGGTGTCAGCGTTATACTAGCCCTGCATCATTGTTTATTTTACCCTTTGTGGGTGTTCGACTGCGAGGCGCCTCGGATATATTGGTCTCTACGGAGCCGATGGATAGGTCCGATAGGACCGGGAAACATATGTTCAGGAATAACCAATCCCCAAACATAAGAGAGGATCGGTCTTGAAGATCCAAGGGTTCTCTGCGGGGAGTCCTGAGTCATTTGCTGGAGTGTCTTGAAGCGGTGAGGAGCTTACCCGTTGCCTCGACTCATGATGGAATCCAAATTTCCAATACGAAATTATGAATTTGATTATAAATTATATATGGCGACATAGTAGATGGTAGCTATGCCGTCTAGGATTGATATTTATGATTGAATTTGCTTTTGAAATGTAAATGCACTAGTAATAATATCAAATGATTTTGTTTACACATATGAAGAATATTTTGGCCATTATAAGGTAAAACTCTATCCTCTGGTTTGCGTTGCATTATGTGATGGGACTTCAGTCATGTAACAGTTCCATTTTTATAAAAGGCATTGCGTTATTCAAAAGATTTACTTTATTTCATGCACTGGCAATCAGTGGAGTAAACCTGTTCCACGAAAGTGTCGTGGTCCTATGATTTGCCTTGTTATTGTTGTTTATCCAGTTAAGTAGATTTCTCATACTAGTCCCATGACTGACTCGTAGTTTGTTTCACTTTGCAAACTCGAGTGCTCTTATTTTCACATGGGTGGCCTAATGACAGGTAACAGGGTATATTTTGGCTTTTGCACTACAGCATGGAGTGCATCTTTTGGCTTGTATGGCGAGGACTTGACTTCTCAATATTTTGGCTATGTGATATTCCGCCATTAGTACCTTATGTATATGATTCCGCTTATCGCGATATAAACAGATTTACTTTAATTATGTATTTATGATGTATATGTACCAGTGGTCTTGATGTAGACTGATCATTTCCTTTCATGCACTAAGTTGTATCCTACACTGTGCTACTCTGATGTTATTTACATATTATGATTCCGCTGTCATATTGATGTAGTTTTTTTTATTTTCTGTTTTATGCTATTATCTGTTCTTTGCTAATGATGATTAATGTGTTATATTCCAATGATTATCCTTGATTCCGTCGTACGGAGTTTTGAGATCATCCCAACTATTGATGATCTTAATCTAAAAAGAAAAAAAACTGAAAAAGTTGAATTAGTTCACATAAATGGTAAGTTAAAAAAACTTTGAAAAGCTAAAAATATTCAAAACCTAGAATGTAATAAATTTCAGTCTTTTAATAAAGGGTTGATTAAATGTAAGAGTCACAACTAACTTTGACACTCTTGAAAATGAATTTTTGATTTTAAAGATAAATGATAACACTAAAAGTGAAAATGCTATCAAAAATGCACTTAGATCTAAGGTTAAAAAAATTGAATCAACAATAACTAAATTTTCAAGCAAATAAAAAATCATAAATATGTTGTTGAAAATTTGAACTTTTGTTGAAAATGAAAAGGGACTTTGTCTTGATAAAGTTAAACAATTTGAAAACGCAAATTTGGATAATTTCAAAGATTCTTCAAACAGAAAATATGGACATAATCAAGATGAGAGTTGGTATAGATTAAAAGGCCAATTAACGAATATGGATCCAAAAAGTAAAACAATTGAATTAGATTAAATTTAAAAAGGTTTGGGTCCCTAAGGGTACTTTTTTTAAAACTAAAGAGTTGTTGTATAGAAAATTTTGTGTACTAAAAAGTACAAATCAATTTATGAGTGGTTCTACATCTTTTGTTAGACCACTTGATCCCTTTAATATTTAGGTACCAATTTGGGATGAGGAACAACATCGAGAGAAACAAAATTTAAGTTATTTCATATTAGTCTTGAAGCAAATTTTCACTGTTTCTTCGCTAAAATGACAAGTTGGATTCATAAGTTCACTATATCAAAGAAAGGTCAAGTATAATATCTAAAATCTATGTTTCTATTTTTTTTATTCTGTTTCATCTTGAAATTTCTTTATTATTTTTTCCATAACTTGATCTTCTTAATTTCAGTTTGCAAATTTAAAGATTTTCTGTAAACTAGATTGAAATCTCCATTGGTTCTACGTTTTATGTTTTCCTAGAATTTGAAACTTAATAGGTGAATTTTTTAAATTCATCTAAAGCATTGTTTATAACCAGTTTACATAATTTTTGACATAGCTACAGTGTTTTGATCATATCCTAAACATTTTTATTCCTATTATTAAAATTAATGAAGATATGAAAAACTAATGCTAATGAATTATTCTACAACTCTACTCTTTTGAGTTTTTGCTAATTCATTTTGTCAGTCTTGAAAAAAGGCATTGAGATTGAGCATATTACTCAAAAAGTATTTCCATTCTACATAATCAAGTTGTGGTATTCTTGTATAATTTTTTATTGACTTGATAAGCTTAATCTGAAATAAATTTTAACCATTAGCATTTTTGAATATCGAGAAGTTTCATGTTGAATAAATTTGAATTCTAAGATTTAAGCTTTAAAATAACGGCTTCAAAGGAATTAATTTTTAATATTTGAATTTTCAAAAATTGTCTTAAAACATTGATCGAAACTTAATTACATCTTTGTAATTATATAAGGTATGATTGAAGCTATTTTGCCTTTTATCTGATATAAACAATTTTTACATTATTAAATATAATTGAATTTACTAAAAAATTATGTGGCATGGTTTGAGAATTCACAACTAGTAGTTGAGTTATGGTAGAATTTTGAGCGTAGATTTAGAACAATCAGGTAAGCAAGGGTGGTAAGTTTACAGAGTCTATAAATGTCAGATTGTTTAATCCTAATAGAAATCTTAGGAACAACAGTAGACAGGGTTTCGCCCAAGAAGGGTAAAATCTGTGTGTTATTTTGTTTTCCTCATTTCCTCTACTGTTATATGTATTGACAATTTCATTTTATTATTATTTAGTGAATTTTATAATAAACCATATTAACCCTCCCGGTTATTTCGATCCTACAATTATAATACAAAAAATGTTGATAAATACAAAATAGTAGATACAGTGGAAATAAAAAGTATGTGAACATGTCGTAGACGCATCCATCCCATCTCTAGAAGCTTGAAAGCATCAAAAGCTAACTTAAGATAGAACAATGGGTTTGGCCTAAGTCTTTAAGAAATTAATGTCTACATCAGTCTGGTAAATCAATTTGAGAAACTTCAATCAAATAGGTTGTTTTATCTTATAAATCATTTCAAAAATAAGTGAATCTCATAAGACTATGTCACATGTAAATACAGATGAGTTTTTACTATATGAAAACCAAATAATTTCCAACAGAAAATCTAGCAATATTATAATGGTATCTAAAGTTTAAAATAAATACATATAACATAGTTGAACTTAGAACCATTCTCAACGAATCGTTTGCTCCTACAAGGAAATACTAATACAGATGTAATAGAGCAGTCTAAACGAAATCAGAGTCACACACAACAAAATGGGTAAAATATAATATCTCAAAATAGATGTACCATAAAATTAAAACACGATATATGTGAGATACAACCGGTCTCAATAGATAATAAGGTACATCAATTATTATCCCAATACATAATGATAACAATAATACTACCATAAGATAACTAAAGCATCCATCATAGTGCTCCACCTCTAAGCATCACCGATCCAAATGTCCTCACCTACTAACCTGTTTATGTTAAGAGGAGCGAGGTCAGAACATAAAGTTCTGGTGAATGAAAATCATATAAGTCTAGGAATGACTATTTCCTATATTTGGCAGTATAAATTCTTCATGTTATGTCTACGCAAACAAATAGACAACTAAACATAAGAGGCATACATCCTTACAATCACTTAAGGCCTACATGTTGATCTAAGGGAAGACATACTTACAATCACTTAATACCCCACAGTGCGAGCTATGCTTGGTCACTTAAGGCTATTACCTAATTTATTAAGGGAAGATTCTTATTATCACTTAATACTCTAGGGCGAACCCCTAACAACTTAAGACCTCATCCCTAATGTCAATGTTATAAAATATACATACCCTCCTTGTAGGTTGAGAGAAAGTAACCATAAAGGAATGTAGAATGGATCGTTAAGGCATAACTAACACTAGAGGGGAGGTGAATAGTGTTTTCAAGGAATTTAAGAAAATCTAAAAACTTATAAGATTTACTATATGAATCACACACCACAGAAACAATCACAGAATCAAACACAAAAACAAAAATAAACAAAAATAAAATGCAGAAAAGGAAAGAACACACCGAATTTTATACTAGTTTGGATTACTTCTATGTCCAGTCCCACACAATGCTGGATTGCACAAAGTTTTATTAGTATATTAATATCCAAGTACAATCTCCTTGATTGCATGGCCACAAGGTTACCACCGACTCCAAACACCCTTGACTAAGTATATTTCCCTTGATTTCCCCGGCTACAAGTTTACCACCGATTCCTTTCCTTGATTTCAAGGTTACAAGGAACACACCTTTTCCCAAACACTTCCCAAACAATTACAACCGCCCTATAACTCTTCAATAACACTTCGATTCAGAGAGTAATGAGTAGAGAGTGAGAAGAGAAGAAATTTTATATAAATTGAAATGAACTCGGCAGAGTATAAGTGTAGAAATAAAAAAATATATGAAATATTAATGGTGTAAAGAAAGGAGATGAAGATGGAGAAGAAGAATGATGAAAAGATTCAAAATCAACCCTGATTTATAAGATTTGAATGGTTGCAACCCTTCTGGACATTACAAATAGTGAGAAGACATTTCCTTTCAAAATCGAAAATGTGACAGTTATAGGTCGACATAGAGAACTGTGTATGCCAACATATCCTAGTGCAAATTTGAAACTTGAGTAAATTTTCAAGTGTTTTGATATATATATATATATATATATATAATTTTGGAAATTCTTGAATTAAAACATAGTGTTATAAATAAGTATTATAAAGTAGAAAATCATATGAAATCATAAATTTAACTTATATAAACATATTTATAAAATTATAAAGTTTCAAAACTATATAAATATAAAGTACATAACTATATAACTTTGTATAAAACTAATAGACTTAAAAACTTGAGTTTAAAATCAAAAGTAAGATAGAAAAATTAATTAGAATTAAGATAGGATTTGAAAATGGAATTTGAATTTGAAAATCAGAATAGAATTTAAATTTGAACCTGAAGTGCTATGCAGAGTCTTACATAAACTAGACTCTGTTACTATATTTATCTTGAACTCTTGATCACTCATGAGTCTTAAATCTACTCTGAATTCTGAATCTTTAAAAGCTCTTAAAATGTATAGTCATCAGTATTCATTCCTGTATATATATATCTTTCATATGTGCATATATATATTCTAGATATAGGTGTTAGTATATAATTTATAATTAATTAATATTGAAATAAGGTTGTTGTCATCAAAACTCCATTCTCCAACAGTAACGACCACTTAATACCAGGTATAGGTAGGAACAAACTTCATTTAAGACCTTCCTCGTGGATCATCTTGTTACTATCTAGCCGTCCTTACGGTTGAACTTCTAGCCACTTAATACTTTCCTTAGACAGTGGTTCCTTTAGGCCTTTTATAATAGGGTAAGTTGTCTCAGGTCCCTAATAGGTTTGGAAATTAGGCTCATATCCGGTCAAACTTTTGATATGAATTAGGTACCTATTTTTTGAAAAATCATAAAAAAGTAAAAAATCATATAAATTCATAGTTAAATACATCAACTAATTATCATCAAATTCATGCGGTAAACCCACCAAAAAGCGCATCAAAAACAAAAAACTAAAAAACCATGAAACTGCAGTGTTATGCATCAAACGATGCACTTATTTGCAATTCCTGCATACAATTCTGCAAAAATTGTAGTTATGCATCAAACTGTAGTATTGATGCAGAAATGTATGCAGTAATACTGCAATAAATGCATTGTTTGATGCATTAATTCAATCCTGGCCTATTTGTTCAAGCATACACCTTTTTTGCATATATTTCAACATTTATAAGCAATAAACGCATACATATCCGCACATATTTATAATCCTTCATCCATTTTAACTTTTGTGTATACATTTCAGTAGTTATATAGAATAAATGCATATATTTCTGTAACAATTCGCAGTCTATGCATATTAGTTCATCTTTATATGCATACATCTCAGCATGTATAACCAATACATGCATGCACGTATGCACATATTCATCCAAATTTTCAATATAAACTCTGAATGAATATATGTATACATATTGAGTATTAATGCTGAGATGTATGCAAAAAAAAAATCATATTGCGTCTGGGAATATTTGCGATTTTTTGATTTTTTTTATATTGCATCGCATTTTTGTTGTTGAAAACACGTAAGTCCAACAAATAGGGACCTGGTCAGAATGTAAAGTTACAAAGGGAGGCCGTTTTAATTTCCAAACTTTTTAGGGATGTGTCCCTTATTTTCAATTTATATTAATCGCCCCTTGGTCAGCCCTCACTAATCCCCTAAATAAGAAGAAGACATTAATTGGAGAACCATCCCACTCATACGCAATCGTCTATTAGGACCATGTAATAACTTATAAGAGAAAGGCGGACCCAATGACCACTTAAAACTTAGAAGGGTGGGTCCCATGACTTTGGTCCAGAATCTAGGAGTGAACCTTAGGAACTGACCTAGTCTTAACCACTTAATACCCAACAAAAGTTAGGTCAACCACTTAATACCTTTGTCAAGGTAACCCTACTTCATACATATACATACCCACACATACACACACATACATACATACATACATATATACATACATATACATGCAAGACATCTCACATTAAACCGACCACTTGTAGATGCTGGATTTGTCATCGGTTTTGAGTAGGCTTCTTCTATAAGTTGGGATTAACCTCGCATCTCTATGTACTAATTTTTGTGGCCCATAAAACCTAGACCACCCACATCAACCAGTTTTTCTTGTAGAAGTTGGATGTATCGGTCGGTTCTGGATAGGCTTCTACCACAAGTAATGGTTACCTCATGTTTATGTATCATTAATTATAATTTAAGCCATTAACTCTTATAAATACAAATACGAATGCAAATTCCTATGGGGACATTCAAATTCTATTTCCTAATTTAAACGTATACGCAATCTAATACAAATTAATATTACGTTTAATCACGTTATAAATATATAAGTAAATAGCGTGAATTTAGTGCACGAGAATAATGACCTAATACGTTTGAAATGTAAAACCCCGAATTTTCTGAGAATATTAAAATTAACAAATTCAAAAACACTTAATTTTTAGAAGAAGAATTAAGTGCAATGGGTTGCGCTATTACATTCGTCTCAAAATTTTGGTCAAGATAGACATTTGGTTTGCATAAAACAGATATGTTATGAAGAAGTTATTTAGCCTTGAAGTTTGTATGCATATGAGGAAAATATATATATATATATATAGATATATATAAAAATTAAGTAAATATGCAAAAAAGTTCAAAATAGTGAATCGGGAGGGGGAATAACCGAACCAGCCCATTTTTGACGTCGACCCGAGCTCTGCTGGGTCGATTAGGGGTTGATTCAGGGTGTTTGGCTGTCAACCCGTGGGCCGATTCGCTCTAAGACAGATGTGGCATCTGATTGGTTCTGATGGACTCCTTGATGAGTCATTAGGGCTGATGTGACTATTCAATCTTGTCTGAATGGCTTTGATTTTCTCTAGGTTAATCTGACGGTTCCTATTAAATCAAACTTCTATATAAGCAACCTAATACCTCAACCCTAAATCATATTAAAAATCAAACCAAGAGCCGTCATGCTGCCGTTAGACAACCTCGAGTAGCCGCCGTTCAACTTGAAGCAAATTAAAAGAGAAAAACCAAATCAAATCAAAATTAAACTAAAAAAATGATTGTCTACATCAAAGGCGAGCATTTCAACTTCAGAATACAGATTCCAGAAATCAAGATTGCCTTTTGTAAGTGTAGTTATCTTTTAGATGTAAATAAATTTAAGACGTGATTTGATATAAAATGAAAAATAGAATTATACCATGTTGTATAATATTGACAATGCTAATTCATGATTGTTTCTTGTGATGATTTTATCATGAATTACTTTGGAATGTTTGTGGCTTATTGGTCATGGTGTTTGATTTATTAAAGATTGAGAATGAAACTATCAATATCATATGCAAGTTATATGTTTCATGTTAAGATCTACATATATATGTTTATATGATTAACGCAAGTTGTATGTATTATGTTAGATCCAAGTCAAGATCTACATATATATATTCATATGCTTTATGTTAGATCCATATGCCTATATATATGTTCATATGTTCATATGCAAGTTACAAGTTTTATGTTGGATCCATGTCAAGATCTATCTAGGTTCATATGATTAATGCAAGTTATATGTTTTATGATAGATCCAAGTCACGATCTAATTATACATATGTTCATATGCATGTTACATGTTAGATCCAAAACTAGATCTATATTTATATGCATGTTTGTAAAGTGGACTTATGCAAGTTCACCATGTTAGATCTAGTTCACACCTATATGGTAATGTTAAAATTATGCATGCCTTGGGATTGGACATGTCATGATTATGTCATATGTTAGTTTATAATTGAGGTTATGTTCACACATGCCTAGATCTACATATTAACATGTTTTAGGCTTATGATTATCTAAGTCTAAATTATATGCAAGTTCATGTGACATGTTAAATTATATGAATAAAGTTTTATGCAAAATTTACATGTTTGGTTGAATCTATATTATGCATGTTCCCTTATTTACTCTTGTTTATAAATTGGGCTAATATGCGGGCCCAATGACTTTATGTGATTAATACGAACGAACAAACGGGGGTAACGTTGGGATAATTATTAAATCAAAACATGTTAACAATGTAGGGGGGCCCAAAACCATGTAAATGGTTAAGGCCATGAATGGTATAATTTATACCTTTAGTCTTGAACATAATTAAAATATGTGACATGAAACACTTATAGAAAATTCACATATATAAAATGTAAAAGATGAATATGTCTAACCCGAGGTTAGACTGAGTTGTGGTGTAAACCTGCCCGGAACCGACCGACACATCCAGTAACCATCAACAATACCTATCTAATGTGAGAGGTTAGTGCATCAAGCCCAGAAAGATCCGAGGTTAGACTGAGTTGTGGTGTAAAACTGCCCGGAACCGACCAGCACATCTAGTAACCACAACAATACCTGTCTAATGTGAGTGGTTGGTGCTTTAGTTAATTAATTAATTAAAGCTCATGAACAATCAAGCTAGAAAGGGTGAGGTTGAGTAATTAAGGGAATACTTAACCAACTTAACATGTTAATAAGACAATATTAGTGGGGTTAAGTAATTGAGGAAATACTTAACCAACTTAACATGTTAACTAGACAAGATTGATAGGCGTTAAGTCAAACCAAGGACACTTAACCAATATAGCACGTTGACTAGAAAAACCCTAGTAACGGGGACCCATTTCAGCAGTAACCCACATGGATGTATTAAGGTATCCTGAACTAGGCAGGGTGGGGCACGATTACTGGGCTGAATATAAGCGGTCAAAAGGGCGGCGATTAGGTGCTTCAGTGTAGGTTACGACGGAGTACGGGCATGCACGGGCTCCGGAGTGGAAAAAGCAGGCACTGGGCACTGGCGTACACTTGTGCATCTTTGAATCGTGTCAGGTTTGCCATTATAGGACTTGATACACCCTATACGGGAACCAGCACAAGTACTTAAAAATCGCGTGGGGCCGCATGACACCGGGAATACATGAATGCGAGTAGGAGCCGATCAATACATGAATGTGATCACTTTATCATGAGCATACATTGCTAGTTAAACAGCTCTTTGTAACACCCCGTATTTCTATTAATATTAATGTTCACAAATTAAAGAATAACTAATCTCAGATGTGAGAACTAAGGGAAACGGGTTGCGCCATTGTGTTCGTCTCGGAATTCTGGTTGAGATAGAGTCCGAGTTTGCGTGAATTGAACTTCGTATGAAGAAGTTATGGCCATCGTAAGTTTCAGAAAATGCAAAACAGATTTAGAAAATTCAAATTTCAGAGTCAGGCAGGCTATGCGGGAAAATTCCCGCCAGGGCCAGGTCGACCATAGGGTCGACCAGGGGGTCGACCTACCCTGACCAGGTCGACCTGCCTCCCCCCCCGGCCAGATTTGGTTAGTGACCTGTTTATGACTGTGTGCTGACTCATTAGGGTTTCTGATCTGCTCTGATTGGCTAGGATTAATTTTGGGTTGATCGGACGACCTAAACTAATCCTAAACTCTATAAAAACACCTATAGACTCAAACCCTAAAATCAAAATAAAATTATACTCATGGCCTCCATGTCGTCACCTTGCAACTCAGAATAGCCGCCACCAATTAGAGAGGAATAAAGCTGATCAAATTCAATCCTTTTCAACTCTAACAACGAATCGTCTTCAAAGGAAAGCTAATACAACTTCAGAACTCAAAATTCAGAACTCAAGACTTCCTTTGAGTTGTGAGTTCGATTTCTTTAATAAAATAAATAGTAATTTAATTGGATTAAGTTATGATGTGGGTTATACGGATATGATGTGAATTATTGACCGCATGTTATAATTATGTTGTAAAATTGTGATGTTATCATATATGTTGTAAATTCTATGACGTTATGTTATGACCTATGTTGTAAAGTGATGATGCTACCATCTATGTTGTAATTCTATGATTGGCTTATGTATAATCAAATTATCATGTTGTTGTTCATATGCTAGTTTAGTTATGTTGATTCATATGATAAATCATATATATGTATGCAAGTTTAGATTTTGATTTAGACATGAATCATATGCAAGTTGGGGAAAATTATGTATAACCTTACATGTTTCATGACATCTATTTTAGATCTAAAGCTAGGCTATGATATGTGTGAGTTATATGCTAAATTTTACATGCTAGTTTATATGTTTAGATGTGAGTTTACACCATCATTATGTTGCATAAATCACATATGCAAGTTTATATAAATACATGTGTTCATGTTATGCAAGTTTGTGGTTATTGCTTATGCAAGTTTACAACTTTAGATGTAGATCTATGACATATATGATTTATGCAAGTTTGTGACTACTACCTAAACAAGTCTACACCATTAGATTTGGATCTATGACATATGTAGTTTTATGCAAGTTGTAACTTTGGCCTATGCAAGTTTTAGATGTAGAACATCATTCACACATGCAAGTTCACCCCCTTTATGTTTAGATATTGTTTTAATTTTATGTATGTTGTGATGTTTTCTCTTTATTCCCTGAGTTAGACTATTCGAGTCTAACATATATTTTACGTTAAACGAACAAACGTACAACATGGGGTAAGGGGATAATATTAAAAGATTTAATATTAAGAATTGGCATAAATGCCTTAAATGGCATAAAATAAATTTGTGATGAAAATTGGTATGATTTTTCATACCATAAATGGATGGACATAATTGAGTCAATTATGGCATAGTTAAATTTGGAATTGATTGATAATTTGAATAGGGAAGTTAATTCAAATTGGGTAATGATTAATTATGAGTAATTAATCGTCTAAGACACGAGGTTAGGCTCTTTTGTGGTGTAAGACTGCCCGGACCCGCCTGGCAAATCCAGCTGCCACAAATGCCAGTCTAATGTGGGAGGTCTTAGGCATAAATTAAATACGTAACAATTGTAAAGACACGAGGTTAGGCTCGTTTGTGGTGTAAGACTGCCCGGACCCGCACGGAAAATCCAGCTGCCACAAATGTCAGTCTAATGTGGGAGGTCTTTATGATGTTATGGTCTTAATGAATTAAGAAACACTTAACCAGATAAACATGTTGTGGGACATGAGGGGGTTAAGTGGGTGCCTTAGGTGGCATGTGGAATTTAGTGGGTGCCTTGGGTGGCATTTGAAATACGATTAGAAACACTTAACCAAAATTGAAACATGTAAGTGAACATGAATAAGAAGAGGGTTAAGTGGGATGTACTAGAGGGGACCAAGCTTAGGTGGATAGCCTGTGTCAAGTAATGGGGGCCCGTTTCAACCAATAACCCATACGTATCTTTGTGGGCTCGACCCAAGTCGAGGATGGGACACACATACTTGGCTTGACTGTAAGAGGCCAAAATGGGTTAGCAGTGGCAAAGCAACTCCAACGGGTTCATATGCGTGTGTGGACCCGGGCCGGTAGGTAAGATGTTGTTGCATCGTGTAGGTATAAGTCGTGCATCATTGGTGGTATCGGGTTGCCAATTTGGGGAGTGATACACCCCACTGTGGGGCCAGCACGGGTATCTACGAGTTAGGGAGCCGATCGCTTGGGGGTAGTGGGTACACCTAGTTGAGATAGGGGGCAGGCGACACCTATGAAGGCAACTAGGGGTGTACGAAACTACCATTATCATTGTTAAAGTCTTGTAGGTGGGATCAACCTTAGGGTGACTAGTGGTGGTGCAGTATAGAAATTATCTTATAGTGGTTTAGGTGCGCTTTAACGTTATCTTCGTTCATCTTGTTTCCTTGTTTACTCTGTTATACCCAATTGTTCACAGTCATTTCCCTATTTTCCAACTTATGCCTTAGCCTAGTTATTTTGGTAATTATATTGTTAAAGTTATCGCACTCGCCAGACTTTATGTCTGACCCCTTTTGTTTCCTCCTCTTTTCTTCCTCTCCCCCCAGGTGCTCAGGTTGGAACTAGCACCAGTGGAGCTTGGTTTTGGACAGCTATATCTCTGCTTTGAGAAGTTTCTTGGATCGCTGAAGTAAAGTTCAGCCTCTCTTATTTATGGCTATTTTGTACTGGGGTTATGTCTTTCAATTTATGTACTTTGACTCTGGTTTTTGATGATGTAATCAAACTTATGTGTTTACCGCTACAATGAATAAAGTTTTAAAGTTTCAAGTACTGTTTATATCTGTCTTGTTGTTAAGTTTCTATTCTATACACACTTAAAATGCACCATGGAAGTTAATGCATTCCCTTTGTGAGTGACATTAATGGACGTGGGGTGTTACACGTGGTATCAGAGCTAAAGGTTACCAGAACAGATATGAATTTTGAAAAGTGTTTTTGAAAAACAACTTTTATAAATAAGTTGAGACGACCCGATTTCCCGTTCTCACGGAAACAAGGTTATCTTTTGGAATATAACACAGAAACAGATAATAGCAGAACAGAATTAAATAAATACACCAGAATGAATCAACAAAATATACTGGATAAAAGTAATCATCAGAGTTACACAGTATACAGGATCTTACTTAGTACAAATACAGTTCAACTATACATAAATGTCTACAGCGGAAATAAACAAAATATGTACAATAGGAGCTGAACAGCATAAAAAGAAATAAATGATAGAATCCATCTTCAGCTCCAGCTATCCAGAAAGAACCAGCTAAACCTGAATACAAGGCTGCCCGTGTAGAAAAAGGGGCACCCGAGTTTGAGAGTGAAACAAACTACGAGTCAGTCATGGGACTGGTATGAGAAATCTACTCAACACATATATAATTGGCTAATCACAGGACCACGCCACTTTCGTGGAACGGGTTTACTCCATTGGATTGCCAGTGCTTTAAAACAAATCTTTCTTTTAAACATCGCTATGCTTTTTATAAAAATGAAGCCGTTATAAGACTCAGTTCCCATCACACAATGCAACGCAAACCGGAGGATAGAGTTTTTACCTTATAACGGCCAAGATATGCTTGATACGAATAAAACAAAGGCATTTGATATTATTGCTAGTGTTTATATGTTTTGAAAACAATTTCAAATCATAACTATCAATCATAGACGGCATTAATGCCCCATACCACTATGTCGCCATATGTAGGTATACAATCAAAACCGCATGATGTCGTATTTGGAAATTGGATTTCCGTCATGAACCAAGGCAAAAGATAGTCCTTACCGAATTCGAGACAATCTAGCCCATGTCTCAGGCAAGCGCGCAGGCAAGCCTTGGATCGTCAGGGCCGGTCCACCGATGTGGATTATTATGCCTGAACAATACGTCTCTCCGCCCTTTGGGGCGTAAGTGAGCCAACGAATGACTCCATCGGACCCGGATCGTCCGATCAAACCGAGGCGCCTCGCAACAGCAACAACCACATAGGTGAAAAGTATATAAATGTCAGGGCTGGTAGGTCACTGACACCACCCTAGCTAGAAAGAAACGCATGCCCTCCCTGAGGTCCTTCCTCCCGTTTTAGGTTCCTACCGGGGTGTGAGGCTCGCGAATTCACGTTATACACAAAGCTACGCCACACAGGCGGTGCTTTGATCATCACCACAAGACTTTGCTTTTCAACAGAAGCCCTGATCACTGCATCTTAGCATGCCACACAGGCAATTCACACCGTGCAACTGGTGGCTATCAATCACACAGAACAAATTCCCATGTCGGACACACAGTCCATTTACAAGTCCGTTCTGGGTCTGAACGAAACCGGAGGCACTAAATACCTCGCAAACCCATCGATCAACACGTACGTCTGAACGATCACCACTCATTATCCATATTTCGGGATGCCTCCCAATCAGGACCTCGGTTACCATCCAAACGAGGTGAAGATCTCCGGTCTTCGACCATCGTCTTCATCTTCGAATTTCAATCGTCGGTCGATTATTCGAAATGAGAATTAACTCGGCCTTTCCAAATAATTCACGTATATTTAGAATTTCAAATCGATTTATTTCAATGGTTAAATTATTCGACAACACCAATTGTTCTTTAATGTAATTTTCACACCAAACACATTCAACCATCAAATATCACATAAATCAAGCAAATTCAGTTTATTTCCATTCCATATCGCTTAGGATATTTTATAACTATTTATCGCTATTTTTATTTATTTTAAAATAGCCATTTTATTCAAAACGACGCTTCGGGCCATAACGTTGCCGTGGCGCTGTTTTTCTTCAGATTTGATTTACACATATCTGAAAATCTAACCGTTGGATCTTTACAAAATTTACATCATTAGAAAGGTCTTTTCAAAACGAATCCAACGGTTCCAGTTTCGGGAAAATCCGACGGTCGGATCTCCCGGTACAATCGTTTGAAGTTTCGATTTCAAAATAAGAACTGCAGCGTCGTTATTCGATTAAATATAATTATATTTATATATATAAATAAATATAATCGTTTCTGGCGCTGTTTTTCTTCAGATTTGAATTAAACATTCCAGACAATCCAACCGTTGGATTTTTACAAGGTTGGTGCCGTTGGAAAGATTATTCCAAGGCGAACCCGACGGTTGAGGTTTCGGGAAAATCCAATGGTCGGATTTCCCGTACTAGTCGTTTGAAATCACGGTTTCGAAATACGAACTGCACGGCCTCGTTTCGTTTTAATTTTATTTATATTTATATAGTTATATAAATATAGTTCATCCAATGATTTCTATATCGTTTTCACTTCAAAAATTTTTCTAACACCTTAAATTTTGGAAAAATTTCGCCATAACCTCCCCTGCACCGGGAGCGTCGGGAAATCGCAAATAGCGTCCCGGTCCTTCTAATCTCAAAAAGAAAAAGAAAAAGCCAAGCGGCTAGCCAATCAGGCTCAAAATCATCACCCAAACAAATCAGTAAATGTGTACCTATTTGTCGGGCACAAAATTTTATTCCTCTTCTCTAGCCCCT
The DNA here is from genome assembly GCA_030737875.1 of Allium sativum. Classification (NCBI taxonomy): domain Eukaryota; kingdom Viridiplantae; phylum Streptophyta; class Magnoliopsida; order Asparagales; family Amaryllidaceae; genus Allium; species Allium sativum. Next base: position 997,487,606 of record CM060924.1, read on the forward strand.
TTGCTATAACCTGTTCAATGAATATGCATGTACATATATATACAGTTCATATCATTTTTCATTTTCTATTCGACTTCATATTTGATTTCTATTTGGTTTAAAAACACCATTCATTCTAATGTTACATAAATAGGTGCAAATCATTTCATTAGCTAGTTAATGAATATTTCAACTCATATATGTTTATTTGAACAAGTGGCTATTTTTAACACTTCACATTTTAATGATTTATGCATACAATAAAAATGTGATTTTTATTGTAAAACGATTCATTTCAAAACACTATTTTTCTATATAGTTCATATAGTCGATAAAAGGTGATTTTTATTATCAAACAGTTTATTTCAAAATATGAATACCATTCAACACATGAATTTCTAAACAACGAATGAATATCAATTCAACACATGAATGCTTTCAATAGTTTTTATATATAGATAAAAATGTGATTTTTATTATCGAACAATTTATTTCAAAATATGAATTCCCTTCAACACATGAATTTCTAAACAACGAATGAATATCAATTCAACACATGAATGTTTTCAATAGTTTTTATATATAGATAAAAATGTGATTTTTATTATCGAACAATTTATTTCAAAATATGAATTCCATTCAACACATGAATTTCTAAACAACGAATGAATATCAATTCAACACATGAATGTTTTCAATAGTTTTTATATATAGATAAAAATGTGATTTTTATTATCGAACAATTTATTTCAAAATATGAATTCCATTCAACACATGAATTTCTAAACAACGAATGAATATCAATTCAACACATGAATGTTTTCAATAGTTTTTATATATAGATAAAAATGTGATTTTTATTATCGAACAATTTATTTCAAAATATGAATTCCATTCAACACATGAATTTCTAAACAACGAATGAATATCAATTCAACACATGAATGTTTTCAATAGGGAATAAATATAGTTTAAGCATATGAAAATAATTCAAACACACAAATATTATTCAAAATTTCGGCAGCATAACGGCAGGGTAGTTACACCGGCACCGTCCCTAGTACGGCTCCTCGCTCTACCTTAAAACCTCGCAGTTTTTGACAATGGGAAACATGCATCTAGTTCGCACGCAGGCGGCATGTATATATTTATTTCATTTCCACAAACTAATCCTATGTGGTTTCAACCAAATATTTCACAACCACAAATGGGTATTTTTCAACCACAATCAACCAATATCAATCGCAAACAATTCCAAACAACCATTCGTTATCAACCAATTATCACAACAATTTCAATCAATAAATATCGTCCATGGTTTGTGGACGAGGGGCGTATATATATATATAGATATATAGATATTTATATATAGCTATTCACTTTCATTTTCAACACATATATATATAATTTTTAAATCAGAAATCTCACCAATAGCTATCCAACTTCAAGACTCTTCTTAATAGAAATCTTCGCCTATTTGTCGCTTTCGCCCGTATTCTCTACACATGTAAAAATCGAATTTTTACTATGTTATTCAATATAAAAAAAATCGAATATTCAATATATAAAAAACGAATTTTTACTTCGGCTTTCAATATATAAAAATATGATTTTTACTTCGGCTTTCAATAAATAAAAATATGATTTTTACTTCGGCTTTCAATAAATAAAAATATGATTTTTACTTTGGCTTTCAATAAATAAAAATATGATTTTTACTTTTAAATTTCTAATCTCCTTTTAGTTTATAAATCATTTTAAAATCAGTTTTTAAAATGTTTTTCAAATCAGTTTTTTTTATATACTTTTATAAGATCAGGCTTTATACTTAAAAAAAATCATTTCAGTTTTAAAATACTTTTTAAAAATCCAGTTTTAAAATACTTTAAAATTAATCAGTTTAAATCCTCTTTTAAAAATTTCAGTTTTTAATTCTTTTATAAAAAAATCTGTTTTAACCTTTTTTTTTTTTTTTAAATTTCTGTTTTAAATTCTTTTTATAAAAAAATCTGTTTTAAATTCTTTATAAAAAATCTGTTTAATCTTTTCTAAAGAAATCAGTTTTTTTTCTTTTATAAAAAATCTGCTTTATACTTTTAAACTAAATCAGTTTTTAACTTTAAAAACAAAACAGCAAAACGAAAAACTTACAGAGGGGGGTGTTTTCTGCAGTTCGTCGGAGGGCGGTGGATCGATTGTGAGGGCGGCGGCTTCGATTGTCGTTCGGTGGGAGGAGGCTCGATTTGATTCGACGGGGGGCTCGCGATTGGTTCAGGGGGGGCGTCGCGATTGGTTCAGGGTAAGGTGGCAGGGCTCGTCGGCGTCAGGTCTCGAGGGGGCGGCGATAGCTGCGTCGCGGCGTTCGCCTGAGGGGGGGCGGCGATAGCTGTTAGGGTTTTTTTTTTTCTTTTGTTTTTGTTTTTTTGTTTAACTGAATCGGGGGGGGGGGGGCAGAAGGAGATAAAGGAGGGAAGAGTTTTTTTTTTTTTTTTATTATTTAATTATTAAATTTAGCAAAGAGTTGACCTTTTACGTACGACCTCTAAACGAGGCCCACCGCCTGTCGCCCATAGCGTTTTACCCCCATTCCGAACACAATGGGATATGCATCGCAAGCTGATTTGATCGTTACAATCAGTTTCCTTTTGAATTTTCTTTTAAATCATTATATTGAATTTTAAACGTACATTTCAAATTACCGGGGCCACATACTAACTAGAAAAATTCCAGAAAAATATTTTCTAGCTTCGTATTGACGATACGGTCCTAACAAAACTAGTTTCGTCGAATTCTGAGACCGTTTGAAAAATGGTCAATTTCCAGTCGATTAAAATCAACTGAAATCGGTCAAACGCGTTTTCCTTTGCCACGCTCACATATTGATTCGAAAAATTATGAAATTTGAAACCTAGCAATAACTTGACACTGCGGATCTAACAAAAGTGGTTTCGTCGAAATCCGAGGTCATTTGCAAAATGTCCATTTTTAAGGGCCTGAATTCCATAGCGACTATTCAGAATTTTCAACTGGACATATCTTTTGATTCCCGCTATCAAATTTCGATTGGTCAGATTCGTTAGAAAGATATCATCAATTAGATACTAATGTTTTTGGTTTCACTAAAGTCCAGATTGTTTTGCACCCGGTATATTCAATTGAAGTTTGAAATCGAATTATCGAACTACCGCGCCATTTTCAATTCTATATATAATTATAATTAATTATATTCGTTTTCAAATGTTGATTCAAACTCAGTTTTCATCGCCATTATTTAAAATATTTATTTTAAATATTTAAAATCCATTATTTTAGCCAATTTAAAATTTTTAAATTGGTTCAGATTTTCTGGGTCGTTACAATCTCCCCCACTTAAAACTTTTCGTCCCCGAAAAGGAATAAAGTCGAAAGTGGTTTGATAAATCTACAATCCCACAATACAACAACCAATTTGTTTTTAATATTCTGAGTATAGAATAAACAATGCACATCCATGGGAAGAAAATAGCAACAGAATAGAGAATTAAATGGTAATGCATAGTAGGGTAAATGTACCTTGCACCAGAGTCAATCAGAGATATCTACTCGGCATCTGGGATAAGCTTTCTGAATGCTCTCCTCAGTTTCCCAAGTACAATCTCGCGGATCTCCACTCCATTGCACTTTGACTAAGTGAACCTTCTTGTTTCTCAGCTCTTTGGTTTCTTTGCCGATAATTTTTAGCGGCTCACGCCTCACAGCTAGTTCTGGAGTAATTTCAATATCCTGCTGAGCTGCTTCTTCCACGATCAAGTCTGGATCATGAACGTGCTTTCGAAGTTGAGATATATGAAATACATCATGCACACCAGGCAACCATTCAGGCAGTTTGACTTTATATGCGAGAGTTCCAATCCGTTCCAGAATAGGAAACGGACCAATAAATTTGGGTGCCAACTTTCCAGTTTTACCGAACCGGATAACTCCTCTCATCGGCGATACTTTCAAATATACATAGTCGCCAACTTCAAAGGATATATCTCTTCTTCTTTTATCGGCATAGCTCTTTTGTCGGCTTTGAGCGGCGAGTAATCGCTTCTTAATAAAATCGACCTTGTCGGCAGCTTCCCGAATCATATCAGGCCCTAACACAAGTCTATTCCCAGGCTCGACCCAACAAGCAGGAGATCGGCACGGTCTACCATACAATGCTTCGAATGGCGACATTGTCAGACTCGCCTGGTAGCTGTTGTTATAAGAGAATTCAGCCAAATGCAGATTGTCTTCCCATGATCCACCGAAATCTATAACACAAGCCCGCAATAGATCTTCTAAAATGCGATTCACCCTCTCAGTCTGACCGTCTGTCTGAGGATGATAAGCGGTGCTCAAGTTTAACTTCGTTCCTAGCTCGACTTGAAATGCTTCCCAGAATTTGCTAGTGAATATTGTATCTCTATCACTTACTATACTGAGCGGCACTCCATGCAGTCTAACTATTTCCCTGAAATAAATCTGCGCCAGACTCTGAGCGGTTCTATTTGATTTGACAGGTATGAAATGGGCGGTCTTTGTGAAGCGATCTACGATCACCCAAATACTGTCATTTCTTTTTCTGGTTCTGGGCAAACCATCGATGAAATCCATAGAAATATGTTCCCACTTCCAGCCAGGAACTTCTAGCGGTTGTAATAATCCAGCCAATTTCTGTTGGTCGCTTTTAACTAACTGGCAAGTAGGGCATCGGCTAACGTATATAGAAACGTCTCTCTTCATAGCCTTCCACCAGAATGTTCTTTTGAGATCGTTATACATTTTGGCCACGCCAGGATGGATACTCAGCTTGGACTTGTGACACTCGTCTAACACTTCCCTTTTTAACTCTGGGATGTCAGGAACACAAATCCTTCCTTTTAATCTCAAGGTCTCGTCGTTATCTATTTGAAAACACGAGGGTTCGCCTTTCTGGATCCTTTTGATCATATCCTTAATAAAGTTATCCTCTTTCTGAAGAATAGATATTTTGTCAATCAAGGAAGTCGTGATAATAAAGCTGGCAATCATCACATTCTTTCGGCTCAGAGCATCGGCCACGACATTGGCTTTTCCTGGAGTATATATAATTTCAAAGTCATATGCTGCAAGAAAATCTAGCCAACGTTGCTGCCTCAAATTTAAGTCCTTCTGAGTGAACAGATACTTTAATGACTGGTGATCTGTAAACAGTTCAAATCTCTCGCCCAGAAGATAGTGTCTCCAGATTTTCAAAGAGAATATGATAGCCAATAACTCAAGATCATGAGTTACATAGTTTTTCTCGTGTGGTTTCAGTTGACGGCTAGCATAGGCAATCACTTGGCCCCTTTGCATCAACACTGCACCAAGGCCTTCTCTAGACGCATCAGTCCAGACTTTTAAATCTTGGTTGCCATCGATGATGGTTAACACTGGAGCTGTAGTTAATCTCAACTTAAGCTCTTCGAAAGCCTCCTCACTTTCTTGAGTCCATTTGAACTTAGAATGCTTCTTTGTAAGCTTCGTTAAGTGGCCAGATATCTTCGAAAAGTCTTTAACGAACTTCCGGTAATAGCTAGCTAATCCGAGAAAACTGTGGACTTCAGTGGGAGTACTGGGCTGTTTCCAATTCTGAATAGCTGTGATTTTACTTGGATCAACAGCGATTCCTTCTTTCGATACGACGTGGCCCAGAAATTTCACTTCCTCTTGCCAGAATATACATTTGGAAAACTTTGCTTTTAATACATTCCGTCTGAGAATTTCTAACACTTGTTCCAGATGCTTTTCATGTTCGGCCTTTGATTTAGAGAAGATTAGAATATCATCAATAAAAACCAGAACAAATTTATTCAATACTCCTCTGAATACTCGGTTCATCAGATCGACGAAATAGGCTGGAGCGTTACATAAGCCGAACGGCATTACTAACCACTCGTAGAATAAGTCGGGGCCTCTGAACGCTGTCATTGGAACACACTCTTCGGCAATTCGAAGTTGATGGAAACCTGTAGCTAGGTCCATTCGTGAGAATACTTGTGCTCCATTTAATCGATCCAACAAATCATCAATCCGCGGCAATGGATACTTGTTCTTTATTGTCTGTTTGTTCAGATCACGATAATCCACGCATAGCCGCAGAGTACCGTCAGATTTTGGGACAAACACCACTGCTGCACCCCAATCAGAGAAACTAGGTCTGATTAGACCCTTCCATACTAGCTGTCGTGTTTGATTGTCTAATTCCTCCTTCTCTTTCAAGGACATTCTTCGAATAGCGTGAACTACCGGCCTTGCATTGGGAACTAAAGCAATCTTGAAATCTATTTCTCTCTGCGGAGGTAAGCGAACAACTTCCTCGAACACATCCGCATAGTTCTTGACGACAAGGATATCTTTGATGAGGTCAGGAATATTCTCTGTGACTTCAGGGACATTTTCTATTTGGGCTGGAGAAACATTTAGAGCTGCCCAGAAGTCTTTTCTATTAGCATTCTGACCTTCACAGGGAATGGTTATATAATCACCTGATTTAATCTTCGCCTTTACGACTCTGTCGGCGCATTTAACTTCAGCTTCATATTTGGTCAACCAGTCTAACCCCAAGATAAGATCAAACTCTTTAAAATTCATAACGGCTGCGATGGCAGGAAACCGATAACGAGAAAAGGAAACCGGCACTCCACAAATCCAACTGAGATCAATGGAACCCCCAACTGGATTCTGGACAGTCATTGGTTCCTTGAGCTTTTTCAAATTCAAATCCAGTTTCTTAGCTGCATCTTTGGAAATGAAGCTTCGTGACGCGCCTGTGTCAAACAGTACTTTGACTGGAATGTTTTTGACAGTAAGCGTGCCTTCTAAAACATCGGGCCTTTCTTGATTAGCTAAGGATTCAGAAGTTTCTGCTATTTCATTTACCTGAGCCTCTTTGGCCCTTTTTATCAGCCAGCAATCTCGCTTTATATGACCGGACTGATGACAAAGATTGCACTCTCGAGTCACAGGAGGCTTGTTCTTGGATTTAGATTCATTCCTCCTTCTCTTCCTCGAGGGTTTGCAATTCCCCTGGAAATGCCCTGGCTTATGGCAGTTGTTGCATATGGCAGTCGTGACAGGTTCTTTTTCAGATCCAGCCCTTTTCCGATTCACTTTAGGCTCTTTACCGACCCCTGACCTCATACTGGCTTCAGGGATATCAGTTTCCGACTCTGCTTTGTCACTCGAACAGACTTCTTCTTCGTCGCGCAACATTCCTTTCTTATGGAGATCTTCATACTGATAAGCCATATAAATCATTTCAGAAAAAGGAAGCTTCACATGCCCCAATACTTTATTCTGGTATTTCCTTTGAAGTCCGTGAATAAATCTCATATTCTTCCTCTTCGGATTTTGAATTAGATGAGGAGCAAAGTGAGCAAGTTCATTGAATTTCTTATGATATTCGGGAATGGTCATATCACCTTGTATTAGATAAGAAAATTCATCACATAATCTCTCGGTTACTTCGGGAGGAGTAAACCTTTCTAGGAAAATCACTTTAAATCTGTCCCAGGTGATATCACCTTCTGGATTATCTTTGATGATTGTTTCCCACCAGATTAGAGCTTCCTCTTTGAGCGCCCAAGATGCTACTAACCGTTTCTGGTCATCTCTCAGCTGGATATGCTCAAAGATTTTTTCGACAGAACTCAACCAAGCTTGAGTTTGAATAATAGATTCATTGCCCGAGAATTTTTCTCCACCCAGATTTCGATATCTCTTGAATAGAGCCTCTAGATCGGGTTCTGTATTCCTTCTGTTTCTGGCACTCATTTTTCTAGTACTTCTGCAATTAGCAGATCAAGTGTCAGGTCACAGAAAAGATAATTTTCAAACATAGAAACATATACTTCAATGTAAATGTGTCTATCGAGGTGTAATTTCATTCTGCTTTACTCATACTAGGATCTTGCTGATCCTATCTGTATAGAGTTACCCGTCCTAGAACACTACTGGTTCTATTTCTGACGAGTTCGTTCAAATGTTATATTCCAGAACTAAGCTTAACCAAAGCTCTGATACCACGTTGAGACGACCCGATTTCCCGTTCTCACGGAAACAAGGTTATCTTTTGGAATATAACACAGAAACAGATAATAGCAGAACAGAATTAAATAAATACACCAGAATGAATCAACAAAATATACTGGATAAAAGTAATCATCAGAGTTACACAGTATACAGGATCTTACTTAGTACAAATACAGTTCAACTATACATAAATGTCTACAGCGGAAATAAACAAAATATGTACAATAGGAGCTGAACAGCATAAAAAGAAATAAATGATAGAATCCATCTTCAGCTCCAGCTATCCAGAAAGAACCAGCTAAACCTGAATACAAGGCTGCCCGTGTAGAAAAAGGGGCACCCGAGTTTGAGAGTGAAACAAACTACGAGTCAGTCATGGGACTGGTATGAGAAATCTACTCAACACATATATAATTGGCTAATCACAGGACCACGCCACTTTCGTGGAACGGGTTTACTCCATTGGATTGCCAGTGCTTTAAAACAAATCTTTCTTTTAAACATCGCTATGCTTTTTATAAAAATGAAGCCGTTATAAGACTCAGTTCCCATCACACAATGCAACGCAAACCGGAGGATAGAGTTTTTACCTTATAACGGCCAAGATATGCTTGATACGAATAAAACAAAGGCATTTGATATTATTGCTAGTGTTTATATGTTTTGAAAACAATTTCAAATCATAACTATCAATCATAGACGGCATTAATGCCCCATACCACTATGTCGCCATATGTAGGTATACAATCAAAACCGCATGATGTCGTATTTGGAAATTGGATTTCCGTCATGAACCAAGGCAAAAGATAGTCCTTACCGAATTCGAGACAATCTAGCCCATGTCTCAGGCAAGCGCGCAGGCAAGCCTTGGATCGTCAGGGCCGGTCCACCGATGTGGATTATTATGCCTGAACAATACGTCTCTCCGCCCTTTGGGGCGTAAGTGAGCCAACGAATGACTCCATCGGACCCGGATCGTCCGATCAAACCGAGGCGCCTCGCAACAGCAACAACCACATAGGTGAAAAGTATATAAATGTCAGGGCTGGTAGGTCACTGACACCACCCTAGCTAGAAAGAAACGCATGCCCTCCCTGAGGTCCTTCCTCCCGTTTTAGGTTCCTACCGGGGTGTGAGGCTCGCGAATTCACGTTATACACAAAGCTACGCCACACAGGCGGTGCTTTGATCATCACCACAAGACTTTGCTTTTCAACAGAAGCCCTGATCACTGCATCTTAGCATGCCACACAGGCAATTCACACCGTGCAACTGGTGGCTATCAATCACACAGAACAAATTCCCATGTCGGACACACAGTCCATTTACAAGTCCGTTCTGGGTCTGAACGAAACCGGAGGCACTAAATACCTCGCAAACCCATCGATCAACACGTACGTCTGAACGATCACCACTCATTATCCATATTTCGGGATGCCTCCCAATCAGGACCTCGGTTACCATCCAAACGAGGTGAAGATCTCCGGTCTTCGACCATCGTCTTCATCTTCGAATTTCAATCGTCGGTCGATTATTCGAAATGAGAATTAACTCGGCCTTTCCAAATAATTCACGTATATTTAGAATTTCAAATCGATTTATTTCAATGGTTAAATTATTCGACAACACCAATTGTTCTTTAATGTAATTTTCACACCAAACACATTCAACCATCAAATATCACATAAATCAAGCAAATTCAGTTTATTTCCATTCCATATCGCTTAGGATATTTTATAACTATTTATCGCTATTTTTATTTATTTTAAAATAGCCATTTTATTCAAAACGACGCTTCGGGCCATAACGTTGCCGTGGCGCTGTTTTTCTTCAGATTTGATTTACACATATCTGAAAATCTAACCGTTGGATCTTTACAAAATTTACATCATTAGAAAGGTCTTTTCAAAACGAATCCAACGGTTCCAGTTTCGGGAAAATCCGACGGTCGGATCTCCCGGTACAATCGTTTGAAGTTTCGATTTCAAAATACGAACTGCAGCGTCGTTATTCGATTAAATATAATTATATTTATATATATAAATAAATATAATCGTTTCTGGCGCTGTTTTTCTTCAGATTTGAATTAAACATTCCAGACAATCCAACCGTTGGATTTTTACAAGGTTGGTGCCGTTGGAAAGATTATTCCAAGGCGAACCCGACGGTTGAGGTTTCGGGAAAATCCAATGGTCGGATTTCCCGTACTAGTCGTTTGAAATCACGGTTTCGAAATACGAACTGCACGGCCTCGTTTCGTTTTAATTTTATTTATATTTATATAGTTATATAAATATAGTTCATCCAATGATTTCTATATCGTTTTCACTTCAAAAATTTTTCTAACACCTTAAATTTTGGAAAAATTTCGCCATAACCTCCCCTGCACCGGGAGCGTCGGGAAATCGCAAATAGCGTCCCGGTCCTTCTAATCTCAAAAAGAAAAAGAAAAAGCCAAGCGGCTAGCCAATCAGGCTCAAAATCATCACCCAAACAAATCAGTAAATGTGTACCTATTTGTCGGGCACAAAATTTTATTCCTCTTCTCTAGCCCCTTTGCTACAACCTGTTCAATGAATATGCATGTACATATATATACAGTTCATATCATTTTTCATTTTCTATTCGACTTCATATTTGATTTCTATTTGGTTTAAAAACACCATTCATTCTAATGTTACATAAATAGGTGCAAATCATTTCATTAGCTAGTTAATGAATATTTCAACTCATATATGTTTATTTGAACAAGTGGCTATTTTTAACACTTCACATTTTAATGATTTATGCATACAATAAAAATGTGATTTTTATTGTAAAACGATTCATTTCAAAACACTATTTTTCTATATAGTTCATATAGTCGATAAAAGGTGATTTTTATTATCAAACAGTTTATTTCAAAATATGAATACCATTCAACACATGAATTTCTAAACAACGAATGAATATCAATTCAACACATGAATGCTTTCAATAGTTTTTATATATAGATAAAAATGTGATTTTTATTATCGAACAATTTATTTCAAAATATGAATTCCCTTCAACACATGAATTTCTAAACAACGAATGAATATCAATTCAACACATGAATGTTTTCAATAGTTTTTATATATAGATAAAAATGTGATTTTTATTATCGAACAATTTATTTCAAAATATGAATTCCATTCAACACATGAATTTCTAAACAACGAATGAATATCAATTCAACACATGAATGTTTTCAATAGTTTTTATATATAGATAAAAATGTGATTTTTATTATCGAACAATTTATTTCAAAATATGAATTCCATTCAACACATGAATTTCTAAACAACGAATGAATATCAATTCAACACATGAATGTTTTCAATAGTTTTTATATATAGATAAAAATGTGATTTTTATTATCGAACAATTTATTTCAAAATATGAATTCCATTCAACACATGAATTTCTAAACAACGAATGAATATCAATTCAACACATGAATGTTTTCAATAGGGAATAAATATAGTTTAAGCATATGAAAATAATTCAAACACACAAATATTATTCAAAATTTCGGCAGCATAACGGCAGGGTAGTTACACCGGCACCGTCCCTAGTACGGCTCCTCGCTCTACCTTAAAACCTCGCGGTTTTTGACAATGGGAAACATGCATCTAGTTCGCACGCAGGCGGCATGTATATATTTATTTCATTTCCACAAACTAATCCTATGTGGTTTCAACCAAATATTTCACAACCACAAATGGGTATTTTTCAACCACAATCAACCAATATCAATCGCAAACAATTCCAAACAACCATTCGTTATCAACCAATTATCACAACAATTTCAATCAATAAATATCGTCCATGGTTTGTGGACGAGGGGCGTATATATATATATATATAGATATATAGATATTTATATATAGCTATTCACTTTCATTTTCAACACATATATATATAATTTTTAAATCAGAAATCTCACCAATAGCTATCCAACTTCAAGACTCTTCTTAATAGAAATCTTCGCCTATTTGTCGCTTTCGCCCGTATTCTCTACACATGTAAAAATCGAATTTTTACTATGTTATTCAATATAAAAAAAATCGAATATTCAATATATAAAAAACGAATTTTTACTTCGGCTTTCAATATATAAAAATATGATTTTTACTTCGGCTTTCAATAAATAAAAATATGATTTTTACTTCGGCTTTCAATAAATAAAAATATGATTTTTACTTTGGCTTTCAATAAATAAAAATATGATTTTTACTTTTAAATTTCTAATCTCCTTTTAGTTTATAAATCATTTTAAAATCAGTTTTTAAAATGTTTTTCAAATCAGTTTTTTTTTATATACTTTTATAAGATCAGGCTTTATACTTAAAAAAAATCATTTCAGTTTTAAAATACTTTTTAAAAATCCAGTTTTAAAATACTTTAAAATTAATCAGTTTAAATCCTCTTTTAAAAATTTCAGTTTTTAATTCTTTTATAAAAAAATCTGTTTTAACCTTTTTTTTTTTTTTAAATTTCTGTTTTAAATTCTTTTTATAAAAAAATCTGTTTTAAATTCTTTATAAAAAATCTGTTTAATCTTTTCTAAAGAAATCAGTTTTTTTTCTTTTATAAAAAATCTGCTTTATACTTTTAAACTAAATCAGTTTTTAACTTTAAAAACAAAACAGCAAAACGAAAAACTTACAGAGGGGGGTGTTTTCTGCAGTTCGTCGGAGGGCGGTGGATCGATTGTGAGGGCGGCGGCTTCGATTGTCGTTCGGTGGGAGGAGGCTCGATTTGATTCGACGGGGGGCTCGCGATTGGTTCAGGGGGGGCGTCGCGATTGGTTCAGGGTAAGGTGGCAGGGCTCGTCGGCGTCAGGTCTCGAGGGGGCGGCGATAGCTGCGTCGCGGCGTTCGCCTGAGGGGGGGCGGCGATAGCTGTTAGGGTTTTTTTTTTTTCTTTTGTTTTTGTTTTTTTGTTTAACTGAATCGGGGGGGGGGGGCCAGAAGGAGATAAAGGAGGGAAGAGTTTTTTTTTTTTTTTATTATTATTTAATTATTAAATTTAGCAAAGAGTTGACCTTTTACGTACGACCTCTAAACGAGGCCCACCGCCTGTCGCCCATAGCGTTTTACCCCCATTCCGAACACAATGGGATATGCATCGCAAGCTGATTTGATCGTTACAATCAGTTTCCTTTTGAATTTTCTTTTAAATCATTATATTGAATTTTAAACGTACATTTCAAATTACCGGGGCCACATACTAACTAGAAAAATTCCAGAAAAATATTTTCTAGCTTCGTATTGACGATACGGTCCTAACAAAACTAGTTTCGTCGAATTCTGAGACCGTTTGAAAAATGGTCAATTTCCAGTCGATTAAAATCAACTGAAATCGGTCAAACGCGTTTTCCTTTGCCACGCTCACATATTGATTCGAAAAATTATGAAATTTGAAACCTAGCAATAACTTGACACTGCGGATCTAACAAAAGTGGTTTCGTCGAAATCCGAGGTCATTTGCAAAATGTCCATTTTTAAGGGCCTGAATTCCATAGCGACTATTCAGAATTTTCAACTGGACATATCTTTTGATTCCCGCTATCAAATTTCGATTGGTCAGATTCGTTAGAAAGATATCATCAATTAGATACTAATGTTTTTGGTTTCACTAAAGTCCAGATTGTTTTGCACCCGGTATATTCAATTGAAGTTTGAAATCGAATTATCGAACTACCGCGCCATTTTCAATTCTATATATAATTATAATTAATTATATTCGTTTTCAAATGTTGATTCAAACTCAGTTTTCATCGCCATTATTTAAAATATTTATTTTAAATATTTAAAATCCATTATTTTAGCCAATTTAAAATTTTTAAATTGGTTCAGATTTTCTGGGTCGTTACATAAGTACCTTCAAAAGTATGTTTTAAGGAATGTATTTTCAAGAGAAAAGCTTAATTTAGAAAGCATAACCCCAAGAGCCATATATCTTTCCTTTGGTTCTTTTGTATTGAATCTTTCCTTTTCGTTTCAGTATGTCTGGAATTCCCGGGATACTCGAGGGGATACCGATACCAGACTGGTTTAGGAGGTATTTGGAGACTAGGGTTGCCACCGCAGGTCCAGTAAATGCTCCTCCTCCTCCCCCTCCTCCTCCTCCTCGCGCCGATACTTTCGCAAAGATATGTAAGGACTTTCGGGCAATGGGTGGAAAACCTTTTTACGAGACGAAAACATTTGTTGAAGCTCGAAATTGGCTAAAGGAGGTGGAAGAATTGTTTGGGATCTTTGAGGTGGAAGATGGAAGAAAGGTCCAGTTAGTTGCCTGGCTAATGAAGGATGAGGCCTCGTTTTGGTGGGAGGTCACTAATGGAGAATGTCCAATTAACACATGGCCAGATTTCAGGCGGAGGTTTGAGGCAAAGTTTCTCTCACGGGCTAAAGAGAATCTATATATGGATATGTTTTTGGCATTGAAGCAAGGGAATCTATCGGTGAAAGAATACGTCAACAAGTTCAATCAGTTGGTGAGATTTGGCTTGGACTTGGTGAATACTCCAGAAAAGAAGGCCCTGAGATTTGTTAAGGGTTTAAACGAGCCGCTTCATGGGTTAGCTACGACTCACATCCCCATGGGTCTACCTTTGAGATACTAGTTGACATGGCACTTATGCACGAAGAGGAGAAGGGCGCCAATGCTAATAAGACACCCGAGAAGAAAGGGGATCAAAAGAAGCCGCAACAACAACAACAATACAAGAAAGGTGGCAAAGGCAACAATGGTAAGGGGAAGAAGAGATGCTTTAACTGTGGGACATTAGGCCATCTAAGCAAAGATTGTAGGAAGAAAAAGAAGACTGGCTGTTTCCACTGTGGCGAAGCGGGACATCTAATTAAGGACTGCCCAAGGAAAGGGCAGAGGGTAGGGTCTACCTCGGGAGGACAGGTGCAGGCTCTTATGGCACCAGGGCAGGCAAGGGGACAAGTTCAAGCACTCGTGGTCCCACCACTGCAAGAACGAGGTAGAGCAACTTCCGTTGAAAGTTAAGTTTTTCTGTTTGATCATCCTATCTGTAATTTATTCGATTCTGGCACATCACATTCGTTTATCTCTACATCATTAGTTGAAACACTGCACCTAGATACTAGTCTAGTTACAGATCCCTTAGTAGTCTCAAATCCTATTGGTGGTTCGGCTCATCTTTCTATGATCTGTCGGGATTTGCGAGTGTTTATCTTAGGCGTTGAGTTTGAATGCAACGCCTTTGTTCTTGGCTTCATGGGCTACGGCTTGATTCTAGGTATGGATTGGCTAACTAGATATGGGGCCATCCTAGATTGTGAAAGAAGGGTAGTTAGATTGTTGACTCATTATGGAAAGACCCTTGATATTTCTTGTGACCCTAGAGGTCTAGTAATGCTTAGCTACCTAAAATCCCTTGACGCATCCGATGATGATTTACATTTTGTTCGTATAGTCCGTGAATATGTGGATGTCTTCGATGAGTCGAGGGGTTTACCCCCAAAACGTGAGTTAGACTTTCGAATATATCTAGTAGATAATGCAAAGCCAGTTGCATTGCCAGTGCGCCACATGGCTCCAAGAGAGAGAAGCGAACTCAGTAAGCAAGTGAAAGAATTGCTTGAGAAGGGGTTCATCAGACGTAGTATATCGGAGTGGGGTGCTCCTATAGTATTTGCCACGAAGGTAGATGGGTTCCTTAGACTTTGCGTGGAATATAGAGAACTTAATAAGCTTACTAAGAAGAATAGACACCCACTGCCGAGGATTGACGATCTTTTCGATCAGTTAGTTGGCACCTCAGTGTTTTTGCAGTTGGACTTAGCCACGGGTTTCCATCAGTTGAGAGTGGCTGAGGATAACATAGACAAGACCGCCTTTAGGACTCCAGATGGTTTCTTCGAATGGCTTGTGATGCCCTTCGGTTTGACAAACACCCTCGCATACTTTGTTGACTTGATGAGTAGGGTGTTTATGGAGTACTTTTATAAATTCGTGGTAGTCTTTGTGGACGACATCTTGATCTTCTCTAAGAGCGAGGAAGAGCATACCCTACATCTTAGGGAAGTGTTGGAGACTCTTCGAGCGCATAGCCTTAAAGCTAAATTTTCTAAATGTCACTTTTGGAGGAAGGAAGTGCGATTCATAGGGCATGTGGTTTCCAAAGAAGGGATAGCTGTGGATCCCACGAAGGTAGTGGCCATCCAAGATTGGAAGGTTCCTAAAAATGCTACCGAGGTGAGGAGTTTCTTAGGGTTGGCTGGCTACTATGGGAAGTTTATCAAAGACTTCACAAAGATATCAGCCCCATTAACACGCTTGACGAAGAAGAACTTAGTGTTCACATGGGACGTAGATTGTGATGATGCAATCCAACGTTTAAAATGAGCTTTGACCACAGCCCCAGTCTTAGTGTTTCCAGATGGGAATAAGCCATTTACTGTTTATACCGATGCTTGTGGGACAGGAGTAGGCGCAGTTTTAATGCAAGAGGGAAGGGTAATAGCCTATGGTGGAAGGCAGATGAGAGTGCATGAGAAAAATTACCCTACGCATGACCTAGAGTTGGCCGCTATTGTTTTCTCAGAAGGACTTGAACTTAAGGCAGCAAAGGTGGATGGAATTCTTAGCATCCTACGACTTCGAGATAGCATATACCCCTGGCAAGGGTAACGTAATGGCAGACGCCTTAAGTAGGAAAAGGTTATCCTTGAGTCCATTGTTTGTTGAGCGGCGAAGCATAGAGTTCATCTCTACGTTTGACTTTAGACATTCCGTTGACTTTGTACCCGGTTTGCTAGCATCCTTAGAGGTCAGACCTACGCTTTTGGGACAGATTGGTGAGGCACAAGGAGATGACCCACAGTTGGTTGAGTTAGTAGAGAAGCTCAAAAGGGGGGAGTCATCGAGCCATCTCAGTAGGTATACCCTAGATGATAAGGGTTGGTTACGTAGGGACGGTAGACTTTGTGTACCACAGGACGAGAATCTAAGGAAGACCATTCTTGATGATGCACATCTTCGAAGATGACCATCCATCCCGGCGGGGACAAGATGTACATGGACATGAGACGAGTTTACTTTTAGCCCGGCATGAAGAGGGATGTGGCCGAGTTTGTCGCTAGATGCTTGGTGGGCCAGCAAGTAAAAGCAGAGCAAAAGAAGCCCGGTGGGTTGCTTCACCCATTGGAGGTCCCACAATGGAAGTGGGAAAGTGTCTCGATGGACTTTATTGATGGGTTACCGAGGTCGAGGAAGGGTAATAAGGGGATTTGAGTCTTGGTAGATAGACTTACTAAGAGCGCCCATTTTATTCCCGTGAAGAGTAAGAGGACTGTTCCATGGTTAGTCTCCATATACATTCGTGAGATAGTTCGTTTGCACGGTGTTCCTTCTAGCATAGTGAGCGACCGCGATCCTATCTTCACTAGCGAATTTTGGAAAAGCTTGCAAGAGGCAGTAGGGACTCAGTTATGTTTGAGCACCGCATATCATCCTCAGACGGACGGCCAGACCGAGTGGGTGAATCGTTTTCTAGAGGACCTATTGAGGTTGTGTGTCTTAGACTTCAGAGGTACATGGGAGGAACATCTTCCGTTGGTAGAGTTCGCATATAATAATAGCTTTCAGTCTAGCATTGGCATGGCACCGTTCGAGGATCTTTATGGACGGCCGTGTCGTTCGCCTACATGTTGGTGGGAGTCTACAAATAAGATCTTACTTGGGCCCGATATGATTAGAGAGACTTTGGAAAAGATCGATTTGATTCGAAGGAGGATGAAGACGACACAAGATAGGCAGAAATCTTATGCGGACAAGAGGAGGTCAGATCTTGAGTTTGATATTGGGGACATGGTCTTTGTCAAGGTATCTCCATTACGGAATGTAGTTCGCTTTGGGTTCATTGGGAAGTTAGCACCAAGGTTCGTACGGCCGTTTCCTATTAAGGAGAGGATTGGGCAGATGGCGTATAGAGTGGAGTTGCCCGAGAGACTTAGTGGTGTACACGATGTATTCCATGTATCACATTTGAGGAAGTGCTTGCATGAGACCGCGGAAGTGGTAGAGCTGAGCTTGCTTAAAGAGGTGGAGATAGAGTGTGATGCGACGATTCGACGAGCTCCTATGTGCATTCTTGGGTCGTAGGTTAAGAAGTTGAGGAATCGAGAGGTCAAGCTAGTCAAAGTGCAATGGGGAGATGACGAGAGCAACGCTACTTAGGAGACGGAAGAGAAGATGCGTTCATTGTACCCTTTTCTTTTCGAGGGTATGTCTTTTAATTTCTCCTTATCGCTTAGCTTGTACTTATCTTATCTTTAGTATGTCCTCTCGCTACTATCTTTGACATTTAGACAGGGTAGTCCTATGGTTGAAACATGTGTTTGAGGCATGTTATGTATGATGGATGCATGTGGATGCAAGTGTTTGCTAGTGGTTGCTCATGGATGCATATACACACATTTTAGGCACTAGATCGGCTCAGTCACTTCATATTGCATATTGCATATAAATGTGTGTGCATATTTAAGTTAATGGATGGACAATGGTTGTACTATCATATGGATGCTGCATTTTGGTGAATGGTTGTGCACACATGTAGAAATAATATGTATCGATAGGATTCTTTCACATACATAATGGACGCATGACACTATCATGGTTTGCATTAAGGAGGTCAACTGAATCAGTAGACCGCCTGATTTTGCATTAGATAAGGAACATATACACACACTTCTTGCATATATTCATACAACATTAGGAATTTATAAGGACAATGGATGCCTGTGTTTGATGGTTGAGTAGATGGTTGTTTGGATGTTAGGATATGCATTCTCCTTAACTTGGAGATTTCGGGGGCGAAATCCATTAAGCAGGGGAGAATGTAACACCCTGTATTTCTGTTAACATTAATGTTCACAAATTAAAGAATAACTAATCTCAGATGTGAGAATTAAGGGAAACGGGTTGCGCCATTGTGTTCGTCTCGGAATTCTGGTTGAGATAGAGTTCGAGTTTGCATGAATTGGACTTCGTATGAAGAAGTTATGACCATCGGAAGTTTCAGAAAATTCAAAACAGATTTCGAAAATTCAAATTTCAGAGTCAGGCAGGCTAGGCGGGAAAATTCCCACCAGCGCCAGGTCGACCATAGGGTTGACCTGGGGGTCAACCTACCCTGACCAGGTCGACCATAGGGTCGACCTGCCCCTCCGGGCATATTTGTTTAGTGGCCTGTTTATGACTGTATGCTGACTCATTAGGGTTTCTGATCTGCTCTGATTGGCTGGGATTAATTCTGGGTTGATCGGACGGCCTAAACTAATCCTAAACTCTATAAAAACAGCTATAGACTCAAACCCTAAAATAAAATAAAACTAGACTCATGGCCTCCATGCCGTCACCTTGCAACTCAGAATAGCCGCCACCAATTAGAGAGGAAGAAAGCTAATCAAATTCAATCCTTTTCAACTCTATCAACGAATCTTCTTCAAAGGAAAGCTAATACAACTTCAGAACTCAGAATTCAGAACTCAAGACCTCCTTTGAGTTGTGAGTTCGAATTATTTAATAAAATAATTAGTAATTTAATTGGATTAAGTTATGATGTGGATTATATGTATATGATGTGAATTATTGACCGCATGTTATAATTATGTTGTAAAATTGTGATGTTATCATATATGTTGTAAATTCTATGACGTTATGTTGTGACCTATGTTGTAAAGTGATGATGCTACCATCTATGTTGTAATTCTATGATTGGCTTATGTATAATCAAATTATCATGTTGTTCATATGCTAGTTTGGTTATGTTGATTAATATGATAAATCATATATATGTATGCAAGTTTAGATTTTGATTTAGACATGAATCATATGCAAGTTGGGGAAAATTATGTATAACCTTACAAGTTTCATGACATCTATTTTAGATCTAAAGTTGGGCTATGACATGTGTGAGTTATATGCTAAATTTTACATGCTAGTTTATATGTTTAGATGTGAGTTTACATCATCGTTATGTTGCATAAATCACATATGCAAGTTTATATAAATACATGTGTTTGGGATATGAATCATGTTATGCAAGTTTGTGGTTATTGCCTATGCAAGTTTACACCTTTAGATGTAGATCTATGACATACATGATTTATGCACGTTTGTGACTACTACCTAAACAAGTCTACACCTTTAGATTTGGATCTATGACATAGTAGTTTTATGCAAGTTGTAACTTTGGCCTATGCAAGTTTTAGATGTAGAACATCATTCACACATGCAAGTTCACCCCTTTATGTTTAGATCTAGTTTTAATTATATGTATGTTGTGATGTTTTCTCTTTATTCCATGAGTTAGACTACTCGAGTCTAATGTATATTTAACGTTAAACGAACAAACGTACAACATGGGGGTAAGGGGATAATATTAAAAGATTTAATATTAAGAATTTGCATAAATGCCTTAAATGGCATAAGATAAATTTGTGATGAAAATTGGTATGATTTTGCATAACATAAATGGATGGACATAGTTGATTCAATTATGGCCATAGTTAAATTTGGAATTGATTGATAATTTGAATAGGGAAATTAATTCAAATTGGGGAATGATTAATTAGGAGTAACTAATCGTCTAAGACACAAGGTTAGGCTCTTTTGTGGTGTAAGACTGCCCAAACCTGCCCAGAAAATCTAGCTGCCACAAATGCCAGTCTAATGTGGGAGGTCTTAGGCATAAATTAAATACGTAACAATTGTAAAGACACGAGGTTAGGCTCGTTTGTGGTGTAAGACTGCCTGGACCTGCCCGACAAATTCAGCTGCCACAAATGCCAGTCTAATGTGGGAGGTCTTTATGAGGTTACGGTCTTAATGAATTAAGAAACACTTAACCAGATAAACATGTAGTGGGACATTAGGGGGTTAAGTGGGTGCCTTGGGTGGCATGTGGAATTTAGTGGGTGCCTTGGGTGGCATTTGAAATACGATTAGAAACACTTAACCAAAATTGAAACATGTAAGTGAAAATGAATAAGAAGAGGGTTAAGTGGGATGTACTAGAGGGGACCAAGCTTAGGTGGATAGCTTGTGTCAAGTAATGAGGGCCCATTTCAACCAGTAACCCATACATATCTTTGTGGGCTCGACCCAAGTCGAGGACGAGACACGCATATTGGGCTTGACTGTAAGAGGCCAAAACGGGTTAGCGGTGGCAACGCAAGTCCGATGGGTTCATATGCCTGTGTGGACCCGGGCTGGTAGGTAAGACGTTGTTGCATCGTGTAGGTATAAATCGTGCATCATTGGTGGTATCGGGTTGCCACTTTGGGGAGTGATACACCCCACTGTGGGGCCAGCACGGGAATCTACAAGTTAGGGAGCCGATCGCTTGGGGGTAGTGCGTACACCTAGTGGAGATATGGGAAGGCGGCACCTATGAAGGCAACTAGGGGTGAACGAAATTACCATTATCATTGTTAAAGTCTTATAAGCGGGATCAACCTTAGGGTGACTAGTGGTGGTGCAGTATAGTAATTATCTTATAGTGGTTTAGGTGCCCTTTAACGTTATATTGTTCATCTGGTTTCCTTGTTTACTCTGTTATACCCAATTGTTCACAGTCATTTCCCTATTTTCCAACTTATGCCTTAGCCTAGTTATTTTGGTAATTATATTGTTAAAGTTATCGCACTTGCCAGACTTTATGTCTGATCGCCTTTGTTTCCTCCTCTTTTCTTTCTTCCCCCCCCCCCAGGTGCTCAGGTTGGAACTAACACCAGTGGAGCTTGATTTTGGACAGCTGTATCTCTGCTTTTAGAAGTTGCTTGGATCGCTGAAGTAAAGTTCAGCCTCTCTTATTTATGGTTATTTTGTACTGGGCTTATGTCTTTCAATTTATGTAATTTGACTCTGGTTTTTGATGATGTAATCAAACTTGTATGTTTACCGCTACAATGAATAAAGTTTTAAAGTTTCAAGTACTGTTTATATCTGTCTTGTTGTTAAGTTTTTGTTCTATACACACTTAAAATGCACCATGGAAGTTAATGCATTCCCTTTGTGAGTGACATTAATGGACGTGGGGTGTTACACTCTTAGTGGGTGAGAGAAGTAAAAGTGGGTGCGATAGCCAAATCTAGTTAAATCTTACTTTACCTCGTTTTAGGGCTACCCTATCCTTGTGGTATCATTCTAAGTTCAGTTTATTCATGCCATAGTCTTTTACTTGTTTACATGCTATTAAATAACTGGGCTTGCCAGACTTATGTCTGACCCATTTTCCTTTCGCTTCTTTTCTTTCGTTTCCCCCCTCCAGGTCCGCAGAGAGGAAACGCTTCTGCTTAGTCCAGGTTAGCCAAAGCTTGAAGACCATATATGTAAGGCTTGGACTTTCCTTTTTGAGCTATTGCTATGGTCAAGCACTTATTGGGGATTTATGTCATTTTATTTTCAGTATTGCTTCTTTATGTTTTCAAGACAGATGAAAAGTTGTAATAATTTGGAAGGTTGAAACAGTTGTTGAATTGTTGTGTAGAACAAGTATTTATAGAATAATATTGATCTTTTTCCGCTGTGTAAATTTTCTGTCTTGTAATTTATTAGTATCTTGTACCTTAAAACGCTCCACCGAAGTTAAGGCATTCCCTTTGAGAGTGACCTTAACGGAGGTGGGGTGTTACACTTGGTATCAGAGCTAAAGGTTACCAGATCGGATAAAATTTTTGAAACTATTTTTCAAAAAGAAGTCATAAAGAAGCATTTTCAAGAAAAAGTGTTAATTTAAAAGGCATAATCCCCAAAACCATATGCACTATCTTTCTATACTTCGTTTTGAATCTTTCCTTTTTGTTTCAGCATGTCTGGGGATCTTAAACTTACAAAGGGTGTATCGATACCTGGCTGGTTCAGGAGATACCTAGAAGCTAGGGCCAATGACACGGGCCCAGCAGACATTCCTCCTCCCCCAGATGCTGCTCCTCCTTCTCCTATGAGAGGAAATTCTTTCTCAAAGATCTGTAGAGACTTTAGATCCATGGGTGGAAAAGACTTTAAGGGGAGCGAATCATTCGTGGAAGCCAGAAACTGGCTTAAGGAGACTGAGGACTTATTCGTTATCTTTGAAGTAGATGAGAGGCAGAAACTACAGTTCGTGGTGTGGTTGCTTAAAGAGGAGGCCTCCTTCTGGTGGAAAGTCACTAATGCTAAAAGAGAGATAGAGACTTGGGAGGACTTCAGGGCGAGATTTGAAATGAAGTTCCTCTCACAAGCTGAGCAGAATCTGCAAATGGAGAAGTTCCTATCACTTAAACAGGGTAGCTTGTCAGTCAAAGAATACGTCAATAAATTCAACTAGCTTGCTCGATTTGGACTGGAGTTGGTAAACACTCCACACAAGAAGGCTCTCCGCTTTGCCAAAGGACTGAATGAGCCACTACAAGGTTTGGCAATGTCCCATATACCTATGGGAAGCGACTTACGAGAGACTGGTGGACATGGCTCTGTTGCAAGAGGAGAAAAAATATGGAAAGAAGGAGGTGAAGAAGGAAGAGCCTCAAAACAAGAAAGGAGATGGATCTCAGAACAAGAAGACGGACCCCAAGAAAGGCGGGAAGGATAATAAATCCCATAAGAAGATGATGTGCAATTTCTGTGGGATACCTGGACACTTGGCTAGGGACTGTAGAAAGAAAAAGAGGAAATTGGGCGCCTGTTTCCAGTGCGGGGATACTGGACACTTGTCTAAGGCTGCCCAAAAAGGAAAGGGCAGGGATAGAGGACTGGATCATCTTCTGGAGTGCAGATTCATGCTCTCGTTGCACCTCTGCAGGAATAAGGTAGACATATTTCTGTTGAGAGTTTAGTTTATCTGTTTGATAATCCTGTTCGTACTCTCTTTTATTCTGGCACATCGCACTCTTTTACATCTACTACTTTAGTCGAATCTCTGCACCTAGACATCCATATAGTAGAGGATCCCTTGGTTGTTTCAAATCCAATTGGGGGCTCAGTTTATTTGTCAATGATTTGTTTGGATTTGGAAATCTCTATTTTAAGCATTGGGTTTAAATGTAATGCTTATGTTTTGGGCTTCACGGGCTATGGGCTGATTCTAGGCATGGATAGGCTATCCAGTAATGGTGCCATCCTCGATTGTGAAAAGAGAGTGGTTAGACTCATGACTCGCCTCGGTAACACTCTAGAAATCTCTTGTAATCCCATGAATTCTGTTATGCTAAGTTATCTAGAATCTCTTGATGAGTCTATTGAGAATTTGCAGTCTGTTAGAGTGGTCCGTGAATACTCGGATGTGTTTGAAGAGGTAAAGGGCTTACCTCCAAAGCGGGAGATAGATTTCCGCGTATACCTCGTTGACAATGCAAAACCCGTTGCTTTACCCGTTAGACACATGGCTCCAAGGGAGAGAAAATAACTCAGCAAGCAGGTTAAAGAGATGCTTGAAAAGGGGTTCATAAGACGGAGTATTTCTGAATGGGGAGCTCTAGTAGTGTTCGTGACCAAAGCCGATGGTTCACTCCGCCTATGCGTGGTTTATAAGGAGCTGAACAAGCTGTCCAAGAAGAATAGGCACCCACTCCCAAGAATTGATGATCTGTTTGATCAGCTCGTAGGTGCATCCGTTTTCTCCCAAATAGATCTGGCTACCAGGTTTCATCAGCTAAGAGTGGCTGAGGATAACATTGACAAGACCGCATTTAGGACCCCAGATGGTTTCTTCGAGTGGCTTGTCATTCCTTTCGGCATGACAAATGCACCTGACTATTTTGTGGACTTGATGAGTAGGGTGTTCCGGGAATTCCTCAATAAGTTTGTGGTGGTCTTCGTGGACGATATTTTGATCTTCTCGAAGAGTGAGGAAGAGCATGCTCAACACTTAAGGGAATTCATGAATACTCTCCGTGC
The DNA here is from genome assembly GCA_030737875.1 of Allium sativum. Lineage (NCBI taxonomy): Eukaryota > Viridiplantae > Streptophyta > Magnoliopsida > Asparagales > Amaryllidaceae > Allium > Allium sativum. The sequence goes on from CM060924.1 coordinate 997,512,590, forward strand.
ACATCAGTTGAAAGCCATATTCTGCAAGTGCCATTTCTGGAGAGAAGAAGTTAGATTCCTTGGACATGTGGCATCCAAAGAGGGGTTAGCCGTGGACCCCGCAAAAGTGGTTGCTGTGCAAGATTGGAAGATTCCACGAAACGCAACTGAAGTCTGAAGCTTTCTCGGGCTAGCAGGCTTTTACCGGAAGTTCATCAAAGACTTTGCGAAAATCTCAGCTCCATTTACAAGGTTGACGAAGAAGAACATAGTTTTCGCTTGGGATTTGGATTGCGATATTGCTTTCCAACGCTTGAAAAGGGCTCTAACAACATCCCCAGTTCTGACATTGCCTGATGGGAGCAAGATGTTTACCGTATACACGGATGCATGCGGTACAGGATTAGGTGTTGTCTTGATGCAAGAACGGAAGGTAGTAGCTTATGGTGGAAGGCAGTTGAAAGTACATGAGAAAAACTACCCAACTCACGACCTAGAATTGGCGGCCATCGTTTTCGCTCTTAAATCTTGGCGCCATTATCTCCTAGGTGAGAAGTTTGAATTGTTTACTAGCCATAAATCATTGAAGTACCTTTTCTCGCAGAAAGATCTCAACTTGAGGCAGCAAAGATGGATGGAGTTTCTTGCCTCATATGATTTTGAGATTTCCTATACTCCTGGCAAGGGCAATGTGGTAGCAGACGCTCTGAGTAGAAAGAAGCTGACCTTAAGCCCTCTCTTTGTAGAAAGGCAAAGCTTGGAGTACATAGCCAACTTTGACTTTAGACCCTCCTCTGAATTTGTACCTGGCTTGTTAGCAACACTGGAAATGCGGCCTACACTTTTTGACTCAATAGGAACCGCACAACGTGAAGACCCTCAGCTAGTAGATGTGATAGATAAGCTGATTAGGGGTGAGACTTCGAGTCACCTCAAGAGATACTCCATCGATGATAAGGGATGGTTGAGACGGGATGGAAGGCTATGCGTCCCACAAGTAAGAGATTTAGTGAAAACGGTTCTAGAAGAAGAACACCATTCAAAGCTGACCATACACCCAGGCGGAGACAAAATGTATAAAGACATCAAAAGAGTTTTCTTTTGGAATGGCATGAAGAGGGACATAGCTGAATTCGTTTCTAAGTGCATGATATGCCAGCAGGTCAAGGCGGAGCAGAAGAAGCCTGGTGGTTTGCTTCATCCTCTAGAGGTCCCACGGTGAAAATGGGATAGCATTTTGATGGACTTTATTGATGGGTTGCCTAGGTCAAGAAGGGGCAATACCGGTATTTGGGTAATAGTGGACCGGCTCACAAAAAGCGCTCACTTTATACCTGTCAAAAGTAGAAGGATTGCCTCATCTCCAGCATCTCTATATCTTATAGAGATAGTTCGACTGCATGGGACACCTTCCAGCATAGTAAGCGATCGAGACCCTATCTTTACAAGCGAGTTCTGGAAGAGTTTGCAAGAGGTTGTAGGCACACAACTATGTTTAAGCACAGCCTACCATCCCCAAACCGATGGACAGACGGAGAGAGTGGATAAAGTCTTAGAAGACCTCTTGAGATTGTTTGTTCTTGACTTTGGAGGGACATAGGAAGATCATATTCCTCTGGTGGAGTTCGCCTATAACAATAGCTACCAAGCTACATTAGGCATGGCACCCTTCGAAGCCTTATACGGGAGACCGTGTCGATCACCAACCTGTTGGTGGGAATCCACAGATAAGCTTATACTTGGGCCAGACATGATTAGGGAAACCTCAGAAAAGGTGGACCTAATAAGAGGATGAATGAAGATTGCTCAAGATAGACAGAAGTCCTATGCAGATAAAAGAAGGACTGACCTTGAGTTTGAGGTTGGAGACAAAGTGTTCCTTAATGTATCTCCTTTGAGGAATGTTATTCGCTTTGGATCCAAAGGGAAATTGGCACCTAGATTCATAGGACCATTTCCTATCATTGAAAGAATTGGGACGATGGCCTACAGATTAGAGCTACCTGAAAAGTTGGTTGGAGTTCACAATGTCTTTCATGTTTCTCACCTACGGAAGTGCTTACATGAGTCTGCGGAAGTGGTGGAACCAAAGATACTAGAAGAGGTAGAAGTGGAACGAGAAGCAACAGTGAGAAGAATCCCAACTCATATTTTGGGAACGGAAGTCAAAAAGCTACGCAACCGTGAAATCAAGCTTGTTAAAGTACAATGGAGTGACAATGAAGAAGACGCGACTTGGGAGACCGAAAGCAAGATACGCACAGCCTACCCTTATCTTTTTGAGGGTACATCTTTGATCTCTCCTTTATCATAAGTTTATTCAGGCTTAGTTAACTTCTCAGTCCTATTTCTTGATCCTTAGTAGAAATCAATGGATGTAAACATGCATTTGAAACATGTTATGGTTGATGGTTGCAAAGTGGTTGCAAGTGGTTGCTAGTGATTGCTCGTGGATGCATATTCACATACATATTAGGTTCTAGATCGGCTCACTCACTTTCATATTGCATTTGCATATGAATGCATGAAATTGTATGTGGATTGAAACTTATTGTGTTATCATATGGACGTTGCATTTGTATGAATGATTATGCACTCATGTAGAATTATGAATAGGAAAAAGTGCATACATAACGGACTCATGGCACTCTCATGATTCGCATTAAGGAGGTCAACTGGATCAGTAGACCACCTGATTTTGCACTAGATAAGAGACATATACACACACTCTGCATATGTTCATATGGCATTAGAAGTCTTTTAAGGACAATGGATGCTTATGGATGATGGATGAGTAGATGGATGATTGGATGTTAAGATGCATTCTTCTTAACTTGAAGATTTTGGGGACGAAATCCTTGAAGGATGGGAGAATGTAACACCCCGAATTTTCTGAGAATATTAAAATTAAAAAATTCAAGAACACTTAATTTTTAGAAGAAGAATTAAGTGAAATGGGTTGCGCTATTACGTTCGTCTCAAAATTTTAGTCAAGATAGATATTTGGTTTGCATAAAACGGATACCTTATGAAGAAGTTATTAAGCCTTGAAGTTTGTATGCATATGAGAAAAATATACATATAGATATATATAAAAATTAAATAAATAAATGTGCAAAAAAGTTCAAAACAACGAATCGGGAGGAGGAATAACCGAATCGGCCCATTTTTGAGGTCGACCCGAGCCTTGCTGGGTCGACTAGGGGTTGATTCAGGGTGTTTGGCTATCAACCAGTGGGCCGATTCGCTCTAAGGCAGATGTGGCATCTGATTGGTTCTGATGGACTCCTTGCTGAGTCATTAGGGCTGATGTGGCTATTCTATCTTGTTTAAATGGCTTTGATTTTCTCTAGGTTAATCTGACGGTTCCTATTAAATCAAACTTCTATATAAGCAACCTAATACCTCAACCCTAAATCATATTAAAAATCAAACCAAGAGTTGTCATGCTGCCATTGGACAACCTCGAGTAGCCGCCGTTCAACTTGAAGCAAATTAAAAGAGACAAACCAAATTAAATCAAAATTATACTAAAACAACGATTGTCTACATCAAAGGCGAGCATTTCAACTTCAGAATACAGATTCTAGAAATCAAGATTGTCTTTTGTAAGTGTAGTTATCTTTTAGATGTAAATAAATTTAAGACGTGAGTTGATATAAAGTGAAAAATAGAATTATACCATGTTGTATAATATTGACGATGTTAATTCATGTTTGTTTCTTGTGATGATTTTATCATGAATTGTCTTGGAATGTTTGTGGCTTATTGGACTTGGTTTTGGATCTATTAAAGATTGAGAATGAAATTACCAATATCATATGCAAGTTATATGTTTCATGTTAAGATCTACATATATATGTTTATATGATTAATGCAAGTTGTATGTATTATGTTAGATCCAAGTCAAGATCTACATATATATATATATATTCATATGCCTATATATATATGTTCATATGCAAGTTACAAGTTTTATGTTGGATCCATGTCAGATCTATCTAGGTTCATATGATTAATGCAAGTTATATGTTTTATGATAGATCCAAGTCATGATCTAATTATACATATGTTCATATGCAAGTTACATGTTAGATCCAAAACTAAATCTATATTTATATGCATGTTTGTAAAGTGGACTAATGCAAATTCACCTTGTTAGATCTAGTTCACACCTATATGTTAATGTTAAAATTATACATGCTTTGGGATTGGACATGTCATGATTATGTCATATGCTAGTTTATAATTGAGGTTATGTTCACACATGCCAGAATATACATATTAACATGTTTTAGGCTTATGATTATCTAAGTCTAAATTATATGCTAGTTCATGTGACATGTTAAATTATATGAATAAAATTTTATGCAAAATTTACATGTTTGGTTGAATCTATATTATGCATGTTCCCTTCTTTACCTCTTGTTTATAAATTGGGCTAATATGCAGGCCCAATGACTTTATGTGATTAATAAGAATGAACAAACGGGGGTAACATTGGGATGGTTATTAAATCAAAACATGTTAATAATGTAGGTGGGCCCAAAACCATGTAAATGGTTAAGGCCATGAATGCTATAATTTATACCATTAGTCTTGAACATAATTAAAATATGTGACATGAAACACTTGTAGAAAATTCACGTATATAAAATGTAAAAGATGAATATGCCTAACCCGAGGTTAGACTGAGTTGTGGTTTAAACCTGCCTAGAACCGACCGGCACATCCAGTTTCCATAACAGTACTGTCTAATGTGAGAGTTTAGTGCATCAAGCCCAGAAAGACCCGAGGTTAGACTGAGTTGTGGTGTAAAACTGCCCGGAACCGACCGGCACATCCAGTAACCACAACAATACCTGTCTAATGTGAGTGGTTGGTGCTTTAATTAATTAATCAAAGGTCATGAACAATCAAGCTAGAAATGGTGAGGTTAAGTAATTAAGGGAACACTTAACCAACTTAACATGTTAACAAGACAAGATTGGTGGGGTTAAGTAATTGAGGAAACAATTAACCAACTTAACATGTTAACTAGACAAGATTGATAGGGGTTAAGTCAAACCGAGGACACTTAACCAATATAGCACGTTGACTAGAAAAACCCTAGTAACATGACCAGTTTCAGCAGCAACCCACATGGATGTATCAAGGCACCCTGAACTAGGCAGGGTAGCGCACGATTACTGGGCTGAATACAAGTGGTCAAAAGGGCGGTGGTTAGGTGCGTTAGTGTAGGTTCTGACGGAGTACGGGAGTGCACGGGCTCCAGAGTGGAAAAAGCTGGCTTTGGGCACTAGGCATACACTTGTGCATCTTTGAATTGTGTCAGGGTTGCCATTATAGGACTTGATACACCCTATACTGGAACCAGCACAAGTACTTAAAAATCACGTGGGGCCGCATAACACCGGGAATACATGAATGCAAGTAGGAGCCGATCAGTACATGAATGGGATCACTTTATCATGAACATACATTGCTAGTTAAACAACTTTTAGTGGGTGCAGATAAGTAAAAGTGGGTGCGATAGCCAAATCTAGTTAAATCTTACTTTACCTCGTTTTAGGACTACCCTATCCTTGTGGTATCATTCTAAGTTCAGTTTATTCATGTCATAGTCTTTTATTTGTTTACATGCTATTAAATAACCGGGCTTGCCAGGCTTATGTTTGACCCATTTTCCTTTCGCTTCTTTTCTTCCGTTTCCCCTCCCCCCCAGGTCCGCAGGGAGGAAACACTTTTGCTTAGTCCAGGTTAGCCAAAGCTTGAAGACCGTATATGTAAGGCTTGGACTTTCCTTTTTGAGCTATGGCTATGGTCAAGCACTTATTGGGGATTTATGTCATTTTATTTTCAGATTGCCTCTTTAGGTTTTCAAGACAGATGAAAAGTTGTAATAATTTGGAAGGTTGAAACAGTTGTTGAATTGTTGTGTTGAACAAGTATTTATGAAATAATATTGATCTTTTTCCACTGCATAAATTTTCTGTCTTGTAATTTATTAGTATCTTGTACCTTAAAACGCTCCACCGAAGTTAAGGCATTCCCTTTGAGAGTGACCTTAACAGAGGTGGGGTGTTACATGAATTGTCAGTCCTATCAATCACAATTAAGGTATACAAGTCAATTTCCATATCAATGAACATGGTCCAACATGCATATTCTCAATTAATGATAAAAAGAAAAATAATAACACAAATGAATATGCAACCTAGGGTTGAACAATTATTTAAATAATAAAAATATAGGCAAGGTGCAAAGAATCCAGTTACATATGCGAAAGCCTTGCTTTTGGCACTCCTTCACTTTAATTTATACCGCACACAAAAACCTAAGATAATATATTGTAAATAATACATTCAAACCAATCTACTTAAAATAAACATTTAAACCTATTAATTTACAATGTTCAAATCTTACATTTTTATCACACAAACATATATGAACATTTAAAAAAAGAATCAAATGAATCACAACAAAAAACTAAGAATTTCACACCCTAAGCCTAACTTCTATTATTCAAATAACATAAACCCAGATATATCACTTTTGATTGACCATTTCATTGACAAACAAAATAAAGGATTTGGAGGTTTTATAGCATTTTATTTTCATTTAATCCAAATCCCATACAGACATAATAATCCAAATCCAAACTACAAAAGATAGAAGATAAAAACTTATAGGGTTTTCACTCACAGTGGTTTGAGAATGAAGAATAATAGGGTATGTGTAGAATCTGATTTGGATTTAGCCTTCGAAATCGTGCTCCAATCCTTTTAATAATATATATAAGAATAATGTGAATCAGAATCCCATATACATATAAACCAAATTCCGTAACTTAAATCTATATTAATCTAGAATAAAGAGGATAACATTGAGGTTAGAGGAATATAAGAGAATCCTAACCTTTCTCTCTGGAATTAACAATGACAGAAGGACGGTATGGAGGCACGAAGAGGAATGAGAATAGGGTTTAGAGTGAGGCTAGGGAGTCATATTTTTAGTTGCAAGTGTTAGTATAGACCGTTGGATTATTTAGATTTAATATGGACGATCCAACTAATGCAATTTACATAAATCTCTTCACAAAAATACACACCCACCACCCTTTTACCCACGAGGGCATTCGACCCCCCTCCTGTAGGGAGGTCAATCCCTTTCTGTGGTCGAGTCAGGAGATTTGAATCTCTTATGACATTGTTTTGTATTAATTTCTTAATTAATGGCTTTGATTTTTTGCTTAAGTTGATTATCTTTATGCTCTTTGCATATAAATATACGCACATAAATTCAAATCCACTTGGAATATTCTTATGCCAACCTATAATGAATTATATTCTAGATTTATATTTAATCAATTTGAATTTCAAACTTTGTGTGTAAATATTACACATTACTTTTTTCATTAATATCATCTTCATATGGACTACGTTTTTAGTAAATAAAATATGAAAACGAATCAGAATCTCACCACGAACGCAATAGTAATACTGTCGTGGCACAATTCCTGATAACACATAATTATATTTTCAATCCATTAATTTATTATTGATTACTATTATTTTACTTTAAATTATTTTATGTCTATTTTAGGTTTATTTTACAGGGTATTACATTCTCCCTCTGAAAGAGATTTCATCCCAAAAAATTTCCGAAGGAGTGAAAAAACACAACTCGCTCTAACAACCATGTTGTACACCCGTGTTATTTTATAAGCATCCATAATACATCCATAACTCGTAGTGATTATGTATTGCAAACTTTTTAAAGTGAGCTTAGTCCTAGCCTATTTATGAAATAAGTAATGTATGTATGAAAAACATAATATACATATAATTCTATATGAGTGCACGGTGCGTTCGTGTTGCAACCATCTCCTACCATCCAATCTAACAATCACAATGCAATCATAAAATCGTAAAATTTCCGAGAAAGGCTACAAAGTTTAAAGTTTTCATGCCTTTCACTGAATTTTATTCCTCATGTACTCGAACCAATCAAACTAAATATTGCGGAGTCTTGAAATCCCGTACTCTACCCTATCCATGGTGGCACAAGACCCTCAAGGTTCTGTCTTTGTTCCTAATCCTTAATTAGCCCCTACTAAAAAAAAATTATCGTACTGTGAAGGTATGTTATCAAATATAAAACATCATAGGATCCTATCATCAACAATATCTTTTATCTCCATAACTTTAGGAAATCCCAAAATATAATACTGACTCTCTATGCTTCACAAGCTGCCAAATCAAATTAGACTTTTCCTAAATTGTAATCACAATTTGGTTCAAGTAGAAATTTGTCAATTGTTATCCCATCATCACTTTGGTGTGTTTGATGGCTTCCTTGAAAGTTTTCAAGAGTGCTAAATAATTTCCAAAAAGATAATTACGCTACTCCTGAAAGATAAATATTATTCTTATTGTCTAAGAGATCCAAGTTGCAGCTTTTCCCCCCACCCCCTAAAGCTTCGGCTATCTTCGGTTTCCCTTCAGTCTTCAAGTGAGGTGTGAACCAAAATTTGAAAAATTTCCTAAATCAAAATTTCCAAAATTTAACTAATTATTGTTGTAGCCTATATTAGTAAAAAAAATATTTTCCTATACTCCAATTTGCTGGCATTTAAATCCCAGTGAGGTCTTTTGTTAAAATTTCCCCAATTTGCCTAAAAAATAATATTGACATATTTAAAATTAAAAGAATGGGTATTATATTATTTTGAATGGATAGTATAATCTACATGAAAATACACAAAATTACACATCATATCCTTTATATTTATGAATATTCCTTATAATTTCAGATATATTCCTTTCTGTGAAAAACGATAAATGAGCCAATTTATAAAAGTTAAATAAATATTCCTACGCAAACCAAAACATGGTTATATTCATATTAAAAAGGCTAACACAAATCCAATATTTAAGCTTATTCCTTAATCTCATGCTTTAAGTTCTTATTCTTAAAGATGACATTCTTTTAAAGCTAAACTTCCTCTTTATAGGTTGCAAATACAACTCCACTATTAACTTCCCAATCTTGTACATGGTAAATCACTAAGTTAAGCGTCCCCAATGAATTTCTCTCTTATTCTCTTATCTTAAAATTTAAAAGGGTTTTAATTCCAGCATCCCAAGCATAAACGGGGATCCATAACTTATATCACTTCGTACCTTTATCAAATCAGTATTTGGAACCACTAGCGATCACAACCTAAAAATATTCCTTGGAAGTTTTCTCCTACAACTAAGTGGTTTAAATACTAATAAGGTCTTAATACTTTTATCAAAATTCCTTAATATGTCAATCCATTCCTTTAAATCTTCCAATTTTGTCTTTCTCATAAATATATTTCATCTATCATCAAAACCAAACCATTTCATGACCATTTTCTTGATTGTCTTAATCTCCTTCAAAATTGAAAATATATCAACTTTCTCCAAATCAATTTACCTTCTTTCAATCAATCCCCAAAATCCTATTTGGATCATATTAATTTCAAACTTATTGCTCGCTAAATTTACAATTAATGTCCATGGACCTTATTTTTGAAATCGCCAATTACGGTAAGTTATATTACGTTATATATATATATACACACTAATCGCTAGACACATATATAAACATACTAATTCTGTAATGAGCCATCATTTTCTTGATCTTGATTATCGATACAAACACCATATCGACTAACCAAACACCAGAAATTACCGGATCATTAATAGAAAGAAGTTAGAGGGTGAGGAATATAAAGAAATAAATATTATAATAAAAGAAGGAAAAGATAGAAGAACACAAACCCAACACAAGAACTCACGACGCAGGGGAACAAAATATAATATATATATATATATAACAGCTTTTGGAATACAAAATTTTCTTTATACATACCATCATCAGAGTACAGTACAACACAATGAAAAATAAATAGTAAATATCTAATGTTGAAGCGTCCTACTCCAAGCTCCTCCAAGTATCTGTAAATTCCAGAACAACTTGACTGCCCGTACAAATTTGGGCACCCAAGAGTTTAGGGTAAAACAAAACAAAATAAACTCTGGGTCCGTCAAAAGACTGGTGTGAGTAAACTCCAACAACTTAGTTTAAGTTCTAAAAATCCTTTTCGAAAGAAAAGATAATCGTAAGACTGATCTACACATAAAAACGGATGATTTTTTCCTTACGATAACCTAAAACCATCTTTAAAATCAATACTTTTCTGATATTATAATAGTGTCTAAAACAAGTAAATAGCAATTTAGCAGAATGATTGCATCTTACGCTCTACATACGTGGTATACAATCAAAACCGCGAGCTCTTATCGGATAATGGATTCCAGCTGGCAAGTTATGGGACCACCTTCCAACAGTGTATATCTAGAGAGGAATACATCGGGTTCAACAAGAACATCCTACAACCCAGGCTAAATATGACCGGTCCTTCATTTCGCTTGAGAGTATCGAATGTATTGTCACCAACGGTTGGGATCAACAACCGTTTCCCGAAAGGGACAGCATTGAAAGATTTAAGAAGCAAATGGATTTTCTGTAGATCAGGTGACAATACACCCTACTTGGGTGCGACCTACTTAGCCATGCGACCTACTCGATTTTATACCATTTCACGGCTGTGAGGCTTGAGGTTACGATTATTTACCTTTCATTGATAGCACAATCACTTTGAATGTCACATTGTCAGATCCGTTAATCACTAATTTATTTGCACAAAGAAATTCTGGATATTATGCTAAGAGAATAAATTCTACCACCAGATGTATATTTGTACAGACCAACATATGTGATCACGCAAAATACTCTATCAGTCGTTCGTCCATACACGTTCATTTTGAGATTGAATGAAACCGAAGGCACAATTTCCATTAATCCATCTTAGGAAAATTCTACCTAGGAGTAAACGAAGAAGCCCTTACACTCTACTCCATCTTTGATTTGACTTCATAAAACCAGATTCGCGACGCTACTGCCAATACGGAGTGGTTCTTGGATAATAATCCAACCGGTCTCTCCATATTGACAACAATGGTCAAAAACTTCAATAGTCGGTTATTTAACTTATCGAAGGAAAAATAAACAAACATCGAAAGCATCAAACAAACACTGGGCCCCTTAATTAATATTTCATTAATTAATGACATCTCCATTTCCTTATCAATATTTGTTAACCCAATATTTCCAATAACCATCTTGGCCTCTTACGCTATTGGGAAAAACATTTTCATATATCACCTTCTTTTATTTTCTATATTTAGAAAATATCTTCTATTTATAATTGAAAAACATTCTAATCACTTATCTCTTTCCTTAACTCGTTCATTCTATACTTAGGAAATATTTATTGTTATATTTCCGAAATTCCTCTTACTTGGGTTAAAACGAATGTTGTGTAAAACATCGTCACAACAACACAAAATACTTCGTTCAACTAAGTCTTTTTAAACATTTCTCTTCAAGACTGAATCTTCCTATTTGTCGGTCAAAATGAAATCAATCAAGTTGGGGTATAATTACCTCTCAGACCTAGACTGAAAACATCCTTAACTTCAAACAGACAAGACCACTTACCTAGAATATACAACATCATAAAAACCAATTATTCATTTTTAAACTGCGTATAAGTTCTCTTTCTATTTTTACCAGACTTAATTATTGATTTCCTTTCTGTTTATAATATTCTATTTTAAGTTCGTTTCCTTATTGGATTCTATATATATCGATATATAGATTTCTAGTTATCAAAATTTCTTAAAAGATATTCTAACTTCTTAAATTTTCAGAAAATTTCGCTAGCACCTCCTATGTATCGGTCAATAGCTCAAACCTTAACTCGCATCTCTAGGCCCTTTCCATTCAAAAAGAAAATCATAAAGCAAGCGACTTGCCGATTTGGCGCATAAAAACTCGTATGAAATTAAGCATGTACCTTTTTGTCGGGCACTCAAATTACAAACTTCATTCTCTTCATTCCATACTTGTTTTATACGTACTCATGCAGTTCCAATTTATACCAACTCAATTCGGTCATTTTAACTCAATTCGCTATTTATTCGCCAATTAGCTCTGTTGCATATTTCACTTTTTATTTGAACATAACAGGTTCAAATATAATTTCAACTTGCTTATAAACTAATCGAACACCATTTTTAATTCACGTTTCATATTCGATTTCGAATATAAATTTACCACCCCTTTTACATATCCAATGTCCAATTTCGATTCAAACTTTCATTAACTAATTATTCTTCAAATTTGCCGTTAATTCTATTCAATAATTAAAAATATGATTTTTTTCAAAAATCAATCCATTTACTCCACTTGAGTTCATATTTATTTTTCTAATAGAAATTCAGATTTTATTTACTTAAAATCCTTGTATTAATTTAAATAAACCGTTATGGTTTAATAACGGTTATGACACTGTTTTTATGAAAATTTGATTTTGACATAACTCAAAATCTATAAGACGAAATTCAGATTTTCTCTTCGATTAGAAAACTATTATCAAATCGGTCCTGACGATTCTCGTTTCAAAGAATTCCGACTTAAATTGAGTCATATATACTCAATTGAAGTTCGAAACGTCAATTTACGAACTACCGCATCGCGGCGAATTCGTTGTTAATTATATTTAAATATAAACATTAAAATGTCGTTTATTAATAAATTTTAACTCCATTCTAATATATTTTAATATAAAATATTTTAGTTTTCCAAATCCAACTCTGTGATATAAAATATTTTATTAATAAAATGTCGTTTATTAATAAATTGTCGACTATTTTATTATCAATTCATTTTCAAATTCAACTTCTATATTAACTTCCAATTCCTTTGGAAATAAATTAGTTTACTGAATTTGATATAATCGAATTCAAATTTTTAATCTGTTGGATTTATCTTTATTCAGATTAAAATCCGAATTTTGAAATAAAATCAATTGTTCTCCTTTTTGAAACGATTTCCAATACATTTTTAAATTCATATTTTAACTCGAACTTCCAAATTATCAGATGATAATTTTCTCATCTATATTTATAAACATCGTTTATAATTAAATTTCCTTTTTTATAAACTTAAAACTAGCTTCATTTAAAAAAAACTTTTTGAACTCAATTCCCTTTTTATTCTGAATTCCAGAATAAAAATCATCGTTCCTTTTTCGAAATGATTTCAGATTCTATTTTTAAATTCATACTTGAATTTAAAGTTACAAATTATCTCTTGATAATTAATTCACCACATTTATAAACATTGTTTATAAATTTACCTTTTTTATACATTCAAGCAAGTTGCATTTTGAAATCTGTTTAAAACCAAAAGCTTATTTTGGAATATTCTATTTATTATAACTTATCTATATAAAATATGGAATATATTTTAGTATTTTAATTTTAAGTCTTAGTTTTTATTTAATACAATCCCATTATCTTTACTGAATATAATTTATTTAAATAAATTCGATCTAATCGAATTCAAATCATAAATCCATACGGATTTATTTAATTCAATTTACATTCTGAACACCAGAATAGATTTCATCGCTTTTTTTGGAAACTAATTTCAATTCCCTTTTTAAATTCACATTTGAATTTAGATTTCCCGAATTATCCAAATGATAATTATTCCAATTTCAATTATAAACACCACTTATAAATTCACTTTAATTCCTTGTATTATTTAATGAAAATCATTCCATTTAAACATCATTTGTAAATTCACTACTTGTTTTTATTTTTCAAAACAAGTTAATATTTCTAGCCCACTCTAATTTCAAATTCTATTTTAGACAAATAGATTTTTCCTGTTTAAATCTCAAAATCTCTTTTCACAATATTTTTATAAATCAACATTTAGGCCCAGTGATATTTAAACATTCAGAAACACCCAATTATTAATCATAGGTTTTCTAACACATCATATATGATGATAATATATATGAAAACAAAGAAATAATAATATTTTAGAAGAATCCAGTTGGATCCCTCCAACCTATTTTCTTGCATCCACAGATGTTAGTTGTAGTGTCCAAAAATTCCGGTCCAATTTGATCTGACTAAATAACATAAGTCCAACCCACATTACACTGGAAATCAGAAAACTAATAGAAAGAAATTAGAGGGTGAGAATAGATAAGATACAAACTTAGAATAGAAGAAGAAGAAGACACAACATCAGAGTAACATGAATCTCATAGCAGAACGAACAACATATAATATATAACATATCCTTGAAATAAAATCAATATGTGTATACAATAACATTATCAAAGTACAACACTTACAACACAGCGGAAATAACTATAGCTATATGATCCTGAAGCCTCCTGGTCCAAGCTCTTCCAGTATATCTGTAAATCCCGATTACTTGACTGCCCATACAAAATTGGGCACCCAAGAGTTTAGGGAAAACAAAACAAGATAAACTCCGGGTCAGTCATGGGACTGGTATGAGTAAAACAGTTTAAACAGTTTAAACAAGTAACGATATCTCATAAGACCACGCCGTATAACGGAACGGGTTTATCCCTTATGAGAATCCAAATTATCTTTATATCAAAAACCTTTCGATATTATTATAATGTCTATCAACCACAATATAATAATCATCTAGCAGAAACGCTTTCATCTCACATTCTACATATATATTATACAATCAAAACCGCAAGCATGTATTGGGTAATGGATTTCCAACTATGACAACGTATGGAACCACCTTTCGCTAGTGTACCTCTAGAGAGGAATACACTGGGTTCAACAAGAACATCTTGCAACCCGGCCACACATGACCGACCACTCATTTCTCTTGAGTGTATCGAATGTATATCACAAACGGTTGGGATCAGCAACTGTTTCCCGAATGGGACAGCATTGACAACATATTTTTAGAAGTAAATGAAACTCTAGATCAGGTGATTATACACCCTAATAAGTGCGACCTACATAGCCATGCTGCTTGCCTGATTTTTGTCATTTCCTGGTTGTGAGGCTAGAGGCCACGCTTATCTCTGACAGATCACATATTTATTCACTTTGAATGTCACATCGTCATACCCACCAAATCACAAATTGATTTCCCTAAAAATACCACGGGTATAAGCTAAGAGAAATGAATTCCTCCGCCACCAAACGTAAATATGTTTGAAGAGATCAACTTATGCGATCTATTAAATATACTCTGTCAAACACTCGTCCATACAAGTTGTCCTGGGACTAGACAAACCGAAGGCACTATTCAGTATATCCATCTTAGGCAATCTTTACCTAAGATTTATAAAACAGCCCTTGCACTTTACTCCGTCTTCAGTTATCTTTGGCATATATTATTCACAACGCTTATGCCAATACGGAGTGGTTCTTCGGATAATAATCCATCCGGTCTGTCCATATTAACAACGTTAAAATGGTCAAAAACTTCGATAGTCGGTGAGTTGACTATCAAGGAAAAACAGGTGTGCAAATAATGATATTATTTCCAAATGGAAATTTTATCAATAAATCAACATTCAATATTTATCTCTTTAGTTCATTAATTTATTTATCTCCTGTTTCCATATATTCTAATTCTTATTTTCTATTATCAGAAAACATTTCTGATTCTTATTTGGAAAACATTTCCAAAACTCCTTCACTTGTTTTAAACCGATGTTTAAATCAAACATCGCCATGCCAACTCAAACCATTTCACTCATTAACTAAATTCTCTTAACCATCCTTCACTATCTAACCTTACCATTCCTTAGTTAAGAAGGGAGTCAATCAAGTTGGGGTATAATTACCTCTCAGACCTTAACTGAACAATGTTTTAACTTCGAAATAGTCAAAGTTTATCTTTTAAATCTTTAACAAACTTTCTTACGTAACTCTCTTTCGAATAAATCTCTATCTGATAACTCTTTCCTTCGAGTAAACTATATTTGATAAGCTCTCTTCTTCGAATAACTCTATTCAATTAACACTATTCGATTAACTTTAATCGATTTACTCTTATCAGTTAGCTCTATTTGATTAACTTAATTCTATTAACTCTATTTGATTCACTCTATTTGATTAACTCTTTTTGATTAACCCTAATCGATTAACTCTTATCAATTTACTCCTATCAAATAAACTGTATTTGATTAACCCCTTTCGAATACACTATATTCGATTTACTCCTTACTCTATTCAAATAAACTATATTCGACAACTCCTTTTAACTCTATTCGAATAAACTAACATTTGATAACTCCTTTCGAATAACTAACATTCGATAACCCCTTCGAATAACAAATATTCGATAACTTCTTTTGAATAACTAACATTCGATAACCCTTTCGAATAACAAATATTCGATAACTTCTTTCGAATAACAAATATTTGATAAGTTCTTTCGAATAACAAATATTTGATAACTTCTTTCGAATAACAAATATTCGATAACTTCTTTCGAATAACAAATATTCTATAACTCTTTCGAATAACAAATATTCGATTACTCTCTTTCTTTCGAATAAACTATATTCGATAATCCCCTTTTTCTATTTGAATAAACTATTCCGAATAACTACTTTAATCCTATTCGAACAAACTATTTCGAATAACTCCTTTAATTCTATTTGAATAAACTATTTCGAATAACTCCTTTTCGAATAACTATATTTGATAAATTCTTATCTCCGATTAACCAATACTCGACGAACTCTATTTGATTAACTAACACTTGAGTAACTCTAACTGATTTAACTTAAATCGATTAAATCACTTCGAATAACTAATTTCGATTTAACTCTTAATCGATTAACTCTAACTGATCAACTCTAACTCTAATCGATTAACTCTAACTCTAGTCGATTAACTCCTTTGATTAACTCTACGTCCATATTTAGTTTCAAATATCGATGATGAAATCGATTCTTACTTCTCTATATAAGTCCTAACTTATATATTCTATTTATCCAATGATAAATATTTTATTTAATTTATAAAATATTATTTATAAATTAATCTTCTCAATCTATTGGTTACAACATATTCTATTTAAAATCTTTGCTTTAAATCCATATCATGTTATACCCGTGTGCGAAGCACGGGTCTAAACTTTCCTGATGTAAAATTCTATTCATTTGCCAAATATCTCCTTATATGACATTCTTTTTCATTTCCCAATAAATCCCTTTTATAACTCAATTTATTTTCTAAATAAATATTTCCTTTTTATAACTCTATTTATTTTCTAAATAAGCATTTCCTTTTTATAACTCTATTTATTTTACAAATAAATATTCCTTTTCATTACTATTGTAAATATTTTACAATATTTCCTTTCCTATTCTATTTGTAAATGTTTTACAAATATTTCCTTTCCTAAACTCTTTTGATTTTATAACTGTTTTCTTTTATAAAATCCCTTTTTTCTTTTATATATAGTAAATCCATTGATTTTATATAAATAATTTATTTTCAAAATACACTTTGAAAATCTCCTTCTCTACATCCCAGTATTTCTTACGGTATTTAAAAATACCAATTCACAATGATCGATATCATTCAAACACACATAATCAATCAACCGATTATATATCACATCATATATCACTATATATGAAAAATAGTAAAATAAATGTTGAGGAATCCAGTTGGTTTCCTCTGACCTGTTTCCCTGCATCACAGATATTAAACAACACAAATATAAAATATTCTGATAAATAGAATCAATATTCGATTGACGATTTATATATATCGTTATCTATATTTCAACCAATAAATTAACAGTTAAATCCAAATAGTTAACACACATCAATCAATAGATAATTATCAGTTCTAAGAATACGTTATAAAAATATAACTGTTCAGAGTTGGTGAGTTTTACTCACATTGGATGATCATCGTTAATAACGATAACCATCGCTTGATTCAGATGGACAATTTATTTTGCTATAAATTGTAACGAGCCCTAATTCGCTCCCCGTCAGTTCCATGGTGTAGCCACCGTCCATACGATCCTAACAGATCCATCCGTTTGAAAGTCTGACATCGTATGTAATAGAAATACATTTTATAAGTTTACGCTATATTTAAAATTAAATAAAACTTAACACTTTATATTTGAACGGGCCTCACCCTCAAATCCGTTGGCCCATCCTCTTCAGGCCCATGATGAACCGTGTTCATCCCTTCTCCAATTCACGAATTAACTCCCGTACTCCAGCCCTCTTCAAAACATACGGCCGATCCTCCTTTCACCATTCATTCTCCCATAATCACCTAAAGATCCCACAAAAATCGCCACTACATCCTCATACAGATCTGCATCCACTCCTACCCAAATGACGCACTCGCACCTCTTATTCACTCCACGTCTTCTGCCTTTACGCCTCCAGCACGGTGTTATTCAAGCTTATGAGTACCAATCCATTTCCCAAATCGTGATTTGAAGCTTGGATTTTCTACAACCGTGAACCCTAGGTTCGGCTGCACCAAATCCAATGAACCAAATGAAGTTCGAACCCAATAAAAGTGATATCAAAAGGAAGAGGAAGTTCACAGGAGATTGAATATACTTGCTTTGGGATTTATAGAATTTTGTGGATTTTGTTTGTGATTTTTATTTTGATTTTTAAAATGGGCGAATTGGTTTTGTTTTTACTGGGAACCGACGGCCCAAGAGAAGTTATATAGGGGATCATATATTTTGTGTCGCTATAAGAGATGGGTGGGTGGCTCGTTTAGGTCCACAAACACTTAGGATATTTTACTTTTTAATATTCATTTCGCCTTCTAAAAATCCGTGTGATCACACACGATATTTAAAAATCATGAAATGGTCATGTAGCTACAGTTCGACATTACGGTCCCAACGAAACTGGTTTCGTCGAATTTCGACTCTGTTTGCTCACACAGCATACTTTTTACTGTCAAAATATCGACTGTTTTTCACATTAAAATCCCCTACTGCCACATACTGACTCTAAAAATCACGGAAATTGATATCTAGCAATAATTTAATATTGCAGATCCAACAAAATTAGTTTCATTGAATTCTGAAGTTGTTTGCAATACTGACTATTTTTAAAGCTCTAATTAACCCTTTTAAATATATAAATATATTTAAAAATAATTAAATTTAATATTTATGAATAAATATTATCGTATATATTCACAACAGAGTATCATGCAGCTCTAGAATATTCTTATATGAATTTCTAACTCGATATTTCAAATTCCGATTAAATCGATATTCGATTTAAAAATGAAATTCCTTTTATAAATATAAATAAATCATTCTAAATTATAAAGGAATTCCACAGCGACTTTTCTAAAATTTTATTTGGACACAAATCAAAATCTACACAATGAAATCTCGATTTTTCTCTTCCACTAGAAAATTTTACTTCACGAGCCCCGAACGTTTCTTGCTTCACAGAAATTCAACTTAAAACGAATCCTCTACGTTCAGTTGAAGTTCAAATCGCCAAATAACAAACTGTCGCGCCATTTCAAGCTCGAATTTAATTATAATATAATTATATGTTCAAACTTCGTTTATATAATATATTCGTTAATATAATTCAACTCTAAACTGAATTATATATTTTAAATAATCCAAATTACATAATATTGTGAATTCCACTATTTTTTATTATTTCTGAATTAAGTATATTATTTAATTATTATTTTAATTAAATATTCAAAGTTATTTAATTAAACGACCATTAAATTCTCTAAATCACTATTTAAATAATTAATTATTATATCGCTGAAAAATGCAGGTCGTTACATTAGCCAACATAAATAATACTCATCTTGCTTCAAGGTAGGATATCGTGGTATAAAAGGACATCCACTATCATATTGTGAGGCACATAGGGTCATCCGATAATGATACTACGGGCATGTAGTAATGGTACTACGGGAAATATCAAATCACCAATATATATAATCGCCACAAACACCACGCCTAAATAACTAATATATTTATAATAGCCACAACAATATTTCAATGAAACCAAACAACCAACAGCATACAAAAATTATTTAAAATAAAAATTCATTTATTATAAAATCATAAACGAACCAGAGAGTGAATTTACTCACCTGATTATATTATTCGATCCATTCTAATCCCAACTGATTTCAGAAAATAACCAATCCAACATCTGATTGTACTTTCCATAACTACAACTCAACGGGATTGACTTCTCGATTAAATTACCTTGTATAAGTTTAAATTTTGCATTTATCAGATATACGGATTATATTGGCTAATAGGATTAATGGTAAAAACTTAATTTGATTTAATTATCAATTAAACAATTACTAATTTAACTGATCTAATATAATAATTAAATTATATAGATCTTGAAATAACATATACCTTAATATTCCTTAATCCTTGTTTACTTCTTCTTATCTGAATTGAAAAACATGAGCCTACTTCAGGCTTTTACCCAGCACTTTAGAACCCTGATCCACGCCTCTCTCTTTGATTTCATCACAATTCAAAACCAACTACATTGATGAACTCAACGTCACAAACCTCCCCAAAATCACGTTGACCAAAATCGCGACTACCCAACCTCGTCCCGACATCCCCAAAATTGCGTTGACCATTTCTTGCACGTCACGACATCCGCATACCCAAAAACAAACCCTTCCTTACACACGCGCCTCGTTTTGATGTCGAGCCTCGACGTTGGATAAGAACCGTCATAGATTTAAATTGATTCCCCTTCTTCTTTTTTAGATCCATCGCCATTTTTTTCATGATTTTGAAACTTCGAATCGAGTTGAGGAGAAAAGGAAAACACAGGCTTTGATTTGCGAAAATAAAAGGAGGGGTGCGGTTCAATTGTTTTGAAAACGAAATAAACAAAAGATAGGCTTCTTTGATTTATGAATGGAAAGAATTGATCGCGAGAGCTCAATTTATAGGTGAGAGACAGAAAGATAAGAAGAACGTCGAGCTCAAATGGTATTGATAGGTTAGAATTAGGCATGTAGGAGAGGTTGAAGAAAGACAGCGGTATATAATTTGAAAGAACAAGGCAGGTAGGTTTATAGAAGAAACTTTGTTTGAAAGGAATAGGTAGTTAGAGTATGCATTGGAAAAGAATAGGTTGTACCTATTATTTAAATATATTTATTTATTTCGAGTTGAAATGATGTGATATCTTGTTTAATTCGTAATTTCGAGCTCTTATTTGAACGCAACAACAAGCATTCCTAGGGTTTAACCACTATTCTGAACACACTGGGACAGGTTTCACAGCCTCATTCGATCATATGGAGAAGATATTAATTTAAGTCAATATAAATTAAATTTGAAACAATCAACTCCTTGATAGTAAATTATTTTTATTATCGTTTTTATTCAAATAGAATTTCTATTAATCATTTGAATCATTTTGACTCCATTTTAAATTCAAATTGAATTATTTTAGATTCTTGTATTGCGATAATTATAAGTATTCGAAATAAATCGTATTTCATTTGTTAAATCGATAACTCAATATAAAAATTGATTTATATTATCATCTCAAAATTTAAAACCATATTAAATATTTATTATTAATCATCCAAAAATCTTGGTC
Source organism: Allium sativum (assembly GCA_030737875.1). Taxonomy (NCBI): domain Eukaryota; kingdom Viridiplantae; phylum Streptophyta; class Magnoliopsida; order Asparagales; family Amaryllidaceae; genus Allium; species Allium sativum. The sequence goes on from CM060924.1 coordinate 997,534,167, forward strand.
GTTACATTCTTCCCCCTTAAAAGAATTTCGTCTCCAAAATTACTAAGGTAAGAAAAATGCTATAAACCCATTAACTTTTAAAAAATCATTTACGTTGAAACTCAACTCTTTATATTTCAACAAATTTCAGTACCTACAAACTTATTGTTTTTATTCATATTGCACACCACAAATGCTTACATTCATTTAAATCCGTTTAAATTAATTTATTCACTTTGATTCATTTAACTTGTTTAAGTTAAATTTAGATTTCAGAATTCAAATTCATGGTTTTCATTTCAAATCTCTTTTGAAATAACATAAATATATACATATATTTATTTCCATCTCAAATTCAAAACATTTGAATATACTAACCAACTTGTTTTCTTTCAAACAAATCTCCATCGAAACTTTTCTAAGGTTGCAACTCATCACTTAGAAACTCGAAAATGAACACTGATGCTGCTGCAGTCATCATCATAATTATTTTCCAGCCACTGAAGTGTGTTCAGTGCTTTAACAATTCCAAAATCCTTCAAACACAAAACTATATTGTTCTAATATACTTTAGAAAATATTTTTCCACTTCCAGGGATTTTAAATTCTTAATTCTGGTTTTGAATCCAATTACAGTTCATCACATTTGTATATTTCATTCATATACAAGTTATACTTGTTTATATATAACCATTCTAGTTTTATAATCTCATTTGATTATAATAACAACCAGCTCATCCATAATTTTAGACAATTATACCTTTTATATCAAAATAGAATTTTATGCAAAATTATTTCATTTACCCTTTTCAAAAACATACTGTATTAGTTTATCGCGTTCAAGTGTTCAGAAATTCCAATTGATGCTGTGGCATCCCACAGTTCGACTTGAATTCATAAGCCACTCAACATACTAGCCAACACAATATAAAACAATTTTTATATCAATTTACAAATACGTGCTCTCATATATACACTCAACTCATTTTAGGGTACTGCTGACCCTATCTCTAATGAGTAAACCCCTACCAGAGCCTAGGTATTCGCTCAATCTAAGCCTTGATACCACTATAACAAACCGTCATTTTCCTGATCTTGATGATTGATACAAATACCATATCAACTAAAAAAACACCAGAAATTACCGGGTCATTAATAGAAAGAAGTTAAAGGATGAGGAATAGAAAAAAATATTAGAATAGAAAAAGAAAAGGACAGAAGAAGATAAACACAACACAAGATCTCGCATCGTAGATATATAAAATATAATAATATATATATACATACATATATATATATAACGGCTTTTAGAACACAAAATTTTCTGTATACATATACATACCATCATCAGAGCACAATACAACACAGCAGAAAACAAATGGTAAATATCTAACGTTGAAGCCTCCTTCTCCAAGCTCCTCCAAGTATCTGTAAGTACCTGAACTACTTGACTGCCCATACAAATTTGGGCACCCAAGAATTTAGGGTAAAACAAAACAAAATAAACTCTGGGTCTGTCATTGGACGGGTGTGAGTAAACTCCAACCTCTTGGTTTAACTTTTAAAAAACCTTCTCGAAAGAAAAGATAATCGTAAGACCGATCCACACATAAAAACGGATATTTTTAAATTATGTTAACCCAAAACCTTCTTTAAAATCAACACTTTTCTGATATTATAATAGTGTCTAAACAAGTAAATAACAATCTAGCAGAACGCTTGCATCTCACGCTCTACATACATAGTGTACAATCAAAACCACGAGCTCTTATCAGATAATGGATTCCGACTGGCAAGGTATGGGACCACCTTCCGATAGTTTATCTTTAGAGAGGAATACATCGGGTTTAATAAGAACATCTTGCAACCCAGGATAAACATGACTGGCCACTAATTTCGCTTGAGAGTACCGAATGTATTGTCACCAACGGTTGGGATCAACAAGCGTTTCCTGAAAGGGACAACATTGAAAGATTTAAGAAGAAAATGGAATTTATCTAGATCAGGTGACAATACACCCTACTTGGGTGCGACCCACTTAGCCATGTGACCTACCCAATTTTATACCATTTCCCGGTAGCGAGGCTTGAGGTTACAATTATTTACATTTCATTGATAGCACAATCACTTTGATTGTCACATTGTAAGATCCGTTAATCACTATCTAATTTGCGCAATGATATTATGGATATTATGCTAAGAGGTGAATATTTGTACATACCAACATATGTGATCGCTGAAAATACTCTGTCAGACATTTGTCCATACACGTTCGTTCTGGGATTGAGCAAAACTTAGGGCACAATTTCCATTAATCCGTCTTAGGCAATATATACCTAGGATTAATAGGAAAAACTCTTGCACTTTACTCCGTCTTTGATTTGTCTTCATATAATCTGATTCGCAACACTACTGCTAGTACGGTGTGGTTCTTGGATTATATTACAATCGGTCTCTCCATATTGACAACGATGGTCAGACTTCGATAGTTGGTTATTTAACTTATCGAAGGAAAAACGAACATCCATCCAAAGCATCAAACAAACACTAGAACCCTAAATTAATATTCCATTAATTAATCACTTCTCCATTTCATTATCAATATCTGTTAACCCAATATTTTCAATAACCATCTTGGCCTCTTACGCTATTAGGAAAAACATTTTCATATATCACCTTCTTTTATTTTCTATATTTAGAAAATATCTTATATTTATAATTGGAAAACATTCCAATTACTTATCTCTTTCCTTATCTCGTTTATTTCTATACTAAAGAAAAATTTATTATTATAATTCCAAAAATCCTCTTACTTGGGTTAAAACGAATGTTGTGTAAAACATCATTACAACAACATAAAATACTTCATTCGACTAAATCTCTTTAAACATTTCTCTTCGAGACTGAATCTTCCTATTTGTCAGTTAATAATGAAATCAATCAAGTTATGGTATAATTACCTCTCGAACCCAGACTGAAAACGTCCTTAACTTCAAACAGGCAAGACCACTTACCTCGAATAATCAACACCATAAAAGCCAATTATTCATTTTTGAAATGTTTTTACATTTCTCTTTCTATTTTTACCAGATTTAATTATAAATTTCCATTTTGTTTATAATATTCTATTTTAAGTTCGTTTCCTTATTGGATTATATATATATATATATATAAATCGATATATAGATTTCTAGTTATCAAAATTTCTTAAAAATATTCTAACTCCTTAAATTTTTGGAAAATTATGCCAGCACCTCCTTTGTACTGATCAGTAGCTCGAATCTCAACTCGCCTCTCTAGGCCCTTTCCATTCAAAAAGAGAATAAAAAAGCGAAGCGGCTTGCCGATTCGGTGCATAAAAACTCGTATGAAACTTAAACATGTAACTTTTTGTCGGGCACTCAAATTATAAACTTCATTCTCTTCATTCCATACCTGTTTTATATATACTCATCCAATTCAATTTATTCCAACTAAATCCGGTCATTTTAACTAAATTCGCTAATTTATTCTCTAATTTTCTCTTTTGCCTATTTCACTTTTTATTTGAACACAACATGTTCAAATATAACTTCAACTTGCTTATAAACCAATCGAACTCCATTTTTAATTTACGTTTCATATTTGATTTCAAATATAAAAATCCTTTTACTTATCCAAAGTCCAATTTCGATTCAAAGTTTCATTAATTAATTATTCTTCAAATTGGTTAATTATATTCAATAATTAAAAATATGATTTTTGTTTCAAAAATCAATCCATTTACTCCACTTGAGTTCATATTTATTTTATAACTCAAATTTGGATTTTTCTGATGGAAATTTGGATTTTGTTTGCTTAAAATCCTTATATCAATTTAAATAAATCGTTATGGTTTAATAATGGTTATGACGCTCTTTTTTTAAAAATTTGATTTTGGCATAACTCAAAATCTATAAGACGAAATCTAGATTTTTCTCTTCCATTAGAAAACTATTATCAAATTAGTCCCGACGATTCTTGTTTAAAAGAATTCCGACCAAAATTGAGTTATATATACTCAATTGAAGTTCGAAATGTCAAATTATGAACTACCATGTCGTGGCGAGTTCATTTTTAATTATATTAAAATATAAACGTTAAAATGTCATCTACTAATAAATTTTAACCCCATTCTAATATATTTTAATATAAAATATATTAGTTTTCCAAATCCAACATAGTATTTCTAGTTATTCTGAATTGTCGATTATTTTATTATCAATTCATTTTCATACTCAACTTCTATATTAATGTAACACCCACGGGATTCGAACCCCCAACCTCTCGGAAAGCAACACCACGCACTAACCACTATGCTAAAAGATCTTTGTCTTAGCTTTTCGAGAGGAGTGTTACAGACTACCCCCTTAAAAAGCCCAACGTCCTCGTTGGCTCATATCACTCACCACCCAGGCGTTGTGCATGTAACCCGCATCAGTACCACACCAACTGACATCTGCAGCATTACACACACAATTCTGGCTGAATATAGGCTCTGATACCAAATGTAACACCCACGGGATTCGAACCCCCGACCTCCTAGGAAGAAACACCATGCACTAACCACTTTGATTAAAGATCTTTGTGTTAGCTTTTCGGGAGGGGCATTATAATTAACTTCCAATTCCTTTGGAAATAAATTAGTTTATAAAATTCGATATAATCGAATTCAAATTTTTAATCGATTGGAGTTATCTTTATTCAGCTTAAAATCCGAATTCTAAAATAAAATCAATCGTTCTCCTTTTTGAAACTATTTCCAATACATTTTTAAATTCACGTTTTAACTCTAACTTCCAAATTATCAAATGATAATTTTCTCTACTATATTTACAAACATAGTTTATAATTAAATTTCTTAGTTTTATAAACTTAAAACAAGCTTCATTTAAAAAACTTTTTGAAACTCGATTCCCTTTTTATTTTGAATTCCAGAATAAAAATTGTCGTTCCTTTTTCAGAATGATTTCAAATTCTATTTTTAAATTCATACTTGAATTTAAAGTTACAAATTATCTCTTGATAATTAATTCACCACATTTATAAACATTGTTTATAAATTTACTTATTTTATATATTCAAACAAGTTTTGAAATCTATTTAAAAACCAAAAGCTTATTACGAAATATTCTATTTATTATAGATTATCTATATAAAATATGGAATATATTTTAGTATTTTAATTTTAGGTCTTAGTTTCTATTTAATACAATCCCAATATCTTTTCTGAATATAATTTAATTAAATAAGTTCAATCTAATCGGATTCAAAACATAACTCCATACGTATTTATTTAATTCAATTTACATTATGAACATCAGAATAGATTTCATTGTTTCTTTTTTAAACTAATTTCAGTTCCCTTTTTAATTTCACATTTGAATTTAGATTTCCCAAATTATTCAAATGATAATTTTCCATTTCGTTTATAAACACCACTTATAAATTTGCTTGAATTCCCTACATTATTTAATGAAAATCATTTCATTTTATTTATAAACACTATTTATAAATTCACTTCAATTTCCTGCATTATTTAATTTATAAATTTTTTAAATTCACTATTTGTTTTTATTTTTCAAAACAAGTTAATATTTTTCAAAACAAGTTAATATTTCTAGCCCATTCAATTTTAGATAAATAAAATTTTCCTGTTTAAATCACAAAGTCCCTCACGATATATTATAAACCAACATTTAGGCCCAATGATATTTAAACATTCAAAAACACCCAATTATTAATCATAGGTTTTCTAAACCATCATATATGATAATATATATGAAAACAAAGAAATAATAATATTTTCGAGAATCCAGTTGGATCCCTCCAACCTGTTTTCCTGCATCCACAAATGTTAGCCATCATAAATAATGCCCATTATGCTTCAAGGCAGGATATCGTGGTATAATAGGTCATCCACTAACATATTATGGGGGCACATCGGGTCATCCATAGGGCTGTCAATGGATATCCGAAATATCCGAAATCCGTCCGTATCCGCTCTGAAAATCCGAAAAATATCCGATATCCGAAAAGCGGATACGGATATCCGATATCCGAAATGCTTAGCGGATACGGATACGGATACGGCAATATCCGTATCCGATAAATATCTGTCCGCTCCGCTATGAATATATTTTATATAGTTTATAAACAAAGGCCCTAACAAATTATATAGTTTTCTTTATAAATAGATCTGAATTGGGCTGAATTGAAGAGCCTATCAACAAAAGCCCTAACCCCTAACTCATAAGGCCCCTAAGCCCTAACGCCTACCCTTTCCAAGCCGTTGGATGTAATCCAACGTTGTTCTCTTATTGTTTAACAGAACAGAGCTTTTCCAAGCCCTAATTTCATTTTTGTCCATTGAGAAGCAGCCGCACTGCCAGGAATCTTCAAGCATCGAGTTCGAATTCGAACTTTCCAAGAATCTTCGACGCAGATTTCCAGGAGGCAAGATTTCCAGCCTTCCAATCCAAGCTTCGAGCTCCTCCGTGCCAGGTCTTGCCGCAAGCAGCCACCAGCCGCCACTGCCAGTCCACGTCTAGCCGCTACCGTCTTGTCGAAGCCACCGCCCACCGTCGATCAGGTATAAGCTAAACCCTAAATTCATAAAGTGACTTATTTATTGCAGTTTTGTCTCTGATTTGCACATTGCAATTCATTCATGAAATCTACACTTATTTCATGTCTGGATTATTGCTTTTAGTGCTAATATTTGAACTCACACGGCAGATTTTTCAGGTTTTACATTTGAGCTAAAATGTAAATTAGTGGTAATGACATTGTAGAGTTTTTCAGAATTTTCATTTGAGCTAAAATGTAAATTAGTGGTAATGATTTTTCAGATTTTTCAGGTTTTACATTTCAGATTTTTCAGATTTTTCAGGTTTCAATAAGTTTACTTTATTTAACATTGTAGAGTTTTGACAATGGCGAATACCTCATCAAGCTGTAGTAATAAGGTCCAGGATATTTGTGGTAATGACATAGTCGTTGAAGAGAATCGAAACACTTCAAACACAGTTACAAATTCTAGTTTTCCAATCACGCAAGTATCTGAAAATCAGTCTATCGATCTAGACAAAGCCGCACCCTCTAATATAAGAATTTTGAAATCGGATGTATGGAAAGATTTTAATAGGGAAGTAGTGGACGGTGCTGTTAAAGCCACTTGTAAACATTGTTCTAGATTATTTAATGCAGCTACTACAAAGGGAACAACCCACTTGAAAAATCATCTAAAAACATGTCCAAAAAATCCTAGTCGTCTACAAGTATCTGGACAACAAATGTTGACTACCAAAATTTCTCCCAACAAACCAATTAAATTAACGAGTTGGAAGTATGATCAACATAGAAGCCGAATGTGTTTTGCGCGTATGGTTGCTAAGCATGATTATCCATTTAACATGACTGAACATGCATATTTTCAAGAGTATATTAGAAGTGTTTGTCCATCCGTTAAGTTCTTTTCTAGAAATACAGTTCGATCCGATGTTTTAAAACTGTATAATGAGATGAGAGGTAAACTACAAGAGATGTTTGATTGTTTGTCAGCCTGTGTTAGCCTCACTACGGATTTGTGGACCTCCGAACACCAAAACATAGGTTATTGTTGCATAACTTGTCATTTTATCGATGATGATTGGAAGTTGCAAAAAAAAGTCATTGCTTATTATAATTTGCCCCCTCCGCACACCGGGTCCGCACTTAGTGCTTCTCTTAAATCAAAAGTATTGCAATGGAATATCGATAAGAAGTTATTTGCACTTACGGTTGATAATGCATCAAATAATGATGTAATGATAAGAGATTTAAAAGATTGGTTGGTTGGTAAAAATGCGTTGCCTCTTAATAGTGAGTTATTTCATATGCGTTGTTGCATGCACATACTAAATTAGATTGTTCAAGATGGACTAAAAATAGTGCAATGTCTTATTGAAAAAATTAGAGAAAGCGTGAATTATACAAAATCGTCGCAAATTAGAAAGCAAAATTGGGAAAATGCATTGGCTCAAACTCGATTGGTTGGGAAAGGTGTGTCTTATGATGTTCCAACACGTTGGAATTCAACATATCTAATGCTTGAAAGTGCTCTTGAAGTGCGTCCGGCATTTGAGCGATTGGTTGATTTAACCCACGATTACAAATGGTTGCCATCAAACGAAGAATGGGAAATAGGAAAGGAAATATGTGAATGTTTGAAAATATTTTATGACGTTACACTTAAATTTTCGGGGGTTAAATATCCTACGGCTAATTTATATTTTAAAAGCATTTGTGATGTCCATGAAAGCATTTTAAGTTGGGAGCAAAACGAGCATGAGTATATTCAATGTATGGCCCAAGAGATGAGAATCAAGTTTGACAAGTATTGGAGCACTTGCAATCTAATGATGAGTATCGGTATGGTTTTAGATCCCCGTTATAGAATGACTTATATTGAATTTTTCTTCGATGTGATTTATAAAGAACATGCACATGTTTACGTTGCAAAAATTCGTGAATCTTTGAGATGTCTATTTTCTTTATATGAAATGGAATTTGCATCCTCTAAGGGGCAATCTACCAATTCTTCGTGTGATACATTTGATTCTAATCCCTCTAAGAAGAGATCAAAAATGGATTTACAATACATGGACTATCGTGGCAAAAGAATTGGTAGCTCACAAGCTTTGAGAACGGAACTTGATAAGTATTTAGAAGATGAATTGTTACCAATGGGTGAAGATGAGGAAAATTTTGATATTTTGATGTGGTGGAAAACCAATGGTCCTACTTCTCCAATTCTTGCAAGGATAGCTCGTGATATTTTAGCCATTCCGATGTCAACGGTAGCATCCGAATCATCATTTAGTAGTGGAGGTAGATTGATTTCCGAGAGTAGATCTTCTTTATCTTCGGATATTGTAGAAGCTTTGAGTTGTATTAAGGATTGGTTGCCATCCGATATTGGTAAAACTATTTTATTTTTCTACATGTTTTCAATACAATAATCATCTCATATATTATATAATTCTTTTGTATTCCTTTTAGCAGGTCAGAATGTTGAGTTTGTTGATGATGCTATGGTTACGCTATAAACATGTTTTGCACTAGAGGGTAATGGTAAGTCATGCTTGAGTTAGTTTCATTGTTTCATTGTATTCGATTTATGCACTATTTTTTGATATGTCGCCATTATCCGTACATCGTTCGGACATGATGTAGTCGTCCGTCCATTTGAGGTTGCTGTGCTTAGGCACATCAACTTGTAAGTAGCTGTGCAACTTACAAGTTGTTGTGCTTGTTCAAGCACAGCAACTTACAAGAACAAGATGCTGTGCTTGAAGGCACAGCAACTTACAAGTTGCTGTGCTTGAAGGCACAGCAACTTGAAGTTGATGTGCCTGAAGGCACAGCAACTTGAAGTTGCTGTGCTTGAAGGCACAGCAACTTGAAGTTGCTGTGCCTCGGCAGTCGGCACAGCAACTTGTAAGTTGCTGTGCCTTCATGCACAGCAACTTGAAGTTGCTGTGCTTAGGCACAACAGCAACTAGAAGTTGCTGTGCTTGAAGGCACAGCAACTTACAAGTTGCTGTGCCTCGGCACAGCAACATGAAGTTGCTGTGCTTCTAGCACAGCAACTTCAAGTTGCTATGCTAGTTGGCGCAGCAACCGGAATTTTTTTGTGCTGCTAAGCACTGCACAGCAACTGTAGGGTTATATTCATTTATAAATTAGATAGTTGATCATTTTAGTTTATATTTAATTATAATATATGATTGAATTTGTTCCCTCTTTTGCAGGGTCATTTTTTGGAAGCTTCAACCGTTTCATGAAGAAAAAATGCCGTGTTTTAATTTCGTATTTGCTCTAATTTGTATTGTATATGTATTTGAACCACGTATGGATGTTTATTTGAACCACGTATTTGCTTTAATTTGGTATTTGAACCACGTATTTGCTTTAATTTGTATTGTATGTTTAAGTCAGTGTGTGGATTATATGATGAAAAATTATTGTTTGAGTTTTATGTGATTGAATGAGATGTTTTTAAGTTGATATGTTGTATGTATTGTTTCAATTTTTTTAGCTATTGTTTAATGTCAAATGAGAGTTGTAATCTATTGTATTTTGTACATTTTTAAGTTCGGATTCGGATATTTTCGGATATCCGAAAATATCCGTATTTGCTAAGCCGGATACGGATATTTTCGGATATCCGAAAATATCCGCGGATACGGATACGGATATTAGTTAATAGGTATTCGCGGATACGGATACAGATTCGGATACGGATTTTTATTTTCGGATACGGATACAGCACTATCCGCATCCGTTTGCATCCGTTTACAGGCCTAGTCATCCACTAATGGTACTACATGCATCCGCTAATGGTACGGCGGGAAATATCCAATCACCAATATATATATAATAGCAACAAACACCAAGCCTAAATAACTAATATATTTGTAATAGCCACAATAATATTTCAATGCAACCAAACAACCAACAATAACATATAAAAATTATTTAAAATGAAAATTCGTTTATAATAAAATTATAAACGAACCAGAAAGTGAGTTTACTCACCTAATTTTATTGTTCGATCCATTTTGATCCTAATTGATTTCGGAAAATTTCCAATCCAACATCCGATTGTATTTTCCACAACTACAACTCTACAGGATTGACTTCTCGATTTAATCACCTTGTATAAGTTTAAATTTTGCATTTATCAGATATATGAATTATATCGACTAATAGGCTTAAAGGTAAAAACTTAATTTGATTTTTAACTAGATTTAATTAAATTATCGATTAAACCATTATTAATCTAACTAAACTAATATAATAATTAAATTATATAGATCTTGAAATAACATATACCTTAATACTCCTTAATCCTACTTTACATCTTCTTCTCTAAATTGAAAACACGAGCTTGCTTCAGGCTTTTACCCAGCACTTTAGAACCCTGATCCACGCCTCTCTCTTTGATTTACATAACAATTCAAAACCAACTACATTGATGAACTCAGCGTCACAAACCTCCCCAAAATCGCGTTGACAAAAATCGCAAGCTCATCACGACATCCCCAAAATCATGTTGACCATCTCCTGCTCGTCACGACATCCGCATACCCAGAAAAAAAAATCCTTCCTTACACGCGCGCCTCATTTTTATGTTGAGCCTCGACGTTGCATAAGAAATGCAATAGATTTAAATTGATTCCTCCTTCTTCTTTGTTTTTAGATCCATCGCCCTTTTTTTCTTGATTTTGAAACTTCGAATCGAGTTGAGGAACAAAGGAAAACACATGCTTTGATTACACAGGTTTTGATTTGAAAAAATAAAAGGAGGGGTGCGGTTTAATTATTTTGTGAAAGAAATAAACAAAAGACATGGTTCTTTGATTTATATATGGAAAGAACTGTTCACGAGAGCTCAATTTATAGGTGAGAGACAGAAGGATAAGAAGAACATCGAACTCAAATGGTACTGATAGGTTAGCATTAGGCATGTAGGAGAGATAGAAGAAATATAGCGGTATATGATTTGAAAGAACGAGGCAGGTAGGTTTATAGAAGAAACTTCGTTTGAAAGGAATAGGGTAGTTAGAGTATGCGTTGGAAAGAATAGGTTGTACCTATTATTTAAATATATTTATTTATTTCAAGTTGAATCGGTGTGACCTCCTATTTAATTCGTAATTTCGAACTCCTATTTTGTAATACCCCGCATTTTATAACAATTAAATAATGCATATATGTATATATATATGTACAGACATAAACTTTTAAGAAAAGAAAATTTTGAAGAGATTCCCGAATTTGGCCACGGGATTAGCGTCATTGCGTTTGTGGCAATTTTCTGGTCAATTTAGACCTATGGATTACAGAAAACTGGTTTAAGATGAAAGAGATACCTCTAAATGAAGTATTGCAATAAAATATGAATATAAGATGAAGGAAGAAGAAAAACGATCACCATTGTTTTTAAACTTATTAACAAAAGGCATCATAGCTCAATTGGTTAAGGCATTGGGTATGTAACATAAAGGTCCGGGGGTTCGAACCCCGGCGGCGACATAATATTTATCTTTGTTTTAGAGAGGTCCAACCAAACATACAAATATATGTACACATACAAATTCAAAATTTGAAAGGATAAGAATGCACATATAAGGAAATAAAGAAAATATGTATATATATATGAGAACATATATATATATGTTTGCAGAAATATATATATATATATATATACAAGAGATAAAATTAAAGATAAGGCTACAGTCAGTGAAAATGGAAAGAATCAAATAACGGTGCAACCCCGTTTGAATTTTCAAAACGAAACAAAAGTTGTGTGTATATATATACGCATAAAATGATCGTTAGAAGAATTGTATACATATAAGAAAATTACATGTGAATATAACAGTTAAATATTCCAGAAAATTCAAACATGCAAAATTCAGAAATTCAAAAAAAAATGAAAATCAAATTTCTTTGCCAAAACAGCTGGTGGGACCCGGCGGGTCGACACCCCTGTAGGGGGGTCGACACCGGGGTCGACACCCCTGTAGGGGGGTCGATAGGGCTGTCAATGGATATCCGAAATATCCGAAATCCGTCCGTATCCGCTCTGAAAATCCGAAAAATATCCGATATCCGAAAAGCGGATACGGATATTCGATATCCGAAATGCTTAGCGGATACGGATACGGCAATATCCGTATCCGATAAATATCCGTCCGCTCCGCTATGAATATATTTTATATAGTTTATAAACAAAGGCCCTAACAAATTATATAGTTTTCTTTATAAATAGATCTGAATTGGGCTGAATTGAAGAGCCTATCAACAAAAGCCCTAACCCCTAACTCATAAGGCACCTAAGCCCTAACGCCTACCCTTTCCAAGCCGTTGGATGTAATCCAACGTTGTTCTCTTATTGTTTAACAGAACGGAGCTTTTCCAAGCCCTAATTTCATTTTTGTCCATTGAGAAGCAGCCGCACTGCCAGGAATCTTCAAGCATCGAGTTCGAATTCGAACTTTCCAAGAATCTTCGACGCAGATTTCCAGGAGGCAAGATTTCCAGCCTTCCAATCCAAGCTTCGAGCTCCTCCGTGCCAGGTCTTGCCGCAAGCAGCCACCAGCCGCCACTGCCAGTCCACGTCTAGCCGCTACCGTCTTGTCGAAGCCACCGCCCACCGTCGATCAGGTATAAGCTAAACCCTAAATTCATAAAGTGACTTATTTATTGCAGTTTTGTCTCTGATTTGCACATTGCAATTCATTCATGAAATCTACACTTATTTCATGTCTGGATTATTGCTTTTAGTGCTAATATTTGAACTCACACGGCAGATTTTTCAGGTTTTACATTTGAGCTAAAATGTAAATTAGTGGTAATGACATTGTAGAGTTTTTCAGAATTTTCATTTGAGCTAAAATGTAAATTAGTGGTAATGATTTTTCAGATTTTTCAGGTTTTACATTTTAGGTTTTACATTTCAGATTTTTCAGATTTTTCAGATTTTTCAGGTTTCAATAAGTTTACTTTATTTAACATTGTAGAGTTTTGACAATGGCGAATACCTCATCAAGCTGTAGTAATAAGGTCCAGGATATTTGTGGTAATGACATAGTCGTTGAAGAGAATCGAAACACTTCAAACACAGTTACAAATTCTAGTTTTCCAATCACGCAAGTATCTGAAAATCAGTCTATCGATCTAGACAAAGCCGCACCCTCTAATATAAGAATTTTGAAATCGGATGTATGGAAAGATTTTAATAGGGAAGTAGTGGACGGTGCTGTTAAAGCCACTTGTAAACATTGTTCTAGATTATTTAATGCAGCTACTACAAAGGGAACAACCCACTTGAAAAATCATCTAAAAACATGTCCAAAAAATCCTAGTCGTCTACAAGTATCTGGACAACAAATGTTGACTACCAAAATTTCTCCCAACAAACCAATTAAATTAACGAGTTGGAAGTATGATCAACATAGAAGCCGAATGTGTTTTGCGCGTATGGTTGCTAAGCATGATTATCCATTTAACATGACTGAACATGCATATTTTCAAGAGTATATTAGAAGTGTTTGTCCATCCGTTAAGTTCTTTTCTAGAAATACAGTTCGATCCGATGTTTTAAAACTGTATAATGAGATGAGAGGTAAACTACAAGAGATGTTTGATTGTTTGTCAGCCCGTGTTAGCCTCACTACAGATTTGTGGACCTCCGAACACCAAAACATAGGTTATTGTTGCATAACTTGTCATTTTATCGATGATGATTGGAAGTTGCAAAAAAAAGTCATTGCTTATTATAATTTGCCCCCTCCGCACACCGGGTCCGCACTTAGTGCTTCTCTTAAATCAAAAGTATTGCAATGGAATATCGATAAGAAGTTATTTTAACTTACGGTTGATAATGCATCAAATAATGATGTAATGATAAGAGATTTAAAAGATTGGTTGGTTGGTAAAAATGCGTTGCCTCTTAATGGTGAGTTATTTCATATGCGTTGTTGCACGCACATACTAAATTTGATTGTTCAAGATGGACTAAAAATAGTGCAATGTCTTATTGAAAAAATTAGAGAAAGCGTGAATTATACAAAATCGTCGCAAATTAGAAAGCAAAATTGGGAAAATGCATTGGCTCAAACTCGATTGGTTGGGAAAGGTGTGTCTTATGATGTTCCAACACGTTGGAATTCAACATATCTAATGCTTGAAAGTGCTCTTGAAGTGCGTCCGGCATTTGAGCGATTGGTTGATTTAACCCACGATTACAAATGGTTTCCATCAAACGAAGAATGGGAAATAGGAAAGGAAATATGTGAATGTTTGAAAATATTTTATGACGTTACACTTAAATTTTCGGGGGTTAAATATCCTACGGCTAATTTATATTTTAAAAGCATTTGTGATGTCCATGAAAGCATTTTAAGTTGGGAGCAAAACGAGCATGAGTATATTCAATGTATGGCCCAAAAGATGAGAATCAAGTTTGACAAGTATTGGAGCACTTGCAATCTAATGATGAGTATCGGTATGGTTTTAGATCCCCGTTATAGAATGACTTATATTGAATTTTTCTTCGATGTGATTTATAAAGAACATGCACATGTTTACGTTGCAAAAATTCGTGAATCTTTGAGATGTCTATTTTCTTTATATGAAATGGAATTTGCATCCTCTAAGGGGCAATCTACCAATTCTTCGTGTGATACATTTGATTCTAATCCCTCTAAGAAGAGATCAAAAATGGATTTACAATACATGGACTATCGTGGCAAAAGAATTGGTAGCTCACAAGCTTTGAGAACGGAACTTGATAAGTATTTAGAAGATGAATTGTTACCAATGGGTGAAGATGAGGAAAATTTTGATATTTTGATGTGGTGGAAAACCAATGGTCCTACTTCTCCAATTCTTGCAAGGATAGCTCGTGATATTTTAGCCGTTCCGATGTCAACGGTAGCATCCGAATCATCATTTAGTAGTGGAGGTAGATTGATTTCCGAGAGTAGATCTTCTTTATCTTCGGATATTGTAGAAGCTTTGAGTTGTATTAAGGATTGGTTGCCATCCGATATTGGTAAAACTATTTTATTTTTCTACATGTTTTCAATACAATAATCATCTCATATATTATATAATTCTTTTGTATTCCTTTTAGCAGGTCAGAATGTTGAGTTTGTTGATGATGCTATGGTTACGCTATAAACATGTTTTGCACTAGAGGGTAATGGTAAGTCATGCTTGAGTTAGTTTCATTGTTTCATTGTATTCGATTTATGCACTATTTTTTGATATGTCGCCATTATCCGTACATCGTTCGGACATGATGTAGTCGTCCGTCCATTTGAGGTTGCTGTGCTTAGGCACATCAACTTGTAAGTAGCTGTGTAACTTACAAGTTGCTGTGCTTGTTCAAGCACAGCAACTTACAAGAACAAGATGCTGTGCTTGAAGGCACAGCAACTTACAAGTTGCTGTGCTTGAAGGCACAACAACTTGAAGTTGATGTGCCTGAAGGCACAGCAACTTGAAGTTGCTGTGCTTGAAGGCACAACAACTTGAAGTTGCTGTGCCTCGGCAGTCGGCACAGCAACTTGTAAGTTGCTGTGCTTGAAGGCACATCAACTTACAAGTTGCTGTGCTTGAAGGCACAGCAACTTGAAGTTGTTGTGCTAGAAGCACAGCAACTTCATGTTGCTGTGCCTTCAAGCACAGCAACTTGTAAGTTGTTGTGCCTTCAAGCACAGCAACTTGTAAGTTGTTGTGTCTTCATGCACAGCAACTTGAAGTTGCTGTGCCTAAGCACAGCAACTTGAAGTTGCTGTGCCTCGGCACAGCAACTTACAAGTTGCTGTGCTTAGGCACAACAGCAACTTGAAGTTGCTGTGCCTCGGCACAGCAACTTACAAGTTGCTGTGCTTAGGCACAACAGCAACTTGAAGTTGCTGTGCTTGAAGGCACAGCAACTTACAAGTTGCTGTGCCTCGGCACAGCAACATGAAGTTGCTGTGCTTCTAGCACAGCAACTTCAAGTTGCTGTGCTAGTTGGCGCAGCAACCGGAATTTTTTTGTGCTGCTAAGCACTGCACAGCAACTGTAGGGTTATATTCATTTATAAATTAGATAGTTGATCATTTTAGTTTATATTTAATTATAATATATGATTGAATTTGTTGCCTCTTTTGCAGGGTCATTTTTTGGAAGCTTCAACCGTTTCATGAAGAAAAAATGCTGTGTTTTAATTTCGTATTTGCTCTAATTTGTATTGTATATGTATTTGAACCACGTATGGATGTTTATTTGAACCACGTATTTGCTTTAATTTGGTATTTGAACCACGTATTTGCTTTAATTTGTATTGTATGTTTAAGTCAGTGTGTGGATTATATGATGAAAAATAATTGTTTGAGTTTTATGTGATTGAATGAGATGTTTTTAAGTTGATATGTTGTATGTATTGTTTCAATTTTTTTAGCTATTGTTTAATGTCAAATGAGAGTTGTAATCTATTGTATTTTGTACATTTTTAAGTTCGGATTCGGATATTTTCGGATATCCGAAAATATCCGTATTTGCTAAGCCGGATACGGATATTTTCGGATATCCGAAAATATCCGTGGATACAGATACGGATATTAGTTAATAGGTATTCGCGGATACGGATACAGATTCGGATACGGATTTTTATTTTCGGATACGGATACGGATACAGCACTATCCGCATCCGTTTACAGGCCTAGGGGTCGACACCCCCCAGATCCGGCCAGATTCATCGATGAATCTAGACTGTTTTCTTAACGACGTTCAATGCTGACTCAGCATTGCGTATATGATAAGATCATGAAAACCTATAAATAGACTAGTAGATCCTAGCCTAATTCTCATATTTTTAAGATGACGTCTATCCTTTATCATTCCTCTTCCTCCTCAAATATCTTCAGAAAATAAGATAATTATTTTAGGATAATTTTGAATCAAGATCTGGAGGAAAAGAATGAATCTTAACAAAAAGGTGTTCAGAATCAAATGCGAAGTGAGGTAATTTTCTAGATCTGGTCTATTCTATTTTTCTTCCTCTTTCTTCCCTTTTTATTTTAGTAAAATTTGTGGATCTATAGTTGTTAGGTTCTGAATCAATTAGGGGAAAATCATAGAATGATAGATCTGGACCAGATCCAGGATCTGGAAAGCATACGAGGTGAGTGGATTTAAGTTATATCATTTTTGATAATGATATATTATAGTTTAACATTCCCCCTTATCGTACAATGTGAATTTGCAAGAATAATTAAGAGTATTGAAATGTTATTATGACATGTTTAAATATGATATGTTGAAATGTTTAAAAATATGTTAAAAGGATTAAAGTGACGAATATGACATGTTAGAATATTAATATGGTAAGATGTTAGAAAATTTATATGTTGAAGTATAAACTTGTCAAAATATGTGTAGTGGTTGCCATTGTTTCAATTCCATGTTAACTTTTGACATTTATGTACCTAGACCATTAAGGGTAGAAATTGAAAAATTACATGTTAGTTTGTTTGATTTGAACAATTACATGATTAAAAGGATTACATGTTAGAATAGAATTTATTGTATGTCAGAAAGAACATGTGACATAATATAGGCATTGTATGATGATATGTAAAATATAGATTTACAGTAAAAATTTGAAAGAATAGACATGCCTAAATTATATAGAAAATTTACAGTAAATAAGAAACTAACTGCACTTAGACACGAGGTTAGATTACACTTGTGGAAGAAGTCTGCACGGAACCGCCCGGCACACCCAGCATCCATAAGTAGTAAATCTAACGTTAGTGGTATAAGTGCATAAATAAAACATGTAATGATGCTAAGACACGTGGTTAGGTCAACTTGTGGAAGAACTCTGCCTGAAACCGCCCGACAAATCCAACATCCACAAGTGTAGGCTTAATATGAGAGGTCTAGTGCATAAACATATATATAAATATATGTAAATAACAGGATTGATAAATGGCACTAATTTTAAGGCTTGTCCTAGAGGCAAGTAGAAATTATAACATAGCTTATAATAAACGGAAAGGAAACTTATTAGTAAACCTTAGTTAAGATAACTAAGTTAATAAGTAAACGACGATAAGTTGTAATGACGGTATAAGATGGAATTATGACTAAATGAGAAAGATCGAGGCAAACTTATGAAATGAAATAAGTTATATTTAATCATAAATGATAAGTGACATATTAAATAGAAAACATGCGAATTGAAATATACTAAATTACATATTAAGTAAAACATGTTATAGTAACCTTGAAATTAAACAAGAACATAAAAGGATTATGAATTATAGACCTTGGATCACAATCTAGAAAATAACATGTTATGGGCTTATTAATAGACTTAAATGGATTAAGTTATAACTAAAATTAATAAGAAAGAGGGCCCATTCCTAAAAAGATATAAGGGGCTAGAAAGAACTTGGTAACCTGAATAAAAAGTTAAGATGAAAACCAAGCTAATAGAAACCAGATGAGGTAAAACAAGCACATAAAAGAATGTTTAGACATAGGGTCTAATAACATATTAAAATGAGGTGCTTAGACCAGTCCGCACGTTTGAGGGTGAATAACCCAATGGGGTAGATCATTGTGGTGTCATGAGGCACGAGGGGAGCACATGTTCATCTGATTATTCTGTCAGCTCTGAAGGACTGGAAGGGGATGCACGTGGCTTCCTAAGATACGTAAGGGTGCTCCTGGTAGTCCTTTGTGCGGTGGTAGATGTTTAGGATGTGTACTCAGTGGTTGGGTCTGCGCGAAACTACCAGGTGGGTGGGCCTTGACTGCAAAAGTAGCTTTGCAGTCAGAATGCTGTGATGAGGTGACAATAGGGTGATTCGGTGATCGCCTAAGCAGGGAGGTAGAGGGTCACGACGAATAAGGATAGTAGATCGTCGGGTACCGGCAGCCAGTGGGATGTGAAAAGACTATAGCTAAAACCAAGAAACCATTAACCTTTCACTATCGAGGCACGGTGGTTGAGGGGAGACGCCAGTTGGATGTTTAGATTGTTTGTTAGGGGCAAGTCGCTTAGCTCTTTTGGTTTTTACTAGTTGAGGGAGGGGCCGAGATGGGGCCATAGCCACCATGAAAAACAGACCCAAGGGATATATGTATTTTGAGGCTCTTAAAGGCGGGCCTGTACGGATATGGAAAAGCTCTCAACCGAGTTCCATGTTTCTTGTATCCCCCTGCCATGGAAATCGGTGCACATTAGAGGATTCGTGCGGTTAAGGCATCGAGCTACAATTGACGATACGTACATGGAAAAGTCTAGATACATGCATGTCTTCTCTGGGTGGTGTATCGTAGACTTGAGGGCATAGCTCTGTGATAGAGTCTGATTCGATCAAAGGTGGCAGTTTGTACGCTTACGTAGCATTGTAATTGACAGATTTATGTGGAACGTAACGTTGTTATATAGAGATCCGTACATCACTTTGGCGTAGTATGAGGGACTACGTACATTTCTGTGGCATTACGGTGGAGACCATGCGAGTGGGGTAACATAGGGTGTACCATAATATTAGGGGTAGCTACATATATACTATATTAGGTTAATCCACTGGGGAGTATATGGGTACGACGTGCGTGTAAGCCTTGAGTGCTGTTAAGCCAAGTAACTTAATAAATAAGAAAATGTGATTGAATGGTATATGTAGGATTATACAAAGTGTATAGGTTAAATCCAGTCACTAGAACTTGTGTTCTGACCCCGTTCCCATCACATACTCATATGTTAGATTTGTGGCAGAGACATGATAGCTTTGGATATTGGTTATGCAGTATTATTACTATGGTAAGGCTATACTTTGATTACATTATATTTTATCCATTACGTTGTGAGATGTTTTTTGAGTTTTAACATATTTTATGTCTCTGTCTTTTCTGCAGGATACCAGAGCAAACCAACACGAGTTTCGATAGATTAGAATTTTGAAAAAAAATTTGGTCTGACCAAACTCGGGTTGTTACATCCGGTATCAGAGCTTAGGTTTAGTATTCCTATATAAATAGTGAGTGAATATATTTGTATTTTTAAAATATAGATATATTATATATATACCTAGATCCATTGAAGAATCCACTAAATAGAAAGAGTATAATATGGTAAGAATTGGGATGATTGTTTTGTACACTAAAGGAATGAATATGGAAATTTGGGACCCTTAGGGAATTTGGGTGGGAAGTGTACAATATATTTTGAAATAGAGAAAAGAGGATCCCATATGTTAATATTTCAGATTAGTGGGTTTGGAAGTAAAACATTACAAATTGGAAGAGGTTAAAAAGAGAAAAATAGATTGGGAATATATATAGTTGAGAGATCTGACTTTGTAGGAGTGTCGAAGAAAGCCTAGAAAAATTGGAAACCCGCTTTGAGTCTAACCCCACTGTTAACTTTTAAGAACTTGAAATTGTAAAAGTTTTGGGAAAATGGTTTATGGTGTTTTCAGGTTTTAACCTTAAAAGTTATGGTTTTAAATATGTAAAGTACACATATTGGGTTTTGAAGTAAAATGGGGTATATTTTATAAATAGTGATTTCTTGCAAAAAAATTGTCTAAAGTAAAATTCTCTTAACAAAAGGTGCAAATTATAGAGCATGTATAGCTTGCTAGTTTTCTTGTTATATTGCATGAAAGGATTTAAAAACAATGGTGATCATTGTTCTTCTTCCTTCATCTTATTTTCATGTTTTGTTACAATACTTCATTTATAGGTATCTCTTTCATCTTAAATCAGTTTTCTGCAATCCATAGGTCTAAATTGACCAGAAAATCGCCATAAACGCAATGATGCTAATCCCTGGGAAATTCTTTAAGCTCTTCAAAATTTTCTTTTCTTAAATGTTTATGTCTGCGCATATATATACATATATGCATTATTTAATTATTTAATTGTTATAAAATGCGGGGTATTACATATATGAATGCAACAACAAGCATTCCTAGGGTTTAAACACTATTGTGAACACACTGGGACAGGTTTCACACCCTCATTTGATCATATGGAGAAGATATTAATTTAAGTCGATATAAATTAAATTCGAAACAATCGATTCCTTGATAATAAATTGTTTTTATTATTATTATCGTTTTTATTCAAATAGAATTTCCATTAATCATTTGAATTATTTTGACTTCGTTTTAAATTCAAATTGAATTATTTCAGATTCTCGTATTATGATAATTATAAATATT
The DNA here is from genome assembly GCA_030737875.1 of Allium sativum. Classification (NCBI taxonomy): domain Eukaryota; kingdom Viridiplantae; phylum Streptophyta; class Magnoliopsida; order Asparagales; family Amaryllidaceae; genus Allium; species Allium sativum. The sequence continues at coordinate 997,555,952 of CM060924.1, forward strand.
CGAAATAAATTGTATTTCATTTATTAAATTGATAACTCAATATAAAAATCAATTTATATTATCATCTCAATATTTAAAACCATACTAAATATTTAAAATTAATCATCCAAAAATCTGGGTCAGTACAAATTCCTAGACTAAACAATATAGGGAAACCAAGTTCACAACCAACCCTTAATTCTAGAAATACTATACATCACCATCTTTGTAACGACTCGCAGTTTTACTTACTTCAAATCGACAAAAACCCGAACCCATGTCGATTCAACGCAAGCAAAAATATGTTTCGTTAGGGTTCGTCAGAGCAAAACACAACGAAATACAAAACTCATAGTGGAACAGATAAAATATAATATGAAACTATCATTGCAACAGAATTTTGTTTTGAAATAAAAACACTTTAAAATAAAAGTCTTATTTCGCATACCTTTGTTGACTCAACATAATATACAGATAATAGAGCACGTCCAGTCTTCGTATGAAGCCCTAATTCTCTGTGGGATTCCAAGTCTTCAAGCTTTCATCCTCGAAATACTCACTCGGATCTGACCCGAGCAATAAACACTCGGGTCAGGCTTGGGTTATATCAGTCATAAAACAATGTAATCAAACCTATCCATAGCGACCATAACCAAACACAAAAACCATTCATCCATAGCAACCATAAACCAAGTTTGAAAGCATGACTTTTTAGAAAAATGAACGATTATAAGCCCCAGGTCCCATCACACAATGCAAGCGCAAGCCGGAGGATGGGGGTTTGCCTTATAATCGCAAAACATGCTTAATATAGTTTAAACAAACATTTCATATTATAATAATGTCTAGGGCGTGGAAAAGTCCTTCCGAAAATAACTTATAAATCTTAGCTCGCATAGTGTCCCATACCACTAAGTTGACTACATAGGTATACAACTGAAAATCGTAAAACGTTTCGTATTGGAGTTTGGATTCCACTAAAATGGTTACTGATTCGAAAGATCTCTCGAGCACTCAGTGGATACCATGTTTGTACACAACACCGCACCCATTTTCTTAGGTTAGCTGAATTTAATCTCTACAACCTATCCGTAGGTATGCCACCTTACCTACTGGATCGACCGAATTTGTGCATAACATAAAGTCAAGCTGATCTGACCATCAGCATACCATCATACTGGGGTATGAGGCTATCACTAGGTCCTGTCATACACAAAGCTACGCACTTAAGCCATGCTTTGATCATCGCCATAGAGCCCTGCTTTTCAACAAAAGCCCTGATCATTGCTCAACACTTAGCATGTCCCATGGTCATTCTATGTCAGACATGCAAATTCATCCACAAGTACATTCCGGGAATTGGAACAAAACCGAAGGCATTTGATTCCACGTCCCCGCGTAGGAGTGCAAGTCCTTGCAATCCGATACTCTTCAAGTACGGTCAAATAATGTCGTTACTTTAACCTCTTGAGGAGCGAACCCGAGGCATCAACAAGCTATCCATCCGATGTGAAGAATACTGGTCTTCAACCATTATCATTGAGAACTTAATCCTTTTACGTTGTATAATTATTCGAAGTGAGTAAAAACCAGCCTTTCCAAATAATTAGCGCATCTTATAAAACCAATCGATTTACAGGATCTCATGAACCTCATTCCATTCTTTTATTCAATCCATTCATTAAGACTATATTAAGTTTTAAGACATCAAAACTCTTCATTTCTATCTCATGAGCAAAACTGGTAATACTCCATTTTTAATCATCGTATGTTTTGGTAATTTTAGTTACCTTTCAAATCCTATTCCTTCAAATCTAGTTGAAAGATTTCAAATCAAATATTCTGATTACTTAACTTCAAATTCCAAGTTAGATCTTTCAAATAATCCATATCGATCATTTGCCATTTGCCTCATGTAAAAACATGTTCATTCCTTTCCAAAAAATCTTTATAAATAAAGATTTCATTTTCTTAACTTGGAAAACTATCTTACCTTTTTATGGGCCAAAGAACAATATTGTTGAAGACATCATTCACAACAAACCCAAAATCATATTTTCCTTTTATATTGGAATCTCTACAGTAATCATATTGGTTTATAATCGATATAAACATCCATATCCAACAAACATAGGCGGGATAATGGCACAGCCTTTTAAATCCCTCGAATAGTCTAAGTCACCATCTATGGAGATTTATCTCAGTCAATGACCAACTTGGTTTCTATTCAATTTAATTAAATAGATTGGAAACTTGGATTCTATTTTACCCTTATTAATAATCTCATTTATTAATAAACAAGCTCCTTATGTTAAAATGAAGATCTTATTAGATGTTTAAATAAAGATCTTATTCAAAGTCAAAACCGGATTTCCTAAATGATTCACTTTAGTTGCTAAATAGCTCACTTTAATACGATTCATTTTTATCTTATCAAGTATTAATATATTTGGTCCAAATCACTTTTAAATCATTTAATATGATTTATCATGATTTTTATATAATTTAAACATAGTTTATAAACACCTTTTACGAAAAATCCAAATTTGGCACTTGAACTGCCAAAATTGGATTTTCGGTCAAGCCGATTTAGACTTGTAGGAAAATCCGACCGTTGAAAAATGTTTCTTTTTCTTTTATGAAAAGAAATTCAAATTTTGGAAAAAACGTGAAACGTTTCAAGAAAATATGACTGTTAGATCTCCCGAAATTTCAATTTCAAATTTCGAGTTGAAATTCACGAACTATCGCTATGCGACGAGTCCTATTTGAACCCAAAAGTGACTTATTATTAAAACTGAGTCGAAGTACTTCAATATAAGTTCAATAATTATTCATACCATATTAAATAACTTTTGGAATTCAATTTTCACATTTTTGACCCTTAGATCAATTATTCCACATTTAAATATTTAAATTAAAATTTAAATCATTAAAATGATATTATTCTTTGAAAATGATGATTAAAGTCTCAAAATTGGCTGACACCCATTATAAAAATAAGTAAGAACATTGAAACCATAATTTCGCAAAACCGAGTCCATTTGTTAGGCAAATGTAACTTCAAATTACTATTCACCGTAAAATCGGTTTACTATTCGTTTCAATATTCGATAAGCCATAACTTGTTCTTAACTTCTTCAAAACTAGTTCGTTCTTTTGCAAAAGTTCATTTTTATGAGCTCAATTTCATTTCCGAAAAAATAATGGAACTTAAATTCAAACTTTTATTTTCCCCGATTATTTTATTATAAAAATATCATTTAAAATCCAATTTCTGGAATGAGACTCATTCAACTCCTGTATAACCCGAGAATTTGGGTATATACAAACATCCAATAAACATAAACAAGATGTCACGTATCTAACGAGTTGCAACTAAACTCTTTAGTTATTTAACCATATATGTTAGTGTCAATTTGGTTTCTATATTTCTAGAAAATTTTACCATAACCTCCCCTATATGGGAGCATTGATACAACCACACTATTGCCTTAAAAGGCCATCCAAATCACATACCAAACCAAATGGTGTTCATAACCATTGGTCAACCTAGTCCAAATATCAGACACTAGAACATCCGCAAAGCAACCATATACTGTAACGCCCCGAAATTTCGGACCAAAAATTTGCTGAAAACTCCATCCGTTCAAAGGAACAACGACAGCTACCATTTTATTTGAAAAATATTATATACAACTTCAGTAAATGCTCTGGATAAAATTTTAATAAATACCACTCATCTAATTAACTGTTTGTGTGTAAATACAAATTCATACACAATTACCCTAAATATACCATCGTGCAATTCTGAGAAGATGGACATCGATGTTCATTCCTGCACACTTGATAAAACGTTAGTATAGCTTAAATGATAAACATGAAAGATGCACCAACACAAGATGTAATAACAACAACAAAATATTTTTATTAATAAAGCAGCTGCATCACTACCACTTGTGACCGCCTACGTACCTTTATCATATTGGGTAAGCAATTAGATATAGGATCAAGCCAACGTAGTTGTTCTTTACACAAAACATTTAAAATCAATATTTACTTCCAAAATACACTTTATATCATGTAAGGGTAAAATACTTTTTGTAAATACTCATTCTGAAAGACATCTATATATCTCTTGTAGAACTTTCTTTCAAAAGTAACATCTTTTTTTTCATCTTCTTTAGCAAAAACTTCTTCATAAACAAATCTCAAACCACCTTTATATTTTCTAATAAGCTTTTACTAATCATAAATGTCCTCAATCATCAGTTGTATAAATTGTTAGCTTACCGAAGCAAAGACTGCAGTCAACATAGTATGTTGAAATCATATGTGCAACATTAAATTAAAACACAAGCATAAGAAATTAACAATCATTTAGATGTCGGGAATACTCACAATTCTCCTTGCTAACTTCATGAAAAAAAAATTTGTAGATCATAATATAGTTCTTACTATCACTCCAAAGCAAGCAAGTCTCTTTCTTGAATCATCGCAACTCGCAACGTTCACGTCAAGCTACTCTGCTCTCGGGTTTGATATCTTTCAACCCTCTTTCACTTTGACTTAACATCCACAACTTTGATAGTTGGATTATCACATTATGGGAGGCTCAAGTCAAAATTTGAGAGGATTTGGAGTGTTGGGTATTTAAATATTAATTTTTAAAGTAAAAAAACAATCTCTGCGTTTAAAGAGATAAACCAGCGAAACACTTCACTTCCAATAGGATTTCATCATGGCTACTCTTTGAATTAGAAAAAGTGATACATATGAAAGTTGTTCATCATTAAAATATCTTTCTATTGACAAAACTTGAGGTGATTTGGTCAAGTAAAACAAAAGCTATGGCCTCTGAAAGTGAACCAATCAGTTCTGTCTTGAAAAACAAAAATAATAAATTCACTCACTTCTCACTAATTTTCCCATAAATTACTCTCGGATTTGGCAGAAGTGATTAAAAGAAAAGTTGTTCATCATTAAACTATCTTTCTACTATAAAAATTTGAGGCAATTTGGCTATGTAAATCAAAAGTTATGACTCTAAAACTGAGAGTATGTATTTCCGAAAATAAAAACCTAAGCCAGAAAATTACTTCATTTTCATGCGACTTTCGGAAAGTCTCCTTTATAAATCTCACAAATTGATCTAAATGAAAGTTCTTCCATTTTGAAATATCTTTCCAACAAAAAAATAATCACTTAATTTAGAAATACAGTTTGGGTGATATGACTAAAATAAGTAGGAAGATTTTTCTTGGTATGTAAGTAAAGCCACTGAACTCCTATCTCTCTTCTTTCTTAAGGCACTTGTCCATCATTACTCATAAAAACATTTAGATGGTGACACATGCCTCCTTAGGTGTCATGAGATGCTTCTACACATGCACACCTAAGAGGGTTATGTGTCCTTTTCTCTTTTTTTAGCTTACATAAGAAGCTTCTTATTTAAATTCAATTTCCCTTACATGAATTCATATATTCCTGTTCAACAACCATGTTAACTTAATATATGTAATAATGTGTGTTAGCATGCACGAGAGTGTCATGACCTTTCTGATAAGTTTTGGTCGATGAAAGGTCAAGAATTTGATAAATGATTTCCGGTCACATTTTCAAGTTCACGTTGAACTGAATATTTCTGTACACTAGTTTTAAAAATTATTTCACTATCACTCTTTATTATTTAAAAGATCTTTATTTTAGTTACAACTCATCACTTTGATATTTAAAATTTATTTGTAAATTCAAGTGGTAAATTGTCGGGTTGTTACATTCTTTCCCCCTCAAAAGGAATTTCGTCCCCGAAATTCTACGCAATACTAATTCAAAAGAATGACAAATATCCCACGCATAAAACTCTAAGTATCCAAGGCATTTTCTTGAAAATGTACTTTCAAAATAATTTCATAATTTGAAATTTAGAGTTAAAGACATACCTGGATATTATTTGGTTGGAACTTCCCATTTTGTGATCAACATTTTATCAATCTTGCAAGCTATTACTGGATCAGGCACGCTGTAGTTTCTTCTTTATGCCCAAATTCTTGATCTTGTTTATTCCAATCCACATCGATACCCAGTTTCCTTCCCATGAGCCTCCCTCGCTTTTTTTCTATAATTGCAGCCAATGCCAAACCGTCCAATAAAGATATACTCTTCTCGTGTTGTGCCCATCGAAATGTCCCAAAGATTCATCATACTCCGGCTCATTTGACTCATCATCATCAAGTAAGGATGTATTCTCCATGTTGCGGATGTACCAGAGAGCAATCATGAAACCCTTATTATAAGAATTTCCAAGTAGACTTTCAAATAATATATTCAAATAAGTCAAAAAAATTTTATAAGAAATTATTTTGTCAAAACTAAAATCATATTCATCAAAGTAGATCCAGGCTACACACTCAATGTAACGAACGCGGATTTTCAACCCTGAAAATCGACATAAAACACGATGTCGACCATCAAGCATCGGAAATACCAGATCATTAATAGAAAGAAGTTAGAGGGTGGGAAATAGAAAGAAATAAAGTTAGAATAGAAGAGGAAGACCATAACAGATATAATACGGATCTCACAGCAGAACGAACAAAAATATATTATAACAATACATTGAAATACAAAACTGTATTTATACTTACATTCGTCATCATCAGAGTACATCTTATAAATATCACAGCGGAAATAACTCTATATACATCAAACATTGAAGTCCCCTGCTCCAAGCTCCTCCAGTTATATCTGTAAAATCCTGACTACTTGACTCCCGTACAAAATTGGGCACCCAAGAGTTTAGGGAAAACAAAACAAAATAAACTCTGGGTCAGTCTTGTGACTGGCGTGAGTAAACTCCAAACATTTCAGTTTAACTTTTCCCAAATCCTTTTGAAGGAAATGATAATCGTAAGACTGATCCACACATAAACACGGATGGTTTTTACCTTACGATAACCCAAACTATTTTTTAAAACAACATTATTCTGATATTATAATAGAGTCTAATACAAATATTTAGAAATCTAGTAGAACGCTTTCATCTAACGCTCTACATATATAATATACAATCAAAAACCGCGGGATCTTATAGGTAATGGATTTCCAACTATGACAAGGTATGGAACCACCTTCCGATCAGCGTACTCTAGAAGCGATACACTGGAGTTCAACAAGAACATCTTGTAACTTGGCCACACATGACCGGCCATTCATTTCGTTAGAATATCCCAAATATTTTTTCACCTTACGGTTGGTATACCAACATAACCGTTCCCGAAAGATACAGAATTGAAAGAAGTAACAAATATGAATATTCTCTAGATGGTGACAATATACCCTACTTGGGTGCGACCCACGTAGCCATGTTGCCAGCCTGATTTCTATCATTTCCCAGTTGATGAGGCTTGAGGTCATAGCATATCTTTTAAAAGATCACTCCTTAATTTACTTTGAATGCCACATCGCCATACCCGTCAAATCACAAATTGATTTCCCCAAAAATATCACGGGTATAAGCTAAGATAAACGAATTCCTCCGCCGCCAACATAAATACATTTGAAATGATCAACTTACGCGATCTGCCAGATCTACTCCATCAGACATTCGTCCATTTAAGTTGTCCTGGGACTGGACAAACGAAAGGAATTATTCTGTAAATCCATTTAAGGCAATTTCTACCTAGGATCGCCAAAATAACCCTTGTCTAAACTCTCGTCTTCAATTGTCTTCGATATATTTTATTTGAAATGATAGTGCCTATACGGAGCGGTTTTCAGATAACAAATATGATCCCAATCTCTCCGTATCGACATCGGAAATGGTCAAAAACTTTGATAGTTAGTGATTTAACTATCAAACAGAAACATGTGTACGAACAACGGTCGTATTTTCAAATGGAAATCTTTCCGATCAATCATCAATCAACGCTGACCCCATTTAATAGATTTATAAATAATCATTTCATTTCCCACTTCCCCTTCCATATCTTTACCTAAATATTTCTCTAACTCGTCTGGCTTCTCCCAATCCTTGGAAAACATTTCCATTTATTTTAAACTATTTAATTTCTATATCTCAGAAATTATTTCTTATTTATATCGGAAAACATTTCCATCTTATTCATGCATCACTATCCTTCCACGTCCATCAGTCCCTAACCATAATTTTAGTAAGAGAACAATTTCCCAAATATTAACCCCGAAGGCCGAAACCAACATCAGATCGATACCTAGGAAGTCGTTTAACTTAACTAATTTCCAGTCAGTTCTTAATTTCTTTAACTTCATTTCTTAATTCAAAAATCATTTTATTTTATATTTTTAGAAAACATCACTAGTTATATTTGGAAAACATTTCCAAGTTTCATTTATATAGATTTAAATGAACGTTGTATAAAACTTTGGTTATAACGATAACGTTATAATACCTGCTTCTAAAATAATAAAAGTATGACTTTGATTCTTTATTTTGAATAAATAATTAATATTTAATTAATCAATTAAATAAATAACCTGGATTAAAAACGGAAGGTAAATGGTACCTTCCTGGATTCGATATAATTGAATTTCACCGTATAACTCTCTTCGAATAATCTGTATTCAATCAACATTTCATACGTTGGAATAAACTCACCATTTCAGGATAACTCGATTTATAAATTCATTTTTGAATTTATCACTTCCAATATTTTCTAGTTTCCTTTTTATAACTAGTTAAATCTGCAAAACGTTTGCTTTTAAATCATTATTGTAATAACCCGGAAATCCGAGCCAATTTAAAAATTTTATTTTGGCAATTTTAGTGAATTTTGAATATTTAAAATGAATTATTTTAAATAATAACAACGAGAAATTTATTTGAATAGAATTAGAATGAATATATTTATTTGAACCGATGTTAGAATATAAATATTTATTTTATATTATAAAAGGAATTGAAAATGGCACGGTAGTTCGAAAATTCGATTTCAAATTTCAAATGATTGTACAGGATTCAAAATAAACCGGATTTTGGAGAAACCAAAAATATTGAATCTATTTGAAAATATCTTTCCAACGAATCTGAAAAATTGAAATTTCACAGCAGGAATAAAAAGATATGCCCAGTTGAAAATTCAGAATAGTCGCTATGGAATTCTGGCCCTTAAAAATGGAAATTTTGCAAACGACCTCGGTTTTCAACGAAACCCCTTTTGTTGGATCCGAGATGTAGAATTATTGCTAGATTCCAAAATTCGTAATTTTCTAAATCAATATGCGAGCATGGCAAAGGAAAACGCGTTTGACCCGTTTTAGTTGACTTCAGTCGACTGGAAAATGGCCAATTTTCAAATAGTCTCAGAATTTGATGAAATTAGTTTTGTTAGAAGCGTATCATCAATACAAAGCTAGAAAATATTTTTCAGGAATTTTTAGAGTTAGTATGTGGCCTTGATAAATTGAAATGTGCGTTCAAATTCAATATATAGAATTATATTTTGATTTTGATGAAAACTGATCGAAACGATCGAATCAGCTGTTGAAACATATTCCATTGTGTTCGGAATGGGGGTAATTAGCAATGGACAACAGTCGTTGGGTCTCGGTTGGGGTTCAAAATAAAAAGGTACTTTTTGGGAGAATTAAACTAAATTATTATATATATTATTAGCATGGTCAACACCCCTCCCTTATATCCTTTCTCTCTCCCCGTTATTCTCAAAAAAGAAATCGAAAAAAAGAAAAAAAATAGCAGCAACGGAGACCTAGCTCCGTCGCCACCGATGGAGCGCTGCCCCCCCTCTCGCGCCAGGCGCCGCCGGCGAGACCCTCCCCCCTTCGCTCCTCTCTCCCCTTTTTCTAACAAGACCCGTACTCCCCCCTCAGCCACCACAGTCCGCCGCTCCGCCCTGCCTCCACCTCCGTGCAGAAAACCCGACCTTCGCAACTCCGAAACCCCACACCCCAGATTGACTTTGATCCAGGAAACCCCCCCTCCCCCCGCCTCCTTTTCACTGTAAGTTTATTTTATTTCATTTTTAAGCCCTCTTTGATTTTGGATTTTTGGTTAGCAAAAAGAAACGATTTTTCGTAGCAAAAAGGAATGTTTTTTTATGAAAGGATAGGATTTTTCAAAATGGAAAAATAGAATTTTTAGAAATGAAAAGGTACGATTTTTAGAAATGAAAAGATACGATTTTTAGCAATGTAAAAACATGATTTTTATATAAAGAGATTCGATATAAAAATATGATTTTTATATAAGGGATTTGAAATAAAGATATGATCTTTACTATGAAGTTAGATTTATAAAAATAGGATTTTTATATAGAGATTAGCGAAGTAAAGATTAGATTTTTATATTATAGAACGAATAAAAATATGATTTTTATATTATAGGAAGAATAAAAATATGATTTTTATTATATGAACACCGTTATAAAAATAGAATTTTTATCTATATAATAGCGGTATAAAAATAGAATTTTTATCTATATAGTAGCGGTATAAAAATAGAATTTTTATCTATATAGTAGCGTTACAAAAATGTGATTTTTATATACATAGCAACAATATAAAAATGTGATTTTTATATATGTAGCAAACACGGACGACGAAAGTGACAAAAGGCGAGCACGCCGAAGATTTTCTACATATGAAGAGTCGCGGCGTTTGGTTTAGCTCTTGGTGAGAACTCCTCGCTTTTAATTTATTTTCTAGTTGAAATATATACTAGGATGAAGACGGTGCTTAGCAGCACCCGACACCCGTTGTCCACAGACCATGGATGACTTGTTTGTTTAATTGGTGTGTTGTGAAAGTTGACTGTGTGATGTGGAATGGAATAAAATATTTTATAGTGGAAAATATTTTATAGTTAAAAATATAATTTTTAATGTGTATATAAAATAAATAGTAATAAACAAATCGGACGATTTGTTTATATACACTGATTTGACTGATATTGATTGGGACGATAAATTTTACACATCGCCCAACTGCACAAATAAAAATCTGTGTTTGTTGATTTGAATCCCCACACGGGTGTTGGGATGATATTGACGTACACTAATCCCAATTGTTTAGTAGTATGTCGACCGATTGGTTGACAGACTGTGTAAGCGTTAATTATTTATATTTAATACTTATGCAGTTGTGTGGTGCACTTTGGATGATGGTTGATTATTTATCATTGCTATTATATACATGTGTTGTATAGAATCCATATAAATAATATTATATGGTAATTGAGTGGGTCTCATTCCAATTTAGAAAATAAAGAACATATTTCATGTGTTGAATAAAATATATATTCATGTGTTGAATAATAGAAAATTCATGTGTTGAACAGAATAAATTCATGTGTTGAATAGAATAAATATTCATGTGTTGAGTAAAATATATATATTCATGTGTTGAATAATAGAAAATTCATGTGTTAAATAGAATATCATCGATATATAAATGATAATATTAGAGATTTGAAATCTGATTTATAAAATACGTTTTGAAAGGAAATCGACGAAATATATATATTATATATATAATGGCTTGAATAGAACGCGCCGCGCTGCGGTAGTTCGCAAATTTCGACCATTGACTTCGAACGGATATTTCGGGAGATCCGACCGTCGGATTCTCCTAAAACCGAAACCATTGGGTTCGTATCGAAAAGAGATTTCTAACAATATTAGAGATTTGAAATCTGACGCATGGATTTGGAATTATGTCCAAATCAAATTTGGAAAAGGTCGTTGTAAGTGCAGTTCGATGGCCGTTCATGGAAATCGATTGTACGGGCCTTGATAAAATTATTAAAAATAGTAATAATTTATGTAAAATCATAAGAAATGATTTGGAAAGAATTGGGATGAAAAATTCCATATTTGAAAAGATAAGAATAGATTTTTATCGAAATGAACTAGTTTTGAACTAGAATTAAAATCCATTTATTTTTGAAATAAATAAATTGGATTTGAATGGGTTTTAGAAGTAACTAGGATTTCCAATAATTGAATTGGAATGGATTTAAATTGAAATTATCTTTGGAATATTTTGATGTTGGATTTCGTGATTATACAGATATTGTTATGAAAATTTGAAAGATATATTTATATCATTATTTCCAATAAGATATTTGTTGGTCGTAGAATTTGATATTGAATATAAGCCGATATTTTCTATTCAGAGCCTTGTATTTAATATCAAATGGGATTTGGGTTGTCGTGAATGGTATCTTTAATAATACTGTTCTTAGACCCAACGGAGTTAATAAAATCAGAAATTAACTGGAGATTAGGTAAGTTGAATGGTTTCTTGGGTATTGATCTGATGTTGGTTTCGGCCTTCGGAGTTATTACTTAGGGAATTGTTCACTTGCTAATTTACGGTTAAAGGCTGATGGAATATAATGTGATTTTGGGTTTATAGTGAACCGTGTTTTAAATGACATTGGTTCTTTAACCCAGTTAAAGACAAGATACGATTTCCCAAGTTAAACAATCATTGATATTGATTTTTGGGAAGATTAAAACCAAGTGGAGTTTTAATGAATCTTTAATTAGAATGAAATGATTGAGAATGGAGTATCACCAGTTTTGCTCCAGGCGATAGTTAAATCTTTAATTAGATTTGAACGTGAAATGGTATTTGAATTTACCGATAACACGGTGGTGATAGATATGAAGTATTACCGGTTTTACTTCATGGGATGAATAGGTTGGGATCGGGAAATTAAAACAAATGATTACTTCGGTAAGGTTCGTTGATCCCAACTAGTTTGGATAAAACATAATTTGGTTTAAATTGATATTCAAAGGAGGATTAAAGAATAAATTTAAAGAATTTATCTTTGATAAAATTAATGGGAACCTTTCCCAAAGTATAAGAATATTTGAATAAAAGAATATTCTGAATTGGAATGAGGCGTATGTTGTGTTTGTGTAACACTTGTTTATTATATACGCGAGTTATTCAGAAAGACCGGGTTTATCCCATTCTGAATAACTGATTCGACGATGTGTCAAGGATGAAGACGGTGGTCGAAGACCAGAAGTCTTCACATCGTTTGGATAATTACTGATTATCTTGATTGGGCTGTACGCCCAAGAGGAGGGAATCAGTTGGTGATCATCCAGACGTACTTGGAGATCGATGGATATGCGAGGTACAAGGTGCCTTCGGTTTCGTTCAGACCTAGAACGAACTTGTAAATGGACTGTGTGTCTGACATTGGATTTTATTCTGTGTGTTGATTTCTATTAAATATACATCTGTTTGGAGGCGGAGAATTTATTCTCTTGCTTAACGCCCTTCTCTGAGACGTACGAGCTCAGAGGTTATATATTGATAGATATCAATCGCATGGAGTGAATTGCCTATGTGGCATGCCTAAGTGGCAAATGATCAAGGATTTTGTTGAAAAGCAAAATATTGTTGTTGATGATCAAAGCACCGCCTGTGTGGCTTAGCTTTGTGTAGCGTTAATTCGCGAGCCTCACTCCCCGGTTGTGAACCAGAAACGGGAGAGGACATCAGGGAGGGCATGCGTTTCTTTCTAGCTAGGGTGGTGTCAGTGACCTATCAGCCCTTACATTTATATTAATTTCACATGTGTGGTTGTTGGATTGCCAGGCGCCTCGGATATATCGGTGACTATGTGGAGCCGATGGACTCATTTGGCTCATTTACGCCCCAAAGGGTGGGGAAACGCAATGTTCAGGCATTTTAATCCACATCGGTGGACTGGCCCTGACGATCCAAGGGTCACTCGAGCTCTGATCCTGAGGCTCGGGCTAGACAGTCTCGAATTAGTGAGGACGATCCCTTGCCTCGGTTCACGGATGGAAATCCAATTTCCAATACGTGACTTTGTGGTTTTGATTGTAGAACCTATGTATGGCGACATAGTGGTATGGGGCACTTATTTCGTCTATGATTGATACTAATGATTGAAATTGTTTTGACACTATACACTTATAGTAATAATAAAAGATGAAATTTAGCGTATCAAGCATTCTTTGGCTATTATAAGGTAAAAACCCTATCCTCCGGCTTGCGTTGCATTGTGTGATGGGACCTGGGTCTTATAATAGCTTCATTGTTCTTTATTTAGCATTGCGCTGTTGTTTTATGCACTGGTATTCTTGGGAGGAAACCCGTTCCGTGTTATACAGCGTGGTCCCTTTATTTACCTAACTTTAAATTAAAGATTAATGATTATTTTAGTTCTCACACCAGTCACATGACTGACCTGAAGTTTATTGTTTTAACTTAAACTCTGGGTGCCCTTATTTTCGACACGGGCAGCTAGTAGTTTTGATTTTGCAGATTTATATTCATAGGAATCTGGTTTACAGCTGGAATGATATCCGGAAATCTCTGTATCCGTATATCTCTTTCAGTTGTGTATTGTATTATTTTCCGCTGCTATGTAATGTATTGTAATCTATGATATTTATCAAATGTATTTTATTCATTCATACTCTGTATATTCTTGTATTCTGATGAAATTGTTGTAATAAACAATGAAATGTTCTTTTGTTTGCTTTCCGATTTGTCGTGTTCTCAAAACAATCGTGGGTTTCGAACGGTCTTGGTCGATTTAGCGATCGATTCGGATCGAGTGAAATTCCTTGATGTTACATTTGGTATCAGAGCTTTGCTTTACAGAGCTCGGAGAACAAGACACATTAGAACCATACGAAAGAATTCATCAGATATTGGATTAGTAATATCCAATGAGAATGACTTGTTAGAGATGGGATCAGTAGTATCCTAGAACGAGTGTGAGGAGTATATTTTTAAAATGAAAACAAATTTTGGTTTGAAAATTCAAATCAATTATTCGTATTTGAATATTTATTTGTATTGAATTTGGACAATCCAGTATATAAAGATTTTGCGTATACGTCTGATCCACGTGTATTTGAAGTTTTAATATACTGGATAGATATAGAATCACACTTAGTCGCCCGAAGAAGATACTGATGATTGAGATCTCATCATCAATGTTGGTGTTCGAGTTTCGAAGGTGTGATATTTATATGTTTCCATTAGACTGGTGTGAGAACCAAAATTAGATAGGGCTATTATTGTGAATTGGCATTAAAAACATGATTTTCTGTATATGTATCAAAATTATGCGTTTGAAATGATAATCAACTAATTGATTGATGGTTGTGTTGTTTGATTATTGTTTGATTAATTAAATATTGAATCTTTAGCCAAATTGTATGTAACAACCCGCATTCTACGCATCGGAGGATCGTAGAATATTTATTTCTTTCCCATATGAAGTCGTATGGTCATGTAACTTTGGGAAACAACCATTAGACTCATTTCTCATGTTCATGATTTTTGTCGATTTTTAAATGACCGTTTTGCCCCTAGCTGATCTTGTTTCGACCATAACTTTTGATTGGAAAGGAATTTTGACCTGAAACCACTTCCATTAGATTATTTTGATGATTTACCTTTCTGTAGAGTGGTCATAATAGCCAAACGGACTTACCGTTTGGGAGATATGGCTGAAATAAGGTTTGGAATGTGAAAAACTGCTTAACCGGGCCAAATAGGGTGATTAGCGAATGGGCCCATAATCCATTTCGGGATTAGGGTTATGGGAAGGCTGAAAGGAGTTAGAGATTCATTCCGTTTCAGTTTTCTAGCCTCCACTTACCTCTTAGAAACCCTAAAAATGGCCTCCAACCTCTAAATCACCTCCAAATCATCTTCTAATCAAGGATTAAGCTTAGCAACCTCAAATCAAGGGAGAACTTCACCAAATCAACGTTAGAGCTACTGTTTAGCATTGGGATTCGCACCAAATCAGAGATTTATTTCAGATCTAAGTCTTATTTGTGGCTAAGGTGAGTGATTTGCATAGTTCCTCACTAATTATGGCTAATTAAGGGTAATTAGTGTTAATTAGCGAATTTAAACATGATAAAATTCTGGAAAAATATTTATAAAATTCGAAATGATGTTTTAGACCTCTGATATGAATTTGGGTTAATTTGGTTAAGTTTTGCTAATCACATCATTAGTTTCACCTAAACATGCTAAAGGGGGAATATGGGGTTTTGGCTAGGTTTGATCCACTTTAACCTAACATATTGTTGTTTTGATGTTTCTGGTTGATTACACATGTTGCTATGACTGTATGGTATGCTTTGTGATTGATTGGAATAGTTGGAATGGTCGAAAACGCCGTTGAGTGGCGTAAATTGCTTACTGGAAAAAAAAATGCAGGAAGACATCCGAACCGGATCGGATCGGTAGGAGGACCCGATCGGCTCTCACACTCCACACTTCGATTCACTTGTACTTCTCGTGGCACGCCTCATCCGATCCGACCCGCCTGGTGTTCTCCGACCCGATCCGCCATGGTACCCCGACCCGAACCGATGTACTTCGACGAGGCTTGGAGACTACGACCCGACCCAGGTTGATTAGAAGGAGACGATCCGAACCGTGGCAAATTGGAGGACCCCGACCCGAACCGATGATGGCGACTGGCGTGGAGACTCGATCCGATCCGCTGAGGTGAAGATGACCCGATCCGATCCAGAGAAGAAGGAGCACTCCGATCCGAACCGAATTGATGACTAGGGGTAGATCCGAACCGATCTGGAGATGACCAATAACCTGAGATGCAAAGGTAGTCCAAGTGGAAGTTAGAGCTCAGGATCCAATGGGGAACCAACGAGTTCACTTCATGGTTGGGCTTTGCTGCGGGACGTGTGCTAAGGAGTTGTCGACGTTCATAACTTCGATTCACCACTGAAAATGGATGATGGGCTACTTATCAGTGCAGTAGAGTCATTATGACTCGAGAGGCTAGGTGATGGTAGCAAGATTACGTTATCAGTGCAGTAGAGTCATTATGACTTGAGGGGCAAAGTGATGCGTAGTAAGACCATGATCCAGTGCAGTGGGGTCATTGTGACTCCATGGGGTAGAGTGGACATAGTAAAGGATTAGTGAGGCTATGCGCCAGTGCAGTGGGGTCATTGTGACTCCATGGGGCAAAGTGGACATAGCAAAGGATTAGTGGCTATGTATCAGTGCAGTGAAGCCATTTATGACTTCATGGGGCAAAGTGATCATAGCAAGGTATGTTGGGTGATCGAAGTGTTGAATATCGTATGCTTTACACACTGAGTTAGAGATGTGAGGATAGTTGTTATGTTTGATTGTTTGCCATCACTATGACATGCACACCCCCACCCCCGTTACCTTTACACCATTTGAAATGGCATCTTAGAGTGTTGTACAGTATGTAGTGCTAACTCTTTGGTCGCAGGTCCAGGTTCAGGTATGTTTTAGTCTACCTGTTATTGTTCTGTTTAGATGCTTATCGCTCATACCAGGCTTTATGTATGACCCAGAGTTTTATGTCTCCTCTTATTACTCTGGGTGCTCACACGAGCAGACTAGAGACAGGTTAGCTGGTGATGCGCGAGTAGTTGATTCGGAGGCGAGCAAGAGGCTTCCACGTATGATATATAGATATTCTCCCTGTGTCGTTGGTGGTCGCTTCTTGGGCATTAGTAGTGTACCTCCTTTATCTTAATTTTGCTTTTTGAAACAGTTTGAAAAGTTGTAATAATGTTAACTTTGGATCATAAGCTGTACTTAGATTTTCCGCTGCTATGTTAGTTGTTTTCAGCTTATGCACTGTCTCACCTGTTTTATGTCAAGTATGTTGTTATTATATTTTGTTCCATGCGCTGTGAGACATTCTACAGGTTCCTTGTTAGTTCATTTCTTTCTTCCCTTTTCCTCTGACGATCCGTTCCGTGCTAACTGGACATGTATACAGCGCACTTTTGGAGTAAATGTCGGTTGGTGCGGGGCGGGCCGTCACATTTGGTATCAGAGCTCTAGGTTGCATAGTTAACCTAGGTAAAGACGCTAGGGAGAGATAGTACGTATATGAGAGAATGTATTTGTGATTACTTTGGTTTTCAAAAGCTATATATGTATATACTATTAGTAGTATAAGAATGAAGTCGTACTGCACTAGCACCACTATGAGATCGTTAATCGTTTCCCCTTTTACAGATTGACGATGAGCCGATATGCTAGAGGTGCTGGTAGGGGAGCCAATAATGGGAATGCTGCCGACATGAGGGCGATGTTTACTGACCTCATGAGAGACATGCTTAGGGAGGTGCAAGGGGCAGTTCCCAATCCCGGAATTGGTGGTGGTCCAGTAGTGCAGGCGCCTAGGGTCGATTTCGCCAAGTTGTGCAAGGATTACACTAACCTTGGTGGGAAGCCGTTCCACGGAACAGAGTCGGCCACATATGTTCAGGATTGGTTGGATAGCTGTGATCGTATCTTCGACGACTTGGGCATCGAGGATGCAATGAAGAGAAGGCTAGCATCTCGTTAGCTGCAAGGGCGAGCGATGAATTGGTGGAATGCCATTAGAACAGCTACTCCAGAAGATCAGGTTACTTGGGATCAGTTCAAGGCTCGCTTTAGCGAGAAGTTCATTCCAGCTGCCCAGAAGTCAGTGTTGTTTAAGAGATTCTTGGAACTCAAGCAGAATGGTCGGGCAGTCTCGGACTATATTGCTGAGTTCGACACTTTGTCGAAGTATGGACTATCTCTTATCGATACTCCTGAGAAAAATAATGAGAAGTTCACTACTGGGTTGGATGGATACTTGGGGGAAAGGCTTATTAACCACATCGATGAGACTTTTGAATCGATTGTAGGGAAAGCTTTGAGATCAGAGAGCCTTTACCCTAAGTCAAAGACTGAGGCTGCATCTGCAGAAGGGCCGAAGCCGTAAGCAGGCGGTGGAGGCAAGAATAACTCTCAAAATAAGAGGAAGCAGAGCCAATCTAAGGATGGCTCAAGAAAGAAGTTGAGTGCTTCAGCTGTGGTAAGAAGGGCCATTATGTTAAAGAATGTCGGGCCAAGCCAGCGGATAGGAAGTGCTATAATTGTGGCCAAGTGGGACATCATAAGGATAAGTGTCAGCAACCTCTTAAGGAGAAGCAGTTTGTGAAAACATATGTTATTGATGCTGTTCCTTCTTCGTCGAATGCCCCAACAGCGGCGGAGAAAGGAAAGAATGTTGTTGTTCAAGGTATGCTTTCTATTTATGATGTACCAGTTCGAGTTTTGTTTGATACTAGGGCTTCCCGTTCCTTCATATCTAGTGACCTAGTAGATAGGTTGGGACTGGAACCCGAGATAGTCGATAGACCATTGGTTGTGACGAACCCGATTGGTGGTTTGACTAGCCTTAGTATGATTTGCAGCAATTTGGTCTTATCGAGTCATGGATGTATGTTTGTTTGTGATTGCTTTGTTTTGGGATTTACTGGGTATGGCATTATATTGGGGGTCGATTGGCTCCAAAGATACGGGGTGGTGGTAGACTGTGAGGGCTTTTTGGTGACAGTTAGGGCGGATGATGGGCGGAGGGTAGTGTTTGGTAGTCTACCTAGTGATGGGGTAATGGCTAGTTTTATAAATTCCCTCGACATCCCGTAGGATGAGTTGTCAGATGTGCCCGTGGTTGGCCAGTATCCGGACGTCTTCGAGGAGATGACCGGGCTTCCACCACACCGAGAGATTGAGTTCCGTATTGATTTAGTGAAAGATGCCAGACCTATAGTGATGCCACTTTGTCGTATGGCACCAAGGGAGCAGCGAGAGCTCGGGGTGCAAGTCAGCAATCTTTTGAAGAAGGGATTTATCAGAAGAAGTGTCTCCGAGTGGGGAGCACCAGTTGTGTTTGCCACTAAGGCAGATGGTTCCCTTCGTTTGTGTGTGGACTATCGCGAGTTGAATAAGGTAACGAGGAAGAATAAGTATCCTCTACCGCGGATAGATGATTTTTTTGATCAACTGGAAGGAGCAAGAGTATTCTCCCAGTTGGACCTCGCGACAGGATTTCATCAGCTCCGAGTAGCGGATAAGAGTGTTCCGATAACGGCATTTAGGACGCCGTCTGGATTCTATGAGTGGTTGGTCATGCCATTTGGGTTGACCAATGCACCAGCCTACTTTGTGGATCTTATGAATCGAGTATTCAGAGATCAATTGAATAAGTTTGTTCTTGTGTTTGTACACGATATCCTTGTTTACTAGAGGACAGAGGAGGAACACAAGGGACACTTGAGGATAGTGTTGGAGGTGTTGAGAAAACACCAATTGAAAGCGAAATTCTCTAAGTGTCACTTTTGGAGAAGGGAAGTGAGATTCTTAGGCCATGTTGTTTCAGAAAATGGTATTGCCGTGGACCCTGCGAAGGTGGCTACGGCACAGGATTGGCCTACGCCCAAGAATGCAACAGATGTAAGAAGTTTCTTGGGGTTAGCTGGATATTATCGTAAGTTTATCCAGGACTTCTCTAAGATAGCAACACCGTTGACTCAGTTGACTAAGAAGAATCAGTCCTTCGTCTGGGACGGAGTGTGTGAGAATGCATTCAAGAGTCTAAAGGAAAAGTTGACGTGTGCGCCAATATTAGTCATTCCTAAAGGGAATGAGGAAATGACGGTATACACGGATGCTTGTGGTATCGGACTCGGTGCTGTATTGATGCAAGGAGGTAGGGTTGTAGCTTATATTAGTCGGCAACTAAAGCCGCATGAGAAGAATTATCCTACCCATGATTTGGAACTGGCAGCGATTGTGTTCGCATTAAACATGTGGAGACATTATCTCTTGGGAGAAAGATTTGAGTTGTTTACCAATCATAAATCGTTAAAGTATCTCTTCTCCCAGAAAGATCTAAATCTCTGTCAGCAGAGATGGTTAGAGTTCTTGGCTTCGTATGATTTTGATATCGCATACACACCTGGGAAAGGTAATGCGGTAGCGGATGCCTTGAGTAGGAGACATGCCAGTTTAGGGGCTATGTTTCTTGAATGGAAGCAACTGGAGTATATCGCGGGGTTTGATTTCAGACCAAAATGCGAACTGGATCCAGACATGCTAGCTAGTTTGACGATCAGACCCACTTTGATAGAGCGGATTGGTTCCAGCCAGAGGGACGATCCTAATCTATTGGAAATCATCTCCAGGTTAGAGATGAATATCGACGGTGAGGAGATGAATTTGTATGGGCTTGATCGAGATGGATGGCTTAGAAAGAATGGAAGACTAGTTGTACCCAACGTGAATGGTTTGAGAGATGAAGTGCTTAGAGAATGTCATCACTCAAAACTGACTATACATCCCAGTGGTAATAAGATGTACCGAGACATGAAGCAGACTTACTACTGGGAAGGGATGAAAGGAGATGTTGGGAAGTTTATATCCAAATGCATAAATTGCCGGCTAGTTAAAGCCGAGCAAAAGAAGCCTAGTGGATTGTTGCAACGATTAGAAATTCCTAAATGGAAATGGGAGCAAGTCTCGATGGATTTCATCGATGGTTTACCAAGGACTAGATCGGGATATGATAGCATTTGGGTAATTGTGGATCGATTGACTAAGAGTGCAAGATTTATACCAGTCAAATCGACCAGAACGGCAGCTAAATTAGCAGAATTGTATATGAAGTGGGTAGTGAGATTTCATGGAGTACCTAAAAGCATTGTGAGTGACCGAGACCCGTTGTTTACTAGTGGGTTTTGGAAGAGCTTACAAGAGGCTCTAGGGTCAGAATTACGTCTCAGTACCGCATATCATCCTCAGACCGATGGTCAGACGGAGAAGGTGAATCGTACATTGGAAGATCTCTTGAGAGCATGTATATTGGATTTTGGTGGATCATGGGATGACCATTTGCATCTAGTAGAGTTTGCATATAATAATAGCTACCAATCCAGTATCGGTATGGCTCCATATGAAGCTTTGTACGGAAGACCGTGCAACTCACCATCATGTTGGATAGAGACTGGCGAGAAGTTTATGCTTGGACCAGATGTGGTGAGGGAAACTTCAGATAAGATTAAGACCATTCAACAACGAATGAAGGCTGCCCAAGATAGGCAGAAGAGTTATGCTGATAAGAGGAGAAGAGACTTAAAATTCTCCGTTGGTGACTTGGTGTTTGTCAAGGTTTCTCTGTTGAAGAGTGTGATACAGTTTGGCAGGAGAGGCAAGTTGGCACCAAGATTCGTTGGACCATTCCCAGTTCTCGAGCAAGTTGGGAATTTGGCGTATAAAGTTGACTTACCGGAGAAGATGGCGGGAGTTCACAACGTATTTCATGTTTCCTAACTAAGGAAGTTCGTTCACGACCCAGATATGACTATTTCACTTGATTAGTTGGAGGATTTCGAAGTAGAACCCGAGGCGGTTGGGAACCGCAAGCCGATTCGTATTGTCGAGCACGATACGAAGCAACTTCGAAGGAAGGCGGTGAGGCTAGTCAAGGTTCAGTGGGGCGAGAACGAGAATGACTGTACTTGGGAGACAGAGGAGAGCATTAGAAAGACGTATCCAGAACTCTTTGCCTGGTAAGATTTACCTTGTAATTTAGTTATTCCGCATGCTAGGATAGACTTGTTTTGCTTGTTTTGTATGTTTGATTGTTGTTTTATGGTTGATAGGCATGCGGGACCCTCTGTGTGTTTTGGTTAGGGAATTTCGGGGGCGAAATTTCTTAAGCGGGAGGGGGGGAATGTAACAACCCGCATTCTATGCATCAGAGGATCATAGAATATTTATTTCTTTCCCATATGAAGTCGTATGGTCATGTAACTTTGGGAAACAACCATTAGTCTCATTTCCCATGTTCATGATTTTTGTCGATTTTTAAATGACCGTTTTGCCCCTAGCTGATCTTGTTTCGACCATAACTTTTGATTGGAAAGGAATTTTGACCTGAAACCACTACCATTAGATTCGTTTGATGGTTTACCTTTCCGTAGAGTGGTCATATTAGCCAAACGGACTTACCGTTTGGGAGATATGGCTGAAATAAAGTTTGGAAGGTTAAAAACAGCTTAACCGGGCCAAATAGGGTGATTAGCGAATGGGCTCATAACCCATTTCGGGATTAGGGTTATGGGGAGGCTGAAAGGAGTTAGAGATTCATTCCATTTCAGTTTTCTAGCCTCCACTTACCTCTTAGAAACCCTAAAAATGGCCTCCAACCTCTAAATCACCTCCAAATCATCTTCTAATCAAGGATTAAGCTTAGCAACCTCAAATCAAGGGAGAACTTCACCAAATCAACGTTAGAGCTGCTGTTTAGCATCGGGATTCGCACCAAATCAGAGATTTATTTCAGATCTAAGTCTTATTTGTGGCTAAGGTGAGTGATTTGCATAGTTCCTCACTAATTATGGCTAATTAAGGGTAATTAGTGTTAATTAGCGAATTTAAACATGATAAAATTCTGGAAAAATATTTATAAAATTCAAAACGATGTTTTAGACCTCTGATATGAATTTGGGTTAATTTTATTAAGTTTTGCTAATCACATCATTAATTTCACCTAAACATGCTTAAGGGGAAATATGGGGTTTTAGCTAGGTTTGATCCACTTTAACCTATCATATTGTTGTTTTGATGTTTGTGGTTGATTACACATGTTGCTATGACTGTATGGTATGCTTTGTGATTGATTAGAATAGTTGGAATGGTCGAAAACCCGTCGAGTGGCGTAAATTGCTTGCTGGAAAAAAATGCAGGAAGACATCCGAACCGGATCGGATCGGTAGGAGGACCAGATCGGCTCTCACACTCCACACTTTGATTCACTTGTACTTCTCGTGGCATGCCTCATCCGATCCGACCCGCCTGGTGTTCTCCGACCCGATCCGCCATGGTACCCCGACCCGAACCGATGTACTTCGACGAGGCTTGGAGACTACGACCCGACCCGGGTTGATTAGAAGGAGCCGATCCGAACCGTGGCAAATTGGAGGACCCCGACCTGAACTGATGATGGCGACTGGACGTGGAGACTCGATCCGATCCGCTGAGGTGAAGATGAACCGATCCGATCCATAGAAGAAGGAGCACTCCGATCCGAACCGAATTGATGACTATGGGTAGATCCGAACCGATCCGGAGATGACCAATAACCCGAGATGCAAAGGTAGTCCAAGTGGAAGTTAGAGCTTAGGATCCAATAGGGAACCAACGAGTTCACTTCATGGTTGGGCTTTGCTGCGGGACGTGTGCTAAGGAGTTGTCCATGTTCATAACTTCGATTCACCACTGAAAATGGATGATGGGCTACTTATCAGTGCAGTAGAGTCATTATGACTCGAGGGGCAAGGTGATGGTAGCAAGACTACGTTATCAGTGCAGTAGAGTCATTATGACTTGAGGGGCAAAGTGATGCGTAGTAAGACTATGAGCCAGTGCAGTGGGGTCATTGTGACTCCATGGGGTAGAGTGGACATAGTAAAAGATTAGTGAGGCTATGAGCCAGCGCAGTGGGGTCATTGTGACTCCATGGGGCAAAGTGGACATAGCAAAGGATTAGTGGCTATGTATCAGTGCAGTGAAGCCATTTATGACTTTATGGGGCAAAGTGATCATAGCAAGGTATGTTGGGTGATCGAAGTGTTGAATATCGTATGCTTTACGCACTGAGTGAGAGATGTGAGGATGGTTGCTATGTTTGATTGTTTGCCATCACTATGACATGCACACCCCCACCCCCGTTACCTTTACACCATTTGAAATGGCACCTTAGAGTGTTGTACAGTATGTAGTGCTAACTCTTTGGTTGCAGGTCCAGGTTCAGGTATGTTTTAGTCTACCTGTTATTGTTCTGTTTAGATGCTTATCGCTCATACCAGGCTTTATGTCTGACCCAGAGTTTTATGTCTCCTCTTATTACTCTGGGTGCTCACACGAGCAGACTAGAGACAGGTTAGCTGGTGATGCGCGAGTAGCTGATTCGGAGGCGAGCAAGAGGCTTCCACGTATGATATATAGATATTCTCCCTGTGTCGTTGGTGGTCGCTTCTTGGGCATTAGTAGTGTACCTCCTTTATCTTACTTTTGCTTTTTGCGACAGTTTGAAAAGTTGTAATAATGTTAACTTTGGATCATAAGTTGTACTTGGATTTTCCGCTGCTATGTTAGTTGTTTTCAGCTTATGTACTGTCTCACCTGTTTTATGTCAAGTATGTTGTTATTATATTTTGTTCCATGCGCTGTGAGACATTCTACAGGTTCCTTGTTAGTTCATTTCTTTCTTCCCTTTTCCTCTGACGATCCGTTCCGTGCTAACTGGACATGTGTACAGTGCACTTTTGGAGTAAATGTCGGTTGGTGCGGGGCGGGCCATCACATTGAACCAAATAGTGGATTGTATTGAAAATTTATCGCATTTGCATGCATATACGTGTACTTACATTGAACAGGTCATAGCAAGGAGGCTAGAGAAGAGGAATAAAATTGTTTGCCCGACAAATAGGTACATGTTTATTGTATTTCTTGGGTTTTGGATGATTTTATGAGCCGATTAACTAGCCGCTTAGCTGTTTCTTTTTCTTTTTGGATTGGTGAGGGCCTTGGGAGGCTATTTGAAATATCCCGAAGCTCCCAGTGCAGGGGAGGTTATGGTGAAATTTTTCGGAAATTTAGTGTGTTAACCAAATTTTTGAAAAATTTGAAAAGTTCTTAGAAACTGAAAAGTTGAAGAATTTAAGCCGCAAAGAAAATAATGGAAGTTGAGTTGGTTTGTTAAACAACTTTCAGCTTCGTTCCTTTTCGAGGATGAAAAGTTTTATGTGGGGGAGATTGTAATAACCCAGAAATCCGAGCCAATTTAAAATTTTTATTTTGGCAATTTTAGTGAATTTTGAATATTTAAAATGAATTATTTTTAATAATAACGACAAGAAATTTATTTTGAATGGAATTAGAATGAATATATTTAGAATCGACGTCAGAATATAAATATTTATTTTATATTATAAAAGGAATTGAAAATGACACGGTAGTTCGAAAATTCGATTTCAAATTTCAAATGAATGTACAGGATTCAAGATAAACCGGATTTTGGCGAAACCAAAAATATTAGAATCTATTTGAAAATATATTTCCAACGAATCCGAAAATTTGAAATTTCATAGCGGGAATAAAAAGATATGCCCAGTTGAAAAATTAGAATAGTCGCTATGGAATTCTGGCCCTTAAAAATGGAAATTTTGCAAACGACCTCGGTTTTCGACGAAACCACTTTTGTTGGATCCAGGATGTAGAATTATTGCTAGATTCCAATATTCGTAATTTTCTGAATCAATATGTGAGCGTGGCAAAGGAAAAAGTGTTTGACCAGTTTTAGTTGACTTCAATCGACTGGAAAATGGCCATTTTTCAAACGGTCTCAGAATTTGACGAAATTAGTTTTGTTAGAATGGTATCGTCAATACGAAGCTAGAAAATATTTTTCGGGAATTTTTAGAGTTAGTATGTGGCCTCGGTAAATTGAAATGTGCGTTCAAATTCAATATATAGAGTTATATTTTGATTTTGACGAAAACTGATCGAAACGATCGAATCAGCTGTTGAAACATATCCCATTGTGTTCAAAATGGGGGTAATTAGCTATGGACGATAGTCGTTGGGTCTCGATTGGGGTTTGAAATAAAAAGTTACTTTTTGGGAGAATTAAGTTAAATTATTATATATATTATTAGCTTGGTCAACACCCTCTCATATCCTTTCTCTCTCCCCGTTATTCTCAAAACAGAAATAAAAAAAATAAAAAAAAATTGCAGCGACGGAGACCTAGCTCGGCCGCCACTGATGGAGCGCCTCCCTCCCCCTCTCGCGCCAGGCGCCGCCGGCGAGGCTCTCCCCCCCCCCTTCGCTCCTCTCTCCCCCTCTTCTAGCAAGACCCGTACTCCCCCTCAGCCACCACGGTCCACCGCTCCGCCCTGCCTCCAACCACCTCCACCTCCGCGCAGAAAACCCAACCTCCGCAGCTCTGAAACCCCACACCCCCGATTGATTTCGAACCCGGAAACCCCCTGCCTCCTATTCGCTGTAAGTTTATTTTATTTCATTTTTAAGCCCTCTTTGATTTTGGATTTTTGGTTAGCAAAAAGAAACGATTTTTCGTAGCAAAAAGAAATGTTATTTTTTATGAAAGGATAGGATTTTTCTGTGACGACCCCAAACCCCGTACTGACGGCGACAGCGGTAATCTTTGGAATATAACACATAAACAGATAATGCAGAATAGAAATAAATAAATACACCAGATAATGCACAATAGAATATACTGGATAAACGTAATCATCAGAGTTACACAGTATACAGGATCATACTTAGTACAAAAACAGTTCAGCTGCACATAAATGTCTACAACGGAAAACAAACAAAATATGTACAATAGGAGCTGAACATCATAAAATAGATAAATGATAGAATCCGTCTTCAGCTCCAACTATCCAGAAAGAGCCTGCTAAAACCTAAAGACAAGGCTGCCCGGGTAGAAAAAGGGGCACCCGAGTTTGCAAGTGAAACAAACTACGAGTCAGTCATGGGACTGGTATGAGAAATCTACTTAACACACTATACAATTGGCTAATCACAGGACCACGCCACTTTCGCGGAACGGGTTTACTCCATTGGATTGCCAGTGCTTTAAAAAAAGTAAATCTTTTAAACATCGCAATGCTTTTTATAAAAATGAAGCCATTATAAGACTCAGTTCCCATCACACAATGCAACGCAAACCGAAGGATAGAGTTTTACCTTATAGTTGCCAAAATATGTTTGATACGAATAAAAAAAAGCATTTGATATTATTACTAGTGTTTACATGTTTCAAAAACAATTTCGAATCATAACTATCAATCATAGACGGCATGGGTACCATATATCATGTCGCCATATATATATACAATCAAAACCGCATGGTGTCGTATTTGGAAATTGGATTTCCGTCATGAACCAAAGCAAAAGATAGTCCTTACCAAATTCGAGACAATCTAGCCTACCATGTCTCAGGATCAGAACGCATCGACCCTTGGAGCGACAGGGCCGGTTCACCGATGTGGATTAAAATGCCTAAACAATACGTCTCCCTGCCCTATGGGGCGCAAATGAGCCAACGAATGACTCCATCGGTCCCATATCGACCGATATATCCGAGGCGCCTCGCAACAACAACAACCACACAAGTGAATATAATATAAATGTCAGCTAGTTCGAGCACTGACACCACCTCTAGCTAGAAAAAGACACATGTCCTCCCTGAGGTCCTCTCCCGTTTCTAGTTCATATCGGGGTGTGAGGTTCGCGAATTCACGTTATACACAAAGCTACACCACACAGGCGGTGCTTTGATCATCAACCAACTTTGCTTTTCAACAGAAGCCCTGATCACTGCATCTTAGCATGCCACACAGGCAATTCACACCATGCAACTGATGGCTATCAATCACACAGAATGAATTCCAATGTCAGACACACATTCCAATTGCAAGTCCGTTCTGGGTCTGAACGAAACCGGAGGCACTATTTACCTCGCATACCCATCAATCTCCATGTATGTCTGGACAATCACCACTCATTATCCATATTTCGGGAAGCCTCCCAGTCAGGACATCAGTTACCATCCAACCGAGGTGAAGATCTCCGGACTTCGACCACCGTCTTCATCTTCGATTTCTTATCATCGATTCAGCTATTCAAAATGGGATAAACCCGGTCTTTCTGAGCAACTCGCGTATATAATAAACAAGTTAAACACAAACGCACATACCCCTTATTCCAATTCATTAGTCACTAACCGTAAATCAGTAAGAGAACGATTTCCCAAATATTAACCCCGAAGGCCGAAACCAACATCAGATCAAAACCCAGGAAACCATTCGACTTAGCCAACCTTCAGCTAGTTTCTAAATTTCACATTCCATATCATTTATAATATTTTATAATGATTTGTCGCTATTTTTATTTATTTAAAAATAGCCAATTTATTCAAACGACGCTTCGGGCCATAACGCGGCCGTGGCGCTGTTTTTCTTCAGATTTGATTTACACATATCTGAAAATCTAACCGTTGGATCTTCACAAAATTTATATCATTAGAAAGATCTTTTCAAAACGAATCCAACGGTTCTAGTTTTGGGAAAATCCGACGGTCGGATCTCCCGGTACACTCGTTTGAAGTTTCGATTTCAAATTACGAACTGCAGCGTCGTTATTCGATTTAATTATATATATATATATATAATCGATTCTGGCGCTGTTTTTCTTTAGATTTGAATTAAACATTCCAGACAATCCAACCGTGGGATCTTTACACAGTTGGTGTCATTGGAAATATATTTCCAAAGCGAGCCCGACGGTTTCGGTTTCGGGAAATGTAACAACCCGAAAATCTGGGCCAGATTAAAAAATTTATTTTGGCAATTTTAGCGAGTTTTGATTATTTAAAATGAATTATTTTAAATAGAAATCGACGAAATATATATTATATATATAATATAATGGCCTGAATAGAACGCGCCGCGCCGCAGTAGTTCGTGAATTTCGACCATTTATTTCAAACGGACATTACGGGAGATCCGACCGTCGGATTCTCCTGAAACCGGAACCGTTGGGTTCGTATCGAAAAGAGCTTTCTAACGAATATTAGAAATTTGAAATCTAATGGTTGGATTTGGAATTATGTCCAAATCAAATTTGGAAAAGGTCGGTGTAAGTGCAGTTCGATGACCGTTGATGGAAATCGACTGTACGGGCCTTGATAAAATTATTAAAAATAGTAATAATTTGTGTGAAATCATAAGAAATGATTTGAGAAGAATTGGGATGAAAAACTCCATATTTGAAAAGATAAAAATAGATTTTTATCGAAGTAAACTAGTTTTGAACTAGAATTATAATTCTATTTATTTTTAAATAAATAAATTGAATTTGAAAAGGGTTTTAAAAATAACCAGCATTTCCAATGATTACATTAGAGTGGATTTGAATCGAAATTATCTTCGGAATATTTCGATGTTCGAATTCGTGATTATACAGGTGTTGTTATGGTAATTTGAAAGATATATATTTATATCGTTATTTCCAATATGACATTTGTTAGTCGTAGAATTTGATATTGAATATAAGACGATATATTTTCTATTCAGAGCCTTGTATTGAATATCAAATGTGATTTGGGTTTGTCGTGAATGGTGTCTTCATTAACACTGTTCTTGAACCCAGTTGAGAAAAGATTAAATCTTTTTATTTAGATTTAATGAAGTGTACCAATTAAATAAAATTTAATTGAAATTGAATTGATATTGATTCTTGGGTTTATCGTGAATGGTGTTTTAAATAACACTCGTTCTTTAACCCGATAATTAATGGAATGTGATTTTGGGTTTATCGTGAACCGTGTTTTAAATGACACTGATTCTTTAACCCAGTTAACGATTAAAACTAAGTGGAGTTTTAATGAATCTTTAATTAGATTGAAAAGATCGAGAATGGAGTATCCCCAGTTTTGCTCCAGGCGATAGTTAAATCTTTAATTAGATTTGAACGTGAAATGGTAATTTAATTTACCGATAACACCGTGGTGTTAGATATGAAGTATTACCAGTTTTACTTCATGGGATGAATAGGTTGGGATTGGGAAATTAAAACCAATGATTACTACGGTAAGGTTCGCTAATTCCGACTAGTTGAATCGAAATTCAAAGGAAGATTAGAGAATAAATTCAGGAATTTATCTTGGATAAAATTAATGGGAACCTTTCCCTATGAATGTGAAATTTAGAAACTAACTGTCGGTTAGCCAAGCAGAATGGTTTTCTGGATATTGATCTGATGTTGGTTTCGGCCTTCGGGGTAAATATTTGGGGAATTATTCTCTTGATTTATTTACGGTTAGTGACTAATGAATTGGAATGAGGCGTATGTTGTGTTTGTGTAACACTTATTTAAAATATACGCGAGTTATTCGGAAAGACCGGGTTTATCCCATTCTGAATAACTGATACGACGATAAGTCGAAGATGAAGACGATGGTCGAAGACCGGAGGTCTTCACGTCGTTTGGGTGATTACTGATGATCTTGATTGGGCTGTACACCCAAGAAGATGGAAACAGTTGGTGATCGTCCAGACGTACTTGGAGATCGATGGATATGCGGGGTACTAGGTGCCTCCGGTTTCGTTCAGCCCCAGAACGGACTTGTAAATGGACTGTGTGTCTGACATTGGATTTTAGTCCGTGTGATTGATCTCTATTAAATATATATCTGTTTGGCGGCGGAGAATTTATTCTCTTGCTTAACGCCCTTCTCTGAGACGTACGAGCTCAGGGGTTATATATTGATGGATATCAAACGCATGGAGTGAATTGCCTGTGTGGCATGCCTAAGTGGCAATTGATCGAGGATTCTGTTGAAAAGCAAAGTCTTGTGGTGATGATCAAAGCAAGGCCTTTGTGGCGTAGCTTTGGGTAACGTTTACTTCGCGTGTTTCACACCCGGTATGAACCAAAAACGGGAGACGGACCTCAGGGAGGGCATGTGTTTCCTTCTAGCTAAAAAGTGGCGTCAGTGGTTTTGCACGCCCTGACGTGTTTGACTTATGTGGTTGTTGCTGTTGCGAGGCGCCTCGGTTTGATCGGACAATCCGGGTCCGATGGAGTCATTTAGTTGGCTCACCTACGCCCCATAGGGCGGGGAAACGCATGTTCAGGCATTTTAATCCACATCGGTGGACCGGCCCTGACGATCCAAAGGCTTGACTGAGTACTTGCCTGAGGGGCGGGCTAGAGCGTCTCGAATCGGTTGAGGACTATCTTTTGCCTCGGTTCATAGATGGAAACCCAATTTTCAAATACGTGACATTTGCGGTTTTATTTGTAGAGCCTAGTATGGCGACATAGTGGGATGGGGCACTTATGCCATCTATGATTGATATTTATGATTTGAAAGTTGTTTTATACACTATACACTTATAATAGTATCAAATGATTTCTTTTAAACGTATCAAGCATTCTTGGCTATTATAAGGTAAAAACCCTATCCCCCGGCTTGCGTTGCATTGTGTGATAGGACCTGGGTCTTATAATAGCTTCATTTTTCTTTATTTAGCATTGCGCTGTTTGTTTTATGCACTGGTATTCTTGGGAGGAAACCCGTTCCGCGTTAGCGGCGTGGTCCCTTGATTTACCTAACATTAAAAATAAAGATTAATAACTGTTTTAGTTCTCACACCAGTCACATGACTGACCTGGAGTTTATTGTTTTAACCTAAACTCTGGGTGCCCTTATTTTGACACGGGCAGCTAGTAGTTTTGGTTTTGCAGATTTATATTCACAGGATCCTGGTTTACAGCTGGAATGATATCTGGAAAGCTTTGTATCCGTATATCTCTTCTAGTTGTGTATTGTATTATTTTCCGCTGCTATGTATTTAAATGTAATTTAAATCTCTGATATTTCTGTGTAATATTTATTTGTTTATACTCTGTATATTCTTGTAATCTGATGCATTGTTGTAATATACAATGAAATGTTCTTCTGTATGCGTTCTGTTGTGGCTTGTTCTCGAACTATCCGACACTTTCCTTTAATGGGAAGTTTCGGGTTTTCACAGGAAAATCCGATGGTCGGATCTCCCGCACTAATCGTTTGAAATCACGGTTTCAAAACACGAACTGCAGCTTCGTTATTCGATATATTTCAATTCTACATATATATATATATATAATATTCATTCTTCAGTTCTAAAACTATATGCTTTTCATACATTTGATAAAAATGATATTTTTATCTAACCGACAATTATTTCAACACTTCGCTATTTTTAACTATTCATGTATATAGTAAAAATGTGATTTTTATTGTAAAACGATTTATTTCAAAACACGACTATTTTATATAGTTCATATAGATGTTAAAAATATGATTTTTATTATAAAACAACTTATTTTAAAACACGAATACCATTTAACACATGAATTTCTATTCAACGAATGAATTTCTATTCAACACATGAAGGTTTTCTATAGTTTGTATATATATAGCAAAAATGTGATTTTTATTGTAGAACAATTTATTTCAAAACACGACTATTTTATATAATTTATATTGATGATAAAAATATGATTTTTGTTATAAAACAATTTATTTTAAAACACAAATACCATTCAACACAAGAATTTCTATTCAACACACGAATATAGTTTCAACAAATGAAAATAATTCTAACACATGAATATTATTCAAAATTTCGGCAACATAACGGTAGGGTAGTTAAAACCGGGGCCGTCCCTAGTATGGCTTCTCGCTCTACCTTAAAGCCTCGCAGCTTTTGACAATGGGGATTTCATGCATCTAGTTCGCACGCAGGCGGCATGTATATTTTTTCATTTCCACAAACTAATCCTATGTGGTGTAAACCAAATAATTCTCAACCACAAACGGGTATTTTTCAACCACAATCAATCAATTTCAACCACAAACAATTCTAATCAACCAATTTTCACACCAATCACAACTAATAAATATCGTCCATGGTTTGTGGACGAGGGGCATATGTATATATATATATATAAGCATTTCACTTCTATTTCAACACATATATAATTTTTACAATGCATATATAACTTATATATTGAACGTACAACTTATACAATGCTTATACAAAAGGTGTACAATGCTCATATAACTCATACATCGACTATATAATTTATACATCGTCGTTTTCCATATCGTTTATAGTTTAGACATCTCACCTTGGGTTCCACTGCACCAAATATAGCAGAAGGCTCAGAAAAATATGTGGTCTCTCCTAGAGTGTAGAAGACGTCCACACGAGTCCACTGTCTTTTGTTTCACTGAATTTCGTCAACAAACGAAAAAGATATGATTTTTACGGTGAAATCAAAAACCGTAGCGCTTAAAACTACTATAATATAGTTTAAATTAAAATAGCCATATACCTTTCAAAATTCTTCAAAACTAGGTTTGGATTTTTTGATCAATTCGCGACGCTATAGCACGATCGGGCTGTTGCACGTCGTAGAGCTTGGAACCAGCTTCCCGACGATGGTGGTCTTCCTCGATTCGACGGCGAGATCGAGCGGCGGCTGAAAGCGGCGAACTTTGAGAGCACGAATCTCGAGGCACAGCGAACGAGGGGCGGCGTGGGAGGTATAGATTTGAAGCCCTCGACGAGTACTACGAAAACTTCAACTGGGTCGGGTCTATTACTGCGTGGATTGGTCGGAAAATGAACGGGAAGAGATGAACTCCTTTCCGTCCTCGATCGCGATATTATCGAGAAGAGAGAGAAATTTAACCGACCAATGAGATTTTTTGTTTATTTATATATTTTAAAAATCTGAAAATACCCCTTGTCACACACGAACACCAATCCAAACCCAACGACTGTCATCCCTAGCGTTTTACCCCCATTCACAACAAAATGGGATATGTTTCATAGGCTCGTTCGACTGTTTCAGTCAGTTTTCCTTCAAATTAAAATATAAAGCATTCAATATTTGATTTGAACGTACATTTCAATTTGCCAGGGCCACAAACTGATTCGAAAAATTCCAGAAAAATAAATCTAGCTATGTTTTGATGATACAGTCCCAACAAAACTAGTTTCGTCGAATTCTGAGAACGTTTGAAAAATGGCCCATTTCTGCTCGATCCAATTTAATAGAAATCGACCAAACACATTTTCCTTTGCCACGCTCATATACTAGCTTCAAAAATTATGAAATTTGAAACCTAGCAATAGTTTAACATCCCGGATACAAAAAAAGTGGTTTCGTCGAATTCCGAAGTCATTTGCAAAATGGCCAATTTCTCGGGCTATATAAACTCCATAACGACCTTTCAAAAAATTCGTTTGGCCATAACTTTTGCTTCCCGCGATGAAACTTCGATTTTTCAGATTCGTTAGAAAGATATTCTCTAACAGATTTAAATATTTTTGGTTTCACTCAAATACGTTTTGTTTTGCACCCGGTACAGTCAGTCAAATTTTGAATTCAAATTTTGAAACTACCACGCCATTTCAGGCCTTGTTTATAATTAGAATTAATTATATTCGTTTTAAAATGTCGATTAAAACTTACTTTTCATCATTATTATTTAAAATATTTATTTTAAATGTTTAAAATCCACTAAAATAGTCAATTTAAAAAATTTAAATTGGTTCAGATTTTCCGGGTTGTTACAATCTCCACCACTTAAAACTTTTCGTCCCCGAAAAGGAACAAAGTCGAAAGTGGTTTGATTAATCAACTCTACGTTCAATCTAGCTTCCATTCTCCAACTTTTCAGTTTCTGAGAATTTTCAAATTCTTCAAAAATTTGGCTAACACCCGGAATTTTCGAAAAATTTCGCCATAACCTCCTTTGTACGGGGAGGGGTTTGGAAATTTATTAGGCCATATTAGGTACCCAATAAATCCTATAAAGCATACACATATTTATAGTGATATATTCTAGTGTTTACAGGGGAGCGTGTATAGATAATAACTCGAGAGAATAAATTCTTGTCACCCTGTCAAAGCCTGAGGGAGTGTGTATTTTAATTGCTCCAGAGAATAAATTCTCGTCACCTCGTCCCGTGTGGGAAATAAATAATACATGTGCCGTATCTAATAATTAGAGAGATTTGATTATTGTCCACTCCAGACCCGTGTGGGGTTTTTATTAATATGGCAATTTATCGTTACAATTTTATATGGTCCATATCAGTCATCAGTTCAACCTGTAATATATAGTCATCGCCATACAAGCCTCTCGCTTGTATGGTAAATCTTCAACCTCGTCACACAAGCTCCAAATGCTTATGTGGTATATGATGAAGTATGCCTATCTTCAAGAAGTATGCCATGTAGTGTAGTTCAAAATTAATTGTTACTATCCTATGGCGATGTTTATTATTACACACAGAACAACCAGCACTCCGTATCCAATGGCATTCACAGGAGTTGATATAATAATATTTCGCATCCAACTCATTAAGGTTTACCTATTTGTCGGGCACGCAAATAAATTCTTTACTCAGCAGTTAATCCATTTACCTGTTGAAACACATATATGCACATGTATATATTTCTATCTATTTTTAACTCAGTTCAATGTGTGATTTAATCGAGTAAATCCTACCATTCATTCTCTTATTGATTAAATTAACTATCATTCTAATAATTTAATTAATCAAATCTACTATCACACAACACAAAAAACAATCAAATTGTGTTTAACTTTTCAAAAATATACTAATCAATTCCTATACTCTTTTTAAATTAATCAGACTATAGAATTACAAGTGCATATCCATGGAAAGGAAATGACAACAAGGTAGAGAACAACTGGAAATTCCAAAATATCGTAAATGTACCTTGCATCAGAGTCAATCAGAGATATCTACTCGACACTTAGGATAGGCTTCCTGAATGCTCTCCTCAGTTTCCCAAGTACAATCTCGCGGATCTCCACTCCATTGCACTTTGACTAAGTGAACTTTCTTGTTCCTCAGCTCTTTGGTTTCTTTGCCAATGATCTTTAGCGGCTCTCTTCTCACAGGTAATTCTGGAGTAATTTCAATATCCTGTTGAGCTGCTAGAACTGATTTCTTCTTCGTCTCGCAACATACCTTTCCTATCAAGATCCTCATACTAGTAAGCCATGTATATCATTTCAGGAAAAGGATGCTTCACATTCCTCATTACACTATTCTGATATTTTCTTTGCAGGCCATGAATAAACCTCAGATTCTTCCTCTTTGGATCTTGAATCAAATGAGGAGCAAAGTGAGAAAGTTTTTGAATTTCTTATGATATTCTGGGACGGTCATATCACCTTGTATCAAATAAGAGAATTCATCACATAACCGCTCAGTTGCTTCGGGAGGAGTAAATCTTTCTAGGAAAATCACTTTGAACCTATCCCAGGTGATATCACCTTCTGGATTTTCTTTAATAATCGAATCCCACCAAAACAAAGCTTCTTCTTTGAGTGCCCAAGAGGCCCGTAATCTTTTCTGGTCATCCCTCAGCTTTAAACCGTCAAAGATTTTCTCAGCAGAACGAATCTAAGCTTGTGTTTCCATAATGGACTCTTTGCCTAAGAATGGCGATCCACCCAGATTTTGAAATCTCTTGAATAGAACTTCTATATCTGATTCTGGCTGTGGGAGCACAACTGGCTCATTAGTTTGTCGAGCCATACGATTATTTCTTCTGTTCCTGTCACTCATTTTCTAGAGCGTCTGCAATTAGAAGACAAAGTGTCAGGTCAACAGAAAAGATATTTCAAAATATAGAGACAAATACTTGAATGTAAATGTGTCTATCAAGGTGTTATTTCATTCTGCTACTCATACTAGGATATTACTGATCCTATCTGTAATGAGTTATTCATCCTAGAACACTACTGGTTCTATTTCTGACGAGTTCGTTAATATGTTATATCCCAGCACTAAGCTTAACCAAAATTCTGATACTACATTGTGACGACCCCAAACCCCGTACTGACGGCGGCAGCGGTAATCTTTGGAGTATAACACATAAACAGATAATGCAGAACAAAAATAAATAAATACACCAGATAATGCACAATAGAATATACTGGATAAACGTAATCATCAGAGTTACACAGTATACAGGATCATACTTAGTACAAAAACAGTTCATCTATACATAAATGTCTACAACGGAAAACAAACAAAATATGTACAATAGGAGCTGAACAGCATAAAATAGATAAATGATAGAATCCGTCTTCAGCTCCAGCTATCCAGAAAGAGCCTGATAAAACCTAAAGACAAGGCTGCCCGTGTAGAAAAAGGGGCACCCGAGTTTGCAAGTGAAACAAACTACGAGTCAGTCATGGGACTGGTAAGAGAAATCTACTTAACACACTATACAATTGGCTAATCACAGGACCACACCGCTTTCGCTGAACGGGTTTACTCCATTGGATTGCCAGTGCTTTAAAACAAGTAAATCTTTTAAACATCGCAATGCTTTTTATAAAAATGAAGCCATTATAAGACTCAGTTCCCATCACACAATGCAACGCTAACCGGAGGATAGAGTTTTACCTTATAATGGCCAAAATATGCTTGATACGAATAAAACAAAAGCATTTGATATTATTACTAGTGTTTACATGTTTCAAAAAACAATTTCGAATCATAACTATCAATCATAGACGGCATGGGTACCATATATCATGTCGCCATATATATATATACAATCAAAACCGCACGGTGTCGTATTTGAAAATTGGATTTCCGTCATGAACCAAGGCAAAAGATAGTCTTTACCGAATTTGAGACAATCTAGCCTACCATGTCTCAGGATTAGAATGCATCGACCCTTGGAGCGACAGGGCCGGTCCACCGATGTGGATTAAAATGCCTGAACAATATGTATCCTCGCCCTATGGGGCGCAAATGAGCCAACAAATGACTCCATCGGTCCCGTATCGACCGATATATCCGAGGCGCCTCGCAACAGCAACAATCACACAGGTGAATATAATATAAATGTCAGCCAGTTCAAGCACTGACACCACCTCTAGCTAGAAAGAGACGCATGTCCTCCCTGAGGTCCTCTCCCGTTTCTGGTTCATACCGGGGTGTGAGGTTCGCGAATTCACGTTATACACAAAGCTACGCCACACAGGCGGTGCTTTGATCATCAACCACAAGACTTTGCTTTTCAACAGAAGCCCTGATCACTGCATCTTAGCATTCCACACAGGTAATTCACACCATGCAACTGATGGCTATCAATCACACAGAATGAATTCCAATGTTAGACACACATTCCAATTGCAAGTCCGTTCTGGGTCTGAACGAAACCGGAGGCACTATATACCTTGCATACCCATCAATCTCCACGTACGTCTGGATGGTCACCACTCATTATCCATATTTCGGGATGCCTCCCAATCAAGACATCATTTACATTCCAACCGAGGTGAAGATCTCCGGTCTTCGACCACCGTCTTCATCTTCGATTTCTTATCGTCGATTCAGCTATTCAGAATGGGATAAACCCGATCTTTCTGACTAACTCGCGTATATAATAAACAAGTGCAACACAAACACACATACGCCTTATTCCAATTCATTAGTCACTAACCGTAAATCAGTAAGAGAACGATTTCCCAAATATTAACCCCGAAGGCCGAAACCAACATCAGATCAAAACCCGTGAAACCATTCGACTTAGCCAACCTTCAGCTAGTTTCTAAATTTCACATTCCATATCGTTTATAATATTTTATAACGATTTATCGCTATTTTTATTTATTTAAAAATAGCCAATTTATTCAAACGACGCTTCGGGCCATAACGCGGCCGTGGCGCTGTTTTTCTTTAGATTTGATTTACACATATCTGAAAATCTAACCGTTGGATCTTCACAAAATTTATATCATTAGAAAGATCTTTTCAAAATGAATCCAACGGTTCCAGTTTTGGGAAAATATGACGGTCGGATCTCCCGGTACACTCGTTTGAAGTTTCGATTTCAAATTATGAACTGCAGCGTCGTTATTCGATTTAATTTAATTATATTTATATATATATATAAATATAATCGATTCTGGCGCTGTTTTTCTTCATATTTGAATTAAACATTCCAGACCATCCAACAGTGGAATCTGTACATAGTTGGTGTCGTTGGAAAGATATTTCCAAAGCGAACCCGATGGTTTCGGTTTCGGGAAAATCCGATGGTCGGATCTCCCGCACTAATCGTTTGAAATCACGGTTTCAAAACACGAACTGCAGCTTTGTTATTTGATATATTTCAATTCTATTTTTATATATATAAATATAATTCATTCTTCGGTTCTAAAACTATATGCTTTTCATACATTTGATAAAAATGATATTTTTATCTAACCGACAATTATTTTAACACTTCGCTTTTTTTAACTATTCATGTATATAGTAAAAATGTGATTTTTATTGTAAAACGATTTATTTCAAAACACGACTATTTTATATAGTTCATATAGATGTTAAAAATATGATTTTTATTATACAACATTTTATTTTATAACATGAATACCATTCAACACATGAATTTCTATTCAACGAATGAATTTCTATTCAACACATGAAGGTTTTCTATAGTTTGTATATATATAGCAAAAATGTGATTTTTATTGTAGAACAATTTATTTCAAAACACGACTATTTTATATAATTTATATTGATGATAAAAATATGATTTTTGTTATAAAACAATTTATTTTAAAACACGAATACCATTCAACACATGAATTTCTATTCAACACACGAATATAGTTTCAACACATGAAAATAATTCTAACACATGAATATTATTCAAAATTTCGGCAGCATAACGGCAGGGTAGTTAAAAACCGGGGCCGTCCCTAGTACGGCTCCTCGCTTTACCTTAAAGCCTCGCAACTTTTGACAATGGGGATTTCATGCATCTAGTTCGCACGCAGGCGGCATATTTTTTTTTAATTTCCACAAACTAATCCGGTGTGGTTTCAACCAAATAATTCTCAACCACAAATGGGTATTTTTCAACAACAATCAACCAATTTCAACCACAAACAATTCTAATCAACCATTCGTAATCAACCAATTTTCACACCAATCACAACCAATAAATATCGTCCATGGTTTGTGGACGAGGGGCGTATATATATATATATAAGCATTTCACTTCTATTTCAACACATATATAATTTTTACAACGCATATATAACTTATATATCGAATGTACAACTTATACAACGCTTATACAAAAGGTGTACAATGCTCATATAACTCATACATCGACTATATAATTTATACATCGTCGTTTTCCATATCGTTTATAGTTTAGACATCTCACCTTGGGTTCCACTCCACCAAAAATAGCAGAAGGCTCAGAAAAATATGCGGTTTCTCCTAGAATGTAGAAGACATCCACACGAGTCCACTGTCTCTTGTTTCACTGAATTTCATCAACAAACGAAAAAGATATGATTTTTACAGTGAAATCAAAAACCCTAGCGCTTAAAACTGCTATAATATAGTTTAAATTAAAATAGTCGTATACCTTTCAAAATTCTTCAAAACTAGGTTTGGATTTTTCGATCAATTCGCGACGCTATAGCATGATCGGGCTGTTGCACATCGTAGAGCTTGGAACCACCATCCCAACGATGGTGGTCTTCCTCAGTTCGACGGTGAGATCGAGCGGCGGCGGCGGCTGGAAGCGGCGAACTTTGGGAGCACGAATCTCGAGGCACAGCGAACGAGGGGTGGCGTGGGAGGTATAGATTTGAAGCCCTCGACGAGTACTACCAAAACTTCAACTGGGTCGGGGTTTATTACTGCGTGGATTGGTCGGAGAATGAACGGGAAGCGATGAACTCCTTTCCGTCGTCGATCGCGATATTATCGGGGAGAGAGAGAAATTTAACCGACCAATGAGATTTTTTTGTTTATTTATATATTTTAAAAATTCGAAAATACCCCTTGTCACACATGAACACCAATTCAAACCCAACGACTATCGTCCCTAGCATTTTACCCCCATTCCAAACACAATGGGTATGTTTCGTAGGCTCGTTCCACTGTTTCAGTCAGTTTTCCTTCAAATTAAAATATAAAGCATTCAATATTTGATTTGAACGTACATTTCAATTTGCCAGGGCCACAAACTAATTCGAAAAATTCCAGAAAAATAAATCTAGCTATGTTTTGATGATACAGTCTCAACAAAACTAGTTTCATCGAATTCTGAGACTGTTTGAAAAATGGCCCATTTCTGGTCGATCCAATTTAATAGAAATCGACCAAACACATTTTCCTTTGCCACGCTCACATACTAGCTTCAAAAATTATGAAATTTGAAACCTAGCAATAGTTTAACATCCCGGATCCATCAAAAGTGGTTTCGTCGAATTCGGAGGTCGTTTGCAAAATGGCCAATTTCTCGGGCTATATAAACTCCATAGCAACCTTTCAGAAAATTCGTTTGGCCATAACTTTTGCTTCCCGCTATGAAACTTCGATTTTTCAGATTCATTAGAAAGATATTCCCTAACAGATTTAAATATTTTTGGTTTCACTCAAATCCTCTTTGTTTTTCACCCGGTATAGTCAGTCAAAGTTTGAATTCAAATTTTGAAACTACTGTGCCATTTCAGGCCTTGTTTATAATTAGAATTAATTATATTCGTTTTCAAATGTCGATTTAAACTTACTTTTCATCGTTATTATTTATAATATTTATTTTAAATATTTAAAATCCACTAAAATAGCCAATTTAAAAAATTTAAATTGGTTCAGATTTTCTGGGTCGTTACATTTTCAAAATGGAAAAATAGAATTTTTAGAAATGAAAAGGTATGATTTTTAGAAATGAAAAGATACGATTTTTAGCGAGGTAAAAACATGATTTTTATATAAAGAGATTCGATATAAAAATATGATTTTTATATAAGGGATTTGAAATAAAGATATGATCTTTACTATGAAGTTTGATTTATAAAAATAGGATTTTTATATAAAGATTAGCGATGTAAAGATTAGATTTTTATATTATAGAAAGAATAAAAATATGATTTTTATATCATTGGAAGAATAAAAATATGATTTTTATTATATGAACACCTCTATAAAAATAGAATTTTTATCTATATAGTAGCGGTATAAAAATAGAATTTTTATCTATATAGTAGCGGTATAAAAATTGAATTTTTATCTATATAGTAGCATTATAAAAATGTGATTTTTATATACATAGCAATAATATAAAAATGTGATTTTTATATATATAGCAAACATGGATGACGAAAGTGACAAAAGGCGAGCACGACGAAGATTTTCTACATATGAAGAGTCGCGGCGTTTGGTTTAGCTCTTGGTGAGAACTCCTCACTTATAATTTATTTTCTAGTTGAAATATATACTAGGATGTAGACGGTGCTTAGCAGCACCCGACACCCGTTGTCCACAGACCATGGATGACTTGTTTGTTTAATTGGTGTGTTGTGAAGGTTGATTGTGTGATGTGGAATGGAATAAAATATTTTATAGTTAAAAATATAATTTTTAGCGTGTATATAAAATAAATAGTAATAAACAAATCGGACGATTTGTTTATATACACTGATTTGACTGATATTGATTGGGACGATAAATTTTACACATCGCCCAACTACACAAATAAATATCTGTGTTTGTCGATTTGAAACCCCATACGGGTATTGGGATGATATTGACGTACATTAATCCCAATTGTTTAGTAGTATGTCGACCGATTGGTTGACAGACTGTGTAAGCGTTAATTATTTATATTTAATGCTTATGCAGTTGTGTGGTGCACTTTGAATGATGGTTGATTATTTATAATTGCTATTATATACATGTGTTGTATATAATCCATATAAATAATATTATATGTTAATTCGGTGGGTCTCATTCCAATTTAGAAAATAAAGAATATATTTCATGTGTTGAATAAAATATATATTCATGTGTTGAATAATAGAAAATTCATGTGTTGAATAGAATAAATTCATGTGTTGGGCAGAATAAATATTCATGTGTTGAATAAAATATATATATTCATGTGTTGAATAATAGAAAATTCATGTGTTGAATAGAATAAATTCATGTGTTGAATAGAATAAATATTCATGTGTTGAATAAAATATATATTCATGTGTTGAATAATAGAAAATATTCATGTGTTGAATAAAAAGAATATTCATGTGTTGAATAAAAGAAAAATACATGTGTTGAAGAAAATATTCATTTGTTGAATAGAATAACGAAATTATTGAAATACATAAAGCCGTGTTGATTAAATATGCGCCATTTTGATATTCATTTTTATAATGAATATCGAATAAGAATTGATTTCAAAATATAATGTTTTGAAAATATTATCATTTATATATCGATGATATGGAATATTCAATTTTGATTAGAAATTGAATAGGAAGTTGAAATCGTTTTGAAAACGAATTTAAAACGATTTATAAAATACGTTTTGAAAGGAAATCGACAAAATATATATAATATATAATGACCAGAATAGAACGCGCCGCGCTGCGGCAGTTCGCGAATTTCGACCATTGACTTCGAACGGATATTTCGGGAGATACGGCCGTCGGATTCTCCTAAAACCAGAACGTTGGGTTCGTATCGAAAAGGGCTTTCTAACGAATATTAGAGATTTACAATCTAATGGTTGGATTTGGAATTATGTCCAAATCAAATTTGGAAAAGGTCGTTGTAAGTGCAGTTCGATGGACGTTTATGGAAATCGACTGTACAGACCTTGATAAAATTATTAAAAATAGTAATAATTTGTATAAAATCATAAGAAATGATTTGGAAAGAATTGGGATGAAAAATTCCTTATTTGGAAACATAAAAATAGACTTTTATCGAAATGAACTAGTTTTGAACTAGAATTAAAATCCATTTATTTTGGAAATAAATAAATTGGATTTGAAAGGGTTTTAGAAGTAACCAGGATTTCCAATAATTGAATTGGAATGGATTTGAATTGAAATTATCTTTGGAATATTTCGATGTTGGATTTCATGATTATACAGATATTGTTATGGAAATTTGAAAGATATATTTATATCGTTATTTCCAATACGATATTTGTTGGTCGTAGAATTTGATATTGAATATAAGCCGATATATTTTCTATTCATAGCCTTGTATTTAATATCAAATGGGATTTGGGTTGTCGTGAATGATATCTTTAATAATACTGTTCTTAGACCCAACGCAGTTAAGAAAATCAGAAATTAACTGGAGATTAGCTAAGTTGAATGGTTTCTTGGGTATTGATCTG
Organism: Allium sativum; assembly: GCA_030737875.1. Classification (NCBI taxonomy): domain Eukaryota; kingdom Viridiplantae; phylum Streptophyta; class Magnoliopsida; order Asparagales; family Amaryllidaceae; genus Allium; species Allium sativum. The sequence goes on from CM060924.1 coordinate 997,600,655, forward strand.
ATGTTGGTTTCGGCCTTCGGGGTTATTACTTAGGGAATTTTTCACTTGCTAATTTACGGTTAAAGGCTGATGGAATAGAATGTGGTTTTGGTTTATAGTGAACCGTGTTTTAAATGACATTTGTTCTTTAACCCAGTTAAAGATAGGATATGACTTCCCAAGTTAAACAATCATTGATATTGATTTTTAGGAAGATTAAAACCAAGTGGAGTTTTAATGAATCTTTAATTAGATTGAAATGATTGAGAATGGAGTACCACCAGTTTTGCTCCAGGCGATAGTTAAATCTTTAATTAGATTTGAACGTGAAATGATAATTGAATTTACCGATAACACCGTGGTGTTAGATATGAAGTATTACTAGTTTTACTTCATGGGATGAATAGGTTGGGATCGGGAAATTAAAGCAAATGATTACTTAGGTAAGGTTGGCTGATCCCGACTAGTTTGGATAAACCATAATTTGGTTTGAATTGATATTCAAAGGAGGATTAAAGAATAAATTTAAAGAAATTATCTTTGATAAAATTAATGGGAACCTTTCCCAAAGTATAAGAATATTTGAATAAAAGAATATTCTGAATTGGAATGAGGCGTATGTTGTGTTTGTGTAACACTTGTTTATTATATACGCGATTTATTCAGAAAGACCGGGTTTATCCCATTCTGAATAACTGGTCGACGATGTGTCGAGGATGAAGACGGTGGTCAAAGACCAGAGGTCTTCACATCATTTGGATAATTACCGATTATCTTGATTGGGCTGTACACCCAAGAGGAGGGAATTAGTTGGTGATCGTCCAGACGTACTTGGAGATCAATGGATATGCGAGGTACAAGGTGCCTCCGGTTTCGTTCAGACCCAGAACGAACTTGTAAATGGACTGTGTGTCCGACATTGGATTTTATTCTGTGTGATTGATTTCTATTAAATATATATCTGTTTGGCGGCGGAGAATTTATTCTCTTGCTCAACGCCCTTCTCTGAGACGTACGAGCTCAGAGGTTATATATTGATGGATATCAACCGCATGGAGTGAATTGCCTGTGTGTCATGCCTAAGTGGCAAATGATCAAGGCTTTTGTTGAAAAGCAAAGTCTTGTGGTTGATGATCAAAGCACTGCCTGTGTGGCATAGCTTTGTGTAGTGTTAATTCGCGAGCCTCACCCCGGTTGTGAACCAGAAACGGGAGAGGACATCAGGGAGGGCATGTGTTTCTTTGTAGTTAGGGTGGTGTCAGTGACCTACTAGCCCTGACATTTATATTATTTTCACATGTGTGGTTGTTGGATTGCGAGGCGCCTCGGATATATCGGTGACTATGTGGAGCCGATGGAGTCATTTGGCTCATTTACGCCCAAAAGGGTGGGGAAACGCATTGTTCGGGCATTTTAATCCACATTGGTGGACCAGCCCTGACGATCCAAGGGTCACTCGAGCTCTGATTCTGAGGCTCGGGCTAGACAGTCTCGAATCGGTGAGGACGATCCCTTGCCTCGGTTCACAGATGGAAATCCAATTTCCAATACGTGACTTTGCAGTTTTGATTAAAGAACCTATATATGGCGACATAGTGGTATGGGGCACTTATGCCGTCTATGATTGATACTTATGATTGAAATTGTTTTGACACTATACACTTATAGTAATAATAAAAGATGAAATTTAGCGTATCAAGCATTCTTTGGCTATTATAAGGTAAAAGCCCTATCCTCTGGCTTGCGTTGCATTGTGTGATGGGACCTGGGTCTTATAATAGCTTCATTGTTCTTTATTTAGCATTGCGTTGTTCTTTTATGCACTGGTATTCTTGGGAGGAAACCTGTTCCGTGTTATACGGCGTGGTCCCTTGATTTACCTAACTTAAAAATAAAGATTAATAACTGTTTTAGTTCTCACACTAGTCACTTGACTGACCTGGAGTTTATTGTTTTAACCTAAACTCTGGGTGCCCTTATTTTCGACACGGGCAACTAGTAGTTTTGGTTTTCCAGATTTATATTCACAAGAACCTGGTTTACAGCTGGAATGATATCCGGAAAGCTCTGTATCCGTATATCTCTTTCAGTTGTGTATTGTATTATTTTTCGCTGCTATGTAATGTACTGTAATCTCATCATATTTATCAAATGTATTTTATTCATTCATACTCTGTATATTCTTGTTTTCTGATGAAATTGTTGTAATAAACAATGAAATGTTCTTTTGTTTGCGTTTCGATTTGTCATGTTCTCAAAACAATCATGGATTTCGAACGGTCTTGGTCAGTTTAGCGATAAATTCCTTGATGTTACAATTATTCGTTTTGAAAACATGAATATTATCCCTCCATAGAAAACTGGACTTGATCTTATCAAATCAAATCCTGATTTAATTATTAAATACCATTACAGTTTTGTAATTCCATTTATTTAGTTCTTTTATAAACTCATACTTCATATTTCATTTTAAAATCATTTTATAAGTTATACTATAATGAGACACGTGCTTCGCGCACAGCCTATAGGTGGTGGTCACCGACTTTATGTTATAATTTAAATCTCGATTTCCTATTCGATAAGTAATCCAAATATTAATTTTCTTGTCAAACCCTAAATTTCATTATATATAATTTATAAGAATAAATTATTTTTAATATATATTCAACATAGTCGAATGCTAATTATAAATGCTTGCGGATTTATTTCAATCCTATTTTCATTTCGAACATCAAAATCATTTCATCGTTTCCTTTCAAACAATTTTCCCATTTCCTTTTTTAAATTCATTTCTGAATTTAAAAATCCAAAATTATTTGATAATAATAATTTCATCTCACATATATATATATATATATCGTTTATAAATCAACTTACTTGTATTATATAATTTAAATAAGTTATTTTATTCTAGTTTATTCGAAATTTAATTTCTATTTTAAAAATAGAAATTTCTCTTTTAAAACCCCAATTTCTTTTCCAATATATACAAATATAATTTACAGTATTTAAATACTAATTATTTCATGTCAATATTATTCAAACATCCCAAAACATACAATAATTCATCACCGATTATTTGTCACCTCATATAATACAACATATATGAAAAACAACAATATTACTGCTGAGGAATCCAACCAGATTCCTCCAACCTGTTTCCCTGCATCCATAGATGTTAATCAACATTTATTTCATATAAATATGAAATATTTTAATAAATGGAATTAGTACTCAACTAACGATTTATGTATAACTATATATATTTTTCCAACCAATACATTAGCTAATCATCCAAACAACCATCACACACAACATTCAATAAATTTTATCAATATTTAATAACATTTATAAAATTATAAAACTGGACAGATTTAGTGAGGTTACTCACATTGGTTGTTAATTGTTAAATAACGATTAATGGTCAATGATTTGAATTAGACATTTTAAATCCGCCATAAATTGTAACGAGCTCCAAAACGTTCCAAACAAGTTCAGGTACGTAGCCTGTGCCCGTATGATGATCAAACCGTTCATGATTCTGACACCGTATAAATAAGATATTAATATTACTAGTTATTGCGTTTATTTAATTAATTTAAAACTTAAACCATTTATAAATTTGGGCCTTACCCTGTTCAAGACCCCCAACCTCACATGTACCCTACCAAACTGAATAGCGGTCATCGTGCTCCCATTTGAAATCTTGCGTAATCTCCTTCCAGATAAATATTCACGTCCCCCACTACTTCTTTTCTTCATTTTTTTCCTTTTATTAATTTTCATTGGGCTTACATAATATTTAAATCATCCCATTTGATATCTGTTGCACACCGGCCAGCTACCCTTACTGTAGCTTCTCCCCTTCCATATTTATGAAATAAGAAACCGCTCCCAGGATACCCTGCCAATGCCATTTCCATTCTACAACTTTCATTATTTCTTCTGCCAGCACTCTACTACGTAAATTTTCGCAGGCCTTCCCTTTTTCTTTTTTATTGGGCTTCTTCTTTTTTTGTTCTTTAAATCTTGGCCCTTACCGAATTAAACCAAGCCCGGTTTCCCACATCATACCGCATAAAAAGCTGCTGCCAAATCTTCTTGTAAAAGCTCACAAAGCCCCTCACTATAACTCCAAAAATGGCATGCTACAGACATAATTCACCATTTCCTAACCTCAAACTCCAGCCCTCTACACGTCACACATCACTATCCTTCATTCACTAGTATCTCCTCTTCCCCAGTATAAAATACTCCACACCGCCATAATCCATGCAGCAGCAATACGTCAGCTTCCTCAAACACACATCTCGTTGCTCCCTTTCTTTAATTCACATCTGCACTCTCGTCTGCCTCACTAGCTGTAACATCTGGGTTTTTTTGACCATTCAAATCGACAATGATCCTCAATGTCAACTTAAACAAATCAAAAATACGAATAGTTATTGGGATTTATATAAGAAAAAAAAAACACAGAATCTCACAATGGAAGGACAAAGTATAATAATCAAATAACAGTTCATGAAGCTGTAAAACATACATCTGAGTATACATTTACAACGATTATCAGAGTTATTGTCATAAACATACCAATATTTGCGGTAGAATAAATAGTAATAAATATGTCTGCGGAGCTCCAACTTCATCTCCATAATGGTATCTTCAATAACTGAAAACTCAGGCTGACTAGAGCATAAATGAAAAGATAAAAACACTCGGATCAGAACTAAAATATTCTCATATTAGTTAAATCAAATTCATGTGACAATATTAGTGTAATAACTTAAGAGATGTTACGGGAATTTCCACCTCCTAAGGATCCTTTAAACTAGATACTATATAATATAATACGCTATTATAATAGTGTATATGGTTAAATATAAAATATTAAAATAGCGTAAGCGGGATTACATTTTTAACCTTACACCATTTATACGTTGTCGTAAACATTGCATATAAAACACCAGTAACGGTCGGTGGATAGGGATGCGCCGTGTAACAACCTGGCATTTTGCCCGTTCCAAAGTACTTAAACCAATTCAAAACGTTCAAAATGACAGATTATTATTGGCTTACACGGTTTAACAGAATCAATACAGAATTACAGTGTACAATATTTGCAGCGGAATAAAATTTCATATAAATATCAGAGTTTTATAAACATTTGTATAGCGGGAGGTAAAATAAAACATATACATGAATTCTTTTAAATAGAATTACTTTTCTTTTGTCGAGCTTAGCGCGCCTGTGTCTCCACGTCTTCACGTCCTCTCCAGTTTGCTGGCTGATATCTTTAAACCTGGAACACTTGGGGCCTGACCCGAGTGTCCCTTGCAAAATACACAAAACATCGAGTTAGGATAAACTTATTTCAAGTTAGCAAACTTCGATAAACACTAAATATAATCAGTTTTAATCCCAACTAAATTAACTACATTGTTCGTGCATAATACTCATGGAACTGTCGATATGAAATAAAGCATACATAAGCTATGTGAAGCGAAAATGCATGAGTTGTTGCAACAAAGGTTCAATACAGCAACACTCTAATGACGTAAATTCAAGGAACATATTAAATGACATAAGTGTACATCGGGAAGTTCAAGTCATGTGGACGCTTACCATCAAGATACTCAGCGTATTTCATACATATAAAAAGGGCTGTTGTTAACACACATGGAAGAAAAGGGGACCATATGGCTGCATAAAACATGGTAAACTGTGAGTATCCATTTAAATTTGGCAACTAAAGAGAGTGGAAGGTTCTATTACACTAGGTCTATTATGATCATTGTTCTAATGGAAGGGAATATAAGGGGCTTCAGTACTCATTTACGACCATAACCGAAAAGGCAAGTTGGATTTAAACAGGCATGTGAAATAGCATGCATGACAAATATAACGTCATGGATCAAAATAAAGAAGTGTTTAGACTGAAAATAGTACAAATGAGACAAATAGTGAGCGACAAGGAGAGGTACACTCGATCATAGGAAAATACTACTGCATCCTCATTTCTAAAGGGGAGATTGTACTACATAAGGGAGACAATATGCATGCAGGCTAAAATAAAGTAGGACATATATTCATATAAAACGAAGTCTTAGTTTTCTCGAAAATCCCGTGTGTGTTCATACAGCAAGGTGCCATTCAAATGAAGTTAGTTCAAATAATATTGATAGGATATATATCTAACTTAAACAATGTAATATGCACATGCATGTGCTGCTACAAAGTGAACCTGTCCCATGCTTCTGTCCATGCGTGTACACATGGAAACTCTTTTTGAATGCAGACATGTCAGTTTTCTTAAAGTGAATCCCTTTCCCTTTATTAGACATTCAAGTACCAAAAGTTGTGCATGCGTGACCAAGGTGAATTTTGACAGGGAAAATCTCAGACATATTTCTTCCCTTACTTTGATGATCCTATCGCAACATATGAAGAGTACCAGAAAATAACACAAAGTCTTGGGTATACGGAGTGGCGTGTATGACCAATACAGGAGTGGAGCACTTATGATAAGCAGGTCATCCAAGTATAGGACTGTATTGACAAGGACATTAGACACATATGAATACATTCGCAAGACAAAGGATAAGGCAACCAACGGATCCACAAACAACAGAATGACAGTATAAAGGAAATTCAGTATCGACGGTTACTTGGTAACGAATAAAAAAATTTGAAATTAGTTTAATCGTAAGCAAAACTTACATTGTGTCGATGGCGAAAAGGGGAACAAGAAGTGGACTGACTGGTTTTAGGGCAAAAGACTCAGTCTTGGTTGCGACGAGTTGCAGGAGACCAACCGCAGTGCTAACAACGTAACTGGTGCGGACCGCATGAATGGTTTTGTCATCTGATTTTGGCGCTGGATGAAATGGCTCTGGGGTTCAGGACTGGTGGGAACGGTGCACGATAAATTCGAGAAAGAACATACTCCTCTCAGTTGTTGATGGCAGGCCTCGGCAGTCGTTGACGGAGGGGGTGGCGGACGAGGGCTTGGGTGGAGCAAATAATGGCAGACAGGGTTCAGGTGTTGCGCAACCTCATGGTGGTGGCAGACTGGTAGATGTGACGGAGCTCGATGGGAAGGAGGGGACGATGGCAGCAGGCCATTGATTTCTCGAACCGATTTGTGGTGGAGATAAATTGACTTGGAAGAAACTAATTTGGGGAAAAAATGAAATGAACGAGGCCAGAAATGAGGAATAAAAGGAAAGAGCATGGTGATAAAAGGGACACGGGTTTGAACTGAGAGGGGAACACGTGGTAATACTCAAAACAAAGAATACACGTGGTGAATACAACAAGGGAAAGAAAAAAGTGTCCAAGCTATTAACAAATTAATTTAAAGAGATATATACTGATTGTAATACTATGTACATACCACACTAATGTATTATTCATTCTAAATTCAAACTTGAGTTAAATAAAATAAAGTTCAAATCTAAATAAAATAAATTCTGAAATTAAATTAAGAAATAAACTTTATAATTCTCTAGTAACATATTAATTAATATATTTTTCTTTAAATTGAGCTTGTTTAATTCAATAATTAACGATTGTATTTCAACTATCGTTGTTTCGAAATAAATTTACACATACAAAAATCTGTTCGCCTTTTAAAAATCCAAACTTTATGTTCTAAGATAAATTTAATTTCAAACTAATTTTAAAATAAATTGACTCTTAAAATTTTTGATTACATCTTAGAATATTATTTTCTTTCAAAGTTAATTTTAACTTTAACGTTAAATCCAAGCAACTTTGGATTTGTTGATAAGTTTCTATAAACAAAACATTCATACAGAATTAAATTTATAAAAGGAATTTTCCTTTATAAGTCCATTCAAATATGTTCAACAACGATTTTAGCCCAATTTTGTTGTCGGAACCCGTGTATAAATATTTATTTTAACGTCAAATCTTAATTTAATTTTATATTTCAAACGTCAAAATTTCCAGGCTATTACACGCCGCTATACGACAACGTTAAATCAAAATCGTAGGGGGCTCATTCAGGATAAATACGACTAGGCATCGAGGCAATACCAATCAGTAGTGATTCTACCGGATTGCGGACCCTGGTCGGTGGTAACGCATAGCCGCAACTACCGCCCACCCCAGACATATCCCCAAAATCAATCAAAGACGCCAATCAATCACAAAATATATATATGGTATCGAAGAAGTATGCCTGCTCAGAGTAGCTAACTCAATTAACCTGGGTATGGCTCCTGTTTTAGTCATTTTAATTATGACCTGAAGGTCAAGGCTATCCATCATCGTTCTCTTTCTTCGAATCCAGTAATCACCACCAAATCCACCCAACACCATTTCCACCGCGTACACAGTTGTTAAAGTGGTTTTTGGTGTTGGCAGAGAATATGACAATACCCGATCCTGGTCTCTTTAACAACCAAACATTTACATTTTTCACACCGGTCAGTTCTTTTACATGTCAAAGAGGTTCATACCTCATATCAAAATATCATGTTTCAAAAACATTTAATATTCATGATAGAATATTATTTATAATAAAATCTCTCTTTAAACCAATTTAAAATCTTGCAACAATTACAACTTAAATAATTTGAATATTAAAATAGTTAATAATATATTTAAAATAGTTTAGATATATAATAGAAATAGTTTGAAAATAAATAGTTAATTATAAAATGATTTATTAAAATAATTTATGATATAATTAGTTATAACATAAAATGGTTTATAAAGAAAGATAATTATTATTAAATTAATTTATAAAATGGTTTAAAATATTATAGTTGGAATTAGAATCGTTTCTCTAAATTTTGTCCACTTAGACTTGAAGTCATATTTCAACCTTAAATCAATCAATCTCGGTTTTAATAATTCAATCGATTTAAATTTCCATTTTTACATTCATTTTAATTAAATCCATTTACCCTAAATAGTTAAATTCCAATTCAGATCCCAATTTTAATGATTTCAATTTATAACAAATATTGAGTTCGCAATTCAGATAAAATTCATATCAATGTTGATTCATTATAAATTTCAAAGGTGGGTGAAACAATTCAATTTCAATAAATTTTATTTACATTCAGTTTCACTTTTATTTAGCTTTAGTTACCACACTAATTTATTTCCCCCTTTATTTATTTCAAAAATTCAAAGTTCACGTTCAAAGAAAAATAAATTATAAAACATCGCTTATATTGCCTTTAAAACAATATTTAAAAGTTCATGGTTAAAACAAATTTTATTTAACCAACCGGTGTCCGTATATAATTTTCTATCCTATGGCCAAGTGATACTTAAATTTAATTTTAGTGCTTTGGGAAAGGATATATAGCATTTCAATCCAAATCAGGGTCATAGGTATTTATCATTTCAACCTACGTTCTTAATACATTTTAATGATTAATCCCGGGTTTATTTGATGCCCGTAACATCTAGGGTAAATGATTGGGATTAATCAGCACAAACAATGGTTATATACGAACAAATGTGAATAACAGGTAAATTCACACAATTGACATCAATATCTCAAACATATCAAATTCAAGTCATTCATCACATCAATATATACAAACAGTCCAATATCGTATAAATTTACAAATTATCAGATGTCAGGGTTTAGAGAGTAATTAAATGTCGAATTTTAACTTAACTATAAAATTAAATTTAACAGTCAAACTAAACTACACTATCGATTCAAATCAATATAAATATGCAGTTTAAACTGTCAAACATCAATCCATACAATCATTCATGACATGATATAAAATTGACTAATATTAGAATACTTTAGTTAGGCGTGAGTGGGTTTAATCACTCACCTTTGGTGCTGAACGAGACTGAAATCCGAATTTAGCCGAAAAATCAATGTTCTCAGAATTAGTTCAAATCGGCGCCATCACGAAGAGCTCGTCGATACAATCCCAATGCAATTTATTTTGTTCAAAACCGACCTCATAGCAGAAAGTTATGAATGTTTAAACATTGGAATTTAAATTATATAAATTAACTAAACAAATTTCTCACCATTAAAATAATTGCCATGTCATCACTCCTTTATCTCCCTCCTCTTCTTCTTCTACATTTCATGCTACAGCAAAAAAACACGCACGTTTTTCATGTCTAAACTCATTCTAGACGAAGAACTCACCAAACCAAGCATAAGGATTCACGCCTTGGCTTTTGATTGAATTTCTTTTCAATCACCTTTGATTTTTTTTAATCCCTCTTTTTTTTATTATGACAAGAAGAAGTAGCAGCCCTTTCATTGTACAGGAGAAAGAATGATGGATTTGTTTAAAGAAATTGGTTAGGTTAAAGTTTATAATTATTTATATGTAAAGAATTTCAATGGTTTAGTTAATGAATAAAACATTCCATCTTTTTGTATTCATCACCAATTAATGTAAATTAATTCTAACAGTCAAATTAGGACTTATATTAATTATCGAAATAAATTTTGTATAATATAGATCTAGAATTCAACTTTCCACAATTTAAATTGAGCAATTATTTGTTTTTTTTCATGCGCAGGAAACGTTAATGTCATTGCCATCTTTCATTTTACGTATATCATGAAACGCTCAGCAAAATTAAGGGAATAATAATAATAATATGACAATAAATTTCTTTTAACACACACATACATGCATGTTTAAATTTCTATTCACATGTTGCCTATCTATATTCACTTGTTACCTTTATATCCATTTGTTTGGTTTCACACATATTATGCTACATACATGCATGGCAATATGACAATAAATTTTGTGTTTTAATTGTAACTTATTTCCAATTTATCACCTATGAATTAAATAGCAACTGGTTTCCCACACTAGTCAATTAATCTATTGCAATCATTATTTTGAAGTTAGTTAACATTCAATGTATTCCTTTAATTACCATTCTTAATTAAGGTTATTATTTACCTTATGATTTATACAAACATAATTTCCAAATATATATATTACAACACAATGTAAAATAAACATTAATTCATATATATATATATATATATATATATATATATCCTATGCATTGATATTTTATTAAATGATACAAGCAAATTCATGCGCATTTTAAATTTCCGTTTATTCACCTTTAAATTAAATTTAAAGGTTTATAAACTCTATTCAAATAATACAAATAAATTTATAAATCAATTATCATTAATTGTTAATTCAATTTTTCATTATATATCAAGTTCTAATTTTATTATAATTATAAATTACACAACCAATTTCATTAAATATATTGTGTCAATTGCAACTTTCACCGTCAATCAATTTAGACAAATCACAACTTTATTTGGAATCAAAACAAGTCACAGTTCACATAATAGATTGAATTTCAATACTTAACCATTCAATTAAGTTTTCACTGTAAATTTTTCAAAACTTTAAATCATTAAAGTTTTTAATTACAAATTCATTGAATCAATTTAATTCATATAATTTAATATTATAGTCCACATCTCTATCTTTAATAATATATACCCAAACTTAGTTATCATTACAATCAATGCAAGTTATTTCAATTTACAACAAATATAAATTCATTACAATTCATTACATAATCAAATGATTTATATTATTCATATTTCATTGATTAAAATTACCAATATAAAATAAATCTTTAATTTAGTTAATCCATTTTATATTATTAACTCAATATAAATTTCACATTCCATTTTAAATAGATTATCAAACACTGCCATCATCATACATAGCTATTACAGTTCATTGTTCAACAAGTCAATTTCAGTTCATACCTTATTAATATACAACATAAATCATGAAATTTAATATTTAAAACAACTTTGTTCAAAAACACATTAAATTTAATATTTAAATTATCGAAAAATCTCGGGTTGTTACACTCTACCCCACTTAAAACTTTTCATCCTTGAAAAGGCATAGTAAGAAAGTTGTCAATTTATATATTTAATCATATGATATCTAATACAACTAAGAAACAATTATCTACACAAAAGTTAACTATAGGTTTGAAAACTCAAATTTTCACAAAATTTTCTAAGTCATAAATTCATGGAAAATTTCGGTAGAGTCTCCTTTGTACGGTTAGGTCCGGAAAACTATAATATATACCTATATATAATCATAAATATACATCTCATCTCAGCGATGAGGCATCCCAAACAATGGGAAAACAATATATACATTAAAAATACGATATATAATTCGATATGCGTACCTTTCATTTGAGTTATTAGCGATTTATTTTATTTTTTTAGCAAGCAAAAGCAATTTTTATGCGCAAGTAGCTCCCATGCAAAGGAGTTTCCTTCAGTACCTACTAAGCACTCAACAACATATAAAAGAAATAACATATATATTATAGTAAACACAAATGAATTTAACAATTGCAACTAAAACATAAATAAAATATCCAATCAATTATATTCATTCAACCAAGCAATCTAACAAAAAAATTCAATGTCACTTTTTGTTAGCATGATTTCACTTTTAAACCATTCATAATTTCATTTGTTATATTTCATTATCAAATTCAATTCCAATGTCAACGCTTGGTTTATTTTATTTATTACTCTATATCATTGTTCAAGTTATGAGTTGTTGTCGCTTTAATTAAACAACCAAATTTTCCAATTCATATTTAGTTGACTTGCATTGAATTATGTTTCATATTTAGTTCAATATCCTTCAACACTTCTATCGACCAAATTTAGAGTTCGTTTAAAATTAATTATCGTCCATTTTATTTACAATTTAATTTTAAATCGCGAATTTCCCTGGCATTGTTTTTCTGAAATTTTGATTTACATATATCTTCAAATTTACAAGTTCAAAAAAATTTCCCTTTCATTACGAAAATATAACCCAATAGAACTGGAAGATTCTTGTTTCAAAGAATTCCGACTTATTTTGGATTCTATACTTCATTTAAACTTCAATTCGGAAAATTACAAACTGCCGCTACGCGACGAGCTCGTTTTTAATTAATTTAATTAATTCGTTCAACCATCATTAAGTTTATAATTATAAGCCTATTCACTTATATTTTCACCAAACCAAACATTAATGTCAATACATTTAATGTATTACTAAATAATTTGCCTAATTGATTTTTCATTGATTTGGTTAATTCAAGTTACTTAGCATAACATAACTAAGTATATATCGTTTATTACATCACTTAAATTTTATTTATATATATTACTAATCATTTTTTTATGTTCATTATCCATTCTAATACTTATGCATTATTTAATTGCTTATTCCTCTAACATTTAACTTCTTAATCAATTAGCAAGTTATTCATGCTATAGAAAAGAATTTATTATTACACAAGTTTCAATGGTTATCATTCGTTTCAATTTATTATCCAAATCTTAAGAGTTTTATTCTAATTATAACTTATTTTAATTATAACACTCTTATATTCACAATATTCAGAAGTTTCGAAAATTTAATTTAATTTCATTAATTATTCAAGATTTCAAAAATTAAATTTCAGGTTTCTGTCCAAATCAATTTTTTTAAATGTTTCATATGATATATCATTTACCTAAAACCATACTATAAAAGAATTTAAATAAAGTTCAATTTCGTAAAACAAAGTACAAAATATTAAATGTCTCCCTCCTTAGACTCCTGAAAATAAACATCGATGATGTGTGCACTCATTAACGAAATAATTTCCACAGACAAGAGGGTATAAACTTATTTCTACAATTCCTTTGAAACAATTTCTATATGAAACAAGATTTAAAATATAAATATATTATTTCAAACCATTTTCAAATCAATGTTACAAAACCACCCAAAATCAAATTCTCAAATTCATATTTTACTTCTTGTTTCATTATCAATAAATTTTCAATATTTGATTTTCTTAAACCGTTCAATAATCAATAGTTCTAATTATTAATTAATCGAATAATAAATGATGAAAAATTTAATATTATAAAATTCATATATTTTCAAATAATTATATATATATAATTCAAAACAATATTATGTCGATAAGCCCTGTTCAAGTGTTTAGAAATCCCTATCGATGCCTTGGCGTCCTAAGTACGGACCAGAATTCTTAAATATTCAACAGAACAACCAACATAATATAAAACCATTTTTATATCAAAATACAAATACCCTCTCTCATATACACTCAAACTCATTCTAGGGTATTACTACCCTATCTCTAATGAGTTAATCCCAAATAGAGCCAAGGTTTTTGCTAAACCAAAGCTCTGATACCAAATGTAACATCCAGGGTTTTTTGACTGTGACGGCTCATCCCGCACCAGCTGACATTTCCAATGAAGGTGTGTTGTGCCAATGCCCGACTAGCACAGGACAGTCGCCAAAAAAAGGAAAAGAAAGGAATTTGAACTAACAAGGAATCGGTAGAATGTCTCACAGCGCATGGAATAAAATATAATAATAACATATTTGACATAAAACAGGCGAGATAGTGAATAAGCTGAAAACTGAACCATAATCATCATAGCAGCGGAAATCCAAAATACAGCCTATAATCCATTACCATTATTACAACTTCAAAATATTGTCTCTAAATCAAAAGAAAGGAAAGGTACACTACTAATGCCCAAAGTAGTGACCATCAACAACATAGGGAGAATATGTATAGAGAATAGTACGTGTAAGCCTCCTGCTCGTCTTCGGACAGTTACTTGTGCACAACCAGCTAACCTGTCTCTAGTCTGCCCGTTTAAGAGCACCTAGAGTAATAAGAAGAGACATAAAACTCTGGGTCAGACAAAAGTCTGGTATGAGAGATAAGCAGCAAAACAGAACAATAACAGGTATACTAAACCATACCTGAATTTGGACCTGCAACCAAACAGTTAGCACAAAATACCGTACAATACTCTAAGGTGCCATTAACATATGGTGTAAAGGATACGGGGATGGGGGTGTGAATGTCATAGTGATGGCAAACAATCAAGCATAGCAACAATCCTCAGATCTCTCACTCAGTGCATAAAGCATACGATATCCACCGCTTTGATCACCCAATACTTTGTTACGATCACTCTGCCCCATGGAGTCATGACGGCTTCACTGCACTGATCCGTAACCACTAATACTTTGCTATGTCCACTCCGCCTTATGGAGTCAAGATAACTCCATTGCGCTGGCTCATAGCCATGCTATGATCACTCTGCCACATGAAGTAATAACTACCCCACTGCACTGATTCGTAGCCTAACATTCGTCTTTCGGTGGTGAATCAAAGTTATGGACGTCGATAACTCCTTAGCACACGTCCCGTAGCAAAGTCCAACCATAAAGTTAACTCGTTGTTTCCTAACTGGATCCTGAGTACAAACTTCCCATTTGGACTACCTTTGCATCTCGGGTTTTGGTCTTCTCCGGATCGGTTTGGTTGTCCACTTCTCTTCACTTCAGGTCGCACTCCCAGTTCGATTCATGGCTCACGTCTCTAGTCCAGGCACCTTGGTTCGCAGCCACCCTTCTGGTTCAGATCGTGATTTCTCCCCCATAGCATCAGGTCGGTTCGACTCGTGGCCCCATCTCCGGTACGGTTCGTGATGTCTTCACTCGAACGGGTCATGTCTTAAGCTCCCTCCCATGGCGGTTCGGATCGGGCTCCCTCTCTCCAGCGGGTCGCTCTAGAGCATAGGTCGTGGCATGTTCCTTCAGGCGGTTCGTGATACTCAAGCTGGAGCGGTTCGGGTCGAGGCACATATGTCACGAGCAGATCGGTACTGGAGTGGCTCATGATGTGTGGCCACGATCGGGTCGGTTCGGAAGGGGGGCGATCCGATTCGGTTCCTGCACTATATTCTGTAATTTTTCCAGTGGCTGTTTTACACCATACGACAGCGTTTTCGACTATTCTAACTGTTCTAATCAATCACAAAGCATACCATACAGTCATAGCAACATATAGAATTGACCACAAACACCAAAACAACAATTTGATATGTTAAAATGGATCATACATACCCAAAACCCATATTTTCCCCTTAATCATGTTTAACAATAACTAATGTTAGGATTAGCAAAACTTAACCAAATCAACCCAAATTTCTAACAAAGGCCTAAAACAATATTTCGAAATTTATAAATATTTTTCTAGAATTTAATCATGTTTAAATTCGCTAATTAACACTAATTACCCTTAATTAACCATAATTAGTGTAAAAACAAGGCTAATCACTCACCTTTGCCACAATTAAAACTTTCAGAACTGAAACTCCTCTGATTTGGGCGAATACCAATGCCTAAGAGCAGCTCAACTCTGAAATGGTGTTATTTCTCCTTGATTTGATGTTGCTAAGCTTAATCCTTGATTAAACAGTGATTAGAGATGATTCTTGATGTTAGAGGCCATTGTTACGGTTTCTATGATGTATGTGACGGTTGGAAAATGAGTAAAAACCGAAATCCCTAACCCTAACAGCCCTTAAATACCCCAAATCCCGAAATCCCCCAATGGGCCTAGTTGCTAATCGCCTGGTTTAGCCCAATTATGTTGTTTTTCACCTTCTAAACCTTAATTTAGCCATATCTCCCAAATGGTAAGTCTGTTTGGCTAATGTGACCACTCTACGGAAAGGTAAACCATCATCCGGATCTAATGGAAGTGGTTTTAGGTCAAAACTCCTTATCAATCAAGCTATGGCCAAAACAAGATCAATTAGGGGCAAACCGGTCATTTCAAAATCGGAAAAAATCATGAACATGGGAAATGACCCCAATAGTGGTCTCCCAAAGTTACATGACCATACGACCTCGTATGTGAGAGAAATAAATATTCTACGATCCTTCGATGCTTAGAATGTGGGTCGTTACATTGACCGTTCAAATCGACAATGATCCTCAATGTCGACTTAAATAAATCAAAAATACAAATAGTTATTGGGATTTATATAAGAAAAAAAGAGAAGAAGAAAAAGAAACACAAAATCTCACAGCGGAAGGACAAAATATAATAATCAAATAACAGTTACTGAAGCTATAAAACATACATTTGATTATACATTTACAACGATTATCAGAGTTACTGTCATAAACATACCAATATTTGCAGTGGAATAAATAGTAATAAATACGTCTGCTGAGCTCCATCTTCATCTCCATAATGGTATCTTCAATAACTGAAAACTCAGGCTGACCCAAGCATAAATGAAAAGAAAAAACAGTCGGATCAGAACTAAAATATTCTCATATTATTTAAATCAAATTCATGCGACAAAATGAGTGCAATAACTTAAGAGATGTTACACGAATTTCCACCTCCAAAGGATCCGTTAAACTAGACACTATATAATATAATACGTTATTATAATAATGTCTATGGTTAAATATAAAATATTAAAATAGCGTAAGCGGGATTACATTTTTACCCTTACACCATTTATACGTTATCGTAAACATTGCATATAAAACACCAGTAACAGTCGGTGGGTAGGGATGTGCCACTATACGACAACGTTAAATCAAAATCATATGGGGCTCAATCAGGATAAATATGACAAGGCATCAAGGCAATACCCATCATTAGTGATTCTACCTGATTGTGGACACAGGCCGGTGGTAACGCATAGCCGCAACTACCGCCCACCCCAGACATACCCCAAAATCAATCAAAGGCACCAATCAATCACAAAGTATATATATCGTATCGAAGAAGTATGCCTGCTCAGAGTAGTTAACTCAATTAATCTGGGTATGGCTCCTGTTTTAGTCATTTTAATTATGACCCAAAGGTCAAGGCTATCCATCATCGTTCTCTTTCTTCAAATCCAATAATCGCCTCCAAATCCATCCAACACCATTTTTGGAACTTCACCGCATACACAGTTGTTAAAGTGGTTTTCGGTATTGGCAGAGAATATGACAATATCTGATCCTGGTCTCTTTTACAACCAAACGTTTACATTTTTCACACTGGTCAGTTCTTTTACATGTCAAAGAGGTTCATACCTCATATCAAAATATCTTGTTTTAAAAACATTTAGTATTCAAGATAGAATATTATTTATAATAAAATATCTCTTTAAACAAATTTAAAATCTTGAAACAATTACAACTTAAATAATTTGGATATTAAAATAGTTAATAGTATATTTAAATTAGTTTAGATATATAATAGAAATAGTTTGAAAATAAATAGTTAATTATAAAATGATTTATTAAAATAATTTATAAAATAAATAGTTATAACATAAAATGGTTTATAAATAAAAATAATTTTTATTAAATTAATTTATAAAATGGTTTAAAATACTATAGTTGGAATTAGAATCGTTTTTCTAAATTTTGTCCATTTAGACTTGAAGTCATATTTCAACCTTAAATCAATCAATCTCGATTTTAATATTTCAATCGATTTATATTTCCATTTTTACATTCATTTTAATTAAATCCATTTACCCCAAATAGTTAAATTCCAATTCAGATCCCCATTTCAATGATTTCAATTTATAACAAATATTGAGTTCACAATTCAGATAAAATTCATATCAATGTTGATTCATAATAAATTTGAAAGGTGGGTGAAACAATCAATTTCAATAAATTTGATTTACATTCAATTTCTCTTTTATTTAGCTTCAGTTACGACAATAATTTATTTCCCCTTTAATTTATTTCAAAAATTCAAAGTTCAAGTTCAAAGAAAAATAAATTATAAAACATCACTTATATTGTCTTTAAAACAATATTTAAAAGTTCATGGTTAAAACAAATTTTATTTAACCAACCGGTGTCTGTATATAATTTTCTATCCTATGGCCAAGTTATACTTAAATTTAATTATAGTACTTTGGGAAAGGATATATATCATTTCAATCCAAATCAGGGTCATAGGTATTTATCATTTCAACCTACGTTCTTAATTCATTTTAATGATTAATCCTGGGTTTATTTGATGCTCGTAACATCTAGGGTAAATGATTGGGATTAATCAGCACAAACAATGGTCATATACGAACAAATGTGAATAACAGGTAAATTCACACAATTGACATCAATATGTCAAACATATCAAATTCAAGTCATTCATCACATCAATATATACAAACAGTCCAATATCGTATAAATTTACAAATTATCAGATGTCAAGGTTTAGACAGTAATTAAATGCCGAATTTTTAACTTAACTGTAAAATTAAATTTAACAGTTAAATTAAACTACACTATCGATGCAAATCAATATAAATACGCAATTTAAACTGTCAAACATCAATCATATCATGACATGATATTAATTTTACTAATATTAGAATACTTTAGTTAGGCGTGAGTGGGTTTAATCACTCACTTTTGCTCTAAACAAGATTGAAATCCAAATTTATCCCAAAAATCAATGTTCTTGGAATCAGTTCAAATCAATGCCATCACGAATAGCTCATCGATACAATTCCAACGTAATTTGTTTCGTCCAAAACCGACCTCGTAACAGAAAGTTATGAACGTTTAAACATCGGAATTTAAATTATATAAAATAGGGCATTGTTATTGATACTCCAAATATTGTTAAGGGGAGGTCAAATTTTAAAAACACTCCAATCATAAAAAGAATGTTAAGGGGGGTCACATACTTAGTTTTTTACGTTCCCTTTTTACCCTGGTAAAACATCAATTACCATCCCAAATCCCATACAATTTCAAATGCAAAAAAAACAATCTCTACATTATTTGCAAATAAACAAAAGCAATCATTTGAAGAGTAATTTTATTATTTTTGTTCGACATGAACGACGTAGGTCTGTGGTATTATATTTTTTTGTTCGACATTGTTCATTATTTTTGAAATTTGTATTCGTTGTCGGGTTGCCGAAGTGAGAGAGATATGGTGTATCGACAAATTCGGTGGTGTGATACCGTATAAAAAAAGTTGTTTGATATATGTATATCGATTTTCTATGAATGATATATTTTAATCTGATATGATGCATGTCGACAAATGAGATTATTTATAATTTGGTATAAAATTTTAATGTAGTTCGACTAATATACCATATAAATTTTTTTGTTAACAACTAAAAAAGACATTATTGTAAAGAAGGCTAATTTGGTAAAGTAAAGTTTTTTTGTCAAGGGGGTGCTCTCAACATTGGTACTCCCCTTAACCAATTCTTGTTTTTTTTTAAAAAATGAACCCCCCTTAACAATACTTGGAGTGTCAATAACAACCCCATAAATTAAACTAAACAAATTACTCACCACTAAAATAATTGCCATGTCATCACTCCTTTATCTCCCTCCTATTCTTCTTCTACACTTCACGCTACAGCAAAAAAAAACACATGTCTTTCATGTCCAAACTCATTCTAGATGAAGAACTCACCAAATCAAGCATAAGGATTCACGCCTTGATTTTGATTGAATTTCTTTTCAATCACCTTTGATTTTTATTTTAAAAGCCCTCTTTTTTTATTATGACAAAAAGAAGTAGTGGCTCTTCCATTGTACAGGAGAAATAAAGATGGATTTGTTTAAAGAGATTGGTTAGGTTAAAGTTTATAATTATTTATATGTAAAGAATTTCAATGATTTAGTTAATGAATAAAACATTCCATATTTTTGTAGTCATCACTAATTAATGTAAATAAATTAATTCTACTAGTCAAATTAGGACTAATATTAATTATAGAAATAAATTTCATATACTATAGATCTAGAATTCAATTTTCCACAATTTAAATTGAGCAATTATTATTATTTTCATGCGCAGGAAACATTAATGTCATTGACATCTTTCATTATATATATATATATATATATCATGAAACGCTTAGCAAAATTAAGGGAAGAAATAATAATAATAATATGACAATAAATTTTTTTTAACACGCACATGCATGCATGCATAAATTTCTATTTACTTGTTGTCTTCTATATTCACTTGTAACCTTTATATCCATTTGTTTGGTTTCACGCATATATACAAAGTATGCTACATACATGCATGGCAATATGACAATAAATTTTGTGTATTAATTGTAACTTATTTCCAATTTATCACCTATGAATTAAATAGCAACTAGTTTCCCACACTAGTCAATTAATCTATTGTAATCGTTATTATTAAAATTAGTTAACATTCAGTGTATTCCTTTAATTACCATTCTTAATTAATGTTATCATTTACCTTACAATTTATACAAACATAATTTACAAATATATATATTACAACACAATGTAAAGTAAACATTAATTCATATATATATATATCATATGCATTGATTATTTAATTAAATTATACATGCAAATTTATACGTGTTTTAAATTTTCGTTTATTCACCTTTAAATTAAATTCAAAGGTTTATAAACTCTATTCAAATCAATACAAATAAATTTATAAATCAATTATCATTAATTGTTAATTCAATTTTTCATTTTATACCAAATTCCAATTTTATTGTAATTATAAATTACACAACCAATTTCATTAAATATATTATGTCAATTTCAACTTTCACCGTCAATCTGTTTAGACAAATCACAAGTTTATTTGGAATCGAAACAAATCATAATTTACGTAATAGATTGAATTTGAATACGTAACCATTCAATTAAGTTTTCACTGTAAATTTTTCAGAACTTTAAATCATTAAAGTTTTTAATTACAAATTCATTGACTTAATTTAATTCATATAATTTAATATTAAAGTCCACATCACTATCTTTAATAATATATACCCAAACTTAGTTGTCATTACAATCAATGCAAGTTATTTCGATTTACAACAAATATAAATTCATTACAATTCATCGCATAATCAAATGATTAATATTATTCACATTCCATTGATTAAAATTACCAATATAAAATAAATCTCAAATTTAGTTAATCCATTTTATATTGTTAACTCAATTTAAATTTCACATTCCATTTTAAATAGATTATCAAACACTGTCATCATCATACATAGCTATTATAGTTCATTGTTCAACAAGTCAATTTCAGTTCATACCCTATTAATATACGACATAAATCATAAAAATTAATATTTAAAACAACTTTTTCAAAAAAACATTAAATTTAATATTTAAATTGTCGCAAAATCTCAGGATGTTACACTAGCATCACAAACTTTGTCTCTCCAAAGCCTGCAAGCCTGCTACCCTCTCCAATACATGCACACCTCCTATTTTAGATCCACCCGATCCTCCCAGTAAACATGACGCTTAATTTTACTCACACTGATAACTCCTCCCATGTTCATCTGTTCGCTGAGTCAACGTCGATGTTGAACTCCTCTTCGAAGTCTCATCTCCTCCAAACCAAAACAAAACTCTACCATTCGCCGGTTGTTTTCGAGAGCCAAGATACTGCATCGAGTTGCCTAAAATAAATATGAGCTTACAGGCTACAGATCTCGTTTTAAGAATAGCATAGGCTTTATGATTTTCAAAGGTGCTTTACTATGATTTCAATTCGCAATGTAAATTATTTTTACTGAAGCTAAAAACGAATGGAGACTTGTATTCTGTGTATTTATAAAGGAATGATCCTTAATGGATAAGTATTAGGGAAGGTTAGTTTTCAAGAATTGGTAGCTGGCGCGATTTGATGATTCAAGCAGGACATAAATTTTGAGGGGACGGCTGTACCAAAACTTAATGGCTAAGGAAAAGGAAATTGTATATATATAATACTTCACAAGTTGGTCCGTCTGGGTAGCCAAAATGAAGGACAAAGTATGTCATTTCTCAACTCATATATATAAATATGTCCTTGGCAGGACAGTTCTGGACTTAAACAACTTAACGTCTATCATATTGTCCATTTTAACTAGACCAAAACTGTAAGAAGAAATGAAAACATTCAATGCAAATAACAGTATAATTGGAACTCACCCAAGTAAATTGATTCGTCCCAATTATACCAATGGTGGCCATCCCATTGAAAGTGTGTACATATACTAGCCTCTGGAAAATAAATTTCCACGACACCAAAAGCCCATTTGTAATACACTAAAAACAATGGACCATTTTGATCAAAGTGTACATTACTGGATTTTTCCAATGTAACGACCCGCATTCTACGCATCGAAGGATCATAAAATATTTATTTCTTTCACATACGAAGTCGTATAACCATGTAACCTTGGGAGATGACTACTGGGTTCATTTCTCATGTTCATGATTTTTGCTGATTTCTAAATGACCGTTTTGCCCCTAGCTGATCTTGTTTTGGCCATAACTTTTGATTGGTAAGGAATTTTGACCTGAAACCACTTCCATTAGATCTAGGTGATGGTTTACCTTTCCGTAGAGTGGTCACATTACCCAAACGGACTCACCGTTTGGGAGATATGGCTAAAAAAGGTTTATAAGGTGAAAAATAGTTTAATCGGGCGTAATTAGGGTGATTAGTAAGAGGGCCATAACCCGTTTTGGGATTAGGGTTATGGGAGGGCTGAGATGAGTTAGTAAATCAGTTTTTATTTCATTTCTTAGCTGCCACTTACAACCTTTGGAACCTAGCAATGGCCTCCACTTGCTAAAACACCCCAAATCACCTTCTAATCACTAATTAAGCCAAATCTACATCAAATCAAAGCGGATTAGCACAAACATTACGGTAGAGCTGCTGGAGTGTATTGGAATCCGAACCATTTTATCCAAAAGTTTCAGATCTGAGTTTATTTGTGGCTAAGGTGAGTGATTAGCCTTGTTTTTACAGTAATTAAGGTTAATTAAGGGTAATTAGTGAATTTATACATGATTAAATTCCGGAAAAATATTTATAAATTTCGAAATATTGTTTTAGGCCTCTGTTAGAAATTTGAGTTGATTTGATTAAGTTTTGCTAATCCTAACATTAGTTATTGTTAAACATGACTCAGGGGAAAATATGGGTTTGGGTATGTTTGATCCATTTTGACATATCAAATTGTTGTTTTGGTGTTTGTGGTCAATTCTATATGTTGCTATGACTATATGGTATGCTTTGTTATTGATTATAACAGTTAGAATAGTCGAAAACGCCGTCGTATGGCGTAAAACTGTCGTAGGGAAAGTTGTAGGAAATGACCCAGAGCCGGATCGGATCGCCCCCCTTATCCGAACCGACCCGATCGTGAATGTGAAGACCACAAGCTGGAGGACTGCGCGCACCTGAAGCTCACGACCCGACCCGACCGTGGAGAGCTATTATGACCCGACCCGACTGTGGGGAGCTATCACGACCCGACCCGACCGTGGAGAGCCATCACGACCCGAGCCCTCCATTCGTGAGATGGCCTCACGAGCCAAGCATGTCACCAACAATAGATCACGAGCCAAGCCAAGCAGGGAACCATGATCCGTGGAGCATCCATTATCACGAACCAGAGGGTCCCACGATCCGAATGTGGTGTCACGAGCCATGGGTCATGAGTGGAGCATCATCACGAGCCGAGGATAGGAGTGCGATCCACGAACCGATCTTCAAGTATGGACAGCGAATGAACTGAATGGAACTGAAGTACGAATGGGATGATAATGACCAAAACCCGAGACACAAAGGCAGTCCAAATGGGAAGATTGTACTCAGGATCCATTAGGGAACCAACGAGTCAACTTCATGATTGGACTTTGCTGCGGGACGTGTGCTAAGGGGTTATCGACGTCCATAACTTTGATTCACCACCAAGACAGATGTTAGGCTACGTATCAGTGCAGTGGGGTAGTTATTACTCCATGGGGCAGAGTGATCGTAGCATGACTATGAGCCAGTGCAGTGGAGTCGTTATGACTTCATAGGGCAGAGTGGACATAGCAAGGACTAGTAGCTATGGATCAGTGCAGTGGAGTTGCCATGACTCCATGGGGGCAGAGTGATCATAGCAAGGATTTGGGTGATCAAAGTGGTGGATATTGTATGCTTTACGCACTGAGTGAGAGATGTGAGGATAGTTTCTATGCTTGATTGTTTGCCATCATTATGACATGTACACACCCACCCATGTATCTTACACCATATGTTAATGTCACCTTAGAGTATTGTACATCTTGTTGTGCTAACTCTTTGGTTGCAAGTCCAGGTTCAGGTATGGTTTAGTATACCTGTTATTGTTCTGTTTTGCTGCTTATCGCTCATACCAGACTTTTGTCTGACCCAGAGTTTTATGTCTCTTCTTATTGCTCTGGGTGCTCTTAAACGGGCAGACTAGAGGCAGGTTAGCTGGTTGTGCACGAGTAGCTGTCCGGAGACGAGCAGGAGAGTAACACGTACTATTCTCTATATATTCTCCCTGTGTCGCTGCTGGTCACTACTTTGGGCATTAGTAGTGTACCTTCCTTATTTTTCTTTAGAGACATTTTTTAAACGTTGTAATAACGATGATGTGGAACATAAGCTGTATTTGGATTTTCCGCTGCTACGATGGTTTAAGTTTTCAGCTTATACACTGTCTCGCCTGTTTTATGTCAAGTTATGTTATTGTTATATTTTATTCCATGCGCTGTGAGATATACTACAGGTTCCTTGTTAGTTCAAATTTCCTTCTTTCCTTTCTTTGACGACCGCCCTGTGCTGGTTGGACATTGGCACAGCGTACTTTCATTGGAAATGTCGGCTGGTGCGGGGCGGGCCATCACATTTGGTATCAGAGCTCTAGGTTGCGTAGTTAACCTAGGGAAGACACCAGAGAGAGATAGTATGTATATGAGAGTGCGTATTTCTGATATTTTGGTTTTCAAAAGCTATATATATACATTTATATATACTATTAGTATATTTAAGGATGAAGTCGCACTGCACTGGCACCACTGAAGAGATGGTTAATCATTTTCTCCATACAGATTGAACGATGAGGCTATATACGAGGGGTATTGGTAGAGGAGATAATAATGGGAATGCTCCTGATATAAGGACGATGTTCACTGACCTCATGAGAGAGATGTTTAGGGATGTTTAGAGGGCAGCTCCTAATGCTGCAAATGTGTTGTGTCCATTAATTTAGCCAATTTAAAAAATTTAAATTGGTTTAGATTTATGGATTTTAAATATTTAAAATAAATATTTTAAATCCATAAATCTGAACCAATTTAAAATTTTTAAACTGGCTAAATTAATGGTGTTCGAAACTAGGGTTGGCAAATCCGATTAATCCGTTGCTCGAGGTGACGATCAGACCTTGCCACGATTCTGCCGCTGTTTTTCTTCGGATTTTCTTGAAATCACAACCGTTGGGTTCGCTTTGGAAATATCTTTCCAACGACACCAACTTTGTAAAAATCCAATGGTTGGATTCGTTTTGAAAAGATCTTTCTAATGATGTAAATTTTGTGAAGATCCAACGGTTAGATTTTCAGATATGTGTAAATCAAATCTGAAGAAAAACTGCGCCACGGCCGCGTTATGGCCCGAAGCGTCGTTTTGAATAAATTGGCTATTTTAAAATAAATAAAAATAGCGATAAATCGTTATAAAATATTATAAATGATATGGATGTGAAATTTAGAAACTAACAGAAGGTTGGATAAGTCGAATGGTTTCTTGGGTATTGATCTGATGTTGGTTTCGGCCTTCGGGGTTAATATTTGGGAAATCGTTCTCTTACTGATTGACGGTTAGTGACTAATAAATTTAAATGATGCGTATGTATGTTAGTGTTGCACTTGTTTATTATATATGCGAGTTGCTCAGAAAGACCGGGTTTATCCCATTCTGAATAACTGAATCGACGATAAGAAATCGAAGATAAAGACGGTGGTCGAAGACCGGAGATCTTCACCTCGTTTGGATGGTAACCGAGGTCCTGATAGGGAGGCATCCCGAAATATGGATAATAAGTGGTGATCGTCCAGACGTACGTGGTGATCGATGGGTTTGCGAGGTATATAGTGCCTCCGGTTTCGTTCAGACCCAGAACGGACTTGCAAATGGTCAGTGTGTCTGACATTGGAATTTATTCTGTGTGATTGATAGTCATCAGTTGCACGGTGTGAATTGCCTGTGTGGCATGCTAAGATGCAGTGATCAGGGCTTCTGTTGAAAAGCAAAGTCTTGTGGTGATGATCAAAGCACCGCCTGTGTGGTGTAGCTTTGTGTACAACGTGAATTCGCGAACCTCACAGTCGGTATGAACCAGAAACGGGAGGAAGGACCTCAGGGAGGGCATGCGTTTCCTTCTAGCTAGAAGTGGCGTCAGTGGTTTTAAATGCCCTGACGAGTTTGACTTATATGGTTGTTACTGTTGCGAGGCGCCTCGGTTTGATCGGACAATCTGGGTCCGATGGAGTCATTGTTGGCTCATTTACGCCCCATAGGGCGGCGAAACGCATTGTTCAGGAATTTTAATCCACATCGGTGGACCGGCCCTGACGATCCAAGGGTCACTCGAGCTATGATCCTGAGACATGGGCTAGATTGCCTCGAAGTCGGTAAGGACTATCTTTTGCCTTGGTACATGACGGAAATATGATTTCCAAATACGTGACTGTGCGGTTTTGATTGTATACCTATATATGGCGACATAGTGGTATGGGGCATTAATGTCGTCTATGATTGATAGTTACGATTTGAAATTGTTTTTAAAACATATAACACTAGCAATAATATCAAATGCCTTTGTTTTATTCGTATCAAGCATATTTTGGCCGTTATAAGGTAAAAACTCTATCCTCCGGTTTGCGTTGCATTGTGTGATGGGAACTGAGTCTTATAATGGCTTCATTTTTATAAAAAGCATTGCGATGTTTAAAAGAAAGATTTGTTTTTAAAACACTGGCAATCCAATGGAGTAAACCCGTTCCACGAAAGTGGCGTGGTCCTGTGATTAGCCATATTTTAAATGTGTTGAGTACATTTCTCATACCAGTCCCATGACTGACTCGTAGTTTGTTTCACTTTCAAACTCGGGTGCCCCTTTTTCTACACGGGCATCCTTGTATTCAGGTTTAGCTGGTTCTTTCTGGATAGCTGGAGCTGAAGATGGATTCTATCATTTATCTCTTTTTATGCTGTTCAGCTCCTATTGTACATTATGTTTGTTTTCCACTGTAGACATTTATGTATAGCTGAACTGTATTTGTACTAAGTATGATCCTGTATACTGTGTAACTCTGATGATTACGTTTATCCAGTGTATTCTATTGTACATTATCTGATGTATTTATTTAATTATGTTCTGTTGTTATCTGTTTTCTGTGTTATATTCCAAGGATTACCCTTATCACCGTCTGTTCGGGAAATGGGGTCATCATAAAATGGTGGTGGTGCAGCAGTGCAGGCGCCTAGGGCCGATTTCGCCAAGCTATGCGAGGATTACACTAGTCTTGGTGGAAAGCCGTTCCACAGAACGGAATCAGCTACAGAAGTTCAGGATTAGTTGGATAGCTATGAGCGTATCTTCGAAGGCTTGGGTATCGAGGATGCGATGAAGAGAAAGCTAGCATCCCTTCAGCTGCAAGGATGGGCGATGAATTGGTGGAATGCTATTAAGGTAGCTATCCCAGAGGATCGAGTTACATGGGATCAGTTTAAGACCCAATTCGGTGAAAAGTTTATCTCAGCTGCTCAGAAGTCGGAGTTGTTTAGCAAGTTCTTGGAGCTTAAGCAGGATGGTAGGGCAATCTCGGAGTATATTGCTGAGTTCGATACTTTATCCAAGTATGGATTATCCTTTATCGACACTCCCGAGAAGAAGAATGAGAAGTTTATAACAGGCTTAGATCAGTACTTGGGGGAAAGGTGTATAAACCATATCAATGAGACGTTTGAATCGATTGTGGGGAAAGCATTGAGATTAGAGAGCCTTTATCCTAAACCCGAGACTGAAGTTGTTGTTGCATCTCCAGAGGGGCCAAAGTCGCAAGCAAGCGGTGGAGGCAAGAATAATTCTCAGAATAAAAGGAAGCAGAGTCAGAACCAAGATAAGGATAGTCAGAAAAATAGCAAGAAAGATGTTGAGTGCTATAGCCATAGCAAGAAGGGCCATTATGCTAAAGAATGTCGAGCAAAGCCAGCGGACAGGAAGTGCTTCAACTATGGCCAAGTGGGACATCACAAGGATAAGTGTCCGCAACCCCCTAAAGAAAAGCAGATTGTGAAAGCATATGCTATCAATGTTGTTCCTTCTTCGTCGAATGCCCCAACTGCGGCGGAGAAAGGAAAGAATGTCATCATTCAAGGTATGCTTTCTGTTTATGATGTTCCTGTTCGAGTATTGTTTGATATCAGAGCTTCCCGTTCCTTCATATCTAGTGACCTGGTAGATAGATTGGGATTGGAACCCGAGATAGTCAATAGACCTTTAACGGTGACGAACCCGATTGGTGGTTCAACTAGCCTTAGCATGGTTTTTCGTAATGTGGTCTTATCAAGTCATGGATGCAAGTTTGTTTGTGATTGCTTTGTTTTGGGCTTTACTGGGTTTGGCATTATTTTGGGAGTCGATTGGCTCCAAAGACACGGGGTGGTGGTAGACTGTAAGGGCTTTTTGGTGACAGTTAGAGCGGATGATGGGCGGAGGGTAGTGTTTGGTGGTCTACTTAGTGATGGGGTAATGGCTAGTTTTCTAAATTCCCTCAACATCCCGCATGATGAGTT
The DNA here is from genome assembly GCA_030737875.1 of Allium sativum. NCBI lineage: Eukaryota > Viridiplantae > Streptophyta > Magnoliopsida > Asparagales > Amaryllidaceae > Allium > Allium sativum. Next base: position 997,630,169 of record CM060924.1, read on the forward strand.
GTCAGATGTGCCCGTGGATGGCTAGTATCCGGACTTCTTTGAATAAGTGACCGGACTTCCACCACACCGAGAGATTGAGTTCCATATTGATTTGGTGAAAGATGCCAGACCTATAGTGATGCCACTTCATCGTATGTCACCAAGGGAGCAGCGAGAGCTCGGGGTGCAAGTATGCGATCTTTTAAAGAAGGGATTTATCAGAAGAAGTGTTTCTGAGTGGTGAGCACCAGTTGTGTTTGCTACCAAGGCCGATGGTTCCCTTCGATTGTGTGTGGACTACCGTGAGTTGAATAAGGTGACGAGGAAGAATAAGTATCCTCTACCGCGGATAGATGATTTGTTTGATCAGTTGAGTGGCGCGACAGTGTTTTCCTAGTTGGATCTTGCCACAGTTTTTCATCAGCTTAGATTGGAAGCTGAGATTATAGCTAAAACGATCTTTCGGATGCCGTCTGGATTCTATGAGTGGTTGGTCATGCCATTTGGGTTGACCAATGCACCAACATATTTTGTGGATCTTATGAATAGGGTATTCAGGGATCAATTGAATAAGTTTGTTCTTGTGTTCGTGGACGATATCTTGGTTTATTCGAGGACAGAGGAAGAACACAAGGAACATTTGAGATAGTGATGGAGGTGTTGAGAAAACACCAATTGAAAGCAAATTTTTCTAAGTGTCACTTCTGGAGGAGGGAAGTGAGATTCTTGGGCCATGTTGTTTCAGAGAATGGTATTGTCGTGGATCCTGCGAAGGTGGCTACAGTACAGGATTGGTCTACGCCCAAGAATGCAACAGATGTAAGAAGTTTCTTGGGATTGGCTAGATATTATCGTAAGTACATCCAAGACTTCTCCAAGATAGCAGTACCATTCACTCAATTGACCAAGAAGAATCAAGTTGTTGTTTGGGATGAAAAATGCGAGAATGCATTTAAGAGTCTAAAGGAAAAGTTGACATGTGCACCAGTGTTAGTCATTCCTAAAGGGAATGAAGAGATGACGATATACACAGATGCCTGTGGTACCGGGCTAGGTGCTGTATTGATGCAAGGAGGTAAGGTTGTAGCTTACGCTAGCCGGCAACTGAAACCGCATGAGGTAAGATATCCTACCCATGATTTGGAATTGGCAGCGATCGTATTCGCATTGAAGATGTGGAGACATTATCTCTTGGGAGAAAGATTCGAGTTGTTCATCGATCATAAATCGTTAAAGTATATTTTCTCTCAGAAGGACCTAAATCTCCGACAGCAAAGATGGTTGGAATTCTTGGCTTCCTACGATTTCGATATCGCATATACACCAGGAAAGGGCAATGCGGTAGTTGATGCATTGATTGAAAGACATGCCAGTTTAGGGGGTATGTCTCTAAAATGGAAGCAACTGGAGTACATTGCTGGGTATGATTTCAAACCAAAGTGCGAATTGGATCCAAAAATTTTAGCACGTTTGACGATCAGACCCACTTTGATTGAGCGGATTGGTTTCGGTTAGAGGGACGATCCTAACCTATTGGAAATCATCTCAAAGTTAGATATGGGAATCGACGAAGAGATGAACAAGTAAGGGCTTGATTGAGATGGATGGCTTAGAAAGAATGGTAGACTATTTGTGCCCAATGTCGATGGATTGAGAGATGAAGTGCTTAGGGAATGTCATCACTCAAAACTGACTATACATCCCGGTGGTAACAAAATGTATCGAGACATGAAGCAGACCTACTATTGGAAAGGATTGAAAAGAGACGTTGAGAAGTTTATATCCAAATGCATGAACTTCCAGCTAGTTAAAGCTGAGTAAAAGAAGCCTAGTGGTTTGTTACAACCATTAGAAATTCCAGAATGGAAACGGGAACAAGTATCAATGGATTTCATTAATGGGTTACCAAGAAATAGATCGGGCCATGATAGCATTTGGTTGATTGTGGACCGATTAACTAAGAATGCAAGGTTTATACCCGTCAAGTCGAATAGAATGGCAGTTAAGTTAGCGACACTATATATGAAATGGGTAGTGAGATTTCATGGAATATCCCAAAGGCATTGTGAGTGACCGAGATCAGTTGTTCACTAGTGGATTTTGGAAGAGCTTACAAGAGACGTTAGGATCAGAATTACACATCAGTACGGCGTATCATCCTCAAACTGACGGTCAGACAGAGAGGGTGAATCGAATATTAGAAGATCTCTTGAGAGCTTTCATATTGGATTTTGGTGGATCATGGGATGACCATTTGCATCTAGTCGAGTTTGCATATAATAATAGTTATCAATTCAGTATTGATATGGCTCCATATGAAGCTTTGTACGGAAGACCGTGCAACTCACCGTCATGTTGGTTAGAAACCGGTGAGAAATTTGTGCTTGGGCCAGATGTGATAAGAGAAACCTCAGATAAGATCAAAGTTATCGGACAACGAATGAAGGCTGCCCATGATAGGCCAAAGAGTTATGCTGATAAGAGGAGGAGAGACTTAAAATTCTCCATTGGTGACTTGGTGTTAGTCAAGATTTCTCCATTAAAGAGCGTGATACGATTTGGGAGGAGAGGCAAGTTAACACCAAGATTTGTTGGTCCATTCTCAGTTCTCGAGCAAGTTGGGAATTTGGCATATAAAGTTGAATTACCAGAGAAGATGGCAGGATTTAATAACGTATTTCATATTTCCCAATTAAGGAAATTCGTGCACGACCCCGATATGACTATTTCAGCTGATCAATTGGATGATATCGAATTAGAAACCGAGGCGGTTGGGAACCGCAAGCCAATTAGTATTGTCGAGCAAGATACGAAGCAACTTCGAAGGAAAGCGGTGAATCTAGTCAAAGTTCAGTGGGGTGAGAATGAGAATGACTGTACTTGGGAGACAGAGAAGAGTATTAAGAAGACATATCCAGAACTCTTTGCCTGGTAAGATTTTAATTACAACTTAGTTTTCTGCATGTTAGGTTAGACTTGTTTGTTTGTTTTGTATGTTTGATTGTTGTATATGGCTGATAGGCATGCGGAATCCTTTGTTTGTTTTTTAGTTAAGGAATTTCGGGGGCGAAATTTCTTAAGGAGGGGAGAATGTAACGACCCGCATTCTACGCATCGAAGGATCGTAGAATATTTATTTCTTTCACATACGAAGTCTTATAGCCATGTAACTTTGGGAGACGACTATTGGGGTCATTTCCCATGTTCATGATTTTTACCGATTTTTAAATGACCATTTTGCCCCTAGCTGATCTTGTTTTGGCCATACCTTTTGATTGTAAGGAATTTTGACCTGAAATCACTTCCATTAGATCCGGATGATGGTTTACTTTTCCGTAGAGTGGTCACATTAGCCAAATGGACTAATCGTTTGGGAGATATGGCTGAAACAAGGCTTAGAAGGTGAAAAACAGCTTAATTGGGCCTAATTAGGGTGATTAGCAAGAGGGCCCATAACCCATTTCGGGATTAGGGTTATGGGAGGGCTGAGATGAGTTAGTAAATCAGTTTTTATTTCATTTCTTAGCAGCACTTACAACCTTTGAACCCTAGCAATGACCTCCGCTTGCTAAAACACCCAAATCACCTTCTAATCGCTAATTAAGCCAAATCTACATCAAATCAAAGTGGATTAGCACAAAAATCGAGGTAGAGCTACTGGAGTGTATTGGAATCCGAACCATTTTGTCCAAAAGTTTCAGGTCTGAGTTTATTTGTGGCTAAGGTGAGTGATTAGACTTGTTTTTACACTAATTAAGGGTAATTAGTGAAAGTTAGTGAATTTATACATGATTAAATTCTGGAAAAATATTTATAAATTTCGAAATATTGTTTTAGGCCTCAGTTAGAAATTTGGGTTGATTTGGTTAAGTTTTGCTAATCCTAACATTTGTTATTGTTAAATATGATTAAGGGGAAAATATGGGTTTTGGGTATGATTGATCCATTTTGACATATCAAATCGTTATTTTGGTGTTTGTGGTTAATTCTATATGCTGTTGTGGCTATATGGTACGCTATGTGATTGATTAGAATAGTTAGAATAGTCGAAAACGCCGTCATATGGCATAAAATAGTTACAGGAAATGACCCAGAGCCGGATCGGATCGCCCCCCTTATCCGAACCGACCCGATCGTGAATGTGAAGACCACGAGCTGGAGGACTGCTCGCACCTGAAGCTCACGACCCGACCGTGGAGAGCTATCACGACCCGACCCTACCGTGGAGAGCTATCACGAACCGACCCGACCATGGAGAGCCATCACGACCTAAGCCCTCCATTCGTGAGATAGCCTCACGAGCCAAGCATGTCACCAACAACAGATCACGAGCCAAGCCAAGCAGGGAACCACGATCCATGGAGCATCCATTATCATGAACCAGAGGGTCCCACGATTCGAATGTTGTGTCATGACCCATGGGTCACGAGTGGAGCATCATCACGAGCCGAGGACAGGAGGTCCGATCTTCAAGTCTGGAAAGCGAATGAACTGAATGGAACTGAAGTACGAACGGGATGATAATGACCAAAACCCAAGGCGCAAAGGCAGTCCAAATGGGAATATTATACTCAGGATCTAGTTGGGAACCAACAAGTCAACTTCATGATTGGGCTTTGCTGCGGGATGTGTGCTAAGGGGTTATCGACGTCCATAACTTTGATTCACCACCAAGACGGATGTTAGGCTACGTATGAGTGCAGTGGGGTAGTTATTACTCCATGGGGCAGAGTGATCGTAGCATGGCTATGAGCCAGTGCAGTGGAGTCGTTATGACTTCACGGGGCTGAGTGGACATAACATGGACTAGTGGCTATGGATCAGTGCAGTTGAGTCGCTATGACTCCATGGGGCAGAGTGATCATAGCAAGGATTTGGGTGATCAAAGTGGTGGGTATCGTATGCTTTACGCACTGAGTGAGAGATGTGAGGATGGTTGCTATGCTTGATTGTTTGCCATCATTACGACATGCACACCCCCACCTCCGTATCTTACACCATATGTTAGTGTCACCTTAGAGTATTGTACATCTTGTTGTGTTAACTCTTTGGTTGCAGGTTCAGGTATGGTTTAGTATACCTGTTATTGTTCTGTTTTGCTGCTTATCGCTCATAGCAGACTTTTGTCTGACCCAGAGTTTTATGTCTCTTCTTATTACTCTGGGTGCTCTTAAACAGGCAGATTAAAGGCAGGTTAGCTGGTTGTGCACGAGTAGCTGTCCGGAGACGAGCAGGAGGCTTACACGTACTATTCTCTATATATTCTCCCTGTGTCGCTGCTAGTCACTACTTTGGGCATTAGTAGTGTACCTTCCTTATTTTGCGTTAGAGACAGTTTTTTTAAACGTTGTAATAACGATGATGTGGAACATAAGCTGTATTTGGATTTTCCGCTGCTACGATGGTTTAAGTTTTTAGCTTACGCATTGTCTCGCCTGTTTTATGTCAAGTTATTTTATTATTATATTTAATTATATGCGCTGTGAGATATACTACAGGTTCCTTGTTAGTTCAAATTTCCTTCTTTCCATTCTTTGACGACCGTCCCGTGCTGGTTGGACATTGGCACAGCGTACTTTCATTGGAAATGTCGGCAGTTGCGGGGCGGGCCGTCACATCCATGCTAAGTTGGTGTGCTACATAAGAGCCGGTTAGCCTCCTTCCATATGTTGCTAGAGGACAGATGCCCTGATCCCAATTGAGTGAATATGAATGTATGTTATGGACAAAAATAAAAATACTGCTGTGAAGATCAGTGTTCCACGGTCCCAAAAATATAATAATATAGACTAGTTAACTCATTTTGTAAACCCCAAAATGCTGGTATAGGGAGTAAAATACTCCAAATAAAAAGTGGCTTATTTTTCAAAATAAAAATTACAAAAAAATTCTATAAATTAAATTCAGTATACATCTCAAAAATCTTGTCCAAATTCGAATCCAATATTTAATTATAATTAATTCTACCATTATGGCTTATAAACGATTCCATAGCGACTATCTGAATATTTGATTTGGACATAACTTGAAATCTATAAGACGAAATCATGATTTTCCACTTCCCTTAGAAAATACAGCTCAACAGATTCGAACGTTTCTTATTTCGAAGAAATCCAACTTAAAATGGATATGTACACTCAGTTGAAGTTCAAAACGTTAAATTACGAACTACCGCGACATTACGGGCCCAATTTTAATTATATTATAATTAATACGTTCAATTGTCGTTTATATAAATATATTTATTAATATAATTTGAATATAAACTAGAATGAATATCTTATATTATCCAATTTGCACAGTACTGTCAATTCATTTATTTCCGATTATTTCGAAAATAAATATATAATCCTATTTATTTATACTAGTTTAAATATTTAAAATATTTGAATTCTAACCATTTAAATTATCGAACCAATATAATAAAATAATTAAATAAATAAATTATTATCTCACTAAAAATCTAGGACGTTACATTCCTTCCCCCTTAAAAGAATTTCGTCCCCGAAATTACTAAGGTAGGAAAAATGGTACAACTGAACTATAGGTTAAAAATTACTTTTTTTATTCTTAACTTCGGTTTTAACTAAACCAACAAATTTTAATTAAAATATTAATTTATTCCTACTAATGAAAATTTTCAATAATTTTGAAAATTTTCTAACACTTTAAATTTCTGGAAAATTTTGCCAATGTCTCCTTTGCATGGCTCAATCGATACAACAACAACTCGCCTCTTTAGGCCTTCTTCAACCCGAAAGAAAATCAAATAGCCCAACGGCTTGCCAAACAGACTCCTAAATCTCATATCAAAATAAAATATAACTCATACTTTTTTTCAGTCTTTTAACTCTGTCACATCCATTTTCAACCAATCCAGTATATACCAATGCACTTCCAGTAGATTTCCAATCAATTCATTCTCAATCCAAATCACTCGCTTATACCAAGCCAAATTTCATTTAAACTTCAATTCAATCTCTTAACTCCTCCATTCAATTCCATTCCAGATTATCTTCCATCCAATCCAATTTTATTTAACATAGATTAAGTTAAATTTCTTCATTCTTACCATTTCAATCTATTTAACTTCATAAGTTATATTTAAATTTCGGAATTTAAATTCCTGGGTTTTTGTTTCAAACTAGCTTGAAATCATATATAATAATAATAATTCAAAACATTTGAATTTCCGACCAACTTGTTTCCTCAAAATAATTCAAAAACAAACTCTTTGGTAGTAATCTATCACTTAGAACTCGAAAATTAACACTAATGATGTCCGGATCATCATTGGAATTATTTTCCAACGATCTAAGTGAGTTCACTACTATATCAATTTCAAAACCATTTCTGAATACTTCCTTTTCCAAATTACTTTCAAACTGTCCTTTACAATATTGGAAAAACATTTTGAAATCACCCAGGATCTTAAATTTCCTTATATAATCCAAAATTCATTTCACATACTTTTCCAAGTTCCAAAATTATAATTCCAACTTTGTTTTAAATTCAAATTTAATTCATCTGAAATTATATATCACTCTTATACGAATTCTGATTGGTTATTTATATAACCGTCTCTATTATAATCTTATTTGATTATAATAGTAACCAACACATCTAATATACTATAATAATTCCAATATATACTTCTTTTATATCAAAATACTATTTGAGTAAAATTATTTCATTTACCCTTCAAAAACATAATATATCGTTTTACCGTATTCAAGTGTTTAGAAATCCCTATCGACATGTGCTGCCCCACCATCGACCAAAATTCATAAACCACTCAACCAATAAATCCCCACAGTATAAAACCATTTTTATATAAATCTACAAATATGTTCACTCATATATCTACACTCAAATTCAATCTAGGATATTATTAACCCCATCTCTACTGAGATACGACATAGAGCCAAGGTAATCACTTAATCTCGCTCTGATACCACTATAACGAACACAGATTTTCGACCCTGAAAATCGACATAAAACAAGATGTCAACTATCAAGCATTGTAAATACCAGATCATTAATAGAAAGAAGTTAGAGGGTGAGAAATAGAAAGAAAGTTAGAATAGAAGAAGAAGAAGATCACAACAAATGAAATACGGATCTCACAGCGGAACGAACAAATATATATTATAACAATACTTTGAAATACAAAACTGTATTTGTACTTACATTCATCATCATCAGAGTACATCTTATAAATATCACAGCGGAAATAACTCTATATATATATATATATCAAACATTGAAGTCTCCTGCTCCAAGCTCTTCTAGTTATATCTGTAAAATCCTAACTACTTGACTGCCCGTACAAAATTGGGCACCCAAGAGTTTAGGGAAATCAAAACAAAATAAACTCTGGGTCAGTCATGTGACTAGTGTGAGTAAACTCCAAACATTTCGGTTTAACTTTTCCAAAATCTTTTTCAAGGAAATGATAATCGTAAGACCGATCCACACATAAACACAGATGGTTTTTACCTTACGATAACCCAAACCATTTTCTAAAACAATATTATTCTAATATTATAATAGCGTCTAATACAAGTGAAGTACTTAGAAATCTAGCATAACACTTTCATCTCACGCTCTACATATATAATATACATCAAAAACCATGGGCTCTTATTGGATATTGGATTTCCAACTATGACAAGGTATAGAACCACCTTCCGATCAGTGTACTCTAGAAGCGATACACTGGAGCTCAACAAGAACATCTTGTAACTCGGCCACACATGACCGGCTATTCATTTCGCTTGAAGGTTTCGAATATATTGTCACCTTACGGTTGGTATACCAACATAACCATTCCTAGGAGAAACAAATGGTGACAATATACCGTACTTGGGTGCGACACACTTAGCCATGTTGTCTGCCTGATTTCTATCATTTCCCAGTTGATGAGGCTTGAGGTCATAGCATATCTTTTAACAGATCACTCCTTAATTTACTTTGAATGCACATCGCCATACCTGTCAAATCACAAATTAATTTCCACAAAAATACCACGGGTATAAGCTAAGAGAAACGAATTCCTCCGCCACCAACGTAAATATGTTTGAAACGATCAACTTACGCGATCTACCAGATATACTTTGTCAGACATTCATCCATTCAAGTTGTCCTAGGACTGGACAAACCGAAGGAATTATTATGTAAATCCATCTTAGGCAATTTCTACCTAGGATCGCCAGAATAACCCTTGTATAAACTCTCGTCTTTAATTGTCATCGATATATTTGATTCAAAACGATAATGCTCATACGGAGTGGTTTTCAGATAATAAATCTGATCCCGGCCTCTCCGTTTCGACAACGGAAATGGACAAAAACTTTGATAGTCAGTGATTTAACTATCAAGGAAAAACATGTGTACAAACAACGGTCGTATTTCCAAATGGAAATCTTACCGATCAATCATCAATCAACACTGACCCCATTTAATAGATTTATAAATAATCATTTCATTTCCCACTTCCCCTTCCATATCTTTACCCAAATATTTCTCTAACTCGTCTGGCTTCTCCCGATATTTGGAAACATTTCTATTTATTTTAAACTATTTAATTTTTATATCTCAGAAATTATTTCTTATTTATATTGGAAAACATTTCCATCTCATTCATGCTTCAATATCCTTCCATGTCCATCAGTCCCTAATTGTAATTTTAGTAAGAGAACAATTTCATAAGTATCAACCCCGAAGGCCGAAACCAACATCAGATCGATACCCAGGAAGTCGTTCAACTTAACTAGTTTCCAGTCAGCTTAATTTCTTTAACTTCATTTCTTAATTCAAAAATCATTTTATTTTATATTTTTAGAAAATATCACTGGTTATATTTGGAAAACATTTCCAAGTTTCATTTGTATAGATTTAAATGAACGTTGTATAAAACTTTGGTTATAACGATAACGTTATAATACCTGCTTCTAAAATAATAAAAGTATAACTTTGATTATTTATTTCGAATAAATAATTAATATTTAATTAATCAATTAAATAAATAATCTAGATTAAAAACAGACGGTAAATGGTACCTTCTTGTATTCGATACAATCGAATTTCACCGTATAACTCTCTTCGAATAATCTTTATTCAATCAACATTCCAAATGTCGGAAAAAACTCACCATTTCAGGTTAACTCGATTTCTAAATTCGTTTTTGAATTTATCACTTCCAATATTTCCCAGTTTCCTTTTTATAACTAGTTAAATCTGCAAAACGTTCGCTTTAAATCATTATTCATTTCTAAAGCATGAATATTATCCCTCCATAGAAAACTGCACTTGTTCTTATCAAATCAAATCCTGATTTAATTATTAAATACCATTATAGTTTTGTAATTCCATTTATTTAGTTCTTTTATAAACTCATACATCATATTTCATTTCAAAACTCATTTTATAAGCTATACTAGAATGAGGCACGTGATTCGCGCACGGCCTATTGATGGTGGTCGCCGACTTTAAGTTATAATTTAAATCTCAATTTCCTATGCGATAAGTAATCCAAATATTAATTTTCTCATCAAATCCTAAATTTCATTATATATAATTTATAAGAATAAATTATTTTTAATATATATTCGACATAGTCGAATGCTAATTATAAATCCTTACGGATTTATTTCAATCCAATTTTCATTTCGAACATCGAAATCATTTCATCGTTTCCTTTCAAACAATTTTCCCATTTCCCTTTTTAAATTCATTTCTGAATTTAAAAATCCAAAATTATTTAATAAGAATAATTTCATCTCATATATATATATCGTTTATAAATAAAATTACTTGTTTTATATAATTTAAACAAGTTATTTTATTCTAGTTTATTCGAAATTTAATTTCTATTTTAAAAATAGAAATTTCTCTTTTAAAACCCCAATTTCTTTTCCAATATATACGAATATAATTTACGGTATCTAAATACCAATTATTTCATGTCAATATTATTCAAACATCCCAAAATACACAATAATCCATCATCGATTATTTGTCACATGATATAATACAACATGTATGAAAAACAACAATATAATTATTGAGGAATCCAGTCGGATTCCTCCAACCTGTTTCCCTGCATCCACAGATGTTAATCAACATTTATTTCATATAAATATGAAATATTTTAATAAATGGAATCAGTACTCAACTAACGATTTATGTATAACTATATATATTTTTCCAACCAATAAATTAACAAATCATCTAAACTACCATCACACACAGCATGCAATGAATTTTATCAATATTTAATAACGTTTATAAAATTATAAAACTGGACAGAGTTAGTGAGACTACTCACATTGGTTGTTAATCGTTAAATAACGATTAACGGTCGATGATTTGAATTAGATGTTTTACATCCACCATAAATTATAACGAGTTCTAAAACGCTCCAAACCAGTTCTAGTACATAGCCTGCGTCCGTATGATCCCAACGGATCAAACCGTTCATGATTTGACACCGTATAAATAAGATACTAAAATTACTAGTTATTGTGTTTATTTGATTAATTTAAAACTTAAACCATTTATAAATTTGGGACTTACCCTTTTCAAGTCCGCCAACCTCACATGTACCATACCCAAACTGAATAGCGGTCATCGTGCTCCCATTTGAAATCTTGTGCAATCTCCATCTAGATAAATACTCACGTCCCCCGCTTCTTCTTCTCTTTGTTTTTTTTTATTTTGTTAATTTCCATTGGGCTTACATATTATTTAAACTATCCCATTTGATATCCAATGCACCCCGGCCCGCTACCCTTACTGTAGCTTTTCCCATTCCATGTTAATGAAATAAGAAACCGCTCCCAGGATACCCTGCCAATGCCATTTCCATTCTACAACTTTCAGTATTTCTTCCGCCAGCACTCTACTGCATTAATTTTCGCAGGCCTTCCCTTTTTCTTTTTAATTGGGTTTCTTTTTTTATTCTTTAAATCTTGGCCCTTACCTAATTAAACCAAGCCCAGTTTCCTACATCCTACCGCATAAAAAGTTGTTGCCAAATCTTCTTGTAAAAGCTCACAAAGCCCCTCGCTATAACTTAAAAAATGGCACGCTACAGACATAATTCACCATTGCCTCACCTTAAACTCCAGCCCTCTGATTGTCACGCATCACTATCCTCCATTCACTAGTATCTCCTCTTCCCCAATATAAAATACTCCACACCACCATAATCCATGCAGTAGCAACGCGTCAGCTTCCTCAAACACACATCCCGCTGCTCCCTTTCTTCAATTCACGTCTGCACTCTCGTTTTCCTCACTAGCATCACAAACTTTGTCTCTCCAAAACCTGCAAGCCTGCTACCCTCTCCATTACATGCGCACCTCCTATTTTAGATCCACCCGATCCTCCCAGTAAATCTGACGCTTCATTCTACTCACGCTGATAACTCCTCCCATGATCATTCGTTTGTCGAGTCAATGCCGGCGTCGAACTCCTCTTCGAAGACTCATCTCCTCCAAACCAAAACAAAAATCTACCATTCGCCGGTTGTTTTTGAGATCCAAGATACTGCGTCAAGTTGCCTAAAATAAATATGAGCTTATAGGCTACAGCTCTCGTTTTAGGGATTTAATAGCATAGGCTTTATGATTTTCAGAGGTTCTTTACTATGATTTCAACTCACCATGGAAACTTCGGTTTATTTTTACTGAAGCTAAAAACGAATGGAGACTTAGATCCTATGTATTTATAAAGGAATGATCCTTAGTTGCTAAGTATTATGGAAGGTCAGCTTTTGAGAATTGGTAGCTGGCGCAATTTGATGAATCAAGCAGGACATAAATTTTGAGGGGACGGCTGTACCAAAACTTAATGGCAAAGGAAAAGGAAAAATGTGTATATATATAATACTTCACAAGTTGGTCCATTTGGGTCACCAAAATGAAGGACAATGTATGTCATTTCTCCGCTCATATATATAAATATGTCCTTGGCAGGACAGTTCTGGCCTTAAACAACATAACATCAATCATATTGTCCATTTTAACGAGATCAAAACTGTAAGAAGAAATGAAAACATTCAATGCAAATAACAGTGTAATTGGAACTCACCCAAGTTAATTGATTTGTCCTAATCATACCTACTACTCACATAACTATACTAGTAGAAGAGCAGGCTTCATGGTGGCCATCCCATTGAAAGTGTGTACATAAACTAACCTCTGGAAAATAAATTTCCATGGTGCCAAAAGACTATTTGTAATGCACCAAAAACAATGGACCATTTAGATCAAGGTGTACATTACTGGATTTTTCCATGCTAAGTTGGTGTGCTATATAAGAGCCGGTTCACCTGCTTCCATATGTTACTAGAGGACAGATGATCTGATCCCAATTGAGTGAATATGAATGGATGTTATTGACAAAATTAAAAATACTGTTGTGAAGAGAAACATTCCACGGTCCCAAAAATATAATAATATAGACTAGTTAACTCGTTTCATAAACCCCAAGATGCTGGTATAGGGTGTAAAATACTCCAAATAAAAAGTGGCTTATTTTTCAAAATAAAAATTACAAAAAATCTATAAATTAAATTAAGTGTACGTCTCAAAAATCTTGTCCAAATTCGAATCCATGTGACGAACAGGGAATTTCGCTCGGTCCGAACCAGTGGCTAAACCGATCCAGACCGTTCGAAACGCCCTATCGTTGAGAACACGACAAAACAGAACGCATACAGAAGAACATTTCATTGTATATTACAACAATGCATCAGAATACAAGAATATACAGAGTATAAATGAATAAATATTACACAGAAATAACAGAGATTTAAATTACATTTAAATACATAGCAGCGGAAAAATAATACAATACACAACTAGAATGAGATATACGGATACAAAGCTTTCCGGATATCGTTCCAGCTGTAAACCAGGATCCTGTGAATATAAATCTGCAAAACCAAAACTACTAGCTGCCCGTGTCAAAATAGGGGCACCCAGAGTTTAGGTTAAAACAATAAACTCCAGGTCAGTCATGGGACTGGTGTGAGAACTAAAACAGTTACTATTCTTTATTTTAAAAGCTAGGTAAATCAAGGGACCACGCCGTATAACACGGAACGGGTTTCCTCCCAAGAATACCAGTGCATAAAACAAACAGCGCAATGCTAAATAAAGGAAAATGAAGCTGTTATAAGACCCAAGTCCCATCACACAATGCAACGTAGCCGAGGATAGGGTTTTCCCTTATAACAGCCAAAGAATGCTTGATACGTTTTAAAACAAATCATTTGATACTATAATAAGTGCATAGTGCATAAATCAACTTCAAATCATAAGTATCAATCATAGGCGGCATGGGTACCATATATCATGTCGCCATACTAGGCTCTACAAATAAAACCGCAAATGTCACGTATTTGGAAATTGGATCTCCGTCTATGAACCGAGGCAAAAGATAGTCCTCAACCGATTCGTGACTCTCTAGCCCGAGCCACCGGAACAGCCGCAACTGCCCCTTGGATCGTCAGGGTCGGTCCACCGATGTGGATTATAGTGCCTGAACAATACGTTTCCCCGCCCTTTGGGGCGTAAATGAGCCAACGAATGACTCCATCGGACCCGGATTGTCCGATCAAACCGAGGCGCCTCGCAACAGCAACAACCACACAGGTGAAAAGTATATAAATGTCAGGGCTGGTAGGTCACTGACACCACCCTAGCTAGAAAGAAACGCATGCCCTCCCTGATGTCCTCTCCCGTTTCTGGTTCACAACCGGGGTGTGAGGCTCGCGAATTCACGTTACACAAAGCTGTGCCACACAGGCTGTGCTTTGATCATCACCACAAGACTTTGCTTTTCAACAGAAGCCCCGATCAATTGCCACTTAGGCATGCCACACAGGCAATTCACTCCATGCGTTTGATATCCATCAATATATAACCCCTGAGCTCGTACGTCTCAGAGAAGGGCGTTAAGCAAGAGAATAAATTCTCCGCCGCCAAACAGATATATATTTAATAGAGATCAATCACACGGACTAAAATCCAATGTCAGACACACAGTCCATTTACAAGTCCGTTCTGGGGCTGAACGAAACCGGAGGCACCTAGTACCCCGCATATCCATCGATCTCCAAGTACGTCTGGACGATCACCAACTGTTTCCATCTTCTTGGGTGTACAGCCCAATCAAGATCATCAGTTATCACCCAAACGACGTGAAGACTTCTGGTCTTCGACCACCGTCTTCATCTTCGACACCACGTCGAATCAGTTATTCAGAATGGGACAAACCCGGTCTTTCTGAATAACTCGCGTATATATTATAAAAGTGTTACACAAACACAACATACGCCTCATTCCAATTCAGAATATTCTTTTATTCAAATATTCCCATACTTTGGGAAAAGTTCCCATTAATTTTATCCAAGATAAATTCTTTAAATTTATTCTTTAATCTCCTTTGAATATCAATTCAAACTAGTCGGGATTAGCGAACCACACCGAAGTAATCATTTATTTTATTTCCCAATCCCAACCTATTCATCCCATGAAGTAAAACTGGTGATACTTCATATCTAACACCACAGTGTTATCGGTAAATTCAATTACCATTTCACGTTCAAATCTAATTAAAGATTTAACTATCGCCTGGAGCAAAACTGGTGATACTCCATTCTCGATCATTTCAATCTAATTAAAGATTCATTAAAACTCCACTTAGTTTTAACCTTCGGCTGGGTTAAAGAATCAGTGTCATTTAAAACACGGTTCACGATAAACCCAAAATCACATTCCATTAATTATTGGGTTAAAGAACGAGTGTTATTTAAAACACTGTTCACGATAAACCCAAAAATCAATATCACTTCAATTCCAATTAAATATTATTCAATTGGTACACTTCATTAAATCTAAATAAAAAGATTTAATCTTTTCACAACTGGGTTCAAGAACAGTGTTAGTGAAGACACCACTCACGACAAACCCAAATCACATTCGATATTCAATATACGGCTCTGAATAGAAAATATATCGGCTTATATTCAATATCAAATTCTACGACTAACAAATGTCGTATTGGAAATAACGATATAAATATATATCTTTCAAATTTCCATAACAACATCTGTATAATCACGAATTCCAACATCGAAATATTCCGAAGACAATTTCGATTCAAATCCACTCCAATGCAATCATTGGAAATTTTGGTTATTTTCAATACCCTTTTCAAATTCAATTTATTTATTTAAAAATAAATAGAATTATAATTCTAGTTCAAAACTAGTTCATTTCGATAAAAATCTATTTTTATCTTTTCAAATATGGAGTTTTTCATCCCAAATCTTCACAAATCATTTCTTATGATTTTACACAAATTATTACTATTTTTAGTAATTTTATCAAGGCCCGTACAGTCGATTTCCATCAATGGCCATCGAACTGCACTTACAGCGACCTTTTTCAAATTTGATTTGGACATAATTCCAAATCCAACCGTTAGATTTCAAATTTCTAACATTCGCTAGAAAGCTCTTTTCGATACGAACCCAACGGTTCCGGTTTTAGGAGAATCCGACGGTCGGATCTCCCGAAACGTCCATTTGAAATCAATGGTCGAAATTCGCGAACTGCCGCGGCGCGGCGCGTTCTATTCAGGCCATTATATTATATATATAATATATATAATATATACTTCGTCGATTTCTATTTAAAACGAATTATATAAATAGTTTTAAAATTCGTTTCAAAATCTATTTCAACTTCCTTTTCAATTCAAAGCAAAATTGAATTCTTCTCTATAAATTCGTTTCAAAGTTCATTTCTATTCAATTCAAATTTCAATTCAATTTGAATTCATTTCAATTCACTTTCAATTCAATTTGAATTCGTTTTCAATTTGATTCATTGCGAAATCGTTTTCAATTCAATTCATTTCGAAATCGTTTTCAATTCAATTCGCTTCGAAATCACTTTCAATTCAATTCATTTCGAAATCACTTTCAATTCAATTCATTTCGAAATCACTTTCAATTCAATTCACTTCGAAATCACTTTCAATTCAATTCATTCTGAATTCGTTTTCAATTCAATTCATTTCGAAATCGTTTTCAATTCAATTCATTTCGAAATCGTTTTCAATTCAATTCATTTCGAAATCGTTTTCAATTCAATTCATTTCGAAATCGTTTTCAATTCATTTCATTTCGAAATCGTTTTCAATTCAATTCACTTCGAAATCATTTTCAATTCATTTCATATAAATATCGTTCACGTCAAAATGGCGTCAATCTAATCAACACGGCTTCATAAATTTCTATTTTCGAATATTCTATTTCAAATATTTCTATTTCAAATATTTCTATTTCTAAACTGGAATGAGGCCCAATCAATTACCATATAAAATTAATTATATGGATTTTCATACAACACATGTATATAATAGCATTGAAAAATAATCAACCATCAACCAAAGTGCACTACACTGTATAAGCATCCAATAAAGATATCTAACGCTTATAACAGCATGTCAATCAATCGATCGACATATTTAATCAATCAGGATGAGTGAACTTCAAATTTCATCCTAACACCCGTGTGGGGTTTCAAACAATCAAACACATATTTTATTTGTGCTGTTGGGCGATGTGTAAAATTTATCGACCCAATCAATGTCCTTCAAATAGGTGTACATAAACAAACCGTCTGGTTTGTAAATGAATATTTTATTTTATTCACTTTCACGTTAAAAATTATATTTTTAACGATAAAAACATTTTATTTCAACATATGAATTTTTATTATTCATGTACATAATAAAATGATATTTTTATTTTCTAACATATTTTAGAAAATTTCGGCGGCATAACGGCACGATACTAGAAACGGGACAAGGCCTAGCCTTATCCCCGGTCTAGTGAAGGCCCACGCCATTCACACATCAATCATATCAATTTCATTTCACCAAACAATTCAAATCAACTCAAACAATCTATCTAACAACACAGCCAAACAAACAAGTCCATGGTCTGTGGACGATTGTGTCGGGTGCTACTAAGCACCGTCTGCATCCTAGTATATATATATATATATATAACTAGAAAAATAAATTGAAAGGTGAGAAATTCTCACAGATAGCCATCCTAGCTCCACGACACTTCATTTAGAGAAATCTTCGTCGCTATCGCATCTTCGTCATCTTCGTTGCCCGTAGCCACTACATATATAAAAATCACACATTTTTATATTTGCTGATGTCTTTAAAATAAAAATCACATTTTTATTTATTCACTTTCAATTTAAAAATCATATTTTTATAATCACTTCATATATTTAAAAATCGAATTTTCACTATGCTGTTCAATATATAAACATCATATTTTTATAATCACTTCATATATTTAAAAATCGAATTTTCACTATGCTATTCAATATATAAACATCATATTTTTACTATCTCGTTCTATAGATAAAAATTCTATTTCTACATTGCTACTATATAGACAAAAATTCCATTTCAAAAAATAAAGTTTTCGCCTTTATAAAAATAAAGTTTTCGCCTTTATAAAAATAAAGTTTTCGCCTTTATAAAAATAAAGTTTTCGCCTTTATAAAAATAAAGTTTTCGCCTTTATAAAAATTACCACTTTATCTCAACGTATTTAAAATAAAAATCAGATTTTTATTTCGCTACACATACAAAGATGATATTTTTATATTCTCTATCATATAAAGATTATATTTTTAATACTTTAAAAATATAAAAATCATATTTTTAATATTTCTATATAGTAAAGATTATATTTTTAATACTTTAAAAATATAAAAATCATATTTTTAGTACTTTAAAAATATAAAAATCATATTTTTACTTCTTCTACCCAATAAAAATTTCGCCTTTTCTAATTTAAAGTTTAAACCTTTTTTTTCTATTTTAAACCTTTAAAATAAAAATCAGTTTTTAAATTCCTTTTAAATCAGTTTTAATTCTCTATTTAAATAAAATAAAAATAAAACAAATAAATTAAAAAAAAACTTACAGGGGTCTGCGAAAAAAAAAGGGGTTCCAGGGGCGGTTTCTTTTGGGGTGCGGAGGGGATTCTATGGGGTTCGCCGCTGGGTGGTTGGTCAGGGAGGCAGAGGGGAGCGGCAGGCGGTGGTGGCGGAAGGAGGTGCTGTCGAGGTCGAAGGCTGCTCTGGGCTAGGGTTGCGGTGGTCTTCCGTCGGTTTGGGGGCTGTAGCGATGCGACATCGCGGAGGGAGTGGAGAACGATGGGAAGAGGGGCGGAGGAAGGAAGAAGAAGGGCGGTGGCAGCGGTGATGAACGGCGGTGGCGGAGGTGAGGTGGGTGGCGGCTGGTAGGCGACGCGATTTGTTTTTTTTTCTTTTTTTTTCTGATTGAATTGAAGAATAAACGGGGGGGGGGGTTATTATAAAGAAGTATATATATTAATTTATATTTTTAATTTAATTTTATCTTCAAAAAGTTACTTTAGAAATTCGAACTCCTTTTTGAGCCCACCGACTGTCGTCCCTAGGGTAATACCCCCATTCCGAACACAATGGGATATGTATCGCAAGCCGATTCGATCTTTTCAATTAGTTTCTGTTGAATTTACATTTAAATCACTATATTGAATTTTAAACGTACATTTCAAATTACCGGGGTCACATACTAACTCTAGAAATTCTCGAAAAATATTTTCTAGCTTCGTATTGACGATACGGTCCTAACAAAACTAGTTTCGTCGAATTCTGAGACTGTTGGAAAAATGGCCATTTTCCAGTCGATTAAAATCAACTGAAATGGTCAAACGCGTTTTCCTTTGCCACGCTCACATATTGATTCGAAAAATTATGAAATTTGGAATCTAGCAATAACTAAACATCACGGACCCAACAAAAGTGGTTTCGTCGAAATCCGAGGTCATTCGCAAAATGTCCATTTTTAAGGGCCTGAATTCCATAGCGACTATTCAGAATTTTCAACTGGACATATCTTTTGATTCCCGCTACGAACTTTTGATTTTTCGGATTCGTTGGAAAGATATTCACTATTAGATTCCATTATTTTTGGTTTCACTAAAATCCGGATTGTTTTGCACCCGGTACATCCAATTGAAGTTTGAAATCGAATTATCGAACTACCGCGCCATTTTCAATTCTATTTATAATTATATATAATTATTTATATTCTAACGACGACGCGTATAATATATACGTCGAATTCTATTCAAAATAAATTTCTCGTCGATATTATTTAAAATAATCTATTTTAAATAATCAAAACCCGCCAAAATTGCCAAAATAAAAATTTCAAACTGGCTCAGATTTTCGGGTTATTACAATCCAATATTTAATTATAATTAAATCTACCGTTATGGCTTATAAACGATTCCATAACGACTATTCGAATATTTGATTTGGACATAACTTGAGATCTATAAGACGAAATCTCCACTTCCCTTAGAAAAATACAACTCAATAGATTCGAACGTTTCTTGTTTCAAAGAAATCCGACTTAAAACAAATCCTGTACACTCAGTTGAATTCATAACGTTAAATTACGAACTACTGCGACATTACGGGCTCGATTTTAATTATATTATAATTAATACATTCAATTGTTGTTCATATAAATATATTCATTAATATAATTTGAATATAAACTTGATTGAATATCTTATATTATCCAATTTGCACAATATTGTCAATTCAGTTATTTCCGATTATTTTGAAAATAAATATATTATCCTATTTATTCATACTAATTTAAATATTTAAAATATTTGAATTCAAATCATTTAAATTATCGAACCAATATAATAAAATAAATAAATAAATTATTATCTCGCTAAAAATCTGGGACGTTATACTCAATCTAGGATATTTTATCCTATTTCGACCAATGTTGACTCATTAAGCTATGGTGTACTCTCCTTGTTGCGGTACCCATTAATTGTATCGGAGAGTTATATTTTCAAGATAGACATCTCATATAATATCTTCATTTTTTTTATAATACGGTTATACTCATCAAAGTCAACTCGTCAAATAATGGGTTACTCTCCTTGTTGCAATACCCTTCAAAATGTACCGAACAGTAATATTTTCAAAATAGACATCTCAAATAATATCTTTAATTTTTTATGTATATAATATGATTACGTTCATCAAAGTCAACTCGTCAAATAATGAGTTACTCTCCTTGTTGCAGTATCCATTAAAATGTACCAAAGAGTTATATTTTAAAAATAGACATCTCAAATAATATCTTTAATTTTTTTTATATAATATGATTATATTCATCAAAGTCAACTCGTCAAATAATGAGTTACTCTCCTTGTTGCAGTACCCAACAAAATGTATCGAAGGGTAATATTTTCAAAATAGACATCTCAAATAATATCTTCAATTTTTTTATATATAATACAATTATATTCATCATAGTCAACTCGTCAAATAATGAGTTACTCTCCTTGTTGCAGTACCCATCAAAATGTACGAGAGAGTAATATTTCAAAATAGACATCTCAAATAATATCTTCAATTTTTTTTATAATATGATTATATTCATTAAAGTCAACTCGTTAAATAATGAGTTACTCTCCTTGTTGAAGTACCCATCAAAATGTACCAGAGAGTAATATTTTCAAAATAGACATCTCAAATAATATCTTCAAATTTCTTTTTTCTATCATATGATTATATTCATCAAAGTCAACTCGTCAAATAATGAGTTACTCTCCTTGTTGCAGTACCCAACAAAACGTACTGGAGAGTAATATTTTCAACATAAACATCTCAAATAATATCTTCGGATATTTTTTTTATAATATGATTATATTCATCAAAGTGGATCCACATTCAATTTAGGATATTTTATCCTATTGCGGTCGGCATCCCGTCATCAATTAGGATGTAGGCTCGATACAAGCATAGAGTAATAGTGCACTACCCAAGATCTATTGTCTTATATCGCACATCATCATCATCATCATTCGAAGGTAACCATCATATTATGGTCGGCATCCTGCCATCAAATAGTATGTACAATACTCGGCTCGATACCAACATAGAGTAATAGTGCACTACCCAAGATCTATTGTCTTATACCGCACATCGTCACTGTTACCCGAACGTATCCATCATTGATGAAATAATCCATAAAGAATCTTCTATAAGTTTAAACAAAGTATTCTCTCAAAGTTCTTTTATACTTTATAATCATTACTTCCATATGGATAACAATTCTATTTTGTAAAATCCACACTTTCAACTTCGAAAATCATCTTAAGTATAAACCCCCCTTCTTCGTCTCTCTCTCTCTCTTTTTGTTAAACACATAGTTCAGTTTGGCAAAATGTTTTGAGGTAGCAAACTTTCAAAATTTTAAAATGTGTACGATGTAAGTATTCCAGAAAATTAATCTAGTTTCCCAATAAGATTAACTTCGACAAAACCTGCAACAACTCGGAAAATCAGAACCAATTTAAATTTTTTATTTTGGCAATTTAAATGATTTTGAATATTTAAAATGATTTATTTTAAATAATAACAACTGGAAATTTATTTTGAATAGAATTAGAATGTATAAATTTAAATCGAAAGTAGAATATAAATATTTATTTTAATTATAAAAGGAATTGAAAATGGCGCGGTAGTTTGAAAATTCGATTTCAAATTTCAAATGAATGTATAGGATTCAAAATAAACCGGATTTTAGTGAAACCGTAAATATTTGAATCTGTTTGAAAATATCTTTCCAATGAATCCGAAAAATTGAAATTTCATAGCGGGAATAAAAAGTTATGCCCAGTTGGAAATTCAAAATAGTCGCTATGGAATTAATATAATATACAACCCTTAAAAATAGCGATTTTGCAAACGACCTTCGTTTCGATGAGACCACTTTTGTTGGATCCGAAATGTAAAATTATTGCTAGATTCCAATTTTCATAATTTTTGGAATTAATATGTGAGCGTGGTGAATTTAAATGTGTTTGGCCAATTCATTTGAATTTAATCGACTGGAAAATGACCATTTTTCAAATGATCTCCAAATTCAACGAAATTATTTTTGTTAGGACTGTATCGTCAGAACATAGCTAGATTTATTTTTCGGGAATTTTTGGAGTTAATATGTGACCCCAGTAAATTAAAATGTGCTCAAATTCAAAGTGATTTATATTATAATTTAAAGAAAAGCTGATAATAACAGTCGAATTGGCTTACTATTAATTTTGATTTTCATATATGAAGTAGCGAATGTAAAAATATAATTTTTATAATGAAGTAGCAAATGTAAAAATATGATTTTTATACTATTAACAACGTTATAAAAACATGATTTTTATATATGTAGCACTGAAATAAAAATGTGATTTTTAAAATAAATCGCGTGAAACAGATCTCGTTGGAAATACGGTGAAAAATACAACGCGCAGGGAAAAAATACAAATAGTTCAGAAATATAAAATGACAGAGTAGAAACACAAGGTGAGAACTCCTCACTCTGATTATTTTCTAGTTATAATTATACTAGGATGCAGACAGTGCTTAACAGCACTCGACACCGTCGTCTACAGACCATGGACGAATTGTTTGATTTTGTTGTGTTGTGAAAATTGATTGTGATGTGGAATGGAATAAATAAATATTTTATCGTTAAAAATATAATTTTTAACATGTATATGAATAAAATAAATATTCATTTACAAATCGAACAATTTGTTTATGTACACCCGTTTGACTGACATTGATTGGGATGATATATTTTACACATCGCCCAACCGCATAAATAATATTCAGTGTTTATTGATTGAAACCTCACACGGGTATTGGGACGATATTTGACGTACACTAATCTCAATTGCTTAGTTTTATGTCAATCTATTGGTTGAGAGACTGTTGTAAGCGTTAAACATTTATATTTAATGCTTATGCAGTGTAGAATGCAATTTGGGTGATGGTTGATTGTTTATCATTGTTGTTATATACATGTGTTGTATGAAATCCATATAAATAACATTTTATGGTAATTGACTATGTCTGATTCCAGTTCAGAAAGAATGAATATTTTAAAATAATGGATATTTTAAAATAATGAATAATTTAAAATAATATCCAATAAAAGATCAAAATCTGATTTTGATGTCCGATTTGGGATGGACACGAAAATATATAAAGCTGTGTTGATTAGATTAACGCCATTTTGACGTGAACGATATTTATATCGATTTTATTCATTTTTATAATGAATATCGAAAAGGAAATGATTTCAAAATCTATTGGTTTGAAAATATTATCATTTATATATTAATGATATGGAATATTCAATTTTGATTTGAAATTGAATATGAAGTTGAAATTGTTTTGAAAACGAATTTAAAACGATTTATAAAATACGTTTTAAATGGAAATCGACAATATATAATATATATATATATATATAATATATATATATATATATAATGGCCTGAATAGAACGCGCCGCGGCAGTTCACGAATGTTGACCATTGACTTCGAATGGACATTACGGGAGATCCGACCGTCGGATTCTCCTAAAACTGGAACCGTTGGGTTCGTATCGAAAAGAGCTTTCCGATGTATATAAGGGATTGAAAATATAACGGTTGGATTTGGAATTATGTCCAAATCAAATTTGGAAAAGGTCGTTGTAAGTGCGGTTCGAGGACCGTCGACTGTACGGGCCTTGATAAAATTATTAAAAATATCAATAATTTGTGCAAAATCATAATAAATGATTTGGAAAGAATTGGGATGAAAAATTCCACATTTGAAAAGGTAAAAATATATTTTTATTAAAATGAACTAGTTGTGAACTAGAATTATAATCCAATATTTTTTTAATAAATAAATTGGATTTGAAATGGTTTTGAAAAGAACCAGAAGTTCCAATATATGAATTGGAATGGATTTTAATCAAAATTATCATCGGAATATTTCGATATTGGGTTCCGTGATTATACGGATATTGTGGGGGAATTTGGAAGATGTATATATCTTTATTCGCAATATGATATTTGTTGATTTCAGAATTTGATATTGAATATAAGCCGATGTAATTTCTATTCAGAGCCTTGTATTTAATATTGAACTAGATTTTGGGTTTGTTGTGAATGGTGTCTTTATTAACACCGTTCTTAAACCCCATGTGAAAATAATAAATCTTTTAATTAAGATTTAAAGAAGAATTTCCGATTAATTAACATTTAATTGGAATTGAAAATGGAATGTGAATTGGGTTTATTGTAAACTGTGTTTTTTAACGACATTCATTCTTTAACCCAATTTACAGTGAAATGGGATTTGAAATTTATAAATCTTTTTATTAAGATTTAACGTGAATTTTCCAAAGTAAAGTTTTTCCAATTTAATATATTAAATTGAAATTGAATGGAATTCGATTTGATAATAATCGAAATGAGCTTTTGTGGAGGAAGACTGTTAATATATATGGAATTTAAAAGGATTTGTCGTTATTCCATTTATATTATTAGTCGGATACGGAAAGTGATATCGATTATATATTGATTTGTTTTTCTGTCAAGATTCCATTTTTATGGAAGAGGATTTGGGTTTATCGTGAACTGTGTTTTAAAAGACATCAGTTCTTTAACCCAGTTAGAGACAGGATTACATGCCTAACATTGTATTTTGAACTATACGGTTGATCTCTGCTAAATATGTATCTGTTTGGTGGCGGAGAATTTATTCTCATGCTTAGCACCCTTTTCTAAGATGTACGAGCTTAGAGGTTATATATCGGCAGAAATCAATAGTATGGTGTAGATGGTCAATATGACATGTTTGTGTTTCCAAAGTTAAATAATCATTAATATTGATTTTTGGAAAGATTAAAACTAAGTGGACTTTTAATGAATCTTTAATTAGATTGAAATGGGAATTGGTAATTTAAATTATCAAATTTGGGAAATGATCGAGAATGGAGTATCACCAGTTTTGCTCCAAGCGATAGTTAAATCTTTAATTAGATTTGAACGTGAAATGGAAATTAATTTTACTGATAACACTGTGGTGTTAGATATGATGTATTACCAGTTTTGCTTCATGGGATGAATAGGTTGGGATTGGTAAATATAACAAATGATTAATTCAGTAAGGTCGCTAATCCCGACTAGTTTGGATAAACCTTAATTTGGTTTGAATTGATATCCAAAGGACGATTAAAGAATAAATTTAAAGAATTTATCTTTGATAAAATTAATGGGAACCTTTCCCAAAGGATATGAATATTTAAATAAAAGAATATTCAGAATTGGAATGAGGCATATGTTGTGTTTTTATAGCACTTGTTTATTATATACGTGAGTTATTCGAAAAGGTCGGGTTTGTACCCATTCTAAATAACTGATTTGACGATAAGTCGACGACGAAGACGGTGGTTGAAGACAGGAGGTCTTCACATCTTTTGGGTGATTACTGATGTCTTGAT
This sequence comes from Allium sativum, assembly GCA_030737875.1. Classification (NCBI taxonomy): domain Eukaryota; kingdom Viridiplantae; phylum Streptophyta; class Magnoliopsida; order Asparagales; family Amaryllidaceae; genus Allium; species Allium sativum. Next base: position 997,656,623 of record CM060924.1, read on the forward strand.
TGGGCTGTACACCCAAGACGAGGTAATAAGTGGTGATCGTCCAAACATACTTGGAGATCGACCTGATATCCGAGGAGACCTCTTCTATATTGAACATATAGGACGAGGAATAAGGTGCCTCCGGCTTTGTTCAAACCCAGAACGAACTTGTAAATGGATGTGTGTCTGACATTGGATTTTATTCTGTGTTGATTGATCTCAATTAAATATATATCTGTTTGGCGGCGAAGAATTTATTCTCTTGCTTAACACCCTTCTCTGAGGCGTACGAGCTCAGAGGTTATATATCGATAGACATCAGTCGCATGGAATGAATTGCCTGTGTGGCATGCTGAGATGAAAATGATCAAGGCTTCTGTTGAAAAGCAGAGTCTTGTGTTTGATGATCAAAGCACAACTTTAATACAGCATAGCTTTGTGCATAACATTAATTTGCGAGCCTTACACCTCGGTATGAGTTAAAAACGGGATAAGGGAACCCAAAGAGGACATGACGTTTCTTTCTAACTATGGGTGGTGTCGGGGTTTTACAAGCCCTGACATTTATATTATTTTTACCTATGTTGTTGTTGGAATGCGAGGCGCCTCGGATATATCGGTCTCTACGGAGCCGATGGATAGGTCCAATAGGACTGAGAAATGTGTGTTCAGGAATTGCCAATCCACTAACATAAGTGTGGACCGGCCTTGGAGGATCCAGGGGTTGCCCAGAGTGCGTAGTCCCGAGGCATTTGCTAGAGTGTCTCGAAGCGGAAAGGAGTACATCCCTTGCCTAGACTCATGACAGAAATCCAATTTCCAATCGTGACATTTCGGTTTTGATTGTAGAGCCTAGCATGGCGACATAGTGGGATGGGGCACTATGCCGTCTATGTTTGATACATTTATATTTGAAGTTGTTTTCATACACTTTACACTATAATAGTATCAAAATGATTTGTTTTAAACGTACCAAGTATGTTAGGCTATTATAAGGTAAAACCCTATCCTCCGGCTTGCATTGCATTGTGTGATGGGAGTAGGGTCTTATAATAGCTTCATTTTTTCCAAAAGCATTACGCTGTTTGTTCTATGACTGGTATTCTTGGAAGGAAACCCATTCCGTGTTATACGGCATGATCCCTTGATTTACTTTATTTTTAAAGTAAAGTTTTAAATAACTGTTTTAGTTCTCGCACTAGTTACATGAATGACCTGGAGTTTATTGTTTTAACCTAAACTATGGTTGGCCCCTATTTTCCACACGGGCAGCTAGTAGTTTTGGTTTTGCAGATCTATATTTACAGGATCCTGGTTTACAGCTGGAACGATATTCGGAAAGCTCTGCATCCGTTTATCTCTTTCAGTTGTGTTTTGTATTATTTTTCACTGCTATTTAATGTATTTTAATCTCTGATATTTTACAATGTGTAAATTATTCATACTCTGTATATTCTTGTACTCTGATGTAAATTGTTGTTACAAGCAGTGAAAATTTCTTCTGTTTGTGTTCTGATTTGTCGTGTTCTCAGACAATCCATTCTTTCTCTTCTCTTCGGAGACCGGGGAAGTTCCAGTCGTCTTAGTTTGGTATCAGAGCTTTGGTTTACAGAGCTCGAGAACAAGACACATTAGAACTAAACGAAAGAATTCATCAGATATTATATTAGTAATATCCAATGAGAATGACTCGTTAGAGATAGGATCAGTAGTATCCCAGAACGAGTGTGAAGTGTGTTGTTTTAAAATAAAATTAAAAAAATATATTATTTTGAAGATATAAACCATTTTATATGTATTTGAATATTTATTTTATATTGAATTTGGACAATCAAATATATAAAGATTTTGCATATACGCCTTGCAAACGTATATTCGAAGTTTTAATATACTGGGTAGATATAGAATTTAATCTAGTCACCCGGAGATGATTCTGATGATTGAAGCTTCATCATTAGAATTTATGTTCGAGTTTCGAAAGTGGGATATCAATATATTTCCAATTGACTAGTGTGAGAACCAAAACTAGATAGGTTTATTTGTTGTGATTTGGCATCAAAAATGGATTTATATATATATATATATATATATATATATATATATATATAATTATGAATTTAAAAAGTTAATCAACTAATTGATTACTAGTTGTTTTGTTTGATTATTGGTCGATTAATTAAAATTTTGAACCATTAAGCCAAATTGAATCATATGTTGAACTGAATTGAAAATTGATTGAAATTGCATGCCTATACATGTATATACATTGAACAGGTCATAATAGGGAAACTAAGAAGAGGAATAAAATTGTATGCCCGACAAATAGGTACGTGTTTACCAATTTTCTTTTTCTTTTAAAATGTTTATGAGCCTAAGGCTAGCCGTTTGGCAATTTTCTTTTAAAATGTATATGAGTCTAAGGCTGACCGCTTGGCAATTTCCTTTTTCTTTTAAAATGTTTATGAGCCTAAGGCTAGTCGCTTGGCATTCTCTTTTTCTTTTGGATTGGTGAGGGCCTTGTGTGGCGAGTTATGGTTTTAAATGTCTCCCCATACAAAGGAGGTTATGGCGAAATTTTTCAAAAATTTAGGGTATTAGCCAAATTTTTGAAGAATTAGAAAATTCTTAGAAACTGAAAAGTTGAAGAATGAAAGCCAAACTGAAAGTTGAGTTGATTAATAAAACAACTTTCAGCTCCATTCCTTTTCGAGGACGAAAAGATTTTAAGTAGGGGAGATTGTAACAACTCGGAAAATCAAAACCAATTTAAAAATTTTATTAGATTTTGAATATTTAAAATGATTTATTTTAAATAATAACGACTGGGAATTTATTTTGAATAGAATTAGAACGTACAAATTTATTTAAATCGAAATTAGAATATAATATTTATTTTGATTATAAAAGGAATTGAAAATGGCGCGGCAGTTTGAAAATTTGATTTCAATTTTCAAATGAATGTACAGGATTCAAAATAAACCGTATTTTAGTGAAACCAGAAATATTTGAATCTGTTTGAAAATATCTTTCCAACGAATCCGAAAAATTGAAATTTCTTAGCGCGAATAAAAAGTTATGCCCAGTTGAAAATTCAGAATAGTCGTTATGGAATTAATATAATATACAGCCCTTAAAAATAGCGATTTTGCAAATGACCTCCGTTTTCGACAAGACCACTTTTGTTGGATCCAGAATGTCAAATTATTGCTAGATTCCAATTTTCATAATTTTTGGAATTAATATGTGAGCGTGGTGAATTTAAACGTGTTTGGTCAATTTAGTTTGAATTTAATCAACTGGAAAATGACAGTTTTTCAAACGGTCTCCAAATTCGATGAAATTAGTTTTGTTAGGACCTATCGTCAAAACATAGCTAGATTTATTTTTTGGGAATTTTTGGAGTTAGTATATGACCCCGGTAAATTAAAATATGTTCAAATTCAATATATATTGATTTATATTTTAATTTAAAGCGAAATTGATCATAACAGTTGAATTGGCTTACAGAACATATCCCATTGCGTTCGTAATGGGGGTAATTAGCTAAGGGCGACAGTCGTTAGGTCTCGTTTTGGAGTTCGAATTAAGAAGTAACTTTTTGGGAAAATAATAAAATAATATAAATAAATATTTATAATCCTAATTCCCTCCCTCACAAAGTCAAACCCCCAAATCGAAAAAGAAACCGTCGTTCTCTGGAACCCCCCTCCCCAATCGTTTGACGCCGCCGCCTGTCCCCTCCCAACCACCACCGCAACCTGCACTGCACCCCCTTCTCAAGTCAACCTCGCGGCCTCCTCCCTCCTCTCCACCGCCTCCATTCCGAACTCCAAACCCTAAAACAAACCGCTGCCGCCACTACAGGGCCACCACCGCCCAGCGCCTCCTCCCCTCCCCACCAGTGATGCCCAGCGCCGCCTACCCCGCCTCCGATCCCCTCATCCCTCTTCATTCAGCAAAAAAAAGTGAGTTTTAATTATTTTTATTTTCTTCCATGTAATTAATTTAGTTAATTTCGTGATTAAACATTGTTTATAAAAAAAATAGCAATTATAAAGAGATGATTTTTATGTTATAAAGATACGATTTTTATGTTAACAAAGATTTGATTTTTATTATATGATTAGCAAAAAGAAATGATTTGATAAGCAAAAAGAAATGATTTTGGTTAGCAAAAAGAAATGATTTTTATATTTGTAGCGAGATAAAAATCTGATTTTTACCTGTATGGTCTTAAAATAAAAATACGATTCTTATATGTGAAGATAAATATGGTTTTTATTATGTAGAAAGAAATAAAAAGATGATTTTTATAATATATAAAACAGCATAAAAAATTTGATTTTCATATATGAAGTAGCGAATGTAAAAATATAATTTTTATAATGAAGTAGCGAATGTAAAAATATGATTTTTATACTATTAACATCGTTATATAAATATGATTTTTCTAGATGTAGCGTTGAAATAAAAATGTGATTTTTAAAATAAATCGCGTGAAATAGATCTCGTTGGAAATACGGTGAAGAATACAACGCGCAGAGAAAAAATCCAAACCGTTCAGAAATATAGAATGGCGGAATGGAAACCCAAGGTGGGAACTCCTCACTCTGATTATTTTCTAGTTAAAATTATACTAGGATGCAGACGGTGCTTAGCAGCACCTGACACCGTCGAGACCATAGACAACTTGTTCGATTTTGTTGTGTTGTTAAAATTGATTGTGATGTGGAATGGAATAAATAAATATTTTATCATTAAAAATATAATTTTTAACGTGTATATGAATAAAATAAATATTCATTTACAAATTTAACAATTTGTTTATGTATACCCATTTGACTGACATTGATTGGGACAATATATTTTACACATCGCCCAGCTGCACAAATAATATTCAATGTTTGTTGATTGAAACCCCACATGGGTATTGGGATGATATTTGACGTACACTAATCCCAATTGCTTAGCTTTATATCAATCGATTGGTTGACAGACTGTTGTAAGCGTTAAACATTTATATTTAATGCTTATGCAGTGTATAATGCACTCTGGGTGATGGTTGATTGTTTATCATTGTTGTTATATACATGTGTTGTATGAAATCCATATAAATAACATTTTATGGTAATTGACTATGTCTGATTCCAGTTCAGAAAGAATGAATATTTTAAAATAACGAATACTTTAAAATAATGGATATTTCAATATAGTATTCAGTAAAAGATCAAAATCTGATTTTGATGTCCGATTTGGGATGGACACAAAAATATTTAAATATATAAAGCCGTGTTGATTAGATTAACTCCATTTTGACGTGAAAGATATTTATATCAATTTTATTCATTTTTATAATGAATATCGAAAAGTAAGTGATTTCAAAATCTAATGGTTTGAAAATATCATCATTAATGATATGGAATATTTAATTTTGATTTGACATTGAATATGAAGTTGAAATCATTTTGAAAACAAATTTAAAACGATTTATAAAATACGTTTTAAATGGAAATCTATGAACTATATATATATATATATAATGGCCTGAATAGAACGCACCGCGGTAGTTCGCGAATTTCGACCACTGACTTCGAATGGACATTACAGGAGATCCGACTGTCGGATTCTCCTAAAAGCGGAACCGTTGGGTTCGTATCGAAAAGAGCCTTCCAAAGAATATAAGGGACTGAAAATCTAATGGTTGGATTTGGAATTATGTCCAAATCAAATTTGGATGAGGTCGTTGTAAGTGCAGTTCGATGACCATTCATGGAAATCGACTGTACGGGCCTTGATAAAATTATTAAAAATATTACTAATTTGTGTAAAATCATAATAAATGAATTGGAAAGAATTAGGATGAAAAATTCCATATTTGAAAAGATAAAAATATATTTTTATCAAAATGAACTAGTTGTGAACTAGAATTATAATCCAACATTTTTTAATAAATAAATTGGATTTAAAAAGGTTTTAAAAAGAACCAGAATTTCCAATATATGAATTGGAATGGATTTGAAACGAAATTATCATCGAAATATTTTGATATTGGATTCCGTGATTATACGGATATTGTGGAGGAATTTGGAAGATATATATAGATATCGTTATTCACAATACGATATCTGTTGATTTCAGAATTTGATATTGAATATAAGCCGATATAATTTCTATTCAGAGCCTTGTATTTAATATTGAATTGGATTTTGGGTTTGTCGTGAATGGTGTCTTTATTAACACTGTTCTTAAACCCCGTGTGAAAAGAATAAATCTTTTAATTAAGATTTAAAGAATAATTTACAATTAATTAACATTTAATTGGAACTGAAAATGGAATGTGAATTGGGTTTATTGTAAACTGTGTTTTTTAACGACATTCGTTCTTTAACCCAGTTTATAGTGAAACGGGATTTGAAATTTATAAATCTTTTTATTAAGATTTAACGCGAATTTTCCAAGTAAAGTTTCTCCAATTTAATATATTAAATTAAAATTGAATGAAATTCGATTTGATAATAATCGAAATGAGCGTCTGTGGAGGAAGACTGTTAATATATATGGAATTTAAAAGGCTTTGTCGTTATTCCATTTATATTATTAGTTAGATATGGAAATTGATATCGATTATATATTGATTTGTCTGTGAAGATTCCATTTTTATGGAAGAGGATTTGGGTAAATCATGAACTGTGTTTTAAAAGGCATTAGTTCTTTAACCCAGTTAAAGACAGGATTACATGCCTAACATTGTCTTTCGAACTGTATGGTTGATCTCTGCTAAATATATATTTGTTTGGTGGCAGAGAATTTATTCTCTTGGTTAACACCCTTCTCTAAGATGTATGAGCTTAGAGGTTATATATCAGCAGAAATCAATAGTACGGTGTAGATTTTCGATGCGACATGTTTGTGTTTCCAAAGTTAAATAATCATTAATATTGATTTTTGGAAAGATAAAAACTAAGTGGACTTTTAATGAATCTTTAATTAGATTGAAATGGGAATTGATAATTTAAATTAACAAATTTGGGAAATGATCGAGAATGGAGTATCACCAGTTTTGCTCCAAGCGATAGTTAAATCTTTAATTAGATTTGAATGTGAAATGGTACTTAATTTTACCGATAACATCGTGGTGTTAGATATGAAGTATTACCATTTTTGCTTCATGGGATGAATAGGTTGGGATGGGGAAATATAATAAATGATTACTTCGGTTAGGTCTCTAATCCCGACTAGTTTGGATAAACCTTAGATTGGTTTGAATTGATATCCAAAGGAAGATTAAAGAATAAATTTAAAGAATTTATCTTTGATAAAATTAATGGGAACCTTTCCCAAAGGATATGAATATTTAAATAAAAGAATATTCAGAATTGAAATAAGGTGTATATTGTGTTTTTATAGCACTTATTTATTATATACGCGAGTTATTCGGAAAGGCCGAGTTCATACCCATTCTGAATAACTGATTTGACGATAAGTTGACGATGAAGATGGTGGTTGAAGAACGGATGTCTTCACATCGTTTGGATGATTACTGATGTCTTGATTGGGCTGTACACCCAAGACGAGGTAATAAGTGGTGATCGTCCAGACGTACTTGAAGATCGACCGGATATGCAAGGATCTCTCTCCTGTATTGGACAGATGGGACGAGAAATAAGGTGCCTCCAGTTTCTTTCAAACGCAGAACGAACTTGTAAATGGATGTGTATCTGACATTGCATTTTATTCTGTGTTGATTGATCTCTATTAAATATATATCTGTTTAGCGACGGAGAATTTATTCACTTACTTGACGCCCTTCTCTGAGACGTACGAGCTCAGAGGTTATATATTGATAGACATCAGTCGCATGACATGAATTGCCAGTATGGCATGATGAGATGCAAATGATCAAGGCTTCTGTTGAAAAGCATGAGTGTTATGGTTGATGACCAAAGCACGGCTTTAATATAGCATAGCTTTGTGTATAGCATTAATTCGTGAGCCTCATACCTCGGTATGAGTTAAAAACGAGATAAGGAAACCAAAGGAGGACATGACGTTTCTTTCTAGTTATGGGTGGTGTTGGGGTTTTACAAGCCCTGACATTTATATTATTTTTACCTATGTGGTTATTGGAATGCGAGGCACCTCGAATATATCGTTCTCCATGGAGCCGATGGATAGGTTCAATAGGACCAGGAAACGTGTGTTCAGGAATTGCCAATCCACTAACGTAAGTGTGGACCGGCCTTGGAGGATCCAGGGGTTGCCCAGAGTGTGTATTCCCAAGGCATTTGCTAGAGTGTCTCGAAGAGGAAAGGAGTACATCCCTTGCCTAGACTCATGATGGAAATCCAATTTCCAATACGTGACATTTTGATTTTGATTGTAGAGCCTAGTATGGCGACATAGTGGGATGGGACACTATGCCGTCTATGATTGATACATTTATATTTGACGTTGTTTTCATACACTTTACACTATAATAGTATCAAAATGATTTGTTTTAAACGTACCAAGCATGTTTGGCTATTATAAGGTAAAACCCTATCCTCCGGCTTGCATTGCATTGTGTGATGGGACCTGGGTCTTATAATAGCTTCATTTTTTTCCAAAAGTATTGCGCTGTTTGTTCTATGCACTGGTATTCTTGGGAGGAAACCCGTTCCATGTTATATGGCATGGTCCCTTGATTTACTTTATTTTTAAACTAAAGTTTTAATTAACTATTTTAGTTCTCACACCAGTCACATGACTGACCTAAAGTTTATTGTTTTAACCTAAACTTTGGGTGCCCCTATTTTCCACACGGACAGCTAGTAGTTTTGGTTTTGCAGATCTATACTTACAGGATCTTGGTTTAAACCTGGAACGATATTCGGAAAGCTCTGTATCCATTTATCTCTTTCAGTTGTGTTTTGTATTATTTTCCGCTGCTATGTAATGTATTTTAATCTCTGATATTTTACAATGTGTAAATTATTCATACTCTGTATATTCTTGTAATCTGATGTAAATTGTTGTAATTAGCAATGAAATGTTCTTCTGTTTGTGTTCTAATTTGTCGTGTTCTCAGACAATCCATTCTTTCTCTTCTGTTTGGAGACCGGGGAAGTTCGGGTCGTCACAAAACCCAATCAAGTAATCAAAAGTTATGACTAAATTGCTGAGAGATGTTTTAGCAGCTTTATGCTAACATCGTCGGTGCTAAACAACTCTAATATCATATTACGTAATGATATATTTATTTAAATAGATTTTCTCACCTTGGTTTTGCATGAATGTAGTGTTCAATTTACTCCTCTTGGTCTTCTTTAATTTTATTTGCCCAAGCCAATTTAATTCCTTCCTCGACAAGTTGTTATTACATATTCCTTCGAAGTCACTCCGCTGCATCCATTTCAAGCTTCTACATTCCTTCCTTACTGCATTCCTTCCTCTATTACTTTATAACATAATCATATGCACTTACGATTAAATCTCTCTATATGGTGCATGATAAAGAATCATATATGTATAAACACTAAACAAAAGTTAGACACACAAAATTAATACAACTCATAATCCCGGTCAGAGGAATGGTGCCTTACCCTATTGGTTTTATTCATCAAACACTATGCCGTAGATGACTTATCGCAACGAAAAACCATGGTGTTGCTAGCTATAATGTTGCCATTGCTATGCTATTTTTTGTCTATTGCAACGCACGCTTCAATGTGTTAGCATAGATATAAAATTGTGTTGCAGTAGCTATAGATAAATTCAGATTTAAAAAGTTAAAAAATAATGACACCTCAGCGATCCATACCTTTAGTTAAAACGAAATCTCAACCATTCAATCAACACCCTTATCTGCACCTCACCCATTTCTAATTCCCATTGTTATTTTCTTTTACTCGCTTATTTTCATTTTCCCCAAATTTCCAAAATCAGCCAAAATGTTCGTTTGGTTGAAATCCCCAAATATTCAAATTTCGATCCCTGATTTTCATTCAAATCATCCCCAAATTTCCATTTCATTTTCGCTCTCACCCTCACACATTATTCGTTGTCTTCAAAGGAAGAAAAGAAAAAGCATTGAGTTAATTTCCAAACAACTGTGGCCTGCATTCCTTTTCCTCCTGCTCGCGAGATACTTCAATGGCAGACGAAGTCTAACTGGAGAAGGAAGATCCTGCATCAAACTTCCAGCTTGCTTCTCACCGACTTACTCCTCGACAAGATCGGGTTTGCAACAATGCTGGTAACACTTGTCATCATAGATTTTCGGGTTTGAATCTAGATCTAGAAATCTATCAAGCTTAATCCAATTCAAAATCAGACCGTGGGTGTTCTTCAGATCTGAACTTCATCACACCGGCTACTTCTTCTATTGCCAAAGATCTTTGTTTCTCAGATCTAATTGTGTATAAGGTTGATTCTAGTGTAGACTGTAAGTTTTTTCTTAGATCTGAAGTTAGTCGAACTTCGATTTTCTTTTTGTTCCTTGGTTCCAGTGAATCAAAGTTTATCACGACATGGATTTTAGGGTTCTTTGAATCGGTTTCTTATGTATAATGTGTGAACGGGAAAATTAATTGTTTAAAACTGATGTTTTTTATATAATTTTAGGGCTCATGTAATTCCCAGATTATTTTGGAATTGTTACAAAGTGCACCGTTTTGTCAGCAAATAGAGTTGTTTTCACATGTAAGGGAGCTGGGGCATTAACATTGTCGATTAATATTCATTGCAGTGTTTCTTGATGCCTGATATTTGATGGTTCTCTTATACCACAGGTACTCTGAACCGGACAAATTGATTTACCTCAGTTTGAAATCGATCCAGCAAAATGTAAGTGATTTTCAATTTTCAAGTTATACAAATCAAAAGCTTAACACATACTGTCAGTTTCGACCCAATTAACATTCACACTGCTTACAAAATTATTTGAACATTAAGCAGTAACAGTCAACAGACATTTGGTTAATTTTATCTGGGAGCAGTAACAGATCCCATGACATGCAAAAAAGAAGCTTGTTATGAAAGATGATTGTATTGCCAATGACATTCCCATGAATCATAGCATATTCTTGTATTAGATAACATTAATATTAAATGTTTGATCAGCGAAGTACAAGGTATTTCCATATAAAATTTACAGTCTAGTAATATAACATCTAGACTCGAATTATCTATTTGCAGTTTATTTGTAAATGACTATTATATACTTGATTAATTTAAGTATTCTTTTTCTAGTTCAGCATGCATGTTTATCGTATGAAGCATTGTAGGTGTGTTGCATGCTTAAATCATCACAAAATATTTCTCTATAGGATAAGTTTCATATCGGCAGTTAGGAAGAATAATAAGAAACTCTTTTGGAGGAAAAAGGGGAGTTGTATATCCGGGAAAATCAGGGTGTCACACAATTGAGGTACACCCCTTCACATTTTTTATTACTTGTATTATAATTAATAAATTTCATTATAAAAAATTTCAACTGCACTTGTCTGTCTACCAGTCGCACAAAGAACACAACGTTTGTTCCTTTTGTCTGTCAACCAGTCGCACAAAGAACATGGCATTTGTTCCTTTTATAATACAATTGCTAGTACCGATGAACAATGGATGATCGGTATTTGTTCATTACTGTACCGACGAACGGTTATTGCTTGTGGGCAGTTTGAATTAAGTGGTGGAACTACCGATGCTTTGTCTTAGAGCTTTGGCAGTTGGAAAAGCCAAGCTGAAAGAGATTAGACCTCTCTTTTACAATTGAGGTAACTTCTTTTACACTGGGATGCAGGTCATTTTCTGTATTTTTTTTTCTTGCTTATGGTTGTATGTGTGAGTCTGTATATGAGTGAATCGAGTGACAATGTAGCGAGGAATGTATGTAAATATGAATGATTGTGTAATATATGAGTAAATGTACAGTAGTGGAGTCAAAAAAATTGAACAATTTGAAATGTTGAAATAAAATATTTATTTAAATAATGTGTTATAATAATATTTATTATAATATTATGAAATCTTTGATTAATAGTAGTTGAGGTGTAATTACTTTTAGCAGTTATAAAACAAATTTTAACAACTGCTAGAAACAGTTGTAAAAAAGGTTGACTTTATTACGATTGCCACCTGTACTAGATATATTACAACTGTTTTTGGCAGTTGTAAAAGGGTATTTTTTGTTCTAGTGGTACTTATAGCAACACCTATACTGATGTTACCATAGGGTCGCAGATGTGTTGCCTTTGACTCTAAGGCAACGTGGCAAAAGGCAACCCCAAAAAAGTGTTGCTACAGACCTATAGCAACACTTTTTGGCACCTACTGTGTCATTTCTCTGGGGTTGCCGTAGGCCATCTATGGCGTAGTGAAATTAAGGTAACTTCATTTTAAAATTTATAAAAATGATTTTCTAATCTTATGTAAAATTTTATTTAGGCACCTGACCTAAGCTTTGATACCAACTTGTGACACCCCGAAATTTCGGACCAAAAAATTGTTGAAAACTCCATCCATTCAAAGAAACTTTGACAACTACCATTTTATTTGAAAAATATTATATACAACATCACTAAATGCTCTGGAATTTTTTTAATAAATACCACTTATCTAATTAACTGTTTGTGCTTAAATAGAAATTCAAACACAGTTACCCTAAATCTACCATCGTGCAATTTTGAGAAGATGGGCATCGATGTTCATTCCTGCACACTTGATAAAATGTCAGTAGATCTTGAATGATAAACATGAAAGATGCACCAACACAAGATGTAATAACTACAAAAAAAACAATTAATAAAGCAGATGCATCACTACCACTTGTGACTGCCTACGTAACTCTATTTAATTGGGTAATTAATTAGATGTAGGATCAAGCCAACGTAGTTCTTCTTTACAAAAAGCACTAAAAACCAATATTTACTTCCAAAATATTCTTTATATCATGTAGGGGTAAAATAATTTTTGTAAATACTCATTTTGAAAGACATCTATATATCTCTTGTAGAACTTTCTTTTAAAAGATAAACATCTTTTTTTATAAATACTAATCATCTTCTTATGCAAAAGCTCCTTCATATACAAATCTCAAACCACTTTTATATTTTTTTAATAAGCTCTTACTTATCATAAATATCCTCAATCATCAGTCGTATAAATTGTTAGCTTACCGAAGCAAAGATTGCAGTAATATAGTATGTTGAAATCACGTGCAACATTAAATTAAAACACAAGCATAAGAAATTAAAAAATCATTTAGATAATGGGTACACTCACAATTCTCCTTTCTAACTTCAATTAAAAGGTTTTGTAGATCATAACATAGTTCTTACCATCACTCCAAAGCAAGCAAGTCTCTTTCTCGAATCATCGCAACTCGCAACGTTCACGTCAAGCTACTCTACTCTTGAGATTGACATGTTTCAACCCTCTTTCACTTCGATTTAACATCCACAATCTTGACAGTTGGTTTTTCACATTATAAGGAGGCTCAAGTCCAAATTTGAGAGGATTTGGAGTGTTGGGTATTTAAATATGAATTTTTAAAGTATAATAACAATCTTTGTGTTTAAAGTGCAAAACCAGCGAAACACTCTCCTTCCAATAGGATTTCATCATGGCTACTCTTCGAATTAGAAAAAGTGATATAAATGAAAGTTGTTCATCATTAAAATATCTTTCTACTGACAAAATTTGAGGTGATTTAGCAAAGTAAATCAAAAGTTATGACCCATGAAAGTGAACCAATCAGTTCTGGTCTGAAAAACAAAAACAATAAATCCACAAATTCTCACTGATTTTCCCATAAATTACTCTTGGATTTGGCAGAAGTGATTAAAAAAAATTGTTCATCATTAAAATATCTTTCTAATGTAAAAATTTGAGGCAATTTGGCCAAGTAAATAAAAAATTATGACTCTAAAACTATGTATTTCCGAAATAAAAACATACGCCAGAAAATTACTTCACTTCCATGCGACTTTCGGAAAATTCTCCTTTATGATTCTCACAAACTGATCTAAATGAAAGTTCTTCCATTTTGAAATAGTTTTCCAACAAAAAAAATCACTCAATTTGGATATTCGGTTTGGGAGATATGACCAAAATAAGTAGGAGGATTTATCTTGGTATGTAAGAAGTTAGCCTCCTCTCTTAGCAAATGAACTCCATATATATAGGTGAGGCGGATCTTCTTTGAGAAGCCACTTAGAATAGGCTTCTAATAAAAGCTACTAATACTTAGGATTCTAAGAGAAGCCACTAAGGTATGACTAGACTTCTAAGAGAAGTCACTAACATTTAGACTTCTAAGAGAAGTCACTAACACTTAGGCTTCTTAGAGAAGCCACTAAACTCCTATCTCTCTACTTTCTTAAGACACTTGTCAATCATTACTCATGAAAACATTAGGATGGTGACACATGCCTCCTTTGGTGTCATGAGATGCTTCTACACATGCACACCTAAGAGGGTCATGTGTCCTTATTTATTTATTTTTTAGCTTACATAAGAAGCTTCTCATTTTAAATCATTTTCCCTTACATGAATTCATATATTCATGTTCAACAACCATGCTAACTTAATATATATAATGTCTGTTAACATGCACGAGAGTTTCATGACCTTTCTGATAAGTTTTAGCCGATGAAAGGTCGAGAATTTGATAAACGACTTCTAGTCACATTTTCAAGTTCACATTGAACTAATATTTTTGTACACTAGTTTTAAAAATTATTTCACTATCACTCTTTATTATTTAAAAGATCTTTATTTTAGTTACAATGCATCACTTCGATATTTAAAATTTATTCGTAAATTCAAGCGGCAAATTGCCAGGTTGTTACATATACACAATTTAGTAAACACTTGGGACCGGTGTGGGTCATCATCCCCATACCCTGTGTAGGGGTTTACTAATAAATAGCAATCCATGTAATAAACACATGGGACTAGTGAAATTTCATCCCACGAACTTTGTAGGGTTTCCAAACAATATCAAACATTTCAAGCCGCACAACAACATGCATGAAATCATCTCATGAAAACAAATACCGTAAGTAACTCTCTTTCAAAAAATCTCTATTCGATAACTCTTTCCTTCGATAAACTATATTCGATAATCTCTCTTTCGAATAAACTATATTCGATAACCTTTCTTCGAAAAACCATATTCGATAATCTCTCTTTGAATAACTATATTAGATTAACTCTTAACTCTATTCGATTAACTCTAATCGATTAACTCTATTCGGTTAACTCTAATCGATTAATTCTATTCGATTAACACTATTTAATTAACTCTATTCGATTAACTCTAATCGATTAACTCTTATCAATTAAGTCTATTCGATTAACACTTATCGATTAACTCTTATCAATTAACTCTATTTAATTAACTAATACTCGACTGACTATATTTATTTACAAATAAACCCCTTTTGATAATTCTATTTATTTATCAAATAATTCCCTTTTTATCTTTATTTATTTTTTAAATAAATATTTCTTTTATCTCTATTTATTTTCTAAATATATATTTCTTTTATCTCTATTTATTTAACAAATAAATATTTAGTTTTTTCAATTCTATTTATTTAACAAATATGAAACGACCCGAACTTCCCCGGTAAGGAAAGCCCGGATTGAACTGAGAACAAGTCACATCATAGCACAGACAGAAGAACATTTCATTGTTAATTACAACAATTCCATCAGAATACAAGAATATACAGAGTATAAATCAATATTACAGAACAGAAATATCAGAGATTACAATAAATTACATAGCAGAGGAAAATAATACAATACACAACTAGAAGAGATATACGGATACAGAGCTTTCCGGATATCACTCCAGCTATAAACGAGGTTCCTGTGAATATAAATCTGCAAAATCAAAACTACTAGCTGCCCGTGTCAAAATAAGGGCACCCAGAGTTTAGGTTAAAACAATAAACTCCAGATCAGTCATGGGACTGGTGTGAGAACTAAAACAGTTATTAATCTTTATTTTTAAAGTTAGGTAAATCAAGGGACCACGCCGTATAACACGGAACGGGTTTCCTCCCAAGAATACCAGTGCATAAAAACAAACAGCGCAATGCTAAATAAAGAAAAATGAAGCTATTATAAAACCCAGGTCCCATCACACAATGCAACGCAAGCCGGAGGATAGGGTTTTCCCTTATAATAGCCAAACATGCTTGGTACGTTAAAACAAATCATTTGATACTATTATAAGTGTATAGTGTCAAAACAATTTCAATCATAAATATCAATCATAGACGGCATGGGTACCATATATCATGTCGCCATACTAGGCTCTACAATCAAAACCGCAAAATTACGTATTAGAAGTTGGATTTCCATCTGTGAACCAAGGCAAAATTACGTATTAGAAGTTGGTATATTCGAGGCGCCTCGCAACAGCAACAACCACATAAGTCAAACTCGTCAAGGCGTGTAAAACCACTGACGCCACTTCTAGCTAGAAAGAAACGCATGTCCTCCCTGATGTCCTCTCCCGTTTCTAGTTCACAACCAGAGTGTGAGGCTTACGAATTAACGCTACACAAAGCTGTGCCACACAGGCTGTGCCTTGATCATCAACCACAAGACTCTGCTTTTCAATAGAAACCTTGATCATTAGCATCTTAGCATGCCACACAGGCAAACCACTCCATGCAACTGATATCCATCAATCACACAGAATGATATCCAATGTCTGACACACAGTCCATTTACAAGTTCGTTCTGGGTCTGAACGAAGCCGGAGGCACCTAGCACCCCGCATATCCATCGATCTCCAAGTACGTCTGGACGACCACCAACTGATTCCCTCCTCTTGGGTGTACGGCCCAATAAAGATCATCAGTAATAATCCAAACGACGTGAAGACCTCCGGTCTTCACGTACCGTCTTCATCTTCGACTAATCGTCGAATCAGTTGTTCAGAATGGGGTAAACCCGGTCTTTCTGAATAACTCGCGTATATAATAAACAAGTGTTACAAAAACACAACATACGCCTCATTCCAATTCATCAGTCACTAACTGTAAATTAGCAAGAGAACAATTCCCCAAATATTAACCCCGAGGGCCGAAACCAACATCAGACCAATACCCAGGAAACTATTCATCTTAGCCAACCTACAGTTTGTTTCTAAATTTCACATTGTTAGGGAAAGGTTCCCATTAATTTTATCAAAGATAAATTCTTTTAAATTTATTCTTTAATCTTCCTTTGAATATCAGTTCAAACTACTCGGGATTAGCGAACCACACCGAAGTAATTATTTATTCTATTTCCCAATCTCAACCTATTTATCCCATGATGTAAAACTGGTCATACTTCATATCTAACACCACGGTGTTATCGGTAAATTCAATTACCATTTCACGTTCAAATCTAATTAAAGATTTAACTACCGTCTGGAGTAAAACTGGTGATACTCCATTCTCGATCTTTTCAATCTAATTAAAGATTCATTAAAACTCCACTTAGTTTTAATCTTTGACTGGGTCAAAGAATCAGTGTCATGTAAAACACGGTTCACGATAAACCCCAAAATCACATCACATTTCAATCAGTCCCTAACCATAAATTAGCAAGTGAGCAATTCCCTAAGTATTAACCCCGAAGGCCGAAACCAACATCAGATCAGTATCCAAGAGACCATTCAACTTAACTAGTCTCCAGTTAGTTTCTGATTTTCTTAACTCCGTTGGGTCTAAGAATAGTATTATTGAAGATACCGTTCACGACAACCCAAAATCACATTTCATTAATTATCGGGTTAAAGAACAAGTGTTATTTAAAACACTGTTCACGATAAACCCAAAAATCAATACCAATTCAGTTCTAATTAAATATTATTTAATTGGTACACTTCATTAAATCTAAATAAAAGATTTAATCTTTTTCTCAACTTGGCTTAAGAACAGTGTTAATGAAGACATCATTCACGACAAACCCAAATCACATTTGATATTAAATACAAGGCTCTGAATAGAAAATATGTTGGCTTATATTCAATGTCAATTTCTACGACCAACAAATATCGTATTGGAAATAACGATATATATATATATATATATATATATCTTTCAAATTTCCATAACAACATCTGTATAATCACGAAATCCAACATCGAACCATTCCGAAGATGATTTCGATTCAAATCCATTCCAATTCAATTATTGGAAATTCTGGTTTCTTTTAAAACCATTTCAAATCCAATTTATTTATTTAAAAATAAATAAATTATTATTCTAATTCAAAATAAGTTCATTTCGATAAAATTCTATTTTTATCCTTTCAAATATGGAGTTTTTCATCCCAATTCTTCCCAAATCATTTCTTATGATTTTACACAAATTGTTGATATTTTTAATAATTTTATCAAGGCTCGTACAGTCGATTTCCATCAACGGCCATCGAACTGCACTTACAACGACCTTTTCCAACTTTGATTTGGACATAATTCCAAATCCAACCGTTATATTTAGAATCTCTAATATTCTTTAGAAAGCTCTTTTCGATACGAACCCAATGGTTCCGGTTTTAGGAGAATCCGATGGTCGGATCTCCCGTAATATCCATTCGAAGTCAATGGTCGAAATTCGCGAACTGCCGCAGCGCGGCGCGTTCTATCCAGGCCATTATATATATAATATATATAATATATATATTTCATCGATTTCCTTTCAAAACATATTTTATAAATCATTTTAAATTCGTTTTCGAAACGATTTCAACTTCATTTCAAATTCAAATCAAAATTGAAATTTTCCTTATAAATTCGTTTTAAATTCATTTCAAATTGATTCCAATTCAATTATTGTTCCATTTGAATTCCAATTCAATTCAATTTCAATTCGATTTGAATTCCATTCAATTCAATTTTAATTCTATTTGAATTCTATTCAATTCAATTTTAATTCGATTTGAATTCTATTCAATTCAATTTTAATTCGATTTTAATTCCTATTCAATTCAATTTTAATTCGATTTTATTTTCTAAAATATTCCATTCGAATTCATTTTCTAAAATATTCGATTATTGAAATCACTTTTCAATATTCATTTAAAAATGAATAAAATCGATATAAATATCGTTCACGTCAAAATGGCGTCAATCTAATCAACACGGCTTCATATATTTCTATTTTCAAATATTCTATTTCAAATATCTCTTTTCAAATATTTCTATTCGGATATTCTATTTAAAAACTAGAATGAGGCCTAATCAATTACCATATAATGTTAATTACATGGATTTTCTACAATACATGTATAAAATAACAACGATAAATAATCAACCATCATCCAGAGTGAACCACACAAATGCATAAGCATTAAATAATTAACGCTTACACAGTCTGTCGACCAATCGATCGACATACAGCTAAATAATTGGGATTAGTGTACGCCAAATATCATCCCAATACCCGTGTGGGGTTTCAAACAATCAAACACAGATTTTATTTGTGCAGTTGGGCGATGTGTAAAATTTATCGGCCCAATCAATATCAATCAAATTAGTGTATATAAACAAATCTCTGATTTGGTTATGAATATTTATTTTATATACATGTTAAAAATTCTATTTTCAACTATAAAATATTTTTAACTGTATAAATATTTTATTTCATTTCACATCACATCACACAATCAACTACACATCAAAATCAAACAAACAAGCATACAAGCCGTCCATGGTCTGTGGACGACGGGTGTCGGGTGCTACTAAACACCGTCTGCATCCTAGTATATATTTTTAACTAGAAATTTAAATTAAAGGTGAGGAGTTCTCACCGACTAGCTAAACCAAACGCCACAACTCTTCATATGTAGGAAACCTTCGTTGTGCCCGCCTTTCGTCACTTTCGTTGCCCGTAGCCACTACATATATAAAAATCACATTTTTATACCACTACTATATAGATAAAAATTCTATTTTTATACCGCTACTATATAGATAAAAATTCTATTATTATACCGCTACTATATAGATAAAAATTCTATTTTTATAACGGTGTTCATATAAGAAAGATTATATTTTTATTACGCTATTCCCTATATAAAAATTATATTTTTGTATCACGGCTTCATATGTAAAAATCACTCCTTTACAACGCTACTTCCATGATAAAAATTATATTTTTATCTTGCTAGCAATATAATAAAAATTATATTTTTATTACTTTACATGAATAAAAATCATATTTTTATATCTCCTACATAATAAAGATCGAATTTTTATTATCTAAATAATATAAAAATCGTATTTTTAATATTTTTACTATATAAAAAGAATATTTTTGTACTTCACATATGATAAAAATCGTATTTTTGTTATCGTACATATATAAAAATGAAATCTTTACTATCTATATATTATAAAAATCGTATTTTTAATACATGTTATATGTATATATATATATATTTCTGAAAATAAAAACAATGTTTTCATGTAATTTAAAACTGATTTAAACCATGGTATTATATAAAAATAAAAACTGAACTTTAAAATCTATGTTTTATAAATTCAAAATCACCTTTCTTCGAGAATAGGGGCAGGAGGAGGAGCGCTGGAGTCGGGGACGTCGGTGCAGCTGTCGGAGGTCGGGGGGGTCGTGGGCCAGAAGAAGAAGAAGGAGGAGGGCGCGCGGTACAAGGGGGTGGAGGAAGAGGAAGAAGGAGGGGAGGGGGGCTCCGCCGCCTGTGGAGGCGCCGCGATGGGAGGGGCGATGCGGCGAGCGATGGGCGGCTATGAGGTGGCTAGGGCTACAGTGGAGGGCAGGTTTTTATTTTTGATTTTGGGGAAAAGGAAATGAACGGGGGGGTAAGGTAGAGGGATGTATATAATAATTTATATTTTATTTTAATTTTAAAAAGTAACTTTTTCATTCGAACTCGAAACGAGACCCACCGCCTATCGTACATAGCTAATTACCCCCATTCCGAACACAATGAGATATGTATCGTAAGCTGATTCGATCGTTTCGATCAGTTTTCGCCAAAATCGACATATAACTCTATATATTGAATTTGAACGCGCATTTCAATTTACCGGGGCCACATACAGACTCTAAAAATTCCGGAAAAAATATTTTCTAACTTCATATTGACGATACAGTCCTAACAAAACTAATTTCGTCGAATTCTGAGACTGTTTGAAAAATGACCATTTTCCAGTCGATTAAAATCAACTGAAACTGGTCAAACGCATTTTCCTTTTCCACGCTCACATGTTGATTCGAAAAATTACGAAATTTGAAACCTAGCAATAATTTGACATCCCGGATCGAACAAAAGTGGTTTCGTCGAAAACCGAGGTCGTTTGGAAAATTCCCATTTTTAAGGGCTTAGAATTCCATAACGACTATTCTAAATTTTCAACTGGACATATCTTTTGATTCCCGCTATGAAATTTCAATATTTCGGATTCGTTGGAAAGATATTCTCAATTAGATTCAAATATTTTTGGTTTCACTAAAATCCGGTTTATTTTGCACCCGGTACATTCATTTGAATTTTGAAATCGAATTATCAAACTACCACGCCATTTTCAATTCCTTATATATATATATATATAAATAAATATTTATATTCTAACGATGACATATATAAATATATACATTCTAATTCTGTTCAAAATAAATTTCTCGTCGTTTTTATTTAAAATATTCATTTTAAATATTCAAAATTCATTAAAATTGCCAAAATAAAAAATTTAAATTGGCCCAGATTTCCGGGTTATTACAATCTCCCCCACTTAAAACTTTTCATCCCCGAAAAGGAACGAAGCCGAAAGTTGTTTCACAAATCAACTCAACTTTCATTATTTTCATTACGGCTTAAGTTCTTCAACTTTTCAGTTTCTAAGAACTTTTCAAATTTTTCAAAAATTTGGCTAACACCCTAAATTTTTGAAAAAAATCGCCATAACCTCCCCCACACCGGGGACTTCAGGATATTTCATATAGCCTCCCATGGCCTTCTTCAATCCAAAAGAAAAAGAAAAAGCCAAGCGGCTCATAAAATCATCATCACCCAAACAAAACAGTAAATTATGGTAAACATGTACCTATTTGTCGGGCAAACAATTTTATTCTCTGCTCTAGCCTCCTTGCAATGACCTGTTCAATGTAAGTACATGTATATGCAAGCAAATGCGAATAATTTTCTATACAATTCACTTTTTGGTTCAAATTGGCTATATGGTTCAAATTTTAATTACTCAACCAATAATCAAACAACACAATCAGCAATCAATTAGTTGATTAGCTTTTCAAATTCATAACTTTGATATATAGAACAAAATCAGATTTTTTGATGCCAAATCATAATAATAGGCCCTATCTAATTTTGGTTCTCACACCAGTCAATTGGAAATATATAGAAATCTCACTTTCATCACTCGAATATAAACACTGATGATGGCGCGCCATCATCAGAATCAGACCCAGGCGACTAGAGTGTGATTCTATATCTATCGAATATATTTGAGGCTTCAATACACGTGGATCAGACGTATATTAAACTCTCTATATACTTGATTGTCCAAATCAATACAAATATATATATTCAAATACGAATAATTGAATTTAATTTTCTAAACAAAATTGTTTTCATTTTTAAAATATACTCTTCACACTCGTTCTAGGATACCACTGATCCCATCTCTAACGAGTCATTCTCATGGGATATTACTAATCCAATCTCTGATGAATTCTTTCGTTTGGTTCTAACATGTCCTGTTCCCTGAGCTTTGTAAACCAAAGCTCTGATACCAAAATGAAACGACCCGAACTTCCCTGGTAAGGAAAGCCCGGATTGAATTGAGAACAAGCCACATCAGAGCACAGACAGAAGAACATTTCATTGTTAATTACAACAATTCCATCAGAATACAAGAATATACAGAGTATAAATAAATATTACACAACAGAAAATATCAGAGATTACAATAAATTACATAGCAGCGGAAAATAATACAATACACAACTAGAAGAGATATACGGATACAGAGCTTCCCGGATATCATTCCAGCTGTAAACCAGGTTCCTATGAATATAAATCTGCAAAATCAAAACTACTAGCTGCCCGTGTCAAAATAAGGGCACCCAGAGTTTAGGTTAAAACAATAAACTCCAGATCAGTCATGGGACTGGTGTGAGAACTAAGACAGTTATTAATCTTTATTTTTAAAGTTAGGTAAATCAAGGGACCACGCTGTATAACACGGAACGGGTTTCCTCCCATGAATACCAGTGCATAAAACAAACAGCAAGATGCTAAATAAAGAAAAATGAAGCTATTATAAGACCCAGGTCCCATCACACAATGCAACGCAAGCCAGAGGATAGGGTTTTCCCTTATAATAGACAAACATGCTTGGTACGTTAAAACAAATCATTTGAAACTATTATAAGTGTATAGTGTCAAAACAATTTCAATCATAAATTTCAATCATAGACGGCATGGGTACCATATATCATGTCGCCATACTAGGCTCTACAATCAAAACCGCAAAATTACATATTAGAAGTTGGATTTCCATCTGTGAACCAAAGCAAAAGATAGTCCTCTACCAATTCGAGACGCTCTAGCCCGCCCCTCAGGAATAGCCGCAACTCCCCTTGGATCGTCAGGGTCGGTCCACCGATGTGGATTATTATGCCTGAACACTACGTTTCCCCGCCCTTTGGGGCGTAAATGAGCCAACAAATGACTCCATCGGCTTCACATAGTCACCAGTATATTCGAGGCGCCTCGCAACAGCAACAACCACATAAGTCAAACTCGTCAAGGCGTGTAAAACCACTGACGCCACTTCTAGCTAGAAAGAAACGCATGTCCTCCCTGATGTCCTCTCCCGTTTCTAGTTCACAACCAGAGTGTGAGGCTTACGAATTAACGCTACACAAAGCTGTGCCACACAGGCTGTGCCTTGATCATCAACCACAAGACTCTGCTTTTCAATAGAAACCTTGATCATTAGCATCTTAGCATGCCACACAGGCAAACCACTCCATGCAACTGATATCCATCAATCACACAGAATGATATCCAATGTCTGACACACAGTCCATTTACAAGTTCGTTCTGGGTCTGAACGAAGCCGGAGGCACCTAGCACCCCGCATATCCATCGATCTCCAAGTACGTCTGGACGACCACCAACTGATTCCCTCCTCTTGGGTGTACGGCCCAATCAAGATCATCAGTAATTATCCAAACGACGTGAAGACCTCCGGTCTTCAACCACCGTCTTCATCTTCGACTACTCGTCGAATCAGTTGTTCAGAATGGGGTAAACCCGGTCTTTCTGAATAACTCGCGTATATAATAAACAATTGTTACACAAACACAACATATGCCTCATTCCAATTCATCAGTCACTAACTGTAAATTAGCAAGAGAACAATTCCCCAAATATTAACCCCGAAGGCCGAAACCAACATTAGATCAATACCCAGGAAACCATTCATCTTAGCCAACCTACATTAAGTTTCTAAATTTCACATTGTTAGGGAAAGGTTCCCATTAATTTTATCAAAGATAAATTCTTTTAAATTTATTCTTTAATCTTCCTTTGAATATCACTTCAAACTAGTCGGGATTAGCGAACCACACTGAAGTAATTATTTATTTTATTTCCCAATCCCAACCTATTTATTCCATGAAGTAAAACTGGTCATACTTCATATCTAACACCACAGTGTTATTGGTAAATTCAATTACCATTTCACGTTCAAATCTAATTAAAGATTTAATTACTGTCTGGAGTAAAACTGGTGATACTCCATTCTCGATCTTTTCAATTTAATTAAAGATTCATTAAAACTCCACTTAGTTTTAATCTTTGACTGGGTCAAAGAATCAGTGTCATTTAAAACACGGTTCATGATAAACCCCAAAATCACATCACATTTCAATCAGTCCCTAACCGTAAATTAGCAAGTGAGCAGTTCCCTAAGTATTAACCCCGAAGGCTAAAACCAACATCAGATCAATACCCAAGAAACCATTCAACTTAACTAATCCCCAGTTAGTTTCTGATTTTCTTAACTTCGTTGGGTCTAAGAACAGTATTATTGAAGATACCGTTCACGACAACCCAAAATCACATTTCATTAATTATCGGGCTAAAGAACAAGTGTTATTTAAAACACTATTCACGATAAACCCAAAAATAATACCAATTCAATTCCAATTAAATATTATTTAATTGGTACACTTCATTAAATCTAAATAAAAGATTTAATCTTTTTCTCAATTGAGCTTAAGAACAGTGTTAATGAAGACACCATTCACGACAAACCCAAATCACATTTGATATTAAATACAAGGCTCTGAATAGAAAATATGTCGGCTTATCTTCAATACAATTTCTACGACCAACAAATATCGTATTGGAAATAACGATATATATATATATATATACCTTTCAAATTTCCATAACAACATTTGTATAATCATGAAATCCAACATCGAACCATTCCGAAGATGATTTTGATTCAAATCCATTCCAATTCAATTATTGGAAATTCTGGTTTTTTTTAAAACCATTTCAAATCCAATTTATTTATTTAAAAATAAATAAATTATTATTCGAATTCAAAATTAGTTCATTTCAATAAAAATCTATTTTTATCCTTTCAAATATGGAGTTTTTCATCCCAATTCTTCCCAAGTCATTTCTTATGATTTTACACAAATTATTGATATTTTTAATAATTTTATCAAGGCCCGTACAGTCGATTTCCATCAACGGCTATCGAACTGCACTTACAACGACCTTTTCCAACTTTGATTTGGACATAATTCCAAATCCAACTGTTAGATTTCAAATCTCTAATATTCATTAGAAATCTCTTTTCGATATGAACCCAACGGTTCCGTTTTTAGGAGAATCCGACGGTCAGATCTCCCGTAATATCCATTCGAAGTCAATGGTCGAAATTTGCGAACTGCCGCAGCGCGACGCATTCTATTCAGGCCATTATATATATATAATACATTTCATCGATTTCCTTTCAAAACGTATTTTATAAATCGTTTTAAATTCGTTTTTGAAACGATTTCAACTTCATTTCAAATTCAAATCAAAATTGAAATTTTCCTTATAAATTCGTTTTAAATTCATTTCAAATTGAGTCCAATTCAATTATTGTTCGATTTGAATTCCAATTCAATTCGATTTGAATTCCATTCAATTCAATTTTAATTCTATTTGAATTCTATTCAATTCAATTTTAATTCGATTTGAATTCTATTCAATTCAATTTTAATTCGATTTGAATTCCTATTCAATTCAATTTTAATTCGATTTTATTTTCTAAAATATTCCATTCGAATTCATTTTCTAAAATATTCGATTATTGAAATCATTTTCCAATATTCATTTAAAAATGAATAAAATCGATATAAATATCGTTCACGTCAAAATGGCGTCAATCTAATCAACACGGCTTCATATATATCTATTTTCAATATTCTATTTCAAATATCTCTTTTCAAATATTTCTATTCGGATATTCTATTTCAAAACTGGAATGAGGCCTAATCAATTACCATATAATGTTAATTACATGGATTTTCAACAATACATGTATAAAATAACAACGATAAATAATCAACCATCATCCAGAGTGCACCACACAACTGCATAAGCATTAAATATAAATAATTAATGCTTACACAGTCTGTCGACCAATCGATCGACATACAGCTAAATAATTGGGATTAGTGTACGCCAAATATCATCCCAATACCCGTGTGGGGTTTCAAACAATCAAACACAGATTTTATTTGTGCAGTTGGGCGATGTGTAAAATTTATCGTCCCAATCAATATCAATCAAATTAGTGTATATAAACAAATCTCCGATTTGTTTATGAATATTTATTTTATATACACGTTAAAAATTCTATTTTCAACTATAAAATATTTTTAACTATATAAATATTTTATTTCATTTCACATCACACAATCAACTACACATCAAAATCAAACAAACAAGCATACAAGTCGTCCATGGTCTGTGGACGACGGGTGTCGGGTGCTACTAAACACCGTATGCATTCTAGTATATATTTTTAACTAGAAATTTAAATTAAAGGTGAGGAGTTCTCACCGACTAGCTAAACCAAACGCCACGACTCTTCATATGTAGGAAACCTTCGTCGTGCCCGCCTTTCGTCACTTTCGTTGCCCGTAGCCACTACATATATAAAAATCACATTTTTATACCACTACTATATAGATAAAAATTCTATTTTTATACCGCTACTATATAGATAAAAATTCTATTTTTATACCGCTACTATATAGATAAAAAATTCTATTTTTATAACGGTGTTCATATAATAAAGATTATATTTTTTTTATTACGCTATCCCTATATAAAAATTATATTTTTGTATCATGGCTTCATGTGTAAAAATCACTCCTTTACAACGCTACTTCCATGATAAAAATTATATTTTTATCTTGCTAGCAATATAATAAAAATTATATTTTTATTATTTTACATGAATAAAAATCATATTTTTATATCTCCTACATAATAAAGATCGAATTTTTATTATCTAAATAATATAAAAATCGTATTTTTAATATTTTTACTATATAAAAAGAACATTTTTATACTTCACATATGATAAAAATCATATTTTTATTATCGTACATATATAAAAATCAAATCTTTACTATCTATATATTATAAAAATCGTATTTTTAATACATGTTATATGTATATATATATATATATTTCTGAAAATAAAAATAATGTTTTCATGTAATTTAAAACTGATTTAAACCATGGTATTATATAAAAATAAAAATTGAACTTTAAAATCTATGTTTTACAAATTCAAAATCACCTTTCTTCGAGAACAGGGGCAGGAGGAGGAGCGCTGGAGTCGGGGACGTCGGTGTAGCTGTCGGAGGTCCAGGGGGGTCGTGGGCGAGATGCGGTGCGGCGGTTTTTCTAGAAGAAGAAGAAGTAGGAGGGCGCGCGGTACAAGGGGGTAGAGGAAGAGGAAGAAGGAGGGGAGGGGGCTCCGCCGCCTATGGAGGCGCCGCGATGGGGGGGCGATGCGGCGAGCGGTGGGCGGCTACGAGGTAGCTAGGGCTACAGTGGAGGGCGGGTTTTTATTTTTGATTTTCGGGGAAAGGAAATGAACGAGGGGGGGTAAGGTTTAGGGATGTATATAATAATTTATATTTTATTTTAATTTAATTTTAAAAATTGACTTTTTCATTTGAACTCGAAACGAGACCCACCGCCTGTCGTACATAGCTAATTACCCCCATTTCGAACACAATGAGATATGTATCGTAAGCTAATTCGATTGTTTCGATCAGTTTACGCTAAAATCGACATATAACTCTATATATTGAATTTGAACGCGCATTTCAATTTACCGGGGCTACATACAGACTCTAAAAATTCCCAAAAAAATATTTTCTAACTTCGTATTGACGATACGGTCCTAACAAAACTAATTTAGTCGAATTCTGAGACTGTTTGAAAAATGACCATTTTCCAGTCGATTAAAATCAACTAAAACTGGTCAAACGCGTTTTCCTTTTCCACGCTCACACATTGATCCGAAAAATTACGAAATTTGAAACCTAGTAATAATTTGACATCCCGGATCCAACAAAAGTGGTTTCGTCGAAAACCGAGGTCGTTTGCAAAATTCCCATTTTTAAGGGCTTAGAATTCCATAGCGACTATTCTAAATTTTCAACTGGACATATCTTTTGATTCCCGATATGAAATTTCAATATTTCGGATTCGTTGGAAAGATATTCCAATTAGATTCAAATATTTTTGGTTTCACTAAAATCCGGTTTATTTTGCACCCAGTACATTCATTTGAATTTTGAAATCGAATTATTGAACTACCGCACCATTTTCAATTCCTTTTATACATAAAAATAAATATTTATATTCTAACGACGACGTATATAAATATATACGTTCTAATTCTATTTAAAATAAATTTCTCGTCGTTTTTATTTAAAATATTCATTTTAAATATTCAAAATTCATTAAAATTGCCAAAATAAAAATTTTTAATTGGCCTAGATTTCCGGGTTATTACAAAATAAATATTTCCTTTTCAATTCTTTTTATTTAACAAATAAATATTTCCTTTTCAATTCTATTTATTTAACAAATAAATTTTTCCTTTTATAAAATCCTTTGATTTTATAAATATTTTCTTTTCAATATACACTTTGAAAATTCCCCTTTATACATTCCAGTATTTCTTATGGTATTTAAAATACTAAATAACCATGATCAATATCATCCAAACACATATAATCAACAACAGATTATATATCACATCATATATCACAATATATGAAAACAACAGTATTATAAATATTGAGGAATCCAGTTAGATCCCTCCAACCTATTTCCTTACATCCACAGATGTTAAACAATATAATTAACATCAATTTAATTTCACTATGAAATATTCTGCTAAACATAATCAATTTATATAAACATATATAACCAGATCTATAATTTCAACCCATTACTTAGCAGTTTAACCAAACAGTTAATACATAGCAATCAATCATCGTTTATCAATTCTAAATATATGTTACAAAATATGAACTAGTAGAGTTGGTGAGTTTTACTCACATTGGACGGTTATAGATAAATTACAATAACTGTCAGTTGATTCAGACAATTTATTTCGCTATAAATTGTAACGAGCTTTGATTCACTCCCAGTCAATTCCACTGCGTAGCCTTCTTCTCTACGATCCCAACGGATCTTGTTTCGCTCAATTCTGATTACGAACGAGTAAGTTATAAGCATTATTGTTTTATACATTATTTAAATTAAAAATAAAACTAATTCTTTCATAATTGGGCCTTAATCCTCTCACCTGGCCCAAGAATTACACAGATTTGCACCATCCTTTCTTCCTAGAAATGAAAATCTGCACTCCAGTTTTTTACTCCTCCATTACCTGATCTTCATCTCCAAACCGCGTGCTTTCCTTTCAATTATAAATCACAAAACAAATACCAATATTTCTCTCATCTAATTCTCATCAACACCATATCATTAAAGAGCAACTCGACGTCCTTCCTTGGATTCACCTGCAAAATCTTTCCAATACGGTTCGACCATTTTGACCGCCCGCCACCATCTCGTCATCCACCAAATTCCTCCATCGTTCACAAAACCGTTATCACCATTTTTCTCCTGACCAAAATCTCTTTCTCCACATATCAATAACCAGAAGCTCGCACCCAGTTCTCCCCTCTTCGTCACACAGTTCCTCGGGAACAACAGAAAAAGCCTCGATAATAATTTGCATCGATACCCACAAAAACATGGGTACAGACTCCATTCTCCACTCCAAGACCAAAAACACCAACCAATTCGTGAGTTGCTGCTTCCATTTCCCAATATTCTAAACCCTAGCACCAAAAATCTACACGCTTGTAAAACAGATCAACAAGAAAATGTGTCGATCCCAGGAATAGCCACATATGATTGAAGAGGATCATCTAGTGAATCTAAATATATACTTATTTCAATTTATATATTTTCTTATGATTTCCATTGATTTTTTGAAAGTGGCGAAATGGGTTTTGGGAGGAATAAGCAGCGGCGGAATTTAAATTGACCGTGGAATGAATTTTTCTTAGGTTAGAAAACCTTAAGGAGTATTTATAGGGAAATATAATATTTTAATATTTATTATGTTATTGATTTATAATGAACCGTTTCTTGTATTTGTATTCTAAAAATCTGTATGATCACATACGATACCCAAAAATCATGAAAATGGACATGTAGCTACAGTTCGACATTAGGAACCCAAGGAAACTGGTTTCGTCAAATTCCGACTTCGTTTGCTCACACAACATATTTTTAAAGTCAAATAATTGACTGTTTTTCAAATTAAAAATCCATACGGCCACACATTGACTCCAAAAATTACGAAAATTGAAATCTAACAATAATTTAATATTGCGGATCCAATAAAATTGGTTTCGTCGATAACGGAGGTCGTTTGCAAAACTGCCTATTTTTAAAGCTTTAAATAAACCAATTTAATTATTAATATATTTAAAAATAATTAAATTAAATATAAATAAATAAATATTATCGTATATATTCACATATGATATCATATAACCTCAAATAAATATATCAGGATTTATAACTCGATATTTCAAAATCCCAGATTAAATCAATATTCAATTTATATTAAAAATCCATTTATAATATAAATAAATCATTATAAATTATAAAGTAATTCCATAGCGACTTTTCAAAAATTTGATTTGGACATAACTTACAATCTACACGAAAAAATCCCGACTTTTCTCTTCCACTAGAAAAATATACTTCGACAGCTTCGAGTGTTTCTTGTTTCACAGGAATCCAACTTAAAACGGATTCTGTATATTCGTTTAAAGTTCGAATTGCCAAATTACGAACTGCCGTGCCATTTCGAGCTTGATTATAATTAAATTACAATTAATACATTCTAACGTTGATTAAATAATATATTCGCTATTCTAGTCCAATTCTAATCTGTATTATACCTTATATATGATCCAACTCACACTGTATTGTGAACTCAGCTATTTTCAACTATTTTGGAATTAAAATATATTATTATATTATGAATATTACTTAAATATTCAATATTATTTAATTCTGGCCATTTTAAATTATCAAACCATGCTTTAAATAATTAAATAAATTATTTATTATCCATTAAAAATATGATTCGTTACAAAGACTAAGTCAGAAAGATCTTGAATTCACTTCCTAGTGAATGGGATGTCTAGCCATCGAAGAAGCCAATGATATTAGTACTATAACAATAGAATAATTAATTCTTAAGCTAATGTCCTATGAAGTAAAATTGCAGGTAAGAAAAGAGAATCAGGGAAATGAGAAGAAATTACTAGCACTTAGTGTTATGATCGATAATGATGAACCAAATGATGATACTATTGATAATGATATCGAGTTTATTACCAAGAAGATCAACAAATTCTTGAAGTATTGGATAACAAAAAGAATTTGGAAAACTAACAATAATAATTCCAGAAATGCTGTTAAATGTTTCAAATGTGATAAACCCGACATTTGAAAAGAGGCTGTCTCAAATTGAAGAAACCAAAGCACATTTCAAATATTTTCAATAAGGATAGAAAACAAGCATTCAATGCAACATGGGGTGATTTAGATACATCATCAAGTGATACTGATTTAGAAACAGAAAATGCCAACACGTGCTTTATGGTAATGGATGATCAGATATGGAATTTTAATAAAGAAATTACTAATGTTTTAAATGATATGCATCAAGGATATGAAATACTCAAGAAAAGTACAACATTAGTTTGGAATAGGTATATTGAAATGTCTTATAAAAAGTTAAGTAAAGAAAAACAATGTTTAGAAGATGAAACTGAAAGATTTAATTGCCATAAAAAATGGAAAGGATTCAACACCTGGAAGTTTCAAAAAATTGAAAATGAGTCCTTAAAATCCGAAAATCTTTCAGTAAAGTGACATATCACTGATCTGAATGACAAAATAACATCTCTAGACAATGTTTTTTTAACTATAGTAAGGATTTTGATAAAATCAGAATTGATATTGATAAATTTAACAAAGCGAAGGATAATCTAGAAAAAATATTATTTGCATCTAAAAACCCTAAGAATAAACATGGTCTTGGATATACCCCTAAGGCTAAATAAA
Organism: Allium sativum; assembly: GCA_030737875.1. Lineage (NCBI taxonomy): Eukaryota > Viridiplantae > Streptophyta > Magnoliopsida > Asparagales > Amaryllidaceae > Allium > Allium sativum. The sequence goes on from CM060924.1 coordinate 997,689,362, forward strand.
AAAATGGTACTCAAAGTACTAAGTTTGCTAAGGGTACTAAGTTCAAACCTAAATCTGGGAAATTAAAGTTAAATCCTCAAAATGGTTCATTAACTTATAGGTTCCAAAAAGATTTAATGTATTGAAAAAGAAAAATATATTGATAATTTTATTAATAAGGTTCATTCACCTAATGATTACATTTTGAAAGGGCATTCAAACTCTTTATGGGTTTGACATCCCAAAACTTAACCCTATGGGCCCTAAGATATAAAAGGAACCAGTGTTCATCTTTTTATAAATTTTCAAGTACCAAATAGTAGATACTCAAAGCATATGACGAGAAATTTATTAAAGCTTGGATAAATATGAAAAGGATTTGTTATTGGCTTCGGCAAAGACGGTACATCTAGAACTTGTCTAATTATTTGATAAAGTTTATTTATGTTTTGAATTCATTTGATTCTCCATCTTATGTTATATTTATATACATATACAAACTCTACATATGGTCTAGCAGTAAATTAAACAATTCTTTTTTACCCTTTTTGTTGATGACAAAGGGTGGATAAAATATATAAATATAATAGAAAAAATGATAGGGGGAGTGCATAGAGTAAGAGGAAGTCAAATATAAAAAGTATTATATTTTATCTCTCAAATATGTATATGGTTGTCATCATCAAAAAGGGTAGGTTGTTAATACCTTATGTATTGATTTTGATGGCAACAACCGTATAAGCATTACTACTAACATATCTATGAGTTGTGCAGTTACATCAGATATATAGAGATTTTTATAGAAAAAAACAAGAGTACAAACAAAGGTTAGTTAGAGAAATGGAAGAATAACAAAAGAAGGATAATCAGAATAATTGAAGACCAAAAGCCTAAGAGAAAAGAATGCTGAAGAACAGAGATGTTTGAAGTGATGAGGAGTTGGTTGAACTTTATAATATCTTGTTAAAGATCCTGCGGCAATTATACTTGACATTACACTAAAGTAGAGGATTCCCAATGAGTATAAGCATCGCTAATAATTTCAGTGACTCTTATACGTGTCACTGTGGGGGTCGAAAATATTCGCAACATTTATAAGCGTTGGCAAATGTTCATTCGCAATGCTGATAAGCGTTGGGAAATATTCATTCGCAAAGCTTATAAGCGTTGGTAACATGCAACATTTATATTTGCATACAAGATAACATAAGCTCTATTTAAGATGCATTCAGCTATGATATTATCACAACATAGCAACATGTAACAAAATTTTGATAAGAAAAAAAATCCACATTCGTGACAATAGCAAAGTATGAACTAACAAAAAAAATCAATATATAAAGATACTAAATTCAATACATATGCAAATTATAATCAAATAAACATTAAGAAAAAATACCCATTTCCATAATAACAACAATATAGAATTAACATAATGCAAGACATTTTCCATATTTGAAATCTACAAGTACCAAATGTGAAACTTCAGCCATATAATGAACCTTACATCCAAAATTTGTATAGCTCGTACCACCAAATTTTCTCTTTTTCTCCGCTTCTTCTACTGCTTCCTGCGTGCATTTAATTAAATAACACCAATTAAGTTTCAAGTAGTATTAGATGTTATAAGTTCAAAGTCATACTTTTAAATTTTGACACATTTTTAGTCTATTGAACTCAATGAAATCTTGAAATTTAAGCTCCTTTTTAAGCCATTTGTTTTCTTCAAGAACCTCCATTGTAAATTCCACACCACGATCACATAATGGTTCATCAATCCGGTGGATGAATCCATAATCTGTTAGAGTTCCTGTGACACCCCACGTCTGTAAATGTCACTCATTAAGAGAATGCTTTAAGTTTCGTGAAGCGTTATAGGTAAACAGAAACAGAAACATTACAAGACAGATTAAAATAGAAGCGGATTAAAAAACTTTTATTAATCATAAAGCATCGTAGTTCAAAACATGGTTACATCATATGTCTGAAAAACATAAAAAAAAACCAGTACATCATTAAAATTTATGTCTTGTACTTAAAACATCAGAGTACAGTAAATAAAGAAGCATAATCCCCAAAACATAGCCATACTGGAAGAGGTAAGTACTCAAGTAATACATTTATGCAGCTCCAAGCAAGATGAAAGCAGAATCCCAAACAAACTTGAGTATTCCCACACTGGAAACCTAGGGGGAAACGAAAGAGAAAGAAGAGAAAGCAAAATGGGTTAAACATAAAGTCTGGCGAGTCCAGTTACTTTTAGCATATAAATAAGTAAAAGTATCATGACATGCACATAAAGTGGATAAGAGAGATAACATCATAAAAGGCAGGTATGACAAAGTAAACAGGACAAACATGATAGGGTATACTATGCTTCTCTAGTGATTTCTCTGCACCAATACTAATGTTTTATGAAGAAGAAGATGATCCCCAACAAGTATAAGGTGGTAGACTTATGTGTACTTCCAGTGAGAGGTTTTCACCCCATACATTCAACAGGCAGCCCAACGTACCAAAGTTACCCCTAAGGATAATAACGGGATCCTAAACATACCAGAGTCTAGATGTACCCTAATTACTACCCTAATCGATCAGCACCCTACTCCATAGATAACCTTTGCTGGCCCCCACAGTAGGGTGTATCACTCCCTAAAGTGGCAACCCTTCATTTTCAGGATGCGCACAGCTATATCAACAGGTGTCATGGGGTCTAAACCTCCTCTGTCAGACCCAAGCACCCACATGACTCCGTCGGAATGCGCCATCCACGTTGTCCCCTACGTTTGGATCTCTTACAATTATCCCAGTAAGCGTGCCCCGACTCCGACCTAGTTGGGAGTACTCGTTTGATACCTATATATATGGGTTACTGACTGAAACAGGTCCCACACATAAGTTGATACAAGCTTCCCCCTATGCTAGCACCCCCACTAGGTTTTCCACAGGTTATGCCATGCTAGAGTAAAAGATTAAATAACCCAACATGTTAATTTTGTGGGTCTATATATAAATATTACCCACCCACCCAAGATTTACTTAACCCACCCACTATTTCAAACAAGTTTACTTAACCCCTACTCAATTTATATGTTCATACAATCCCTACGGATTCAACTAGGTTAAGTATTCCAATTCATTACCATATTTATTTATGGTTATAATGTGTTAGACCTCCCATATTAAGCCTACCACTTATGGGTGTTAGATATGCCGGTCGGTTCTGGCAAGACTTCTTCCACAAGTCGGACTTAACCTCGTGTCTTAGCACGTCTCGTGTTTATGCACTTATACCCCTCACACTAGATTCACTACTTGTGGTCGCTAAATATGTCGATCGGTTCCGGGCAGACTTCCACCATAAGTTTAATCTAACCTCGTGTCTAAGCGTAGTTACAGTTTCTAATTGTTGTAATTCTAGGCATTTCAATTCTTAACCAATTATTCCAATGTCATTATAGGTTTTCATGCCACATTCCCAAGTTATGTTCATAATGAACCATATGCCCCAAACTAAGGTCTTTATTCACAATTTGATTTATGCCCCAAATTCATATTCATATATTTCATTCAGGTTATCCCCAAATTTAACGTTTTCCCCTCGTTCCCAATATAACGCGTTCGCATATTTCAGCGGCATGCCTAGGCTCGAAGGTAGCCTGGCTATATAAAAATAAAAGGGGAAAAGATAGAGGGAAGAGGACAGAAATGATCATACTAGCAAAGTGGACATATAATGGCAGAAATAGGCATAAACATATAAATGTATAATGACAAAATAGGCATATAGGAACAGATCTAATGAACATGTGAAAATAGAACTGATTCTAACATAATAGGGACATCATAACAGGCATGATAAGATATAATCAATGAATTAGATAACTAACTAACAACAGATCTAATTTAGCCACAAAGTAATAGGATCAGGCATGATGGGATATAAACAGTGAATCAGATCTACAAACAATGGTAGATCTAACATGATAAATAGGTATAGTGTAACAACCCTATTTTCCTAATCAAAATTATGCTTGTGTTTAATTAAAATAGAAGTGTTAAGTTGGAATTACGATGATTTTGCTAGCTAATGGATTAAACTAAATAAGATTGTTTATGATATTAAGTAATTTTATTTTATTTCATATATACGATTAAAGTAGGAAACATATATAATTATTTTATAATGAATATTGGATTATAAAAAACATTGCCGAGAGTTGAGATAAATAAAATCATCTGTAATTGACAAACAAATTATTAGATGTGACGTGAATTAGATTATAACGGGTATAAAATAGTTGTGAACTGCTAGAATAATTATATATATATATATATATATATATATATATAACAATAAGATAATAGACACTATTTTACTGTACGTTGAATTAATTAATAAATAGACGAGCATCGAATTGATTATCAGTTAACAAGACTACAAATTGTAGAAGAGGATGTAAATAAACTTATATCATATCGATAATCAATTTGAGAACTAAAATTTATAATTAAACACTTGAGAAATCAATTAAAACTAGATTAAAATAGAGTGTGCTCAGATTTAGTCCAAAGCCCAAGTGTGACGACCCCATTTCCCCGTACTGACGGTGGCAAGGGTAATCCTTGGAATATAACACATAAACAGATAATAGCAGAACAGAAATAAATAAATACACTAGATAACGAACAATAGAATCTACTGGATAAAAGTAATCATCAGAGTTACACATTATACAGGATCATACTTAGTACAAATACAGTTCAACTATACATATATGTCTACAGCGGAAAACAAACATAATGTACAATAGGAGCTGAACAGCATAAAAAGAGATAAATGATAGAATCCATCTTCAGCTCCAGCTATCCAGAAAGAACCAGCTAAACCTGAATACAAGGCTGCCCATGTAGAAAAAGGGGCACTCGAGTTTGAAAGTGAAACAAACTACGAGTCAGTCATGGGACTGGTATGAGAAATCTACTCAACACATTTCAAATATGGCTAATCACAGGACCACGCCACTTTCGTGGAACGGGTTTACTCCATTGGATTGCCAGTGCTTTAAAACAAATCATTCTTTTATACATCGCAATGCTTTTTATAAAAATGAAGCCATTATAAGACTCATTTCCCATCACACAATGCAACGCAAACCGGAGGATAGAGGTTTTACCTTATAACGGCCAAAATATGCTTGATACGAATAAAACAAAAGCAATTGATATTATTACTAGTGTCTACATGTTTCAAAAACAATTTCGAATCATAACTATCAATCATAGACGGCATGGGTACCATATATCATGTCGCCATATATATATATACAATCAAAACCGCACGATGTCGTATTTGGAAATTGGATTTCCGTCATGAACCAAGGCAAAAGATAGTCCTTACCGAATTCGAGACGCTCTAGCCCGCCCCTCAGGCACAGCCGCAACCGTACCTTGGATCGTCAGGGCCGGTCCACACGAAGTGGATTATAATGCCTGAACAATGCGTTTCTCCGCCCTTTGGGGCGTAAATGAGCCAACGAATGACTCCATCGGACCCGGATCGTCCGATCTAACCGAGGCACCTCGCAACAGCAACAACCACATAAGTCAAACTCGTCAGGGCGTGTAAAACCACTGACGCCACTTTTAGCTAGAAAGAAAACGCACGTCCCCCGAGGTCCTACTCCCGTTTCTGGTTCATACCGAGGTGTGAGGCTCGCGAATTCATGTTATACACAAAGCTACGCCACACAGGTGGTGCTTTGATCATCACCACAAGACTTTGCTTTTCAACAGAAGCCCTGATCATTTTCCACTTAGGCATGCCACATTAGCAATTCATGCCATGCGACTGATGTCCATCGATATACAACCTCTGAGCTCGTGCGTTTCAGAGAAGAGCGTTAAGCAAAAGAATAGATTTTCCGCCGCCCAACAGATGTATATTTAACAGAGATCAATCAACACAGAATAAAATCCAATGTCAGACACACAGTCCATTTACAAGTCCGTTTTGGGTCTGAACGAAACCGGAGGCACTATATACCTCGCAAACCCATCGATCACCACGTACGTCTGGACGATCACCACTCATTATCCATATTTCGGGATGCCTCCCAATCAGGACCTCGGTTACCATCCAAACGAGGTGAAGATCTCCGGTCTTCGACCATCGTCTTCATCTTCGATTTCTTATCGTCGATTCAGTTATTCAGAATGGGATAAACCCGGTCTTTCTGAGCAACTCACATATATAATAAACAAGTGCAACACTAACATATACACGCATCATTTCAATTCATTAGTCACTAACCGTCAATCAGTAAGAGAACGGTTTCCTAAATATTAACCCCGAAGGCCGAAACCAACATCAGATCAACATCCAGGAAACCATTCGACTTAGTCAACCTTCAGTTAATTTCTAAATCACATCCATATCATTTATAATATTTTATAACGATTTATCGCTATTTTTATTTATTTTAAAATAGCCATATATTCAAAACGACGCTTCGGGCCATAACGCGACCGTGGCGCTACTTTTCTTCAGATTTGATTTACACATATCTGAAAATCTAACCGTTGGATCTTCACAAAATTTACATCATTAGAAAGATCTTTTCAAAATGAATCCAACGGTTCCAGTTTCGGGAAATTCTGACGGTCGGATCTCCCGGTATAATCGTTTGAAGTTTCGATTTCAAAATACGAATTGCAGCGTCGTTATTCGATTAAATATAATTATATTTATATATATATATATAATCGATTCAGGCGCTGTTTTTCTACAGATTTGAATTAAACAATCCAGACAATCCAACCATTGAATTTTTTCAAAGTTGGTGCCGTTGGAAAGATATTTCCAAGGCGAACCCAACGGTTGCGATTTCAGGAAAATCCGATGGTCGGATCTCCCGGTATAATCGTTTGAAATCACAGTCTCAAAATACGAACTGCAGCGTCGTTATTCGATATATTTTAATTCTATATATATATATATATATATATATATATATATATCGATTCTTTGATTTCAAAGCTACATTCTTTTCATACATTTGATAAAAATGATATTTTTATCTAACTGTCTTCTATTTCAACACTTCACTATATTTAACAATTCATGTATATAATAAAAATGTGATTTTTATTGTAAAACAATTCATGTCAAAACACTATTATTTTATATAGTTCATATACATGATAAAAAGGTTATTTTTATCATAAAACAATTTATTTTAAAACAAGGTCATTTTGCATAGTTCATATAGATGATAAAAAGGTGATTTTTATCATAAAACAATTTATTTCAAAATATGAATACCATTCAACACATGAATTTCTATTCAACGAATGAATATCGATTCAACACATGAAGGTTTTCTATAGTTTATATATATAGATAAAAATGTGATTTTTATATTTAAAACATGAATACCATTCAACACATGAATTTCAATTCAATGAATGAATATCGACTTAACACATGAAGGTTTTCTATAGTTTATATATATAGATAAAAATGTGATTTATATATTTAAAACACGAATACCATTCAACACATGAATTTCAATTCAACGAATGAATATCGACTCAACACATGAAGGTTTTCTATTCAACGAATAAATATAGTTTCAACAAATGAAAATAATTCAAACACATGAATATTATTCAAAATTTCGGCAGCATAACGGCAGGGTAGTTAAAACCGGGACCGTCCCTAGTACGGCTCCTCGCTCTACCTTAAAACCTCGCGGTTTTTGACAATGGGGATCTTGCATCTAGTTCGCACGCAGGCGGCATGTATATATTTATTTCATTTCCACAAACTAATCCTATGTGGTTTCAACCAGATATTTCTCAACCACAAATGAGTATTTTTCAATCACAATCAATCAATATCAACCACAAACAATCCCAATCAACCATTCGCTATCAATCAATTTTCACACCAATCACAACCAATAAATATCATCCATGGTTTGTGGACGAGGGGCGTATATATATATATATATATATATATATATATATATATATATATATAGCAATTCACTTCTATTTCAACACATATATAATTTTTACAACGCATATATAACTTATACATCAAATGTACAACTTATACAACGCTTATACAAGAGGTGTACAACGCTTATATAACTCATACATCGACTATATAATTTATACATCGTCGTTTTTCATATCATTTATAAATTAGAAATCTCACATTGGGTTCCACTCCATCAAAAATAGCAGAAGGCTCAGAAAAATATGCGGTCTCTTCTAAAATGTAGAAGACGTCCACACGGTCACGATGTTACCTGTTTCATCGAATTTCGTCAAGAAACGAAAAAGATATGATTTTTCAAAGTTTGCAACGGTTTTAAACTGTTGAAATCAGTTAAATAATTAACAGCCGTATACCTTCCTTTTGATTCAAAACTAGGTTGCAAATTTTCTTCCAATCGGTGCAGCGATGTTCAGATCAGCCAACACCACGTCGAAGAGGCTGGAGAGGGCTTCAGATCGACGGTGGGGTGGTCCCCTGCGATCGTCGGAGGAGGGAGAAAATCGGATTGGCGCAGGTGAACTTTGGGGCCTCGATTCCGTCGCTACAGGCGACGTTAGGGGGTGGGGTCGGTTCTGATTTGAAGAGGAGGAGGTGGCGAGTCGAGTGGTGGCGGTGGCGGTGGCTGCAGGTGGCGGAGGCGGCCGGATTTGAGGAGAGAAGGGAGGAGCATTAGCCGTCGTTCATGGGGGGGTTTCCAAAAAAAACGGGGAGAGAGAAAATGGCCAACCAATCATATTTTTTCTTTTATTTATATATTTTTAAAATTTCGAAAATACCCCTTATCTCATACGAACTCTAATCCAAACCCAACGACTGTCGTCCCTAGTATTTTACCCCCATTCCGAACACAATGGGATATGTTTCGTAGGCCCATCGACTATTTCAGTCAGTTTTCATTCAAATTAAAATATATAACATTCAATATTTGATTTGAACGTACATTTCAATTTGCCAGGGCCACAAACTGATTCGAAAAATTCCAGAAAAATAAATCTAGCTATGTTTTGACGATACGGTCCCAACAAAACTAGTTTCGTCGAATTCCGAGGTCGTATGCAAAATGGCCAATTTCACGGGCTATATAAATTCCATAGCGACCTTTCTGAAAATTCATTTGGCCATAACTTTTGCTTTCCGCTATGAAAATTCGATTTTTCAGATTTGTTAGAAAGGTATTCACTAACAGATTTAAATATTTTTGGTTTCACTCAAATCCGTTTTGTTTTGCACCCGGTACAATCCGATAAAGTTTAAATTCAATTTTTGAAACTGCAGCGCCTTTTCAAGCCTTGTTTATAATTAGAATTAATTATATTCGTTTTCAAACGTCGATTCAAACTCACTTTTCATCGCTACTATTTAAAATATTTATTTTAAATATTTAAAATCCATTATTTTAGCCAATTTAAAATTTTTTAAATTGGTTCAGATTTTCCGGGTCGTTACACCAAGACAATTTCATTTTCTCTTTTCTGGAAACCTCTTGAGCCAGTCGAACCACACATAACTGCAAAACCATTTCCCATCTCTCATTTGAGGAACCCCATGTCCTTCAATGTGGGGAAAATCAAATTGTTCGAACCGAAAAAAAACATGCGAAGGGGGTTAGACGCTAACCTGGAGGCGCACCTTCAACGGGCAATGCAGGGGAACGTGTGGCGGCGATTCAATTAAGGGGCGTGATCGAGATGCTGAACTCGGATGTCATGGTGAAGAGCAGGAACCTTGTGAAGCTCAAACGGTTTTGGGAGATCTTGACTTCGCTTATACCTTTGTCTGAGAGTGTCGGGTTAAGGAGTTGCAGTCGATGTGCGAGAGACAACACTGATGGAGGTAACAACGAATTATAGACTCTAAAATCGCCAATTCAGTGAGTTTCCGCTCACTCACATCTATGTTTTTTTTCCATAATAGTTGCATATATTTTCATATCGTTATCCGAATTGGATTTGATTACTAGAATGTTTGAAACGGTTGTGTATTTGATTTGGATGTCGTGTTAATGATTATGAGTTGAGTTGTTAATGAAGTTGTGTTGGTTGGATGTTCTTATGTAGAGGGGACGCTATCAAAATTATTTTCATATTATATTTATATGTAAATTGATGTTTTGACGATTGATCAATTGTTTAATTTTAAATAAATTAAGAAAGTTTGGAAATATATTTATATAGGTAACAATAAAGATATGTTGTTTTAGAGAATAAATTATAAATTATAGTGTATAATGAAATTTCAAATATCAAATTGTAGTCTGAATTATACATAGATTAATTTAAATGAAGTACTCCGTATAACATTACTAGTTGATTTAGCTTTAGTAAACATGTGCATGGAACAATAAGTTGATTACATAGCTTAATTAAATTTATTTATCGTAATAGCAAATAACACTTAGTATAATTCTAGTTTGTATATAAGTAAATTTTAATAGTAGCTTAAAATTGTTTCGAATAAATCATTTAAGATGTTACTTTTGTCATTATAGCATGGAATCATTTTTAAACAAAATTTAGCATAATTTTGTATTTTTTTTATTGAATGATATGCTTTTAGGAGGTTATACAAATTTAAAATGAAAGACTTTATCCTTTTATTATTTAAATTATTCTTCGAGAACTCCTATTCCATTTTTATTTGTAAATTAAATTGGATTTCATTTATTGCTTTACATTTTGTGAATTTCATTTATTGATTTATATTTTTTGAATTTCATTTATTGCTTATGTGTTGATATTCCAGTTTTTTTTTGTGAATACTTTGTATATTGTAAATGATTCACTTTTGATATTAAACTGATTAGTGCCTTAAATGTGATACAGCAATGATATTTTTTATGATTTTATAATATTTATATTCTATGTAACAAGAAATTTGAATAAATGGATTGGTGAAACCATCTGGTATGGGACTTTCGGTATCACCTTTCCGGTTATTCACATGACTTGTTATATATAGTACTGAAGGGTAAGTGTATAATACGAGCTTGGTGAAATTCCATTCCCGTCTAATTGAAGCTATTTTGTGATATTTCTATGTTTTCCATTGCGGAGTTGATAAGCAGCTAGTGAACCGGTAATGAGAACGTGCGGTATGGGACACACCGTGACCGCTACTTGGTTTACTAACTATGAGTCAATGACACGTATTGTGTTTTGATAAGCCAGTACTTTGCTTCGGGGGGGAAGCCGAGACTCGGGGGTAGTCACATTTACGTATTCACTTGACTGGGGAGCCAAGATACACTCGGTTGGGGGGTCGCAGTGATGGGCGCCTAACTTGAATACCTATAAGTACTGAGCTGATCTCGGGGGAGCTATATTATTATGTGATTGCACATGCATATTTATTTCTGCTAGATCCATATTAGGATGATATTTATTTTTTGAATTGATCTTTACGATCATACATTGAGGTGGTTATTGAATTTTTAGTTCACATAAACATTTTGAAATTTTCTATATTGGAATTTGATGTTCCTTTCGTGATATTTGACTCATCTGAGTTATATGATATTTTTGATGATTTTGGAGACTTTGATAACATTTGTAATATGTGCACAATGAATCACTTAGCCTTGTGCTAGTAAGTAGGTCTTTTATGTGCCCTTCGTTTGTGATCTATGAATGTAGTCAAATCCGTTCCAATAGAGTTTCACCTTCTAAACACTTTGGTTAAAGAGTTCCTAAGGATTAGGTTTACGTCTTCGACGATCTTTCAAGTTTAGAGAACCTAAACATTTTATATTAACTATGATGTATTTAAACATAGACTAGTCCATTAATTATCTATATCATACTCAGGTTAGACTGAGACATTACAGGTGCAGGGACCTTGAGACCAACTTGTATTTATTGGGCTTAGGAGAGTATGTTAACTTAGTACATCATTTATTACCATGTGTATTATATGGATTGATGTATATATATTAATGTGTAATAGATAAATGTGTATAAAATGTAAAATATTATACATTATATTAATCGATGCGATTGGCTCTGTGATGTTTGTATTTATATATTTTTTGTATTGTTTTATCCTGGAGGCACATGTGTAATTGTTTTGTACCGACATTGAGTATGTAAGAGTAAGGGATATTTCAGGAATTTTAATACGTACTAGTGTTAGTCCGACAGAATTTGCACGTGTGTGCCCCTACGGCCTCATTCTCCGTATTATCTGACGCTATTACTTAGTTATGCTCTTGGATAATATGGGTATGGAGGTGGGGCATTACAGATTGGTATCAGAGCAGTTTAGAACAATACATTGTATACGAAAGAGACACGAGTCTGAACCTTAGAAGACGCTTAGAGTCCTTGTCCCCATGACTGTATGGTAGATTATCTCTTAAATTATACGATACTAAGAGTATATGGTGATATTGGGGTAATCATCTAAGGACATATCTGTTATTTTTCTATTGTTTAATAATATATCGATTTATTTCCGTCATAATATGGATGTTTACCTCTATTTGGAATTTCAATAGTTGAGTGTGAAAAGAAATATAAAGTTGCGCAATGGAGAGTAATACATAAATCTCCACTGAAGGCGTAGGTGTTTGCTGCTTGTTTAATAAATATATTGTAAAGAATGTTAAATTTAATATAATAGCGAGCTTGAATGAATGTCGTATTTAAACAAACAAAATAGACCTATAAGCAAGCAAATATATATATATATCAGTTTTGTGTACAATTGTTGGTGAAGTAGTTTAAAGACTCCGGTCGATACGTCTGGCCAACGACATCGATAAGGATTTTTAAACGCTTTCACGAGATAATTTGACAATATATTAAGGATTGAAATTATTAAATGCTAGAAAAGAATGAAGATGTAAGAATATGCAAATATTGATAATATTTATTAGGTAAATAAATTGGAAAGTGATATTTAATTAAATCATAAGAATAAAAATGGTGTTGATTTGTCCGTTGAGGTGCGTTAAGAATTTTGACCAGCACGGGTGCACACATACTCGGTAAAGGATCTTAAACACTAGGACAAGACATTTGGACATGACAAAAAAAGGAGGTAATCTCTAGATAACCTTGTTGTAAGTCTAATTTCTTATATGATATTAATTCAAGATGAGTGAACGTAATTCATTAACCTTTATAATACAAATGTGAGATTCATGTTTCCCTCATCACTAAGTTTTCCATATTCTTCTATTTTAATTTGCTCTGGTGATAACGTTAGTTTTAATAAAACATTATACCTCTTATTTCACTTTATAAATTTTTCATCTTGCTGTGCCTGTACATAAGGATTATATAGTATATCTTTGTGCAGATGGAAGTGAGTCATTTGATTCCCATGGAAAAATTAGTTTGTCAAGCAATAAGTGTACAGTGTAGGTAATTTGGAAAAAAAGAGTTATTTCCAAATGAACTGCCTCGAGTTATGAAGCTGGAAAGATCTTAGTATGATATTTTGGTCCTTGCATATGATCAAACCCCCACAACCAATATTTTAGTATAATGTTTACTTATTCTGTTGAGATATATAACTAAAAAATAGTAGCAGTTTCATAGCGGTTATGTAGGTTTTTCCAAATACTTAAGCAGAGATAAATAGCTGATTTTTGTTCTTAAGGTGAATTTCTATACTGCCTAATTTGTTAGATACTAGGTACGACTGCATTGTTTTCCTATGTCATGTTGGTATACTAAAAAAACAAATAAACAACTAAATAAATTAAAATGGTGCTTCCAATAAGGCAGCAGCCATGTCTAGGCTGCTATGAAGCAGCAGCTTAATGTGAGTAATTTGATACATCTTAGTTAGAGTAAATATCCTTCATGAGAGCTCCATGAGACTTTAAATGTGCCTGACGTGGTTAATATGGAAAAAAAAAGGAGAGATATGTAACTACCAATAATTTTCCAATACAATGTTTGAAGCATACGATTAGGAGTCTATTTTGTGTTTTGATTTTCAGGGTTGTGAACACGCATTGAATTCAATCAGCCATAACATTATGATAGCCTATCCGATTACGATGATTTTGCACATATTGCAAAGTCTGTAATCTAAACTAGTACTTTTGTTTTATATGTTTTGTTAAATTTTGAAGTTAACAATGTTAAAATGAGACTATTAATCGCTGACCTATGCTTGTATTTTGTGCATGTTAGTTGAACATTATGTTGTATAGAATGTTGTTATTATTTATCTTGTTAAAGACTGCTGTAGCAATAGTGGAACATATAATTTTTCCAAAGCAAAAGAAACATGTTTTCAAGCTTATTTGATTTAGATATAAATTTTGTTTCATTGGTAGGTGTGCGCAATTCTGTACATATATAAACCTTAGTGAATTTAAATTAAAAAATATGTGCATTTAGATAAAGTAAACTGAATATATATACTCAAATTAATGGTATTATGCTTAGAAATTATTTGCCTTGTGCATGTTTAATAATGTAACTTGTGTATGCCTTTGTGTATGTTTAATAATGTAACTTGTGTATGCCTTTGTGTATGTAATTTGGTCGAGTATGGCAAGATTTTAGATGTATATATATACATAGTTGAATGGGATTATGTGTAAATACGCAGGTATATATGGTGGCAGTTTTTATGAAAATTTACACATAAACAAGGCTGAAACGACTTTGCTTACAACTTTTAAACGGCTTATCTGAGTTTAATAATTTTACACATTCCGGAAAGATGGAAACATAGGCCACGATTTTTTTTTTTGTGTTTCTTAAAATTTTGACATCTTCTATACTAAAATCCTAATTTAGTAGCGCTGTCCTGCTACTAGGCTGAAATGAACGCTTGACTAAAATGAAGATAACTTTTAAACGGTTTATCCGAAACTGGCGATTTTATACTTTTTGGAAAGCCTCGAAACTATACAACTAATATTTTGAATAGTTCGTGAAAATTTGACATTTGATAGACTGAAAATATCATTTCATATTGTTGCCCTGACATGTTTAGTTAGAAAAATATGACTTGTTCTTGTGTAATGTAAATAATTGCATACATGTTATTTATAATATGTGCGACTAATGTTCAAATTGAGTAAGAATAGGTACAATTGGAGCACGCTAGACGATATGACGATGAAGACACGTTGTTGCTTGCTTTATAAATAAGCAAATTTGCATAAAAATGCTAAAACAAAGGTAGTCTTCAGATTAAATACTGTAAAATATTGATATGTTGTGTTTTGGTTTGTTTCCCCGTGTTTTCGGATGCCCCATGTTGCGATGCCTCTTCGAAGATGTATATTTTATGTTTATATTGTATTTGGATTTTCCAAAACGTCCTCCATATAAAGGAGACTCTACCGAAATTTTTTAAAATTTTGAAAGTTAGAAAATTTTCATAAACTGAAATTGTATATAGAAAATTTAAGAGGTTTAAGTTAATTTAATTAAGACATATTGAAACAATTTATGTAGGATATAGAGTACATCAGGATTCGAATATAAGTTGATTACTTTACCCAAAAAGAAATTGTGAGGATGCAATTTTGTTAAGGGGGAAGTCTGTAACAACCCTGTTTTCCTCATCAAAATTATGCTTGTGTTTAATTAAAATGGAAGTGTTAAGTTGGAATTATGATGATTTTGCTAACTAATGGATTAAACTAAATAAGACTATTTATGATATTATGCAGTTTTATTTTACTTCATATATACGATTAAAGTAGGAAAAATATATAATTATTTTATAATGAATATTGGGTTATAAAAAAAATGCCGAGAGTTGATCTAAATAAAATCATCTGTACTTAACAAACAAATTATTAAATGTGACGTGAATTAGATTGTAACGGGTATAAAATAGTTGTGAATTGCTAGAATAAATATATATATATATAACAATAAGATAATATACATTATTTTACTGTACGTTGTATTAATAAATAAATAGACGAGTGTCGAATTGATTATCAGTTAACAAGACTATAAATTGTAGAAGAGGATGTAAATAAACTTATATCATCTCGATAATCAATTTGAGAACTAAAACTTATAATTAAACACTTGAGAAATCAATTAAAACTAGATTAAAATAGAGTGGGCTCAAACCAATCTTAGTCCAAAGCCCAAGACAATTATATTTTCTCTTTTCTGGAAACCTCCTGAGCCAGTCGAACCACACATAACAGCAAAACCATTTCCAGTCTATCATTTGAGGAACCCTATGTCCTTCTTCGTCAACAGGGGGAAATCAAATTGTTCGAACCGAAAAAAAAAAACCAGCGAAGGGGGAAGACGCCGATCTTGAGGCGCACGCTCAGCGAGCGATGCAGGGGAACGTATGGCGGCGATTCAATTTGGGGGCGTGATAGAGATGCTGAACTCGGATGTCGTGGTGAGGAGCAGGAATCTTGTGAAGCTCAAACGGTTTTGAGAGATCCTGACATCGCTGATACCTTTGTCTGAGAGTGTCGGGTTAAGGAGTTGCAGTCGATGTGTGAGAGACAACGGTGTTGGAGGTAACAGCGAATTGTAGACTATGGGAATTCTGAAATCTTCAGTTTGGTGAGTTTCCCCTCACTCACATCTATGTTTTATTCCATTACAGTTGCATGTATTTTCATATCGTTATCCGAATTGGATTTGATTGCTGGAATGTTTGAATTGGTTATATATTTGATTTGGATGTCGTGTTAATGATTATGAGTTGAGTTGTTGATGAAATTGTGTTGGTTGGATGTTCATATGTAAAGGGGACGCTATCAAATTTATTTTCATACTATATTTATATGTAAATTGATGTTTTGACGATTGATCAATTGTTTAATTTTAAATAAATTAAGAAACTCCGGAAATATATTTTTATATAGGTAACAATAAAGATATGTTGTTTTAGAGAATAAATTATAGTGTATAATGAAATATCAAATTGTAGTCTAAATTATACATAGATTAATTTAAATGAATTACTCTGAATAACATTACTAGTTGATTTAGCTTTAGTTAAAATGTGCATGGAACAATAAGTTGATTGCATAGCTTAATTAATTAATTTATCGTAATATACAATAACACTTGGTATAATTCTAGTTATATATAAGTAAACTTTAATAGTAGCTTAAAATTGTTTTATATAAATCATTTAAGATGTTACTTTTGTCATTATAGCATGGAATCATTTTTAAACAATATATAGCATAATTTTGTACTGTTTTATTGAATGATATGCTTTTAGGAGGTTATACAAATTTAAAATGAATTTCTTTATCCTTTTAATATTTAAATTATTATTTGAAAATTCCTATTCCATTTTTATTTATAAATTAAATTGGATTTCATTTATTGCTTTATATTTTCTAAATTCCATTTATTGCTTATGTTTTGATATTCCAGTTTTTTTTTGTGTGAATACTTCGTATATTGTAAATGATTCACTGTTGATATTGAACTGATTAGTGCTTTAAATGTGATACAACGATGATATTTTTATGATTTTATAATATTTATATTCTATGTAATGAGAAATTTGAATAAACGGTTTGGTGAAACCGTCTGGTATGGGACTTTCGGTATCACCTTTCCGGTTATTCACATGACCTATTGTATAGAGTACTGAAGGGTAAGTGTATTATACGAGCTTGGTGTTAGCCTACTTTGTGAACTAGGCTACACAAAGATTAAAAAGATCAAAAAATGAAGAATGTTTTCTCATTACAAGTCGGATCGGATTTCTTTTGAAAAGGGGCAGACCAACACAAAGCCAAGAAAGAAAGAATACAGATCAAATTGGATTGAAGGAGACAAAACCGATCTGATCCCCTGATTGCTAGCACTCCCGATCCGAACCCAGAGTCACGACAGTTTCACTCCACGTTTTCCTTAATATTCAGAGCGGTTATACCCACGTTCCACCCATGTTTGCCACTAACCTGGTGTGCTGTCACTATCATATCCCATCTGAACCCGATAGTAACGGAATGTGTTCCACATGGATCCGAACCGAAGCCATTCCAGGAGCATTTTCCACCTATAAGTACACCATCAATGGACATTTGGAAGGATATTTTTGCATTTCGGAACTCAAACTTCTTTGCTACCCGAATTTCATCAACTTATTCAGATTATAATCAACTTTTTAAGCATATTGTGGAGGAAATTGAGTGAATCAATACATTGTATGAGTAAAAATTGAGTGAGAATTATTGTTGTACTTGCATTCAAATCATCAATTCAAAGAGTAGAAAGTGGACATAGGCTATTTAACGCCGAACCACTATAACTTGTGTGTTTTCTTTGCTTTTGATTTCATTTCAGTAGAATCATTACTAGTCTGGATGTTAGAGCCAATTTTGGATCTAACATTTTTGGTGCTTTCACTGAGAACTTTCGAATTCTCCGCTTATTGGGATTATCATTCTACTATTTGGACCTTCAAGTTCAAAGAAGTTAATCCTCTGTTTTTGACATCTTTAAGTACCTATTGGTTAATCACTGAAGAATTGGAGATTATGGCCAAAGGAAAAGGCAAAGAAATCCAAAGTAATCGAGAGAATGAAGTTTACGAAGATCAGCAAACAATGGTCGTGACGAGGTCGCGTTGTCCAGACTCTGGAGCAGGCCGCTCCGGTCAGGAAGGTCCGAACCGAATAGAGGACCCCGTTCCGAGCCGATCTAATGATGTTGAGGTCGCCCACTCTCCCCATCCGAACCGGTCCGGCCATACCACTGTGCTTCGATCCAACCTGAACCAAAGTGAAGCTGGAACTTCTACTCGAGCTCCTACCAATGCTCCGATTCCATCCACTATGACCAATGATCAGCCCGACCCATCTGCACCCGTCACACAAGGAGATTTTTCATTCTTTCTTGACATGCTTCAGAGTACTAAGGAGGCATTGGAAGCCCATAAGCGTGACAGTCTTCGCATGCAAGAGAACATGATCACCATGAGTAGGGAACTCAAGGAGCTCCGAAGGCAAAAGACTCCTTCCCCAACACGCCACCTTGCTATAGATTATTCATCTTCTTCAGATGAGGGACGTCCGTATGAAAGAAGGCCGCTTAAGCGACCTCAGAACCTTGATCAGTTAACTATTGGATCTTTAGGATCCTGCGAAGATGTCACTCGTGTGTTAGGGCCTGATGAACCGAGCTTGAGAGAGCCTATGTTGTTGCCTATGCGTGGATCCCACATTCTACCCAGGGATCCTAATATTACTAATCCTACGTAACAGTAACTTCTCCAGCCCATTCCTCCTGAGATCGACCGGGAGCGTAGGGAGCAATGTAGAACAGCCACCACTAGAAACAGGAGGTTATCCCCTAATCAGGAACCCAGGGGTAATTCGAATATCGTACCTAGAGAACCTGTGCAAACATTAACAAATGTCGATGTGTGGGCAATGGTGCGTCAGATTATGTCCGAAAGCCGACGATACACTAATGAGGACTGGGGCATTGAGCGAAGTCATACCCCCTTCACAAATGATATATTGGACTTCCAGTTCCCTCGGCGATTCAACTTGCCACAAATGGATCGATATTCAGGGAAAATGGACCCAGGACCGCATCTGATGAGGTATGCATGGTTAATGAATGCCGCGGCAGCTCTAAACGCTATAAAATGCAAGGCCTTTCCGATTTATCTAGAAGACGTGGCATTAATGTGGTTTACACGACTCCTTCCATGGTCAGTACCAAATTTCATAGAATTAAGTAGCGCTTTATGAACCAGTTTTGACTTCATGCCCAAAAATCCAAAAGCGTCATAGAGTTGTCAAGGATTAAACAGGGTTCGGGCGAATCTCTGAAATCTTATTTGGACCGCTGCTACCTGGATATCACCGAAGTTAGTGACCCTCATGAACCCACTATTCTGATGGCTTTAATAGAAGGAGTTGACTCGGACACAGAATTTGGGGATTATCTATCCGGGAAACCTCCCCCCCCCCTATAGGGAATTGTTCTACGAAAAGGCTAATATTCGCTTAAGGCGAGAAGAAGCTCATGCAAATAGGAAGAGAAAGTCCGAAGGGGCCTCGAAGGAAGGTGTCCAAAGTAATGTTGCTGTGAAACAATCCGGTGATAGTTCAGGGAAGGTTGAAGTGAACGTTGGCAACTGGAACGGAGGTAATAACAACAAGAATGGAAACGACAATAGGAGTAGGAACCGAGGGAACAATTCCAGCAAAAGACCTCGATTCCAAACTTTCGAAAACTATTTGCCATTGAATGATACCTTGGAAAACATTTATTTGGACACATACAACATATTGCAATACAAAAAGCCACCACCCAGAGACTCCACTGAAAAGGAGATCGCAACGGAAAAGTTTTGTTTGTTCCATGGAACCTACGGTCATTCCACCAACGAATGCCGTCATTTGAGAGATGTAGTTGAAAGATTGCTTCGGGAAGGGAAGTTAGACGAGTACAAGGTTGCTCCAAGGGACGGGGGCAAGGAGGGCAAGCCCCGGACCAAAACCAGCCTACTTCTAAACCCACAGCCCATCAGAAAGGTAAGGGGATCGTTATCAATACTATTATAGGCGGACCCCACCTAGATAGCCATAGTTTCAAAGCGATGGATCAGTACGTCAATGCTGCCAAGCACTTTGAGGTAGAATGCAGTAACCTTGGAGACATTACTCCAGTAAAACAACAAAAGACGATGTCAGACGACGTCATATTCTGTAGTAGAGATGATATCGGAATTCAATCACGAACTGAAGACCCACTGGTAATTATCACGGCCATCGGCCCTGCCTTAGTCCATAAGGTGTTGGTGGACAATGGAAGCTCAGTCAATATCCTCTTCAAGAAAGCTTTTGAACAAATGAGACTCGAAACAAAATATCTAAAGCCCTGCGAAGGATGGATACGGGGCTTCAATGGGGTGTTAACGGCTCTGATGTGCTATACAGAATTACCAGTGACATTAGGACAGGGAGATCGCTAGAGAGTGAGGATCCTGCCATTTGTAGTTTTGGATGTAGAGTCACCCTATAATGCTTTCCTACGCCGACCGGCCCTTGCCGAGTTTAGGGCATGTATTGCACCTTGGCGCTTGCTACTTAATTTCCCGACCAACACAGGAATAGGGGTGATGAGAGGCGACCAAGTTACGAGACGAGCTTGTTAAATGACGGAGTTGAAGATGCTAATGAAGGGGTTGAATATAGAATCTAAGGACGATTCTTCCCCTTCGAAGGAAAACTCAGCATAGCAATTAAGGGTCCAACCCCAAGAGAGTCGCCCTTAGATGTGCTCGAGGATATAGATCCCGGAGAGGATAGAGAACCCGAAGATAGAAAGGCGACTCCGAACGAGGCAACAATAGATATACCTATTGATGAGGCAAATTCAACAAAAGTACTAAAGATCGGCTCGCAGCTAGACCCAATTCGAGCAAAAGAGTTGGCTGATTTCTTAAAGGAAAATTTAGATGTGTTTGCCTGGACTTACGCTG
This sequence comes from Allium sativum, assembly GCA_030737875.1. Taxonomy (NCBI): domain Eukaryota; kingdom Viridiplantae; phylum Streptophyta; class Magnoliopsida; order Asparagales; family Amaryllidaceae; genus Allium; species Allium sativum. Next base: position 997,710,825 of record CM060924.1, read on the forward strand.
ACATGCGTGGGATTTCGCCTGCTATTATGAGCCACTCTTTATGCATTAATCCAAAGCACCCACCGGTCAAGCAGAAGAGACGGATGTTAGGCCCAGAGCGGTCAGCAGCTTCGAAGGAATAAGTAGAGACATTGAAGGATAATGGGTTCATTAAGGATTCGAAATATCCCGACTGGATATCAAATCCTGTCCTGGTCAAAAAAATTAACGGAAGTGGCGTACATGTATTGACTTCTTTGACTTGAACAAGGCTTGTCTGAAGGATAGCTTTCCTCTTCCCAGGATTGATCAACTAATAGACTCAACGGCCGGACACGAGCTTTTATCCTTTATGGATGCCTATTCGGGGTACAATCAAATTCCCATGCACACACCAGATCAGGAGCACACAAGTTTCATCATAGACTTGGGGTTATATTTTTATGTGGTAATGCCATTTGGATTAAAGAATGCAGGAGCCATGTATCAGCGTTTGGTCAACCGCATGTTCCATAATCAAATCGGAAAAACAATGGAGTTTTATGTGGACGACATGCTTGTGAAGTCTAGACAATCTTCCGACCATACAAGGGACTTAGCCGAAATGTTCAACATTCTTCGAAGGTATGGGATGAAGTTAAACCCCCTCAAATGCTCGTTTGGGGTCGCATCTGGGAAATTCCTTGGGTTTATCATGAGTTCTCGAGGAATTGAGATAAATCCTAGTCAAATAGCAGCAATAAGGAATATTGAAGAACTACGAAAGATTAAGGATGTTCAAAGCCTGGCCGGAAAAGTTGTTGCATTGAGCAGGTTTATCTCCAAAGCCACAGATAAGTGCGTACCTTTCTTCGATCTGATAAAATGAGGGAAACGAAATTTTGAGTGGACCCTTGATTGTGTGGAGGCTTTCCAGAATTTATTAGACTTATTAGAAAAGCCTCCAATATTATCAAAATCCGTGGAACATGAGGATTTGTTTGTCTACCTAGCGGTATCATCTCATGTCGTCAGTACAACAATGGTACGTGAAGAAGATAAAGTCCAGAGGCATGTATACTACATGAGCAAGAAGCTAGCTACTGCAGAACGTAATTATCTGAAGATAGAAAAACTTGCTTATAGCCTCCTGATTGCTTCCCACAAACTTCGTCATTACTTTCAAGCTCACCCGATAGCTGTATACACCGATCAACCTTTAAGGCAAGTGTTGCAAAAACCCGAAGCATCGGGGCGGTTACTTAAATGGAACATCGAGTTGAGCCAATTCGATTTAAATTTTCAGCCACAGAGATCAATAAGGGGGCAGGCATTGGCCGACTCCATAACCGAATTCACGAATCCCAAAGAGGAAACGGTGGGTGACAAGGTGGTTACTTCAGACCGAGAATTAGAGCTTAGTCCGTGGAAGTTATATACGGACGGAGCCAAAATGATCGAAGGTCCGGCGCCGGAGTTGTTTTAATCACTCCTAAACGACAATCTATTTACTATGCATTGCGATTAGAATTTACTGCTACAAATAACGATTCCGAGTATGAAGCCCTGATTGCCGGGCTGAAACTCGCCAAAGAACTAGGAGTGAAGACACTGGATATATGCTGCGACTCCAAGATAGTTATATGTCAGGTACGGGAGGAGTTTGTTATTAAAGGACCTCGACTCGTTACTTATCTCAAAAAGGTAAAGGAGTTGCTAGGTAGTTTGGAGCGTTACAGCATAACGCACATTCCAAGAACGGAGAATCAGAAAGCAGATCGGTTGGCAAAACTAGCAAGTTCTGATAACCCCGAAGAAACTGAAATGGTTCCGATAGAGGTTTAGGAATCACCGAGTTTCAACCTGATGGAGGTGGAACTAGCCTTAAAAGTTGACCCAGAGAGAGAATCATGGATGACACCGATCAAGAATTTTCTCAAGAGTGGAACCCTTCCATTGAAGAAAAGCGAAAGACGAGTTGTAACACGTAAGGCTGCAAGATACGTTTTACAAGACGACATCCTTTATCGCCAAGGGTTTTCAATGCCCCTACTATGGTGTATCGCACATGACGACATCAAACGTGTACTGCAAGAAGTACATGAAGGTGAGTGTGGGGACCACACCGGGGATCAAACCCGAGCAAAGAAAGTATCGCGGTAGGGATATTTTTGGCCTGCCGTGAATAAAGACGCGACTGATTATTCATGACGCTGCGACAAATGTCAAAGATTCGCCAAAATTCCCAGAGCACCTCCAACTCAGCTTAAGTCAATGGTAAGCCCATGGTCGTTTGCCATGTGTGGAATTGATATTATTGGAGTGTTACCTATTGCCAAAGGGGAGCAAAGTACGCGATCGTCGCCGTGGACTATTTCACGAAATGGGTGGAAGCTGAACCTTTAACCACGATCACGGCAAGGAAGGTGATTAGTTTTGTGGTCAGAAACATTATCTGTCAATTTGGGATACCGAAGACCATCATAACTGATAATGGGACACAGTTCGACAGCGTCGAATTCAGAAACTTCTGCCAGAAGTACAAGATTGATAAACGATACATTGTTGTAGCTCACCCGCAGTCAAACGGCCAGGTTAAAGCAATAAACAAGGTCATTAAATCTATTCTCAAGAAGCGGTTGGAGCGGGCCAAAGCCAAGTGGGTAGATGAGTTGCCACTAGCTTTGTGGGCCTATAGGACAACCTTTAAGACAGCCACTGGCAATACTCCTTTTTCACTCTCCTTCGGGTCAGAAGCAGTAATCCCGATAGAACTAGAAGTCCCTTCTCATCGAGTAGCATACTATGACCCGATGATGAATAGAACACTCCTCCTAGATTCTCTTGATATGGTTGAAGAAAAAAGAGAAGAAGCAGACTTGCGTGCCTCAAGACATCGACATCAAGTAGCACGTTATTGTGACCGGAAACTTCGCTTCAAAACCTTTGAACCAGGAGACTTAGTATTGAAATGAATCTTCCCGCCTTCAACCCAATTGGATCCAAAATGGGAAGGGCCATACGCCATCCAACGGAAGCTTGATATAGGAGCATTCAAGCTAATGACCGTGGACGGTGAAGAGATTCCCAGGGCTTGGAATGCTCAGCACTTGCGACGATACCTGAGCTAAATTTGAAATGTCTTCCTTTTTGTTTTTTATAGGCTATGTAAAAAGGCACGACTTGCCTTAAAAAGTCTGTTTATATGAACAAAGGATTATGAAGTGGATGTAGGCTACAACTTAGCTGAACCACTATAAAAATATCGTGTGTCATTTACTTTCCTGCATTATTTCTATCTTCAACAATTATTCTATCATGGCTATGAAACACAAAACATTAAATTAGATTTCGAAAGTTGGAGATAACCTATGTGCAGGAGCGAACAAAATGACCGCTTGCATGATAAGATGCAAAGAATGGGAAGACAACATTCTTAACTCTAACTCTCATGAAATGAGTGAGAGTACAAAGCACGGGAAGACGACGTCCCTTGAGGCGTGAAGGTGCACCCCGATAAGAGATTGCCTCAGCAATACTCTAACTTGGTTACGAGACAGGAGAGTATAAAGATGCTAAAAAAGAATAAGCATCAATGAAGAAAGGAATATGGCCCCGTCAGAGAATCGGGGGCAACTGGATTTTGAATTTAATCAATCTTGAATATGTCTTAATCAGTTATCCAAGATTGATTGGAGGCATATATATGTACACATGTTCCCCTTAATAGTGACTTTATTATATGACTGTGATATGGCATGTTGTTCATTTGCATTTTTATTTAAATGCTAAATTTACAAATATCAGACATTGTAGGGAACAAACTACTTTATTTACAAACACGTGAGTTTATACAGGAAAGCTAAGAAAAAGATGCGAGGGCCGCACTCGCTGCAATAATAGCGGACCAGTGGAATATCAAAATAAAAAACAAAGTGCATTGTCACTTGGGCTTTGGAGTAGACTTGGACTTCTTGGCAGCCTCAAGATCTTTTTTAGCTACTTTTTCAGCATCGGACATGAGACGCTTTGGTTTCTTCTTCTCTGTAATTGAGGTACCAGAGTCGATAGATTTCTTCCCAAGAGTCGGAGCACTAGGATCAAGAGAAGATTTTTTAGCAAGCTCCTCTGTAATTGACCTAGTTGAAAGCTTAACAGCTAACCTCGATCCAGCATCCACCACTGCAAGGGGCTTAAGACTTTCGGGGTCTATCTCCTCGACTTTCAGCTGCATGCACTTGTCTTGTTTGGCTTTCATTTCAGCCAAAGTCACGTCATCAGCATTCTTCGAATCCCCAATTATAGAAACATCGGCATCTTCTTCATGCCCATCATTACCATCGTCATCTTTCAAAGCGTCTATCATTTCATCATCATGAGAAGTGTCGGCTTTAGGCGGTATGGGAGTCTTATTAATAGCCACCTCCTTTTTACCTTTAGCTCCCCCTCCGGACTCAACGTTGGTTGCCTTATCCTGCCCTCCCCGAGTCTCTTCCATGGATTTTTCCCCAATGGTGGTTCCCCGATGATCGTCAATCTTCTCGGTTGGTTCAGCAACTACAGAATGAGAAGCAACAGTTTTCAACTCAGGAGAAAACAAAGAATCCTCAATTGATTGCCCAATGATGTGACAAAAGGTGGAGACTGCCTTGACAAATTGGGGTGAAAAGGTGGAAATACCTTATAATGATGATTTCTCAATTGGGGCGGCTACCGTCTCTGATGCTGATTTGGGTATAAGAGATAAAAGAGACGCTCTAGGAATTCCTGGATTCTCGGGATCATATTCCTCGACTCCAGTAGCTTCGGCGGTAACAGATTAGGAACCAACTTCAAGGATATTCTTTTCTTTGGCCTGGCGTTTCTCCTCCTCCATGGCAGCAGCAATAAGGCGACGCCCCTCGGCCAGACGTGCCGGTTCATCATCTTTCATATACTTCTCCATAAGTTTGTCTTCATCAAGGAAGTCTACCTTAAGTTCATCTTTTTCCCATTCGATGATTTGATTCCATACATGAACTAAGGTAGTCGGATAGTCTTCGATCCAAGAGATGTTTCGGCGACGGATTATGTGTGCAAAAAATTCAATCATCAACTCGCCAAAGCCATGCAATTTTTTTTGAGCCTCTGATAGTTGTTTATGAGTTTCTTCAGCAGACTTAATAGCACTATCCACATTTCCCTCAGCTAAGGCAGCTCTAGTCTCGGCTTCCACTAACTTGGACTCCAAGTCAGCATTTCGTTTCTCCAACTCGGCGTTCTTCCTCGCTAACTCGGCCTTTTATTGCTCAAGAGTATTGTAAGCTAGTTGCACTTTGACACTGTCTGACTTAGTATCTTCAGCTTGTTTCTTCAACTCTAAATGCTCTTGACTGTGAGACTCTAGTAGGTCATGATAACGCTTTTGTAATTCCTCAAATTGCTTTTTGAAGTTGTTGGCATATCGTTGAGCAATGACAAGTTGAGCCTATGTATCTTCTAAGTCCTTCTCCAGATTTTTCAAAGCATTCTCATCGAAATCTGCAACTTTCTTCATTGCATCGACGTTTGTAATTAAGTCCTGAATGATTCTGGAGAGATTACGTGAATACTTATACATCTCCGAGTATTGTTTCTCTACTGCGTCAATCTTTGCTCTAGCCTCATCTGCCCAGTTTGAAGAAATAGGCTTGAGTGTTGGTAAGAAAGTTAAATTCTCAAAGTAGCGATCTGGGAACTGCTTCTCCAGATATGCCAGTTTCGTTTTGGAATCAGTGTCCAGTGGTGGGGGTTTGCAATATGATAGTTCAATATGTTTCCGCTTAGTAGGGACGATGGCTGCATCGCCTTTTTCAGATCGCTTCTCAGAAGCTTTGTGCTTGTCTCGCGAATCAGTGTGTTTCGGGGGACTTTTTTCTCGATTATATTTATCTTGGGGAGAAATTCAGTCTTTGGATTGTGATGTATCTCCCCCACGATGATTTTTGTGGCTCTTATATCTGTCCGGATCCGACCAAATTGGATAACGAGAGCGTGAAGTGTGAGGTCGATGAGAATCATGATGCCTTCTGTCATCTCTGCCCCGGTTCTAACGGCGATCATGCTCGGTGTCAGAAGGAGGTCTGGACATGCTACGGCGAATCTTCCCGACATCATAGTAAGGGCGGGGCATTGTACCTACGCAACAATATAAGTGGAGTTCAGAATCAACGTTCACATAAGACATAAGTGTTGTGACGTGCGGTGCTAATGTGTTATGTGCATCCTAAGTGACGTTCCCCCCAACAAACCCGAGCCTGAAGCCAGACTAGCATGAGTAGGCTCTTTGGTCTTCATGGGAGTAGTCTCCTTTGAAGAAGTGAAGGTTAAAGGATTCGTTCCGAAGTCCTCTAAAGTATAAATAGTTTCGGGCAGGGGAAGATTTCCTAAACCCTTAAATGTGGAATTGTCAGTAGTAGGAGCATCTCCTTGAGAAGCGTCCAGTGGCAGCTCTTTAAGGGATGTTGACTTTTCAGGAGAAATGGTGTCGTCAGGAATGGTATACCCTTCTCTGTGCTTTTCATCTATGTTGGGTAGTTCATCATCCTGAGTTGAGGATGGAGAAGGAGGAGTCATAAGAGGTATCGTTGGATCTTTCGAGCCCTCATCCGTCTCAGGAATAATTTCGACCGGGGGTATGCACACATATGGACCACTCCCATGACCTATACTACGGGTAATAGATAGTAACCCGTGATGATGGAGACACTCATCCTTAAGAACTTCGTCGATGGTTAAGAATTATTGATCACCATTGAGCAGCTGATGCAAACGATCAAAGTATAATTGACCCGATATTTTCTTTGGGTTATCAACTGCGAATGAAAAAGAAAGCAAATTAATTGTTGGCATGAGCATTCAAAGTTGAAATCTAGAAAGTCGGAGCTTTACTTGATTTGGTCCACCTCCTAGCGCACCCCGGTTGCTGTCTGATATAAAACCATTCAGGTTTGGAATCACCAGCCTTGCTGCTATATGGAACAGTAATAATTTTCCTTTTTGGAACTGATTCAAAGTATGAGAAGGAGGGAGTCTCTTGAGTCCGATGCTTTAAATTATAAAAGAAATGGACGTCATCGAAGGTAGGTTCTATACCTAAAATCTCTTTGTATGCTATATACAAGGTGTATAAATAAGCATAAGAGTTGGGATGTAATTGCATGAGGGCAATCCGCATCTGTCTCAGAAAATCGACGACAAAAGGCGGAAACGGAGGTATTGCCCCAACCAGACACATTAATCAGGTAATTGCCATAAATCCTTCTGGTGGATTGTGGGGGCGATCTGTTTTCGAAGGCACCTGGGTGTCTCTTTTTAATATCCCACGCTTTATACATATTCGGATAAGTCTATCATCATTGATCGCCGACTCAACTGAATCTTTGGGTAACTCCAATATAGTGGCAGTTTCAAACTCGTCTGGAGCACGATCATCTCCTATATCTCCTTCCTATTCCTCACCAAGGGAAACTTCACTCCCAGAAGATACTTCACTATTGTGTGCTTCCATTTCATAATCTGGGCCCTCATCATCCCATTCAGGGTCTAAGGAAGAGGATATGTCATCAAGAGTGAGTTTCTCGGATGTTTCTATGACTTCTCCCTTTTCTGCTAATCTAGATGAATGTCTCTCTGCCATGGTCACTAAACTACTGAAGAAGCAATAACATAAGTTAGAGTAAAATAGCCCGTATCCCCGTGTGCACGTGTGTGAACTAAAGTGTGTACGATGTATGCAAGAGATATAAAGTAGACACTTAAGAGTACAGTGCAAAAGTTTGACGAAGCAAATATATGTTCAGAATGGTCTTAAATGTTCTCTTATGTTCATAAGGGGCTATCCTAATTGTTCATTAATTTGTAGATCACGGCAAACATTGATTGAGTTAGTTTGGCAGTTCTTGTGCATTTATTTGAATGATTTTGAATCGGTTCGGGTATGTGCATTGAGATCGGTTCGGGTATGTGCTTTGAGATCGGTTCGGGTATGTGGATTGAGATTGGTTCGGGTGTCCAAGCCACCAACAGGAAGTCTTGAATGCTTTATATAAGTGGATCGGGTCGGATGGACTTAGAAGGATATGACATGGAATGGGTCGGCTGACACCGAACCGAACAGAACTTATTACCTCAAGCCTAGTTTTTACCATACACACACTCCAGCCTCCGACCTGACCCAGTTGGATGAAACCATCAATCTTCCCTCTTGAGCCTCCTAATCCGAACCGACCCCATACCTTTCTCTCTTCTTCTTCTTCTTCATCCTCTCTATTACTTAATCAGCTCCGAACCCATTCTCATGTCAAAAGCTGAATCAAAACCGAGTGTTTATGTGTTGGCCTGGCCAACATTAGATTATAACCTCCTCCGTTACTACCTCGAGATGGCGACGAGGCCATCAACGACGATGGCGAGGGAGAGGAGGTCATGGCGTCAAGGTCAACTAAATACCATGCTCAAATCGCTTAAATTATCCATGAATTCGAATTAAAATCAACTAAAAAGGATTTAGCCGAAGTTTTTTAACCCACCTATGTAATCAACTCGAGAATCGAAGGAAGATTTGAAAGGTTTAGAAGTTAGGGTTTTCTATTTTCTGTGCAAAACCTAGAAAGCGACGGGAATGAAAATTAAAGGAGAAGGAAATGGAGAAATTGTGAATTTATATAAAAGTGGAATGGCCCTTTATATTCCTGCCAACGTGTCCCCCCACTCCGATCGGACCCGAAGGTAGGCCCATGATGATTTGGCCCGTTGGAATAACGACGTTGACAGCAGGGAGAACCATGTAGACCAGACCCGAACCCAAGCATAACCACAAGTATTAATTCAATGAATGAATTGAACTCAAAGTAAAATATATATACTAAAGTGTACCTGGAAGAGCTAATGGACATGGAATTCTCGGAGTTATTTGAAATGAAGAAGGTAATTTAGGCATTCTATGATATATATATATATATACACGACAGGAGATATGACTTTATGAAGCAATGCATTCCTACACGCAAATGGAGGAAACTATTAAACAGTTCAAATTCAGAGACTAGTGTACGGATAATGTCAAAGCACGCTCCATCTTCAATAGAAGTGTCCTTTGAGGGGGAAAAATGTTATCCTACTTTGTGAACTAGGCTATACAAAGATTAAAAAGATCAAAAAATGAAGAATGTTTTCTCATTACAAGTCGGATCGGATTTCTTTTGAAAAGGGGCAGACTAGCACAAAGCCAAGAAAGAAAGAATACAGGTCGAATCAGATCGGAGGGGACAAAACCGATCCGTTCCCCTGATAGCTAGCACCCCCAATTCGAACCCAGAGTCACGACAGTTTCACTCCACGTTTTCCTTAATATTCGGAGCGGTTATACCCATGTTCTACCCATGTTTGCCACTAACCTGGTGTGCTGTCACTATCATATCCCATCCGAACCCGATAGTAACGAGATGGGTGCCACGTGGATCTGAACCGAAGCCATTCTAGGAGCATTTTCCACCTATAAATACATCATCAAGGGACATTTGGAAGGAACTTTTTGCATTTTCAGAACTCAAACTCCTTTGCTATTCGAATTTCATCAACTTATTTAGATTACAATCACCTTTTAAGCATATTGTGGAGCAAATTGAGTGAATCAATACATTGTATGAGTGAGAATTATTGTTATACTTGCAATCAAATCATCAATTCAAAGAGTAGAAAGTGGTAGGGCTGCACAAAGTTTGGGTTGGGTCGGGTCAAGCCAAATACTTCATCCGACCCGTATTGGTTTGGGTTGATGAAAATTGAACCCGCACCCAACCTCATATAGGGTTGGGTTGGGTTGGGTTGAAGTATGGGTTGGGTCGGGTTAAATGGGGTTGGGTTGGGTTGTATGCATGATTAATCCATAACAAAAATTTTGACTTAATAATTTATGTTTTAAGACATGCAAAACATGCCTCATGGAAAAACCAACCAATTTCTCACACTAGTACACCACGCAAGAGACTCAGCACACAATATAACTAAATATCCTATGCATATCCAACTAAATATAAGCAAGTTAATAATGTATAAAGACCAAGGCCAAGCTAGATGGAAAAGCGGCTGCCTGGAATGAATAAATTTTCATTAATTCGGTGCAGATATCAAAGCAGAAGTGTGAAAGGTTTTTTATTTTTTCAAAGTGAGGTTGGGTTGGGTTAATATAGGGTTGGGTTGATTGAAAAATTAAACCCGACCCATATATAGTATGAGTTAAAAATTGAAACCCATATCCAATCCGAACTACTTTGGGTTGGGTCGGGTTTACGTGGGTTGGGTCGGATTGGTGGGTTGGGTCGGGTTGGATATGGGTTGTGTGCAGCCCTAGAAAGTGGTCGTAGGCTATTTAACGCCGAACCACTATAAATTGTGTGTTTTCTTCGTTTTTGATTTCATTTCAGTAGAATCATTACTAGTATGGGTGTTAGAGCCAATTTTGGATCTAACATTTGGTGAAATTCCATTCTCGTCTAATTGAAGCTATTTTGTGATATTTCTGTGTTTTCTGTTGCGGAGTTGGTAAGTAGCTAGTGAACCACTAGTGAGAACATGTGGTATGGGACACACCGTGACCGCTACTTGGTTTACTAACTATGAGTCAATAACGCATATTGTGTTTTGATAAGCCAGTACTTTGCTTCGGGGGGAAGTCGAGACTCGGGGGTAGTCCCATTTACGTATTCACTTGACCGGGGGAGTCAAGATACACTCAGCTGGGGGGGTCACCGTGATGAACGCCTAACTTGAATACATATAAGTATTGAGCTAAGCTTGGGGGAGCTATATTATCATGTGATTGCGCATGCATATTTATTTCTGTTGGATCCATATTGTGATGATACTTATTTTGTGACTTGATCTTTACGATCACACATTGAGGTAGTTATTGGATTTTTAGTTCACATAAACATTTCGAAATTTTCTATATTGGAATTTGATGTTCCTTTCGTGATATTTGACTCATCTGAGTTATATGATCATTTTTGATGATTTCGTAGACTTTGATAGCATTTGTAATATGTGCACAATGAATCACTTAGCCTTGTGCTGGTAAGTAGGTCTATTATGTGCCCTTCATTTGTGATCTATGAATGTAGTCAATTCCATTCCAATAGAGTTTCACCTTCTGAACACTTCTGTCAAAGAGTTCCTAATGATTAGGTTTACTTCTTCGATGATCTTTCAAGTTTAGAGCACCCAAATATTTTATATTAACTATAATGTATTTAAACATAGACTGATTCGTTTATTATCTATATAATACTCGGGTTAGGCCGTGACATTACAGGTGCAGAGATCTTGAGACCAGCTTGTATTTATTGGGCTAAGAAAAGTATAGTAACTTAGTATATCATTTATTACCGTGTATTGCATGGATTGATGTATATATATTGATGTATAATAAATAAATGTGTATAAAATGTTAAATATTATACATTATATTAATCGATGCGATTGACTCTGTGATGTTTGTATTTATATATATTCTGTATTGTTCTGTCCTGGAGGCACACATGTAATTGTTTTGTACCGACATTTGGTACGTAAGAGCAAGGGATATTTCAGAAATTTCAATACGTACCAGTGTTAGTCCAAGAGAATTTGCGCATGTGTGCCCCTATAGACTCATTCTCCGTATTATCCGATGGTATTACTTAGTAATGCTCGTAGACAATATGGGCATAGAGGTGGGGCGTTACATATAGGTTCAGATCTAGTTCATAGTCATGTCAGAATAATTTAGATGAACAGGTTATAGCAGATCTGATAACAATTCAAATTGTCACAGGCATAGATCCAAGTTATATTCATGTCAAGATTTACTTTTAAATATTTAGATCTAAAATTAACATAAATCACAGTGTTTAGATCTAGAAAAATAGAGAATGGATTGCTGGTGTTGAATCACAGATCTCTAAAACTGAATGACTTGATTGCTAAAGAAAAGAATTGATTTAATCTGGGCAGAGGCAACGTCTAATTCTCCATTATTTTTGGTGTGGAGAAACAAGAAAAATGAGGCCATATATATAGCTGAGACAAAACCCTAATCTGCCCAGATCTTCCGTAGAGGGGTAGACCCCCCCTATGGATTCGACCCATGGATCGACACCGCCCTTATGGGGTCGACCTAAGGGTCGACACCCCCTTGATGGGGTCGACATCCCTGGCAGGAATTTTCCCGCGCACCCCAAAAGTTCAATTTTGAACTATTTTGAATTTTCTGGACATATTTTATTCATATATATATGTATTCTCCTTATGCATATACAAACTTCAAACCTTAATAACTTCTTCATGCGGTGTCTTTACGCAAACCAGGTGTCTATTTTGATCAAAATTCTGAGACAAATGCAATGGCGCAGTCCATTTCCCATAATACTGAATATTAAATTAATTATTCTTTAATTTATCATCTTTTAGTGTTGTTAAAATTACGGGGTGTTACATTCTCCCATACTTAAAGAATTTCGTCCCCGAAATCTCTAAGTTAAGAAGAATGTATACCCTACCATCCACATCCATCTACTCATCCACCAATCACAGACATCCATTGTCCTTAAAAGATTTCTAATGCTTATATGAGCATACGCAAGGGTATGTGTATAGCGCGAAAATCAGACAGTCTACTTATTCAGTTGACCTCCTTAATGCAATGTATGTTAGTGCCATGAATCCAACATGTATGCAAATAATCCTATTATAACTTGTAAGTTCTATATGTGTGCATAATCATCCATCCAAATGCAACATCCATATGATGATACACCCATTTTCATCCAATAAAAAAGAAAAATGCACATACATCTGTATGCAGCATGAGGGTGATTGAGCTGATCTAGTGCCTAATGTGTGTGTATATGCATCCGGGAGCAACCACTAGCAAAAACTTGCATCCACTTGCATCTATCAAACATGAAATGTTTCAAACACATGTTTACATCCATGGGATTCCTACCTAAAGGTCGAAGAATCGATCAATAAGACATACTCAAATGATAGAAACAAGTATAAATAAAATCTTTGGAAAGGAAGTTAAGAACTTACCCTCGAAAAGAAAAGGGTACGGCGAATCTTGTCTTCGGTCTCCCAAATTGCATCCTCTGGGTTATCTCCCCACTGAACCTTCATTAACTTGATTTCTCGGTTGCGTAGCTTCTTAACTTCTAATCCAAGAATACGGGTAGGAACTCGCCTAACTGTCTCCTCCCGTTCCACCTCTACTTCATCTAATATACTTGGCTCAACTACTTCTGCAGTATCATGCAAACACTTTCGCAAATGAGAAACGTGGAAAACATCATGAACACTGGACAGTCTCTCTAGTAGCTTTAAACTATAGGCCATTTGGTCAATCCTTTCAGTTATGGGAAATGGCCCTACGAATCTTGGTGACAATTTCCTTACAGATCCAAAGCGAACCACATTCCTCAAAGGTGACACCTTGATGAAAACCATGTCTCCCACCTCAAAATCAATGTCAGTCCTTCTCTTATCTGCGTAGGACTTCTGCCTATCCTGAGCTGTCTTCATCCACCGTCTAATAAGATCAATTTTCTTAAACATTTCTCTAACCATATCTGGTCCAAGTAGAAGTCTTTCTGTAGACTCCCACCAACAAGTTGGTGATCTATAAGGTCGTCCGTACATTGCTTCAAAGGGTGTCATGCCAATACAACCTTAAAAGATCCTCAAGAACTCTGTTCACCCTTTACGTATGTCCATCTGTCTGAGGGTGATAAGCAGTGCTCAAACACAACTATGTACTTAATGCTTCTTGCAAGCTCCTCAAAAATTCACTGGTGAAAATGGGGCCATGATCACTTACAATGCTGAAAGGTACTCCATAAAGACGGACAATCTCACGAACGTAAACTGCTGGTAACCATGCTACCACCATCTTACTCTTAACTGGAATGAAATGAGCGCTCTTAGTAAGTCTGTCTACTATAACCCAAATACTGGTATTGCCTTTCTTTGATCTAGGCAAACCATCTATGAAATCCATAGAGACGCTCTCCCACTTCCACTGCGGAATCTCCAAAGGATGAAGTAAACCACCGGGCTTCTTTTGCACAACTTTGACTTGCTGGCAAATCAAACATTGAGAAACAAACTCTGCCTCATCTTTCTTCATCCCAGCCCAAAAGAAAACCCTCTTCATATCCCTATACTTTTTATCGCCACCAAGATGAATAGTCATCTTAGAATGATGAGCTTCTTCTAAGACTGTCTTCAACAAACACCCAATTTGGGGAACACAAAGCCTCTCATCTCGTTGCAACCACCCTTTATCGTCTATGTAATATCTACTGAAGTGCCTTGAAGTCTCCCCTTTACCTATCCAAGATGTCTGAAATCTGTGGATCCTTTCACTGCGAAGCTCCTATCTGATCCATAAGAGTAGGTCGCACCTCCAGTGATGCAAATAAGCTAGGAAAAAACTCGGTGGAGGGTCTAAAATCAAAAGTCGATATAAACTCCAAGCTTTTCCTCTCCATAAATAGGACTTAAGGCCATCCTCTGCCTACTTAGTGCATCTGCCACCACATTACCCTTGCCAGGGGTATAAGCAATCTCGAAGTCATAAGATGTTAGGAACTCCATCCACCTTTGTTGCCTTAAATTAAGATCCTCCTGTGAGAACAAGTACTTGAGAGATTTATGATCGGTATACAACTCGAACTTCTCTCCAAGAAAATAATGATGCCACGTCTTAAGTGTGAATACTATGACAGCTAGCTCTAAATCATGGGTAGGGTAGTTCTTCTCATGAACTCTTAGCTGTCTACCCTCATAACATACTACCCTTCCCTCTTGCATTAGAACCGCTCCAAGCCCTATACCACATGCATCAGTGTATACTGTGAACATTTTGTTCCCATCGGGTAAGGTCAAGACTGGGGCTGTTATCAGAGCCCTCTTCAATCTTTGGAAAGCAACATCACAATCTATATCCCATGAAAATGTCAAATTCTTCTTCGTCGGCCTGGTGAGTGGGGATGATATCTTTGCGAAGTCCTTAATGAACTTCCTATAATAGCCTGCTAATCCAAGAAAACTTCTCACCTACGTTGCACTTTTTGGGATTTTCCAATCTTGAAATGCAACGTCCTTTGCAGTATCTACTGCTATCCCTTCTTTAGAGACCACATGCCCTAGAAATCTCACCTCTTTTCTCCAAAAATGGCATTTGGAGAATTTCCCCTTAAGCTAATGCACACGTAGAGTTTTCAAAACTTCTCTCAAATGTTGGGCATGCTCTTCCTCGCACTTTAAGTATATCAAGATATCATCAACAAAGACCACGATGAATTTATTTAGAAACTCCTGAAACACCCAACTCATCAGATCAACAAAACAGGCGGGTGCATTCGTCTACCCAAAAGGCATAACAAGCCATTCAAAGAAACCATCTGGAGTCCTAAAAGCGGTCTTGTATATACAGTCCTCGGCCACCCTCAACTGATGAAACCCCATGGCCAAGTCTAATTGAGAGAATACTGATGCACCAACAAGTCGATCAAAAAGATCGTCTATCCTCGGGAGTGGGTGCATATTCTTCTTTGTGAGTTTATTTAACTCTCTATAGTGTACACATAAGCGAAGCGAACCATCCGCCTTAGTTGCGAATACCACTAGAGCACCCCATTCAGATATGTTTTTCCTAATAACCCTTTCTCAAGTAGCTCCCCTACTTGCTTACTAAGCTCCCTTCTTTCCCTTGGAGCCATATGGCGTACAAGTAATGCAACTGGCTTTGCATTGTCTACCAAGTATATACGAAATTCGATCTTGCATCTCGGTGGTAAGCCCCGAACCTCCTCAAAAACATTAGAATATTCACGGACTATTGGTACAGATTGCAGATCATCAATAGAAGTGTCAAGAGACTCTAGGAAACTAGGCATGACATACCCCTTAGGGTCACAAGAAATCTCGAGGGTCCTCCTATGGCAAGTCAAAAGTCTAACGACCCTCCGCTCACGATCCAGAATGGCACTATACATGGCTAGCCAATCCATCCCTATAATCAAACCATAGCCCATTAAGCCGAGAACATATGCATTGCACTCAAACTTGACGTCTAACACTGATATTCTCAAACCTCGACAAATCATGGACAAATGAGCCGAGCCACCAATGGGGTTTGAGACAACAATGGGATCCACTATCATGCTAGTATTAAGGTGCAGAGAATCAACTATAGAATCAGATATAAATGAATGTGAAGCACTAGAATCAAAAAGAGTTCTAATAGGATGATTGGAAAGAGAAATCAAACCTTTCACGAAAACATTCCTACCTCTATCTGGAGCACTGATCGCGATACCAAGCACTTTCCCTCCAGAAGCTCCTGCCCTTTGACCTTGTCCTTGCTTCTTCGGGCACTCCTTATAAAAGTGTCCGACCTCTCCACAACTGAAGCAAGAATTCTTCCTTCTTTTGTAGTCCTTGTTCAAATGACCCTCGTGTCCGCAATTCTGGCACTTCCACGTATCCTTAGCCTTGTTATTCTTTCTGCCTTTCTTTTGTTGTTGTTGTCCCTTCTTGGTCCATACTTTCTTATTTTGTGTTTCCTCAACCTTAACATCCTTCTTTTCAGCTTTATCCTCCTCATGCATCAAGGCCACATCAATGAGCCTTTCAAACGTTGCTCCCATTGGAATATGAGATATGGCTAACCCATAAAGGAGTTCATTCAGTCCTCTAGCAAACCGCAAAGCTTTCTTATGCAGGGTATCAACTAGCTCTAACCCAAACCTCGCTAGTTGGTTGAATTTGTTAACATACTATTTAACAGTCATGCCTACTTGCTTGAGCGCCAAGAACCTTTCCATTTACATGCTTTTCTCAGCTTGAGAAAGAAACTTCATTTCAAACCTTTGTTGAAAATCATCCCAAGTCTCCACTAGACGCCCTACTTGCATCACTTCCCACCAGAACAAAGCTTCATCTTTCAGTAGCCAGGCGGCTAACTAAATCTTCCTACGATCGTCCAATTCAAAAATTCCAAACCAATCCTCTCCTTGCCTCTACTAATGTCTCGGTTCCACAGAATGGATTTCCTCCCATAGCGCAGAAATCTTTGTAGATCTTAGAGAAATAATCTGCATGCGGAGGAGTAGGAACGACGGGTGCAACTGGGGAAGGAACGTCAGCTTGACCACTGGCAGGCACCGTGGCCTCTAGACACCTATGGAACCATTCTGGTATCGTAACGCCCACAGGAATACTAGGTTCCCCAGACATGCTGAAAAGAAAAGGAAAGGGATTCAGACAAAGGATCGAAAGATATTACATATGGCTTTGGGAATATGTTTTTCAAAACAGACTTTTCTTTTGAAAATGCTTCCTTTTAAAACCTTTTTGAAAATAATTTTCAAAATCTTTTATCCAATCTGGTAACCTTCAGCTCTGATACCAAGTGTGACACCCCATGTCCATTAATGTCACTCATTAAGAGAATGCATTAAGTTTCGTGAAGCGTTATAGGTAAACAGAAACAGAAATATTACAAGACAGATTAAAATAGCAGTAGAATTAAAAAAAATTATTAATCATAAAGCATCGTAGTTCAAAACATGGTTACATCATATGTTTGAAAAATATTAAAAAAACCAATACATCATTACAATTTTTGTCTTATACTTAACACATCAGAGTATAGTAAATAAAGAAGCATAATCCCCAAAACATAGCCATAGTGGAAGAGATAAGAACTGGAGCAATACATTTATGCAGCTCCAAGCAAGATGAAAGTAGAATCCTAATCAAGCTTGAGTATTCCCACCTTGAGAACCTGGGGGGAAACAGAAGAGAAAGAAGAAAAAACAAAATGGGTTAGACATAAAGTCTGCCGAGTCCAGTTACTTTTAGCATATAAAAAGTAAAAGTATCATGACAAGCATATAAAGTTGATAAGAGAGATAACATCATAAAAGGCAAGTATGACAAGGTAAACATGACAAACATGATAGGGTATACTACGCTTCTCTCATAATTTCTCTGTACCAATACTAGTATCTTATGAACAAGATGATCCCCAATAAGTATAAGATGGCAGACTTAGGTGTACTTAGTGAGAGGTTTTCACCCCCATACAATCAACAAGCAGCCCAATATACTGGAGTTACCCCTAAGGGTAATAACGGGCTCCTAAACATACCGGAGTCTAGATGTACCCTAATTACTACCCTAATCGATTGGCTCCCTACCCCGTATATACCCTGTTTTGGCCCCATAGTAGGGTGTATCACTCCCTAAAGTGGCAACCCTTCGTTTTCAGGATGTGCACAACCATATCTACATGTGTCACGACGTCTAAACCTCCACTGTCGGACCCATGCACGCACATGACCCCGTCAGAATGCGCCCCCACACCGTCCCTGTAGCGACCCAGCGGTTTTCGGCGTCGGAAATCGACATAAATACCTTACCAAATCTCATGCCGACCTTTCAACCACCGAGAACACCGGATTGTTAATGAAAGAAAATAGAGGGTGAGATAAGAAAGAAAGAAATATGAGAATAGAAGAAGAAGGAGGACACAACACAGAGTCTCACATCGCAGCGGAACAAAATATAATATAGAAATAAACCTTTATTGAGAATTTTATAACTTACAATCATCAGAGTATATCAACACACCTGGACAGTTATAATAATCTGCCCTCATACAACACAGCGGAATATGCTAAATATGTCTGGACTTCTCCAGCACGCTTTTTGTAGTGTTCAATAACCTGAACCTGCAAACCCGGGCTAACCCGAGCATTTACAAAATACCGGGTCAGTCTGGTGAACCAGAGTGAGATAAACTCGCACAGTATTAGGGTAAATCCCCCAACATGATTTTAAAGTTTGAAATCTTTCCAAAAGAAAAGGATAATCGTAAGACCAAATCCACACATAAACACGGACGGTTTTTACCTTACGATAACCCAAAACAGTTTTTGAAATCATAACTTGATCTGATATTATGATAATGTCTAAATACAATTATAATAACAATCTAGAGGAACGCTTGCATCTCACGCTCCCCATATATAGTATACAAACCAAAATCGCGGGCGCTTATTGGATATTGGATTCCAACTTGACAAGGTATGGGACCACCTTCCGCACGTGTATCTCTAGAGGCAAATACACTGGGTTCAACAAGAACGTCTTGCAACCCGGCCCTCACATGACCGACCACTCATTTCGCTTGAGTGTATCGAATGTATATCACCGGCGGTTGGGATCAGCAACCGCCTGCCCGAAAAGGGACAGCATCGAACACAGATTAAAGAAGCAAATGAAATTTCTCTAGATAGGTGATCATACACCCTAATGGGAGCGACCCACATAGCCATGCTGCCTGCCTGATTTTCGTCATCTCCCGGTTGATGAGGCTTGAGACTAGAATTCCTTTTCGAACATCTGGCCACCATTCACTTTGAATGCCACATCGTCAGATCCTCTGGATATCACTAATTGACGTCCACAAAAATACTCTAGTTATTTGGCTAGAGAAAACCATTTCTCCGCCATCAACCATAGTACGTTTGAAGAAATCAACGTACGTAATCTCCTTTGGAAATACTCTGTCAGACACCCGTCCATACAAGTCATCCAGGAACAGGATGAACCGAAGGCACCCTCCTACTGCATCCCAGGAATCACCCTACAGATCAGTAGCGAGTAGTCCTTGCAACCCGTAGATCCCAGCCACGACAGAACCACAATTTATCTTTGGTTGCAATCCCAGAGATTCTTAGCGGTTCTTCCGTTTATGAAGATCCACGGTCTTCAATGCTCCATCTCGCTTACCGCTCGATATCATCACGTATTTGTTGGTCGGAATGGTTTTCGAATATAAATTCGATCCCGGTCTTTCCGTACCAGCAATCGTATTGGTCAAGTTTGATAGTCAGTGATTTAACTATCAAAAGGATCAGTGTTTCAAACATGACAATACAATGGGCCTACTGGTTGGGTATTCAACATCACCTGGCCCTTTCTTTATTAAAACGGTTAACGATACTTAATCTCAAACTCTTTACCGTTCCAATATTTCAATTATAACATATGGTCATCACTTTCATATCTAAGAAAAATATTCAATAATCATACTCAATTCTTCATTCTGCTATAGTTTCAAACCCCTTTCCTTGTTTTATTTCTAATTAACCATATTTGGAAAACGACTCATCCTATTTCAAATGAAACAACATTATGAAATCTTCTTTACTTTATTACTTGGATAAAATAACCATCTATTTTACCTTTAGTATAAACCATTCACGAACCTTAATGCTTCAACTTTCTTTTACCTCAAAAACACCATTTCCTTTTCATTTGTTTCACTTTGGACATTTATATATATAAATACCAAACCCTTTTCACTTCCGTTACTTGGAAAACTCATTTGTATATCCTCGACCCTCTCTCTTTCATCTCGTATTTTTTTTTTCATATGGAAGATAAATAATTCCTCTCCTTTCACATTACAACTAATATTATCCTTAGAAAATTCCGAGGTCGTTAAAGTTGGGGTATGGATTTACCTCTCAGACCTTGATCAACAACGGTCTTACCTTTTTAAAGAAAAACTTTCCTCGAGTCTGCCTATTTCCTCTTAATTCATTTATTTAAGAAAAACAACACCTTTCCTTTACTTCTTTAACCGGTTCATTATTTTCTTGGATTCATGTTAAAATCCTATCTCTCACTCCCTTACCAAACTTACTTTTAATACCCTTGCTTGGAATCTCCTTTAAACAAATTCTACTTAATTCTACCCTTTAGTAACGCTTTATACCTCATTTCCCTTTTATAAATTCTATTTATAAATCATGGTTATATAACCCTTTTATTTCCACTTTCCTTTATAACATCATTTAAAACCCAACTATAAACTCAATTTATAAATAATATTCATTTGCTTTTTTACAAACTTAAATTTAATATAATAGATTTAAAAATCTATTCCCTGCTATAAAATAAATTTTTATAATTTTAACTCGTCGATTTATCTGACGGTAAGTCAATATTTATAAAACGGTGAGTTTACAAGCCATGCACTGTCAATTACTCAACCAATAGTACCCATTGGTCTAAACCAAACAAATGGTGAATTCCAGGCCAATATTCAACCATCACCTCAAACAATTCAATAAGGGTCTTATAGCAGTTTATAACGAACATTCAATGTCAATCACAACAATCAATCAAAGCAACACGTTTATTTTATAAACGTGACCAATAAGGTAACTTACCTCAATTGGAACCAATCGTTAAAATAACGATTTGGATTTCATTGAAATTAAACGACGTTTAATTTCATCAGTTAACAATATATGAATATCTATCATCAACCAGTCAAAACACTAGCAATCATAACACATAAAAATAAAAACCCAACTTATAACATATAAGCGGGAATAACTGAGTGAGTTTAACTCACATTGACTGGTTGGGTCGTCCAGCGCTGGTCTTAACCAAACTAAGCAGCGTTTAATTAAATTTCAAATTTTCTGTCTTTCCAGTCCTGACAGATACTGCTCCATCACGATCTCCTCGTCTCAACGGTTCCAACGAACCTGATTTCGTCAAAATCCGTTAAGGTATGTACGAGATATGGTTAAAACAAGTTTATAAAGGAATTAAATTTCAAAAATATAGATTTCCTTTTAATTAAGCATTGGGCTTACCTTAATCCCCGGCCCACTAACCAACCCGACCCGCTTCACCATATCAAAACCCTACCCATCGGATCCCTCCTCATTCATTTCTTCATTAGCCCGCCGCCAAAAGAATTAGGGTAAATGAAAACCCTAAGCCCCCTCCTTCATCGATCTGAGAATCGGCACCATTTCTACGTCGATCAAAAACCCCCGAGCCTTCCAACTTCAACCGCAACAGGAGTAGCTCCACTCCGACCCCGTGCTGCTGTCATACCCCCCTCGTCAAGCGAAACAGTTCACGTACACCCTTCGACCTTTAAGCCGAGGCCACGAAAAAGCTAAGTATTTCTAACTGGTTTTATTTTACTGTAAAATTCTTGTTTTGATTTCTCTTTGGTGGATTTGAATTGGGTTTCCTCTGGTTGAAATCGATCTGATTTGTTCTGAGGATATGCCGCGTATTTATACTTGTATGTGATCACTGTAACTCTCGAATTGTTATTTCCTAGTTATAGACTCTAGCTGCTATGTTTCATAGGTGTTATTTCTTGTCATCTCGGTTGTATTATCAAACTGTATATTTCGTGATGTACTGTGATATTTTCTTCGATGTGTTTGTGTTCGATTTGAACACCTAGGGTACAGGAAGAAAACAGAGGGGTCTGTTATGTGTTTCCAAACCAAGAACATAGGCTAGATGGTTTGAAAGGTCACTGCGTATGATTTGAAATAAGAAGAAGATATCCTGTGTATTGGTTTCTAGGTAGGTCGGCCGGCTTGATATTTCCAACAGGGAATGGTACAGATTGTGTTAGATTTTCCCATGTGCAAACGCTCAGATATGCACATGAATGAACTGCCCCTATGGTTTGAGCTATACATCTCTAGATATTGTTTGTTCACATGGTCTTGTCTGCTATTATTTTAAATTCAATTTCAGATCTGCATTGGGATAATTTTCTATGTGATTTTCTGATGATATGTATATAAACATATCTGTCTTTGGCTTTCTAAAGATTTGGTGGTACTCCTTCTACTGTTTACTTGCCTGTGCATTGATACTGCACCATTACTTAGTTATTCGGTACTACAGTATATTCAAAAATTTAAATTTCCTTTGAATGTACTGTCTTACTAGATTTGATGCACATTTTTACTATTTTCAGATTTTGCTGTTGAATTTATTTCTTTTTTTCAAATCTTCCAACTTTTAAAAATATATACCTATACATTTCTAGCTATTCATCTTATTGCTTTAGCTTAGCTATTCATGATCTTGATGGGTGTATACATACTCGGCTGTTCCATATCTATGTACTTAATGGATGAATAGTTTAGTATTGTAGCTGTTCTTGGTTGATTGAGTTGTGTACCTTACTGTTTCCATGTGGTATTTCTGATTTGAAAACCTTCAATATATCCCTACCTAAACATACTTTTGTAGCTGCTCATAGCCGTGAACCCTATTGATTTACTTGAGTTGCTAAATAAATGTTTCACACTTGTTACTGTTAATTCACTGTCTTTATTTTATATATTTTTTTTCCTTCTTTATAGCTTGGAATCTATTCACCTATTAGCTACTCATAGCTATATATATTTTCTTTTTCCCAGGTAAATTTGGTGGACAGTGGTGATGGTTCATGTAGCGTTCTTGCTCCATGCCGAGCTGTTCCTAGGGCCAGGAATTTGTTTAGTCATTTCAGAGTTTTGCATTTCGCAACTTCGTTTTGGTTTTTCATGTATATGATTATGACATTCTCTGTAAAAACATTTGTTTATTCCTTTATGTAAGAGAGTCTGGGTTTGATGTACAATATATATATTCATATACATATAAGTCTCCTTTTATCTATTTGTTTACTGTTCTATGAAATTTTGAGTTCTATTCTTTTCTTGCAAAGAATTCGAATTGAATTATTTGTAAACGAACTCGACTTGAATTCCTTTACTCATTTGCTTATACTTTAGTACGAGATTGACTTCCTGGTCTTAAACGTGAGTCAAGGATTAAGTTTGGGTTTTTAAAATACCGATACGAGATAAGTTACATTTCAAAACAGTTGGGTAAATAAAAATAAGCTGATATTGTCGAACCTATTCAAACGAACACCATATGAATTCAAATAAAAACTAAGAAGGATTCTTAATTCGACATCCAGAAACTCGGGCTGAACAACACTCGAATATATATATATTTAATTTAATAACGTTATCGTTTATTTTTGAAACAATTAATATTCACATTTAAAATAAATAAATAAATAGATTAAATATTTGACTGCCCAAAATACGGGACGTTACATTCTTCCCCCCTTAAAATAATTTCGTCCTCGAAATTGCTAAGGTAGAAGAAATGCTTCTAATCCATTGACCTTTATAAAATCCGTTAAATCAAAAGAAATCCACTTAATTAAATCGTTCATGGATTTATATTTAACCGGACTAACCACCAATCATTTAATGCTCAACAACTTAACCAAACAACCACCTTTTATTAACTATTAATATTCAATATTAATATTTACTCTGGTTGACATGTTTGAGTAGCCAATCGATTTCTATTTATTTATTATCCCATTAATCCCCAAATTCCAAACTTGTTTTATTATATTTCATTATCATACTTAATTTAATTCCACTTAGCCAAGCTAAGTTTTAATCAAAATCCTTAATCAATTTGAATATATCCAAATCGACAAACACATCAAATAAAACAATACCTCAATAAATTGAGACAATTTATTTCTTTTCTATACAAAAATAAATTTCGGGTAAAATTATTTCATTTACCCTCTTTACAAAACAATATTGTGTCCCTTATTAGTTCAACGCTTTTCAACACTTGAACCGACCAAACAACACAATACAAAACATTTGTGTATAAAATTTACAAATACGCTCTCATATATATACACTCAAACTCAATCTAGGGTGTTACTAACCCCATCTTTATTGAGTTACGCCACAGAGCCAAGGTTATCACTAAACCAATAGCTCTGATACCACTGTAGCGACCCAGCGGTTTTCGGCGTCGGAAATCGACATAAATACCTTACCAAATCTCATGCCGACCTTTCAACCACCGAGAACACCGGATTGTTAATGAAAGAAAATAGAGGGTGAGATAAGAAAGAAAGAAATATGAGAATAGAAGAAGAAGGAGGACACAACACAGAGTCTCACATCGCAGCGGAACAAAATATAATATAGAAATAAACCTTTATTGAGAATTTTATAACTTACAATCATCAGAGTATATCAACACACCTGGACAGTTATAATAATCTGCCCTCATACAACACAGCGGAATATGCTAAATATGTCTGGACTTCTCCAGCACGCTTTTTGTAGTGTTCAATAACCTGAACCTGCAAACCCGGGCTAACCCGAGCATTTACAAAATACCGGGTCAGTCTGGTGAACCAGAGTGAGATAAACTCGCACAGTATTAGGGTAAATCCCCCAACATGATTTTAAAGTTTGAAATCTTTCCAAAAGAAAAGGATAATCGTAAGACCAAATCCACACATAAACACGGACGGTTTTTACCTTACGATAACCCAAAACAGTTTTTGAAATCATAACTTGATCTGATATTATGATAATGTCTAAATACAATTATAATAACAATCTAGAGGAACGCTTGCATCTCACGCTCCCCATATATAGTATACAAACCAAAATCGCGGGCGCTTATTGGATATTGGATTCCAACTTGACAAGGTATGGGACCACCTTCCGCACGTGTATCTCTAGAGGCAAATACACTGGGTTCAACAAGAACGTCTTGCAACCCGGCCCTCACATGACCGACCACTCATTTCGCTTGAGTGTATCGAATGTATATCACCGGCGGTTGGGATCAGCAACCGCCTGCCCGAAAAGGGACAGCATCGAACACAGATTAAAGAAGCAAATGAAATTTCTCTAGATAGGTGATCATACACCCTAATGGGAGCGACCCACATAGCCATGCTGCCTGCCCGATTTTCGTCATCTCCCGGTTGATGAGGCTTGAGACTAGAATTCCTTTTCGAACATCTGGCCACCATTCACTTTGAATGCCACATCGTCAGATCCTCTGGATATCACTAATTGACGTCCACAAAAATACTCTAGTTATTTGGCTAGAGAAAACCATTTCTCCGCCATCAACCATAGTACGTTTGAAGAAATCAACGTACGTAATCTCCTTTGGAAATACTCTGTCAGACACCCGTCCATACAAGTCATCCAGGAACAGGATGAACCGAAGGCACCCTCCTACTGCATCCCAGGAATCACCCTACAGATCAGTAGCGAGTAGTCCTTGCAACCCGTAGATCCCAGCCACGACAGAACCACAGTTTATCTTTGGTTGCAATCCCAGAGATTCTTAGCGGTTCTTCCGTTTATGAAGATCCACGGTCTTCAATGCTCCATCTCGCTTACCGCTCGATATCATCACGTATTTGTTGGTCGGAATGGTTTTCGAATATAAATTCGATCCCGGTCTTTCCGTACCAGCAATCGTATTGGTCAAGTTTGATAGTCGGTGATTTAACTATCAAAAGGATCAGTGTTTCAAACATGACAATACAATGGGCCTACTGGTTGGGTATTCAACATCACCTGGCCCTTTCTTTATTAAAACGGTTAACGATACTTAATCTCAAACTCTTTACCGTTCCAATATTTCAATTATAACATATGGTCATCACTTTCATATCTAAGAAAAATATTCAATAATCATACTCAATTCTTCATTCTGCTATAGTTTCAAACCCCTTTCCTTGTTTTATTTCTAATTAACCATATTTGGAAAACGACTCATCCTATTTCAAATGAAACAACATTATGAAATCTTCTTTACTTTATTACTTGGATAAAATAACCATCTATTTTACCTTTAGTATAAACCATTCACGAACCTTAATGCTTCAACTTTCTTTTACCTCAAAAACACCATTTCCTTTTCATTTGTTTCACTTTGGACATTTATATATATGAATACCAAACCCTTTTCACTTCCGTTACTTGGAAAACTCATTTGTATATCCTCGACCCTCTCTCTTTCATCTCGTATTTTTTTTTTCATATGGAAGATAAATAATTCCTCTCCTTTCACATTACAACTAATATTATCCTTAGAAAATTCCGAGGTCGTTAAAGTTGGGGTATGGATTTACCTCTCAGACCTTGATCAACAACGGTCTTACCTTTTTAAAGAAAAACTTTCCTCGAGTCTGCCTATTTCCTCTTAATTCATTTATTTAAGAAAAACAACACCTTTCCTTTACTTCTTTAACCGGTTCATTATTTTCTTGGATTCATGTTAAAATCCTATCTCTCACTCCCTTACCAAACTTACTTTTAATACCCTTGCTTGGAATCTCCTTTAAACAAATTCTACTTAATTCTACCCTTTAGTAACGCTTTATACCTCATTTCCCTTTTATAAATTCTATTTATAAATCATGGTTATATAACCCTTTTATTTCCACTTTCCTTTATAACATCATTTAAAACCCAACTATAAACTCAATTTATAAATAATATTCATTTGCTTTTTTACAAACTTAAATTTAATATAATAGATTTAAAAATCTATTCCCTGCTATAAAATAAATTTTTATAATTTTAACTCGTCGATTTATCTGACGGTAAGTCAATATTTATAAAACGGTGAGTTTACAAGCCATGCACTGTCAATTACTCAACCAATAGTACCCATTGGTCTAAACCAAACAAATGGTGAATTCCAGGCCAATATTCAACCATCACCTCAAACAATTCAATAAGGGTCTTATAGCAGTTTATAACGAACATTCAATGTCAATCACAACAATCAATCAAAGCAACACGTTTATTTTATAAACGTGACCAATAAGGTAACTTACCTCAATTGGAACCAATCGTTAAAATAACGATTTGGATTTCATTGAAATTAAACGACGTTTAATTTCATCAGTTAACAATATATGAATATCTATCATCAACCAGTCAAAACACTAGCAATCATAACACATAAAAATAAAAACCCAACTTATAACATATAAGCGGGAATAACTGAGTGAGTTTAACTCACATTGACTGGTTGGGTCGTCCAGCGCTGGTCTTAACCAAACTAAGCAGCGTTTAATTAAATTTCAAATTTTCTGTCTTTCCAGTCCTGACAGATACTGCTCCATCACGATCTCCTCGTCTCAACGGTTCCAACGAACCTGATTTCGTCAAAATCCGTTAAGGTATGTACGAGATATGGTTAAAACAAGTTTATAAAGGAATTAAATTTCAAAAATATAGATTTCCTTTTAATTAAGCATTGGGCTTACCTTAATCCCCGGCCCACTAACCAACCCGACCCGCTTCACCATATCAAAACCCTACCCATCGGATCCCTCCTCATTCATTTCTTCATTAGCCCGCCGCCAAAAGAATTAGGGTAAATGAAAACCCTAAGCCCCCTCCTTCATCGATCTGAGAATCGGCACCATTTCTACGTCGATCAAAAACCCCCGAGCCTTCCAACTTCAACCGCAACAGGAGTAGCTCCACTCCGACCCCGTGCTGCTGTCATACCCCCCTCGTCAAGCGAAACAGTTCACGTACACCCTTCGACCTTTAAGCCGAGGCCACGAAAAAGCTAAGTATTTCTAACTGGTTTTATTTTACTGTAAAATTCTTGTTTTGATTTCTCTTTGGTGGATTTGAATTGGGTTTCCTCTGGTTGAAATCGATCTGATTTGTTCTGAGGATATGCCGCGTATTTATACTTGTATGTGATCACTGTAACTCTCGAATTGTTATTTCCTAGTTATAGACTCTAGCTGCTATGTTTCATAGGTGTTATTTCTTGTCATCTCGGTTGTATTATCAAACTGTATATTTCGTGATGTACTGTGATATTTTCTTCGATGTGTTTGTGTTCGATTTGAACACCTAGGGTACAGGAAGAAAACAGAGGGGTCTGTTATGTGTTTCCAAATCAAGAACATAGGCTAGATGGTTTGAAAGGTCACTGCGTATGATTTGAAATAAGAAGAAGATATCCTGTGTATTGGTTTCTAGGTAGGTCGGCCGGCTTGATATTTCCAACAGGGAATGGTACAGATTGTGTTAGATTTTCCCATGTGCAAACGCTCAGATATGCACATGAATGAACTGCCCCTATGGTTTGAGCTATACATCTCTAGATATTGTTTGTTCACATGGTCTTGTCTGCTATTATTTTAAATTCAATTTCAGATCTGCATTGGGATAATTTTCTATGTGATTTTCTGATGATATGTATATAAACATATCTGTCTTTGGTTTTCTAAAGATTTGGTGGTACTCCTTCTACTGTTTACTTGCCTGTGCATTGATACTGCACCATTACTTAGTTATTCGGTACTGCAGTATATTCAAAAATTTAAATTTCCTTTGAATGTACTGTCTTACTAGATTTGATGCACATTTTTACTATTTTCAGATTTTGCTGTTGAATTTATTTCTTTTTTTCAAATCTTCCAACTTTTAAAAATATATACCTATACATTTCTAGCTATTCATCTTATTGCTTTAGCTTAGCTATTCATGATCTTGATGGGTGTATACATACTCGGCTGTTCCATATCTATGTACTTAATGGATGAATAGTTTAGTATTGTAGCTGTTCTTGGTTGATTGAGTTGTGTACCTTACTGTTTCCATGTGGTATTTCTGATTTGAAAACCTTCAATATATCCCTACCTAAACATACTTTTGTAGCTGCTCATAGCCGTGAACCCTATTGATTTACTTGAGTTGCTAAATAAATGTTTCACACTTGTTACTGTTAATTCACTGTCTTTATTTTATATATTTTTTTTCCTTCTTTATAGCTTGGAATCTATTCACCTATTAGCTACTCATAGCTATATATATTTTCTTTTTCCCAGGTAAATTTGGTGGACAGTGGTGATGGTTCATGTAGCGTTCTTGCTCCATGCCGAGCTGTTCCTAGGGCCAGGAATTTGTTTAGTCATTTCAGAGTTTTGCATTTCGCAACTTCGTTTTGGTTTTTCATGTATATGATTATGACATTCTCTGTAAAAACATTTGTTTATTCCTTTATGTAAGAGAGTCTGGGTTTGATGTACAATATATATATTCATATACATATAAGTCTCCTTTTATCTATTTGTTTACTGTTCTATGAAATTTTGAGTTCTATTCTTTTCTTGCAAAGAATTCGAATTGAATTATTTGTAAACGAACTCGACTTGAATTCCTTTACTCATTTGCTTATACTTTAGTACGAGATTGACTTCCTGGTCTTAAACGTGAGTCAAGGATTAAGTTTGGGTTTTTAAAATACCGATACGAGATAAGTTACATTTCAAAACAGTTGGGTAAATAAAAATAAGCTGATATTGTCGAACCTATTCAAACGAACACCATATGAATTCAAATAAAAACTAAGAAGGATTCTTAATTCGACATCCAGAAACTCGGGCTGAACAACACTCGAATATATATATATTTAATTTAATAACGTTATCGTTTATTTTTGAAACAATTAATATTCACATTTAAAATAAATAAATAAATAGATTAAATATTTGACTGCCCAAAATACGGGACGTTACAGTCCCCCACGTTTGGATCTCTTACAATCAGCCCAGTAAGTGTGCCCCGACTCCGACCTAGTTCGGAGTACTCGTTTGATACCTATATATGGGTTACTGACTGAAACAGGTCCCAAACACAAGATAATACTAGCTTCCTCTTACGCTTTCATCCCCAGTAAGTTTTCCACAGGTTATTCCATACCAGAGTAAAAGATTGTATAACCCCATAGGTTAAGTTTGTGGGCCCATATATATAAATATAACCCACCCACCCTAGATTTACTTAACCCACCCACTGTTTCAAACAAGTTTACATAACCCCTACTCAAGTTATATGTTCATACAATCCCTATGTATTCAACTAGGTTACGTATTCCAATTCATTACCATATTCATTTATGGTTATAATGTGCTAGACCTCCTACATTAAGCCTACCACTTGTGGATGTTAGATATGTCGGTCGGTTCCGGGCAGACTTCTTCCACAAGTCAAACTGAACCTCGTGTCTTGGCACGTCTTGTGTTTATGCACTTAGACGCCTCATATTAGATTCACTACTTGTGGTCGCTGGATATGCCGGTCGGTTCCGGGTAGACTTCTACCACAGATGTGTAATCTACCCTCGTGTCTATGCGTGGTTACAATTTCTAATTACTGTAGATCTAGGCATTTCTATTCTTAACCAATTATTCCTACGTTGTTATGGGTTTTCATGCCCCTTTCCCAAGTTACATTCATAATGAACCATATTCCCCAAACTAAGGTCTTTAATCACAATTTGATTTATGCCCCAAATTCATATTCATATATTTCATTCAGGTTATCCCTAAATTTAACGGTTTCCCCTCATTCCCAATTTAATGCATTCGTATATTTCAGCGGCATGCCTAGGCTCGAAGGTAGCCTGACTATATAAAAATAAAAAGGGAAAAGATAGAGGGAAGATTATAGAAATGATCATACTAACAAATTGGACATATAATGGAAGAAATAGTCATAAACATATAATGGCATAATGACAAGATAGGCATATAGGAACAGATCTAATGAACATGTGACAATAGAACTGATTCTAACATAACAGGGACATCATAACAGGCATGATAAGATCTTATCAATGAATTAGATAACCAACTAACAACAGATCTGATTTAGCTACAAACCTAATAGGAATAGGCATGATGTGATCTAAACAGTGAATTTGATCTACAAACAATGGCAGATCTAAAATGATAAATAAGTTTAGGTTCAGATATAGTTCATATCATGTCAGAATAACTTAGATAAACAGGTTATAGCAAATCTGATAATGATTAAAATAGTCATAAGCATAGATCCTAGTTATAGTCATGTCAAGATTTACTTTTAAATATTTAGATCTAAAATTAACATAGACTCACAGTGTTTGGAACTAGAAAAATAGAGAAGGGATTGCTGGTGTTGAATCATAGATCTCTAAAATTGAATGACTTGATTGCTAAAGAAAAGACTTGATTTAAACTGGGTAGAAACAACATCTAGTTCTCCATTATTTTTGGTGTGGTGAAACAACAAAAATGAGGACAGATATATAGCTGAGACAAAACCCTAATCTCCCCAGATTTGCCGTATGGGGGTCGACCCCCCTTATGGGTCGACCCAAGGGTCGACACCCCTAGGCGGGAATTTTCCTGCTCCTCTCAAAAGTTTGATTTTGAACTATTTTGAATTTTCTAGACATATTTTATTCATATATATTCTCCTGATTCATATACAAACTTCAAACCTTAATAACGTCTTCATACGTTGTCTGTTTTACACAAACCAGGTATCTATTTTGACCAGAATGCCGAGACGAACGCAATGGCGCAGCCAGTTTCCCTTAGTTCTAAATACTAAGATAATTATTCTTTAATTTGTCATCTTTTAGTGTTGTTAAAATTACGGGGTATTACAGTTCCGGTGTTTGCGCAAATTAAATATCGACGGCTAACGTCTTCATTCAAATAACATGTACTGAATATTGGTTCGATGTTGCAACGGCATATCAACGTTCGAGATTGTACTTCTCCAACATAGAATGTTGGCAGGAGTGTTAATCTTGTTGTTGATGTCCATCTAGTAGGCAGTGCCATATTATTTTGTACACTTAAAATTGCATAATCTCTTTCTAAGCTCGACTCCATTCTCTCGTAGACGCTAAACGGAGTTGGCGTATGAGATTCGGCTAGACAAAAAAAATTTGGACGATCGCTCGAATCGTCTGAATGGACCAATGGATAATACCATCGGAAGTAATCACGATAGTCAGTTGATGGTCTTGAGTTGGAGGACATTTGCAGAAAATAAATAAACAACAAAGCTAGTATCAAGATGGAAAAGGATCATAAGTGTATATATCAATTATCAAGAGGTTTCCACAACTCTAACTTATATCTCAAGTCTCAGTGATAGCTATTAGTAATAAGTGAAGTATATATATCGTAAGTGTTAAAAATAGCAGTGTAAATTTAAAGTATATGGAAAAAAACACTAACACAGCCTTCACACATAAACACACACAATCACAAACATATAAACATACACATATCTCGGATACTCAGGCAACTGTAGCTTCCTCCAAAACATTTACAAACTCTACTACGCACAACACATTACACACATAGTAGATAAAACAAGGTTAATTAGATTTGAACTTCAATAGAAAAAATAAATTCAATCAAGCTATACTTGCTCAAAAATATAATATATACAACCGTGATAAATGGAATTTAAAACGATTTCCTGGGAAGATGCCAAACCTAGAGGAGTTGAGTAATTATTTTTTATTTTAAAAAAATCAAATGAGATACAACATTAATACACAGTATAAGATCACCAACTAAGGTAGAAAATTAGGTATATTAAGTTCTAATATATAAAATTTGGCTTTTGAACCTTCATAGTTGCACTAACCTTTGTCCATAGAGAATTGCACCCTAAATGAACGAGATAATATGAGTTGTCTAGCAGAAAATATATGAAGTAAACTATCTGAAAGTCTGGAAGTGAGCTTAAAAAGCAAAACTAAGCTGTTTAAAAGTCTAGAAATTTGGAACTAAACTATCTAAAATAATATAATTTGTCTAGCAAAAAATACACCCAAATGAAATAAAGCAAAACTACTCTTATAAAGAAACTTCTGAACCTAAAAAGAAAGATTATAAGCATTTGGTGAAAACGTAGAGCTGCCAACAAACGTAAACATACCCAAATTTAACGCATTACACACACATATAACATATCCTTATTTTTAAACTGAGCCAGAGAAACTTAGTTTCGAGTTGAAACTAAGTCGTTAAGGCTCAGTTTAAAAACTGAGGTGGGGTTGTAGGACATTGTCCGCTTAAAGACTGAGCCGGGCTTGTAGGACATAGTTGAAAAAACTTCATGTCTTCTGTAACGACCCGGAAATTGAGCGACTTTGGATATCCGATATACAACACATATCGAACATCAAGAGTCGAAAATAACCGAATAGTTAATGAAAGAAATTAGAGGGTGAGGGAAGATAAGATAGAACTTATAGAATAGAAGAAGAAGAAGAAGAACATCATCATCAGAGTAAACACGAATCTCACAGCGGAACGAATAAAATATAACATAACTTTTGAAATACAAACAGTTATATATACAATAGCACTTATCAGAGTACAACACTTACAACAACAACGGAAATAGTAATAGCTATAGAATCCTGAAGCCTCCTGCTCCAAGCTCTCCAAGTGTATCTGAAAAATCCCGACTACTTGACTGCCCGTACAAAATTAGGCACCCAAGAGTTTAGGGAAAACAAACAAATAAACTCCGGGTCAGTCATGGGACTGGTGTGAATAAAACTCCGAACACTTGGTTTAATAACGGATATATCATAAGACCACGCCATGAAAACGGAACGGGTTTTCCCTCATGAAAATCCAAACAAATTTATAAAGCAATATCATTCTGATATTATAATAATGTCTAAGTATAAATAGATATCAATCTAGCAGAAACGCTTTCATCTCACATTCTACATATATAGTATACAATCAAAAACCGCTAGCATGTATTGGGTAATGGATTTCCAACTATGACAAGGTATGGAACCACCTTCTGATCAGTGTAATCTAGGAACGATACACTGGAGTTCAACAAGAACATCTTGCAACTCAACCACACATGACCGACCACTCATTTCGCTTGAGTGTATCGAATGTACATCACCAACGGTTGGGATCAGCAACCGTTTCCCGTATATATATGGGACAGTATTGATAGATTAAAGAAGCAAATGAAAATTCTCTAGATAGGTGATTATACACCCTACTTCAGTGCGACCGACTTAGCCATGCTGCCTGCCCGATTTCTGTCATTTACCGGTTGATGAGGCTTGAGGTTACGCTTTATCATCACATCAGATTCACTTTGAATGCCACATTGTCAGATCCATCGAAAATCACTAATTGACGTCTACAACAGTACATTACGTGTTAGCTAAAGAAGTGCCCTTCTCCTCTTCCACTCTTGGTACGGTTGAAGAAATCAATGTACGTGACCTTTCTGGAAATACTCTGTCAGACATTCATCCATACAAGTCATCCAGGAACAGGATGAGCCGAAGGCACTATTCAGTACATCCATCTTAGGCACTGTTATCTAAGACTTAAACAATAGCCCTTGCACTTTACACCATCTTCAATTATCTTTGGCATATATGATTCGCAACGCTTATGCCAATACAGAGGGGTTCTTTGGATAATAATCCAACCAGCCTCTCCATATTAACAACGTTAAAATGGTCAAAACTTCGATAGTCTGTGATTTAACCATCAAAGAAAAACAGTGTGCAAACAACGAAATTATTTCCAAATGGAAATTCTATCGATCAATCATCATTCAACATATATCACTTCAGTTCATTAATTTACTTATCTCCTGTTTCCCTATACTCAACATTTGCTATTTTCTAAAATTAGAAAATATACGTTATTTACATTGGAAACATTTCCATTTCTTGTTTTCTGTATTGGAAAACATTTCTGATTCTTGTTTGGAAAACATTTCCAAAGTTCCTTCATTTGGATTTAAACAGATGTTTAAATAAACATAGTTATTCCAACTCAAACCATTTGCTGAATTCACTTAACCATCATTCACTATCAAACCTTACCATTCCTTAGTTAAGAAGGAAGTCAATCAAGTTGCGGTATAATTACCTCTCAGACCTTAACTGAACAACGCTATAACTTCGAAATAGTAACAGTTTATCTTTTAAACCTTTAACAACTTCTTTACGTAACTCTCGGATTCAATTTACGAATCCACTTCTTTATTGAAACATTTGATTATAACGATAATGTTATAATCCCTACTTTCGAAATATCTCACTTCAATTATAACCTTTATTCTTTAATTTGAATTATTAACCCTAACCCTAATTTATTTGTGTATATTCTTGATTTAAAAACCGGAAGGTAAATATTACTTCCCCGAATTCGATATAATTGAATTCGACGTATAATTCTCTTTCGAGTAATCTCTATTTGATTAACTCTTCTTCGAATAACCTATATTCGATTATCTCTCTTCGAATAACTTATATTTGAAATCTCTCTCTTTCGAATAAACTATATTCGATCTCTTTCTTTCGAATACGCTATATTCGATAATCTCCTTTCGATTAAACTAATCGATAACTCCTTTAACTCTATTCGAATAACTAATATTCGATAACTCTAGTTAACTCCGTTCGACTCTATTCGAATAACTAATATTCGATAACTCTATTTAACTCCGTTCGAATAATTAATATTCGATTAACTATATTTAACTCCATTCGCTTGACTCTAGATCGCAGCGATCACAATGGTTACGCCTCATTCCCTCAGGAAACACCCGACCGCCGTAGGCTATTTACAGCCCTGCGAATTACGCTAGCAGTCGTGCTAAATGACACTTATCCTGAATAACTATGTTTGACTAACTCTATCTCAAGTAACTATACTTGATTAACTCTAGTTCGTTTTAACTCTAATCGATTAACTCTAACTGATTAAATCTAACTGGTTAACTCTAACTGATTAACTCTAACTGGTTAACTCTAACTGATTAACTCTAACTGGTTAACTCAAACTGACTAACTCTAACTGGTTAACTCTAACTGACTTACTCTAACTGGTTAACTCTATCGATTTAACTCTAATTGGTTAACTCTATCGATTTAACTCTAACTGGTTAACTCTATCGATTTACTCTATTCAACTAACTCGACTCGACTAGCCCCTTTCGAATAACATATTCGATTAACTAACTTTTGAATACCATATTCGATTAACTAACTTAGAATACCATATTCGATTAACTCCTTTCAAATACCATATTCGATTAACTAACTTCGAATACCATATTCGATTTCTCCTTTTTGAAAACGTTTATCCATTTAAAAAGATTCCCTTTTCACAACGTTTATTCATTTATAAAGATTCACTTTTTAGTAACGGTTCTTCACTTTATAAATGTTCTTTTAATAATGTTTTCCTTTTTATAATGGTTTCCTTTTTATAACATCTTATTCCGTTATAAACCAATTTCCTTTTTTATTAACTCTATTTATTTCTAAATATTCCCTTTTCAATTCTATTTGTAAATGGTTTACAAATATTTCCTTTTTCTATTTTATTCTATTTGCAAATGGTTAGCAAATATTCCCTTTTCAATTCTATTTGTAAATGGTTTACAAATATTTCCTTTTTCTATTTTATTCTATTTGCAAATGGTTTGCAAATATTCCCTTTTCAATTCTATTTGTAAATGGTTTACAAATATTTCCATTTTCTATTTATTCTTAAAAATATTCTAACTACTTAAATTCTCGAAAAAATTCGCCATAACCTCCTTTGTATCGGAAGCATCGGGAAAATCCCCAAACCGCCACACAGGCCTTTCCATTCAAAAAGAAAATGGTTTGAAATTATTTCCTTTTTGAATATCTCCTATTTATAATTTTTCCAAATTTATAAATATTCCTTATTTATAAATATCCCATTTATAAATATCTCTTATTTATAAATATTCCATTTATAAATATTTTTATTTCAATATCACTTTGAAATTATTCCTTACCAACATTCCGGTATGTTATGGTATTTAACATACCATACAACAATGATCAGTATCGTTCACACATTTAAAATCATCAACAGATTTCATATCCCATCGTATAACACAATATATAAAACAAAACAGTGTTTATATATTGCGGAACCCAGTTGGGTCCCTCCAACCTGTTTCCCTGCATCCACACATGTTACACAATATAATCAACATCACTTTCAGTTCAATATGAAATATTCTGTTAACAAAATCAACATATATAGATTTAACGGTATATATATATATATATATAATTTCCACTAACTGACTAGCAGTTCAATCAATCAACCAACACACAGCAATCAACAGATGATTAACAGTTCTAAAAATACGTTATAAAAATATAACTGTTCAAAGTAGGTGAGTTTTACTCACTTTGGCAGTTCATCGTTAAAGAACGATAAACTGTTATTTGATTTGAATCAAACAATTTATTTCGCCATAAATTTATAAGAGCTCAGATGGACTTCCTGTCAGTTCCATGACGTAGCCACCGTCCATACGATCCCAACGCAACTTACGGTTCGTCGATCTGATCTTGTATGACCAAGTTATACAATATTAAAGTTTGAACCAATTTAAATAAATTAAACTTGGATTTAATTAGTAACGGGCCTTCACCTTAATTATACTCCGGCCCATTTCCCTTTCAACTACCCAGCGAAGCCCATTCACGTTTTAAACCACCCGATCTTATATGTATACCAATCCCTCCTTTGACTGCCTGTTTGACCGATCTCCTCTCCCACCTCGGCCACCCGTCAGCTTCGCCACCACCACCGTTTATCTCGCCTTCTCATGCTCAACCATCCCACACCCATCACGTCGAGCTCGCCCCCATCTCAGGTATTCCAACTCCAACCATTTTCGCACCATACAGAGAATCACCGAACCCCAATATCAACCGAGTTCATCAAGATTCCCCTAACCCGATGCTAATTCCTCTCCTGAACCCAAATCCAAAGCCACACTTTCACATCGATGCCCCAATCCGCCATTAATTCTGACCCTACTTCACTGTGGCAAAAACAAACGAACTCGACTGACGTCGGACTAGTCGAAATAGGCATAGTCTTGAAGAAAATCCATCAGTGAACTAAAATACAACATCACAATCACACATCAGTGCTTTAATCTTCGTGAAAAACTAACCCTAAGTGGGTGCTGGAAGAAAACCGCGACTTAGCAGATCCATCGAGGTCACTGTGAAGCATATCGGATTGAAGGGAAAGTTGTTGTGGACTCATATACATATAGTAGAGGATTTAAGGGATTTTACTTTGCTTCTTTGTGAATTTTTCTTTGATCGAACATTTTACTGGAGGATGAAAAAGAACGGCGCATTTCACTTTTGACTGTGGGATTAGGTTTAAGGAGTTAAGTTGTTTTTATAGGCCACACAAATATCTAGATATTTTTAGATATCTATTTTATTTTTATATTCATTTATATTCTTACGCTGTTTGTATCTGTCCTCTAAAATTCTTGTGATCACATACGATACCCAAAAATCACCAAACTGGACATGCAGCTAGAGTTCGACATTGCGGTCCCAACGAAACTGGTTTCGTCGAATTCCGACTCCGTATGCTCACACAGCGTATTTTTAACCATCGAAATACTAACTGTTTCTTACTCTAAAAAATCCGTACGACCACACGGTGACTCTAAAAATCACGAAACTGGAAATCTAACAACTATTTGACATTGCGGATCCAACAAAATTAGTTTCGTCGAATTCCGACTTCGTTTGCAAAAGTGGCTATTTTTACAGCTCTGAATAACCCTTTTAAATATATAAATATATTTAAATAAATTAAATTAAATATTAATAATTTAATATTACCGTATATATTCACATAGAATATACCACAGCTCCTAAATATTCATATATGGATTTATAGCTCGATATTCCAAATCCATATTATATTGATATTCAATTTATATTGAAATTCCTTTTATAAATCATTATAAATTATAAAGGAATTCCATAGCGACTATTTCTGAAATTTGATTTGGATGTAAATCAAAATCTACACGACGAAATCCCGATTTTTCTCTTTCACTAGAAAAATATACTTCACCAGCTCCTGACGTTTCTTGTTTCACAGGAATCCGACTTAAAACGAACCCTGTATATTCAGTTGAAGTTCAAATCGCCAAATAGCGAACTG
Organism: Allium sativum; assembly: GCA_030737875.1. Taxonomy (NCBI): domain Eukaryota; kingdom Viridiplantae; phylum Streptophyta; class Magnoliopsida; order Asparagales; family Amaryllidaceae; genus Allium; species Allium sativum. Next base: position 997,750,402 of record CM060924.1, read on the forward strand.
CCACGCCATTTCGAGCTCGATTATAATTGTAATATAAATTATACGCTCGACCATCGTTAATTAAGTATATTTTTTGATATAATTCAACTCTAAACTGAATTATATATTTTGAATTTCCCAGTTCACACCATATCGCCATTTCAGCCAATTCTGATTATTTCAGAATTAAATATATTATTTAATTATTATATTAATTAAATATCCCTTATAATTTTATTAAACGACCATTTAATTCTCTAAATCACTATTTATATAATTAAATTAATAAATTATTATCTCGCTAAAATACAGGTCATTACATTCTTCCCCACTTAAAATAATTTCTTTCGCAAAATTGCTAAGGTAGGGGACGACCCTATCTACTGGGTAAAAATTTATCTGTTTACCTCTCATCTCTGGTTTCAACTGAACCAATTAATATCGACTAAAATATTAATTTATTCCAACTAACTAAATTTTCAAAAATCATGAAAATTTTCTAACACCTTAAATTGTCGAAAAATTTCGCCAGCACCTCCTTTGTACTGGTCAATAACTCAAACTCCAACTCGCCTCTCTGGGCCATCTCCATCCCAAAAGAAAATCAAATAGCCAAGTGGCTGGCCAAGTGGCTTGCCAATTCGGCTCATCAAAATCTCAAACTCATATCAAATATAAACTGGTACCTTTTTGTCGGGCATATCAACTCAATCATTTCCATATGCTATCAACTCAGCATATACCAGTGTTATCTCAATCAAATTCCAATCAGTTCATATCCTCAAATCCAGATCGAATTTCATTCGAACCCCAATATCAAATTCCGATTTATTGACTTATAAATTTAGTTCCATTCCAGATTATCTCTAATCCAATCAATTTTTTATTTAACTTTATTAGTTAAATTTCAATTTATTTATTCATTTATACCATCTCAATCTATTTAACTTCATTAGTTAAATTTTAATTCCGGAACTCAAATTCTTGGTTTTCTTTCAAATCAATTTGAAATCATAATACCAATTCAAAACCCTTGAATTTCTGAACAACTTGTTTTCTCAATACAATTCAAAAACAAAACCTTTGGTAGTAATCCGTCGCTTAGAACTCGAAAATGAACACTGATGATGTCGCGACTCATCATCAGAATCTATTTTCCAGCTATCGAAGTGAGTTCAATACTATATCACCTTCAGTTTGAAAAACATTTTCAAAATTTCCCAGGAACTTAAAATTTCCTTATTTTAATTCCAAATCTGATTTAAATTCAGATTTAATTCATTGGTTTTCATATATTATACTTATATGAATTCTAATTAGTTATTTATAACCATTTCACCTTTTATAATCTTATTCGATTATAATAACAACCAACACAACCAATATACTATATTAAAACATACTATGTCGGTTCATTGTATTCAAGTGTTTATAGAACTCCTACCGATACAGTGGATCAAACTGATCGACCAGAATTCATAAGCCACTCAACCAATGAGTCTCCACAATATAAATCACCTTATATTAACTAACAAATACGCACTCGTATATATACACTCAAACTCAGTCTAGGATATTATTAATCCCATCTCTACTGAATCACGCCACAGAGCCAAGGTAATACTTAACCTTATGCTCTGATACCAACTGTAACGACCCGGAAATTGAGAGACTTTGGATATCCGATATACAACACATATCGAACATCAAGAGTCGAAAATAACTGAATAGTTAATGAAAGAAATTAGAGGGTGAGGGAAGATAAGATAGAACTAATAGAATAGAAGAAGAAGAAGAACATCATCAGAGTAAACATGAATCTCACAGCGGAACGAATAAAATATAACATAACTTTTGAAATACAAACAGTTATATATACAATAGCACTTATCAGAGTACAGCACTTACAACAACAACGGAAATAATAATAGCTATAGAATCCTGAAGCCTCCTGCTCCAAGCTCTCCAAGTGTATCTGAAAAATCCCGACTACTTGACTGCCCGTACAAAATTAGGCACCCAAGAGTTTAGGGAAAACAAACAAATAAACTTCGGGTCAGTCATGGGACTGGTGTGAATAAAACTCCGAACACTTGGTTTAATAACGGATATATCATAAGACCACGCTGTGAAAACGAAACGGGTTTTCCCTTATAAAAATCCAAACAAATTTGTAAAGCAATATCATTCTGATATTATAATAATGTCTAAGTACAAATAGATATCAATCTAGCAGAAACTCTTTCATCTCACGTTCTACATATATAGTATACAATCAAAAACTACAAGCACGTATTGGGTAATGGATTTCCAACTATGACAAGGTATGGAACCACCTTCCGATCAGTGTACTCTAGGAACGATACACTGGAGTTCAACAAGAACATCTTGCAACTCAGCCACACATGACCGACCACTCATTTCGCTTGAGTGTATCGAATGTACGTCACCAACGGTTGGGATCAGCAACCGTTTCCCGTATATATATGGGAAAACATTGATAGATCAAAGAAGCAAATGAATATTCTCTAGATAGGTGATTATACGCCCTACTTCAGTGCGACCGACTTAGCCATGCTTCCTGCCCGATTTCTGTCATTTACCGGTTGATGAGGCTTGAGGTTACGCTTTATCATCACATCAGATTCACTTCGAATGCCACATTGTCAGGTCCATCGAAAATCACTAATTGACGTCTACAACAGTACATTATGTGTTAGCTAAAGAAGTGCCCTTCTCCGCTTCCACTCTTGGTACGGTTGAAGAAATCAATGTACGTGACCTTTCTGGAAATACTCTGTCAGACATTCATCCATACGAGTCATCCAGGAACAGGATGAGCCGAAGGCACTATTCAGTACATCCATCTTAGGCACTGTTATCTAAGACTTATACAATAGCCCTTGCACTTTACACCATCTTCAATTATCTTTGGCATATATGATTCGCAACGCTTATGCCAATACAGAGTGGTTCTTTGGATAATAATCCAATCGGTCTCTCCATATTAACAACGTTAAAATGGTCAAAACTTCGATAGTCTGTGATTTAACCATCAAAGAAAAACAGTGTGCAAACAACGAAATTATTTCCAGATGGAAATTCTATCGATCAATCATCATTCAACATATATCACTTCAGTTCATTAATTTACTTATCTCTTGTTTCCATATACTCAACATTTGCTATTTTCTAAATTTAGAAAATATACGTTATTTACATTGGAAACATTTCCATTTCTTGTTTTCTGTATTGGAAAACATTTCTGATTCTTGTTTGGAAAACGTTTCCAAAGTTCCTTCATTTGGATTTAAACAGATGTTTAAATAAACATCGTTATGCCAACTCAAACCATTTACTGAATTCACTTAACCATCATTCACTATTAAACCTTACCATTCCTTAGTTAAGAAGGAAGTCAATCAAGTTGGGGTATAATTACCTCTCAGACCTTAACTGAACAACGCTATAACTTCGAAATAGTAACAGTTTATCTTTTAAACCTTTAACAACTTCTTTACGTAACTCTCGGATTCAATTTACGAATCCACTTCTTTATTGAAACATTTGATTATAACGATAATGTTATAATCCCTACTTTCGAAATATCTCACTTCGATTATAACCTTTATTCTTTAATTTGAATAATTAACCCTAACCCTAATTTATTTGTGTATATTCTAGATTTAAAAACCGGAAAGTAAATATTACTTCCCCGAATTCGATATAATTGAATTCGACGTATAATTATCTTTCGAGTAATCTCTATTTGATTAACTCTTCTTCGAATAACCTATATTCAATTATCTCTCTTCGAATAACTTATATTCGAAATCTCTCTCTTTCGAATAAATTGTATTTGATCCCTTTCTTTCGAATACGCTATATTCGATAATCTCCTTTCGATTAAACTAATCGATAACTCCTTTAACTCTATTCGAATAACAAATATTCGATAACTCTATTTAACTCCGTTCGACTCTATTCGAATAACTAATATTCGATAACTCTATTTAACTCCGTTCGAATAACTAATATTTGATTAACTATATTTAACTCCATTCGCTTGACTCTAGATCGCAACGATCACAATGGTTACGCCTCATTCCCTCAGGAAACATCCGACCGCCGTAGGCTATTTACAGCCCTGCGAATTACGCTAGCAGTCGTGCTAAATGACACTTATCCTGAATAACTATGTTTGACTAACTCTATCTCAAGTAACTATACTTTATTAACTCTAGTTCGTTTTAACTCTAATCGATTAACTCTAACTGATTAAATCTAACTGGTTAACTCTAACTGATTAACTCTAACTAGTTAACTCTAACTGATTAACTCTAACTGGTTAACTCTAACTGATTAACTCTAATTGGTTAACTCTATCAATTTAACTCTAACTGGTTAACTCTATCGATTTAACACTAATTGGTTAACTCTATCGATTTAACTCTAACTGGTTAACTCTATCGATTTAACTCTAACTGGTTAACTCTATCAATTTACTCTATTCAACTAACTCGACTCGACTAACCCCTTTCGAATAACATATTCGATTGACTAACTTTTGAATACCATATTCAATTAACTAACTTAGAATACCATATTCGATTAACTCCTTTCGAATACCATATTCGATTAACTAACTTCGAATACCATATTCGATTTCTCCTTTTTGAAAACGTTTATCCATTTAAAAAGATTCCCTTTTTACAACGTTTATTCATTTATAAAGATTCACATTTTAGTAACGGTTCTTCACTTTATAAATGTTCTTTTAATAACGTTTTCCTTTTTATAATGGTTTCCTTTTTATAACATCTTATTCCATTATAAACCAATTTCCTTTTTTATTAACTCTATTTATTTCTAAATATTTCCTTTTCAATTCTATTTGTAAATGGTTTACAAATATTTCCTTTTTCTATTTTATTCTATTTGCAAATGGTCTGCAAATATTCCCTTTTCAATTCTATTTGTAAATGGTTTACAAATATTTCTATTTTATTCTATTTGCAAATGGTTTGCAAATATTCCCTTTTCAATTCTATTTGTAAATGGTTTACAAATATTTCCTTTTTCTATTTATTCTTAAAAATATTCTAACTCCTTAAATTCTCGGAAAAATTCGCCATAACCTCCTTTGTATCGGAAGCATCGGGAAAATCCCCAAACCGCCACACAGGCCTTTCCATTCAAAAAGAAAATGGTTTGAAATTATTTCCTTTTTGAATATCTCCTATTTATAATTTTTCCAAATTTATAAATATTCCTTATTTATAAATATCCCATTTATAAATATCTCTTATTTATAAATATTCCATTTATAAATATTTTTATTTCAATATCACTTTGAAATTATTCCTTACCAACATTCCGGTATGTTATGGTATTTAACATACCATACAACAATGATCAGTATCGTTCACACATTTAAAATCATCAACAGATTTCATATCCCATCGTATAACACAATATATAAAACAAAACAGTGTTTATATATTGCGGAACCCAGTTGGGTCCCTCCAACCTGTTTCCCTGCATCCACAGATGTTACACAATATAATCAACATCACTTTCAGTTAAATATGAAATATTCTGTTAACAGAATCAACATATATAGATTTAACGGTATATATATATATATAATTTCCACTAACTGACTAGCAGTTCAATCAATCAACCAACACACAGCAATCAACAGATGATTAACAGTTCTAAAAATACGTTATAAAAATATAACTGTTCAGAGTAGGTGAGTTTTACTCACTTTGGCAGTTCATCGTTAAAGAACGATAAACTGTTATTTGATTTGAATCAAACAATTTATTTTGCCATAAATTTATATGAGCTCAGATGGACTTCCAGTCAGTTCCATGACGTAGCCACCGTCCATACGATCCCAATGCAACTTACGGTTCGTCGATCTAATCTTGTATGACCAAGTTATACAATATTAAAGTTTGGACTAATTTAAATAAATTAAACTTGGATTTAATTAGTAACGGGCCTTCACCTTAATTATACTCCGGCCCATTTCCCTTTCAACTACCCAGCGAAGCCCATTCACGTTTTAAACCACCCGATCCTATTTCCTTCTTCCCCAATTCACAAAATCGGTCGCTCCTCCCGTATACCAATACCTCCTTTGACTGCCTGTTTGACCGACCTCCTCTCCCACCTCGGCCACCCGTCAGCTTCGCCACCACCACCGTTTATCTCGCCTTCTCGCGCTCAACCATCCCACACCCATCACGTCGAGCTCGCCCCCATCTCAGGTATTCCAACTCCAACCATTTCCGCACCATACAGAGAATCATCGAACCCCAATATCCACCGAGTTCATCAAGATTCCCCTAACCCGCTGCTAATTCCTCTCCTGAACCCAAATCCAAAGCCACACATTCACATCGATGCTCCAATCTGCCATTAATTCCAACCCTACTTCACTGTGGCGAAAACCAACGAACTCGACTGACGTCGGACTAGTCGAAATAGGCATAGTCTTGAAGAAAATCCATCAGTGAACTCAAATACAACATCACAATCACACATCAGTGCTTTAATCTTCATGAAAAACTAACCCTAGGTGGGCGTTGGAAGAAAACCGCGACTCAGCAGATCCATCGAGGTCACTGTGAAGCATATGGGATTGAAGGGAAAGTTGTTGTGGACTCATATACATATAGTAGAGGATTTAAGGGATTTTACTTTGCTTCTTTGTGAAATTTTCTTTGATCGAACATTTTACTAGAGGATGAAAAAGAACGACGCATTTCACTTTTGACTGTGGGATTAGGTTTAAGGAGTTAAGTTGTTTTTATAGGCCACACAAATATCTAGATATTTTTAGATATCTATTTTATTTTTATATTCATTTATATTCTTACGCTGTTTGTATCTGTCCTCTAAAATTCTTGTGATCACATACGATACCCAAAAATCACCAAACTGGACATGCAGCTAGAGTTCGACATTGCGGTCCCAACGAAACTGGTTTCGTCGAATTCCGACTCCGTATGCTCACACAGCGTATTTTTAACCATCAAAATACTGACTGTTTCTTACTCTAAAAAATCCGTACGACCACACGGTGAATTTAAAAATCACGAAACTGGAAATCTAACAACTATTTGACATTGCGGATCCAACAAAATTAGTTTCGTTGAATTCCGACTTCGTTTGCAAAAGTGGCTATTTTTACAGCTCTGAATAACCCTTTTAAATATATTAATATATTTAAATAAATTAAATTAAATATTAATAATTTAATATTACCGTATATATTCACATAGAATATACCACAGCTCCTAAATATTCATATATGGATTTATAGCTCGATATTCCAAATCCATATTATATCGATATTCAATTTATATTGAAATTCCTTTTATAAATCATTATAAATTATAAAGGAATTCCATAGCGACTATTTCTGAAATTTGATTTGGACGTAAATCAAAATCTACACGACGAAATCCCGATTTTTCTCTTTCACTAGAAAAATATACTTCACCAGCTCCTGACGTTTCTTGTTTCACAGGAATCCGACTTAATACGAACCCTGTATATTCAGTTGAAGTTCAAATCGCCAAATAGCGAACTGCCACGCCATTTCGAGCTCGATTATAATTATAATATAAATTATATGCTCGACCATCGTTAATTAAGTATATTTGTTGATATAATTCAACTCTAAACTGAATTATATATTTTGAATTTCCCAGTTCACACCATATCGCCATTTCAGCCAATTCTGATTATTTCAGAATTAAATATATTATTTAATTATTATATAAATTAAATATCCCTTATAATTTTATTAAACGACCATTTAATTCTCTAAATCACTATTTATATAATTAAATTAATAAATTATTATCTCGCTAAAATACAGGTCATTACATCTTCACAATCGTAATCATAATTGTACATCTAAAGCTTAGAAAAGAAGCATGCATATAATGGTGAAAGAAAAATATGACTGTCTTTGTACTTGTTCTTGTGGATTCTGTTGAAACAGGAAATGTAGAAGATCGTTTCTTTGCTCGATTTCTTTTCATAACAATATAAGGCTAAAAAAGAGGAAGTATAAAACAAATTAGGAGTGCTAGTAGACACAACAATGAGCAAGTAATGTCATTTAGAGTGAGCTACTTTGAAATGTGCTACACAAATGAACTAATAGTAGATATAGACTATTGATAATACACCTTGTGTCATAGGATCAAGAATTAGAATGTTCCTTGAGTTGCTAGACCGATTGCACTGACACCATTGAAAAAAGAGAAATTCAGTTCTAGTTTGGTTTGAAAAACAATTACAACTGACAACAACAGTGAAACCAGACTGAATATTTAATCAAGTCAAACATAACAAGAAACAAATACATAAAACCATAAATAGATTGATACTTCATCAGATCAGATCTTCATTTTTGTGTGATCAAGTTGAATATGTGTGTACTATAAGGAGCAATATTAACTCATATTATCTTTGATGGAAAAATAAGTAATCATGCAGCATTTAAAAGAGGCGCAATACAAATAACATGAAGTGAATTCATTTACACCAATGTTCCATATAATACAATATCAATGAATAAATTTTAAAGTGTATGTAGTTTTGAGTAAAAATAAGCATAACAATAATAAGCAAAAACTATAATGAAGTGCTTATCTTAGTTTTTACAGCTCAGTTTCAAGGTAGATTCTATTTTGAGGGAAGGTGATTTTATAACCAAAATAGAAGCCAATGAACCAGGTGTTGGACCTGAAAATGCATTTGAATACCAGTTCCCTTTACAATGATTAACCCAATTGAAGATCATAACCCAGTAAACTCAGAGCATGTAGATAAAAAAAGGAAAAAACAAAGAACCCATTTCCATGCAAGCTTCCCACATTTTGCAAATGTAAGGAATAGATGAAAAACACTATACCAAAATTGAATATAAGCTATTGCACTTTTGAACCAAAAGAAATCTCAAGCAACCAGTCGAACCCTAAAATAATATCAACAAATATAGGAATTTAGGGTTTTCCTTATTCAACAAAAATCGTGGAAATCACCTACTTCCTTGCCTTGAATATGATAGTGGATCTCCAAATCGCCGAACTGGTAATGGCCGAAGAGGAAGGAAAATCACGTTTCATTGAATCGCCGTGTTCCAGCTTTCTAATTCCTTTTAATGCGACCAAAGGAGTGTAAAGCGTTGGGGATCGATAAGTATACGATTTCGGAAGAATAAAAGAGGGTATTTATGTTTTTGCCCTTAGGAACCCGTCTTACCAGCAATAAAAAAATGTATTTTTAGTAATAATTTTTAACATAGCAACATTTATTACCATGACTAATCTACAACACAAATAAGTGTTGGCAATTTAAAAAAAATAAGGATTACCAAATGGCCGTTATGATGTAGTGTGAAGACAATTAGCCATTGTTCTCAACCGAATGAAAATAACCCACAAATGTAAGGTAATTTGAAAAGTTGAAGATTTTAAACACTTATAAGTGTTGCAAAACACGTATATGTCAACATAAATGTATTAGTATGTCGACATATAATGGTTTTTCACATTTTCAACTTTCAAATGATAAGTTATTTCCCTCCATCCTTTCACCAAAAAACACATCCCATCAACTACTATTTAAAGACTTTTGGAAATGAATTTTAACGACATCTTTTCTCATTTTCTCCTACTCCTTCTTCTCCATACATTTGCACTTCCAATCCGTTGAATGAGATCCAATTACACTTGCAAATCCACTCTCTTTCACTCTAATTCTTCATTGATTTGCATGCCACACAATATCAGAGAGTTGTACTTGAATTCACACCATTCTCTCTCTTACTTCATCATATTTCCTCAAAGAATTCAAAGATATAATGTCATTGGAGGTCTATATGATCATTGTACCAATTCTACAAGAATTTGTATTGAAGATGCAACAACTTGCCATTGTTTATTATCATTGATAAGGAGAAGGTGTATCTAGTAGCCCTTGAAATCAAGATTGTAAAGGCGGTCTTACCACCCATGAAAAGGAAGCGGTTATAATGAAATTCTGCATGGTGAAGTGGAAGACTGGATGTAGGATTGGTTAACCCAAACCAGTATAAAAATCCTGCTGTTATTTAATTTACTGCAATTTATTTTGTTACTTATTTCATTCTGTTTTCAATTTGAATAGATATAGGATTAAACTCATAAATACACTTCACCCCTCTAATCTCTGAATAGCCTTAAGATCCATTAACACATTGTTGCTGACACCCAGTCCCCAACACTTACTTGGTCCTAGAATCTAATCCTAACTTACCTAATTACTTTAGTGTTTTTTTATAAGGCGAAATTTTAGTTGATACACAAAATATATTCTTCTGAATATTGTTATTTCCATATTATTCCTCATATTTGCACAAATTCAAAAATAGGTATTTAATAACTTATTAAAACCTATGATGTTAAATTTTTGAGAAGATTTAATGTTTACTGAGCTAAATCCCAATATATGTCTTCTTTTATTAAAACGTCCTTTATTAAGAATTTACTCCAAAATGTTACGATAAGGATTTAGATGCCTCCTTTCAAATGTTAACTAAATGTTTAAAATAAGAGCAATATTACTTTTCTTCTTTAAACACTTATCTTTATTAACTATTTGAATGTCAACCATTAACTTTTTTTCAAAATGATCAATAGAAACCTTTTAATAAGTAGTAAAATAAATGTTTATTCTATTTTAGAAACTAGAGTCTTAATTAAGTGCATATATATAATTAATTTAGGCGACAATTAAGTCTTCTAAAATGTCTAATGACATTTATTAATGTTCCATTACAAATAATACTCCATTTTAAAATTTATAATGCTTTGTAAACATTTATTAAATGCTCATGAATCCTTAAATCAAGAGTAAAATAACCTCTTCTATGATAAAGCTTCTCTTTTATTTACATCTTGATCGTCAGTCTTTTAATACCCTTCAAAATGAAAAATGTTTTGAAATTAATGCTTGTTTTTATTATAAACAAGATCCTAACAAATTAAGCAGCAACCAATTCTTTAGTGCATTCATTTCTATATTCTCAATTTATGCGGTTGCTTCTCAAAAATGTGTTTTAAGACATTAGCCTGAGACTATATTTATTTTAAAAAATAACGTTTAAACTTTTACTGCCATGCACGTATACTCTTACCAAAATTTTATATTAATGTACATTTGCGTTTCCTTAACTACATATGCATGCTTTATTCTAGAAACATGACTATTCATTTATTTACACAGTAAGGATGCTTTACAAAATTTAATTTAATAGTCGTAAATTAGTTATAAATTACTAAATTAATTATCGGTGTAGTAATTAACAATTTTTTTACTCCTAGCATTATTATCTCCTCATATACTCTGTATTATATGAGAATTTTACTATTTCAATTCTATCTAAAATTTAGTAAATAACTTTACTATTCACTCTCTTTCAAATGAGTATATTTATGAAACTTATCTTACTAAACTTTTATATATCTTCTTCTCCTTTCTCTTTTTATTTCTAATTAAACGTCGATTTTGTTATCGTAATTCGTACAAGATTTTAAAGAAAGAGATCTTTTCAAATTCATTTAAATTTAAAAAACTTGTTATACTGAGGTTGTGACAATTATGAATTTACCATTGTAATTGTTCACTACTCAACACTTCATAAAAACTTACATTTCTTATCTGCTTAAAGCTTATAACTGTAAACGTTTACTATTAATCTTTTATTAAGAATTATATATATCTAACAGAAGAAATAGTAAATTTTTCAATTTCTCCGAACACATTTATTTTCTAAAAAATCATATTTCTAGTTTCCTTCCTAAGTGGAATTGTTATATAACTCGAGCCTATAAATGAAATATTAAAGTTTCCTTTTTCAAAATAATTTAATATTATGTCAAAAATCATTTATTTTAATATTTTGATCTTTCTTATTATTCCTCTTACCTTTCTAACATACTATTCTATAGAAGTCTATCCCCTTATTTAAATTCTTTCTTCCATAGTCTTATTTTTTCATTTCTTGACATTCCTAATAGTTGATTATATAAAAAATTCTTTATGTCCATCTTACCCTTAAATAACGCTCATTCTTATGGACATTTAAATCAAAATTAGATATTCATGCCTTCACACAATTGGCCTTAGTTACTTCCTTAATAATTTCGTTTTCAATATCCCTTCGCTTATAGGCCATTTAGTGCTCTTTCAAGTTTTGAAATTCCATATTTACTAACATGGAAGTTTATTCCATTTAATAAAAGATATTCTTCTGTTTCTCCTAGAACTTTAACATATTCTTATGTTATTGACATTAATTTGTCAATATTAATGGTTATTCTAACAGGTATCCATTCCAAATTCTTTTTATTTATTTATCCCTTATCTTGCCTATTAAATTAGGGAATTTCATTCCATTCCACTAACTTTGTGGTTGTTACATCCCTTATGGGCTTACAGGCCGCTAAATTGATAAGGAAATTACTAAATTACTGCATGGTTTCTAGGATTTTCTAGAAATTAAGATCAATATTTTCCTAAAAGGACTATAGCTATTGTTTCCTAGAGATATATGTATTTTAAATATATACATACTTATATATAGTAAAAATTTAGAAATTTCTTTTTCAAAATAACAAGTACGCCTCTCATACTTATAATTTTCTTGAAATCGGGTAACCTGTGCTCTGATACCAAATGTAACAACCCGCCCGTAAGGGCCTAAGTTCTGACCCAAGACCCATTGGAACTTAGAACCATTCTAAACAGATCATTGGTTCCTATAAGGAAATATTAAAATAGATATAATAAAGCAATTTAAACGAAATCAGAGTCTGACACAACGAAAGGAATAAAATATAATATATCAAAATAGATGTACCTTAAAATTAAAACACCATAAATATCATATACAACAAGTCTCAAAATATAATAAGGTACATCAATTATTATCCCAATTCATAATGGTGATAATCACAATAATAGTGCCATAAGATAACTAAAGCTTCCATCATAGGGCTTCACCTCCAAGCATCACTAATCATCATTGATCCAAGCTTCCTCGCATACTAACATGTTTATGTTAAGAGGAGGGAGGTCAGAACATAAAATTCTGCTGAATGAAAATCTTATAAGTTTAGGAATGACTATTTCCTAAATTTAGCTACGTAAATTCTCCATGTTATGTCTATGCAAACAAATACACAACTAAACATACAAGGTGGACGTCCTTACAATCACTTAAGGCCTACATGTAGATCTAAGGGCGGACATCCTTATAGTCACTTAATACCCCCACAAGCCGGGCTATACCTGATCACTTAAGGCCACTACCTAATTTATTTTTGGTTGATTCTTATTATCACTTAATACCTTATGGCGGACCCCTAGCCACTTAAGACTTTGTCCATAACGTCAAAATCATAAAATATATATACTCCCCTTGTAGGTCAAGCGATAGTAACATCCACTTAATACCGGGTTTAAGTAGGAACACAACTTCATTTTAGACCCTCCTGTCGGACCATCTTGTTACTATCGAGTTGTCCTTATGGGTGAACTCCTAGCCACTTAATACTTTTCTTAGACGGTGGTTCCTTTAACCCTTTATAATAACTATCCTAGGCCAGCTCTCACTAAGCCCTTAGATAAGAAGCGGCATTATTTAGAGAATTGTCCCACTCATATGCTATAGTTTATTTGACCATTTAATACCCTATAAGCGAAAGGCGGACCCAATGACCACTTAAAATCTAGAAGGGTGGGTCCCTTGACTTTTGTCCAAAACCAAGGAGTGAGCCTTAGAAACGAACCTGGCCCTAACCACTTAATACCCAACAAGAGGTAGGTTAGCCACTTAATACATTTCTTAAGGCAAACCTACTTCACATACATATATATACGCACACACTAGACATCTCACATTAAACTGATTACTTCTAGAAGCTGGATTTGCCGGGTGGTTCCGTCCAGGCTTCTACTACAAGTTAGGCTTAACCTCGTGTCTTAATGCACTAGTTATAATGGCCCATGATACTTAGACGTCTCACATTAACCAGTCTTACTTGTAGATGTCGGATATGTCGGTCAGGCTTCTACTACAAGTAATTGTTAATCTCGTGTCAATGTATCATTAATTATAATTAAATCCATTAACTCACGCATATACAGATACGCATACAAATTCCTATCGGGACATTCAAGTTATATTTCCTAATTTAAATGTATTTAGTGCGCAGTCTAATACGCGTTACTATCACGTTTAATTATGTTATAAACACATAAATAAATATGCATAAATTTATCTTACGAGAATAATGACCTAATGCATTTAAAAAGTCAATCCTGTAGTTCGAATGGTACCAAACCTTATGCATCTCCAACACCTTAACTAATGGTACCAAACTCTTGAATTTACGCTAAATTAAACACTTTACCTTGACAATATATTCATATCCAACACCTTAACCAATGGTACCAAACCATCCTCTACCTCTTACCAAACAAGCTTGAGTGTTTTCCCAATGAGCTCCAACATGGCCACCACCTATTGCACTCCATCAACGACTTCAGGCAAAGCGCCTGCCCATCAATGAAGTGTTGAAAGCATCTTACTCAAAAAAACCAGCCTTACCATAAGACTACCGTGCTCAGGAGTGTAAGTGAGTATTTACCAAGAAGATAGAACTTCAACATCTCATTGATACTCATCATCATCCATAACCAAGCTTCTCCCTCAACCGTGCCACCCCTTGGCACTTAGCACTTCTCCAGGAAAATTAAGTTCGAGCAATGCTCAAACTTACCAATGGGCAATGCTTTAATAGACATGTATGCTGCATTATCCTTTATGTACAAATTTCAAAGACATACTTGCTTGTCTTCATCCATGGCTGCTAGAAATGACACTCTCACTTCAGTATGCTTTGCGCGAGAACTAAAAGCCAAATTCTCTTCCAAATGAATAACACTTTGGCTATCACATTAAACATCGACACTAACATGTTCAAAACCCAAGTCACACAACAATCACTTCAAATAGAATGCTTCCTTTTCCGCTTCGACCATGCCTATCAACTCTGCCTTTGAAGTGAATAAAACAACTACGGTTGCAATCTTGATCTCTAACTCATGAAAGAACCACCAAGAGTGAAGACGTATTCGAAAGTTGACTTTCTTCGATCTCTATCACTGACGTAGTTCGAATTACAATAACCAACCAACCTGCAATTCTTCTCCTTACTACCCAAAAAAACAAGGCCATGAGATGTTATACCTTTCAAGTATCTCAAAACGACCTTCATGGTTTCCCAATGTGATTTCCCTCGATTAATCATATAACGAATAATCATCGCTATGGTGTTTGTAATATCGGGCCTTATGCATACCAGGACATACATCAAACTTCCAACTACACCGGCATATGACACCTTTTCCATATAAGCCTTGTTGTTCTCCTCGATAGGTGGTCCATTACTCGGAAGCTTCATATGCAAAGGTAAAAGTGTATTTAATACCTTTGCATTCTTCATGCTAAATTGACAAAGCACATTTCCAATTTATTCCTTTAGAATCAATTTCAACTCAAAATGCTTTCGACCCCTAACAAATTCCATGCCCAACATTCTCCTTGTTTCTTATGGATCCTTCATTTCGAATTCTGATTTTAAACTCAGTTTTAACTTATTTATTTCATTTTTACCTTTGGAAGCTATGAGCATGTCGTCCGCATATAATAGTAAATACACCCAACAATTATTTTTTAACTTTTTGAAATCAATACAAGCATCCTTGATGCTTCCATTAAAACCATTTTCAAGCAAACCTTTTGTATCATTGCCTAGGTGACTACTTTAAGCCATATTGTGATTTCTTTAACTTGCAAACCAAATTTGACTGACCATCTACCACAAATCCTTCCGGTTGCTCCACGTAGATGACTTTATCCAAGCCATTATGCAAGAACGCAGTTTTCACATTAAGTTGTTCAAGCACTAAGTCATGAATAACAACTACGATAAATAATATCCTAATAGAAATATGTATCACAACCGATGCAAAAATTTCAAGATACTCCTCCCCTTCCTTTGTGCAAATCTCTTTCCAACTAGCCTAGTTCTATAACTTCCATCGTCCTTCACCATGTATATCTGTTTGCATTCAACAGCACATTTCCATTAGCAAGTGGAACCGACTCCCAAGTTTGGCTCTTCATCAACGATTACATCTCTTCCTCCATGGCATAAATCCACTTCGAGTTATCACTTGAATCCATGACGTCATCAAGGTTCATCGGCTCATCTTGGACAACACGAAAGGCATAGTCCAAATTATCACAAAAATTATGATAGTTCCAATCACCATATATTTCAGGTGGTCTTATTGCACGTTGACCAACCCAAGTAGCAATTCCTTCTGTTGGTATTCCTTTGGATCCA
Source organism: Allium sativum (assembly GCA_030737875.1). Lineage (NCBI taxonomy): Eukaryota > Viridiplantae > Streptophyta > Magnoliopsida > Asparagales > Amaryllidaceae > Allium > Allium sativum. The sequence goes on from CM060924.1 coordinate 997,766,868, forward strand.
CCTTGAATTGAATCTTCACTAGTGTCATGTACATCACCAACATCGTTGGACGAACCATGTGGACTATGTGATGTATCATCAATAGCAATCTTCTCATAAGCATTTTCAACTACTCTACTCTTAGGCTTGAAAGAGAAGATAATTTCCTTATCCTTTGATTCTCCATGAACCAAATCTGGAACATTTAATAAGCTTCTATTCTCCTTAAACAAAGTCGACTCAGAAATAGTGATATGATAAGAATTCACACCCTTCTTCGTTTTCGGATTCCAAATCTGATAGCCTTTTACGTCGTCCGTGTAACCAAGAAAAATCCCCTTGAGTGCTCTAGATTTAAGCCTATCATTCCCTGAATCATGTACATAAACTAGACTGCCAAATACATGAAGATATCTCAAGTTAATGCTCTTTCCCTTCCAAAATTCCTTTGAAATTTTGTTGTTAATGGAAGAGCATGGAATTCGATTAATAATATGCACCGATAATGACAAATCTTTAGGCCAAACTCCCTTAGACATACCTGATGCCAATCTCAAGCACCAAGCTTTCTCCAGTAGAGTTTGGTTCATTCTTTCTGCTACTCAATTAGATTGCAGATCTCCTGGTGTAGTGAAATGCCTTTGAATACCATGATGCTTGCAAAATTTCAAAAACTATCGGGAAACATAGTTTCCGCCATTGTCAGACATAAGTACCTTCAAGGACTTACCACTCACATTCTCAATATGATCCTTCCATTCTTTGAACTTGGCAAATGCCTATGAATTACCTTTATTATGTACACTCAAACTCTTTGAGAAAAGTCATCAATAAAAGAAATATAATATCGTACTCCTCTGTCCTCTCGAACAACTACTGATGTCGGTCCCCAAGCATCCTTGTGCATATATCCAAGAATTCCTCTCGAATCATGTTTTCCTTTACCAAATGATACCCTTATTTGCTACTCCATGACACATTACTTGCAAAACTCTAGTTTGTTGAAACTCTCTGCATTAATTATCTCACTTCTGTGAAGAATATCCAAACTCCTCTCTGAGACATGACCCAATCTCAATTGTCACAATCGTGTCGCATCCAAGCCATGAGAACTCTCAACACCCACACAAGTTTCAACTTTTATGGTCACTCCTTGAAGAAAATACACACCATGAGTCCTAGCACCCTTCATAACTGCAAGCTTAGCATTCTAAATGCTCAAGCAATCACTTTTAATATTGATCTTGCACCCTAAAGAATCCAACTGTCCTAATAAGATAAGTGACTTCTAAAGTCGGGAACATAGCGCACATTTGTGAGAGTTTGAACCACTCTGTCAAACATTTGAATTTGCACAAACTAATGCCCTTTAACTTACAAATAGCGTTATTTATCATAATAATTAAATCTCCTTCTTTGTTAGCATAAGAAGAAAAGCAATTCCTATTTGGCCATATGCCACCCAAAACATATGATGCTACTACCACGAAACACCTACATCTCCATCACTTACTCCACTCACCATTATAACTGATAAGGATGCTACTTCCTTTTTTAAATTCTTCTTGTTTGGACACTCTTTTTTCAATGACCAAGTTTCCTATAAATAAAACACTTGCTATATCTTTCTTTTGACTTTCCTCTCCAACCAGGATTTCTTGACTTAGAACGCCCCCGGTATCCCTTATTCTCATATTTCTCCTTTTCTACATAGAAACTGTGTTTATTTCCTATACCACTACTTCCATCACTCAACTCCTTTATATGATCTCGCAATTCCTCATTATGAAGATATGTTTTGACATCATCAATGGTCAATATTTCTCGATCATAGATCAAACTATTTGAGAAGCCCATATAACGATCGGGCAACGAACACGATTATATCATCTTTTGCTCTTCCTCAATTCTCAAATCTATTGCATTCATCTTCATCAGCAAATCATCAAACACATTTAAGTGCGTCTTTAGCGAAGTTCCTTCCTTCATCTTGTATGTAAGGAACGTTCGCAACATGATCAAACGATTTGTGAGTGACTTTTTCATATATAATTCCTCTAACATGTCTCAAATTCCTTTAGTAGTTGTCTCACCACCAATTTCGAAGATAACACTCTCCTCCATAGTAAATCAAAGCTTAGTGAATGCCCATTCTTCCATTTCCTCCCTCTTTACATCTGAGATGTTTGTTGGCAATAAATGTGTATCAAAAACCCAATGGACTCGATTTAGCCTAGGAACCTCTTTCGTCTTCCACTGCAATTTTCAAAAGTCCTTATCGCCATTTCACTTGTCGATAAAAATGTGATCCAGAAGCTGCGTACAAACCACAAACGTAAGGAGCTAAACCAATTGGAATAGCTGTTGAGGGACTATTTGAATTTAATTCCGGCATTTCGAAAACGATCTACCAAACTAATGCTTTGATACTATTTGTTAAGGAGTATTACGACTCAAGGGTGTTTAATAAAACAATTATGAAAAATAAGTCACACAATGATTTATAGTGGTTCCGCAAACTTCTTATTAGTGTACACCCACTTTGAGAGAGAACCTTCACTTTATTCCAATATAATAGAAGAGTACAAGAGATTGAATACAATGATCAAAACTTGACTAAGAATTTGGTTTTGTTGAGATAAGAATTGAAGAAGATATTAAGATTCCCAAAACCTTAATTGTTAGACGATAAATACTAAATAAACGTAAACCTTTAATTATCCCGTGAATATGACAATAGCTTATATAGGGAGAGACCTTTATTTCGCAATTTTCCAAATTGTCCTTAAACCTTCACAAATCAACATATAGAGGCTCATGTAACGACCTGCATTCTATGTATCAGAGGATCGTAGAATATTTATTACATTTTCATACGAAGTCATATTGTCATGTAACTTTGGGAAACGACTATTGGGGTAATTTCTCAAATTCACGATTTTTGCCGAATTTTAAATGACCATTTTACCCCTGGCGAATCTTGTTTCGCCTATAACTTTTGATTGGTAAGGAGTTTTGACCTGAAACCACTTCCATTGGATTTAGATGATGGTTTACCTTTCCGTAGAGTGGTCACATTAATCAAACGGACTTACCGTTTGAGAGATATGGTTGAAATAAGGTTTGGGAGATGGAAAACAGCTTATTCGGGATTAACAGGGTGATTAGCAGCTAGGCCTATAACCCATTTCCGGATTAAGGTTATGGGAGGGCTGAAAGGATTTGAAGAAACATTCCCTTTCATTTTTCCATCCTCCACAAACATTCCTTGAACCCTAGCAATGGCCTCCATCTCTAAATCTTCCTCTAATCACTAATTAAGCAAAACTACATCAAATCAAGTCAAATTAACTTCAAATCAGAGATAGAATTGCTGCTGGACAAAGGAATCCATGCCAAATCAGTGGAGACTTCAGATCAATAATTTATTTGTGGCTAAGTTGAGTGATTTACATGTTTATATACTAATTATGGCTAATTAGGGGTGATTAATAATTAGCGAAATTATACATCTAAAATTTCTAAAAAAATATGTAGAAATTTTAAAATATTATTTTAGGCCACTGGTATGAATTAGGGTTAATTTGGATTAAGTTTTCTAATCCTATAGTTAAGTATGGTTAAGGGGAAAATCACACGGTTAAGGGAAAAATCATGGTTTTATGCATGTTTGATCAAAATAAACATATGAAATGATTGTTTTGGTTGATTCTACATGCTACTACTGTTGTTTGGTATGTTTTGTGACTTCATAGGAAAGTTATAATGGTCGAAAACACCGTCGTTTGGCGAAATTAGCTTATTGGAAAAACCGCAGGATTTCGGTTCCTAAAGGTGGTATGCCTCCAGACCCGACCCCAGAAGGGATCACGACCCGACCCCAGAAGGGATCACGACCCGACCCCAGGAGGGATCACGACCCGACCCCAGAAGGGATCACGACCCGACCCCAGAAAAGACCCCGACCCGACCCTAGGAGGGATCAAGACCCGACCCCTATGAGGTGCCACGACCCGAACCAGGTGATGACCGCAAAACCAGGATGATGACCACGAAACGGATTTGAAGCTTCTACCATGCGATGACGATTGTAAACTCTTCTGAAGATCAACTTCAATCCGACCAAAACCCGAGATGCAAAGGAAGTTCAAATGGGAAGTTATCACTTAGGATCTAGATGGGAACCAACAAGTTAACTTCTAGAGTTGGGCTTTGTTGCGAGACCTGTGCAAAGGAGTTATCGATATCTAAAAATTTGGTTCACCTAAAGCCAGGGATGTGTGGACTGGGTAGGGTTATTGACTATAGACCAGGGAAGTATGGTAATAATAATAGTTGTACGGAGTGGAACCATCATGGCCCCAATAGATTTGGTGATCAAAGCTGTGGATAATCGTATGCTTTACGCACTAAATGAGGGATGTGAGGTTGATTGCTATGTTTGATGTTTTTTATCACCATGACATGCACACTTCCACTTTACACTCTATGTTAGTAATACCTTAGAGTATTGTACGTCTTGTTGTGCTAACTCTTTGGTTGCAGGTCCAGGTCAGGTATGATTATTTATACCTGTTATTGCTTTATCCAGTTATAGACTTGCTATCGCTTACATCAGACTTTCATCTAACCCAGAATTTTTAGTCTCTTCTTATTACCTTGGGTGCTCTTAAACGAGCAGACTAGAGACAAGTAAGGTGGTTATGCACGAGTAGCTGTCCGGAGATGAGTAGGAGGCTTCCACGTACTATATACATATAATCTCCCTGTGTTGTTGAAGGTCACTGCTTTGGGCATTAGTAGTGTACCTCTTTTATTTTCCTTTTAGAGACAGTATTTTAAAGTTGTAATAATTGGATATGAAGCTGTGTTTTGGATTCCGCAACTCTGATGGATATGGTTTAGTTTTCAGCTATGTACTGTCTCGCCTGTTTTATGTCAAGTTATATTACTATTATATTTTATTCCATGCGCTGTGAGATATTCTACAGGTTCTTGGCAAATTTCAAATCCCTTTGGCGATCGTCTCGTGCTAGTCAGGCATGGATACACCCCATTTAGGGGAAGCGTCTGATTCGTATGGGGCGGCCGTCACATTTGGTATGTGAGCCTAGGTTGTGTAGTTTAACCTAGGGAAGACATCAGGGAGAGATAGTATACACGTACATGTGATATTTTGGTTTTCAAAAACTATATATATACGCACTATTAATATATCTAAGGATGAAGTCGCACTGCACTGGCACCATTAAGGAGATGGTTAATCGTTTTCTTTTTACAGATGCACGATGAGCTGAAATACGAGAAATATGGGTTCGGGGAAAAACAATGGGAATATCCCTGATATGAGGACGATGTTCACTGCCTTCATGTGAGAGATTCTTAGGGATGCTCAGGGAGCAGCTCCTGATGCTGCTAACGGTGGTGGTGCAGTAGTGTAGGCGCCTAGAGCCGGTTCCACCAAGCTTAACAAGGATTATACTAGTCCTGATGGGAAGCAATTCCACGGAACGGAATCAGCTATGGAGGTTCAGGATTGACTTGATAGTTGTGAGTGCATCTTCAAGGATTTGGGGATCGATGTTGCAATGAAGAGAAAGTTAGCATTGCGTCAGCTTCAATGACGGGTTATGAACTGGTGGAATGCCATTAAAGCGGCTACTCCCGAAGATCAAGTTACTTGGGATCAGTTTAAGACCCGCTTCAGTGATAAGTTTACTCCAGCTGCTCAGAAATCAGAATTGTTCAGGAAGTTTTCGGAGCTTAAGCAGAATGGTAGGGCACTCTCGGGGTATATTGCTGAATTCGATACCTTATCAAAATATGGATTATCTCTTATCGATACTGTCGAGAAGAAGAACAATAAGTTTATAACTGGCCTAGATGAGTACTTGGGGAAAAGACTTATAAACCATATCGATGAGACATTCGAATATATTATGGGGAAGGCATTAAGATCGGAAAGCCTTTAGCCTAAGGCGAAGATCGAGGCTGCTACTATGTCTGCAGAGGAGCCAAAACCGCAGGCAAGCGGTGAAGGCAAGAAGAATTCCCAGAATAAGAGGAAACATAATCAGACTAAGGATGGTCAGAAAAAGAAGAATAAGAAAGATATCAAGTGCTTTAGCTGTGAAAAGAAGTGCCACTGTGTCAGTGATTGTCGAGCAAAGCCAGGGGAAAAGAAGTGCTTCAACTATGACCAAGTGGGACATTTCAAGAATAAATGTCCACAACCCCCTAAGGAGAAGTAGATCATGAAAGCATATGCTATCAACGTTGTTACTTCTTCGTCGAATGTCGCAACTGCGACGTAGGAGGGAAAATATGTCGTTATTCAAGGTATGCTTTCTTTTTATGATGTTCCTGTTCAAGTGTTGTTTGATACCAGGGCTTCCCATTCCTTCGTATCTAGTGACCTGGTAGATAGGTTGGAATTGGAACCCGATATTGTCGATAGACCTTTTGTTGTGACGAACCCGATCGGTGGTTCGACTAGTCTTTGCATGATTTATCGTAATTTGGTCTTATCGAGTCATGGATGTATGTTTGCTTGTGATTCCTTTGTTTGGGGATTTACTGGGTTTGGCATTATTTTGGGAGTCAATTGGCTCCAGAGATATGGGGTGGTGGTAGACTGTGAGGGGTCTTCGGTGACCATTAGAGCGGACGATGGGCGGAGGGTGGTATTAGGTTGCCTACCTAGTGATGAGATGATGGCTAGTTTTCTACATTCCCTCGACATCCTGTAGGATGAGTTATCAGATGTTCCTTGTAACAACCCAAATTCTGATAGACTGGTTTTTTTTTTCAAAATTCCAATCTATCAAAACTCGGATTGGTTTGCTTTAGTATCCTGTAGAAAAGACAGAGACATAAAACATGTCAGAGCTCAAATAAATATCTCACAGCGGAATGGATAAAATACAATATAATCAAAATATTGCCTTACCATATTAATAATCTAACCAATATACAAGGCTATCTATAGTGTCACATGTCTCTGCCACAAATCAAACCTGCGAGTATGTTATGAGGAGGGGGTCAGAACACAAGTTCTGGTGACTGGATTTATATTATACACTTTGGATAATATTACATATACCGTTCAATCCTAGTTTCTATTTATTAGGTTACTTTAACAACACTCAAGGCTTACACACACATCGCACCCATTTACTTCCCAATGGATTACCCTAATACAGTATATATGTAGCGACCCCCAATATTAAGGTAGATCCCATGGTACCCCACTCGCACGGTCTCCACCGTAACACCATCGAAATATACTCAGTCCCTCATCCTACGCCGTAGTAACGTACGGATAACAATATTACATTGCGCATATATAAATGTCATTACTAAACCACGTAAACGTATGGACTGCCACCCTTATTCGAAATAGGATTCATACCGGAGTAATGCCCTCAAGTCTACGATACACCACCCAGAGCCGACATGCATGTATCTAGATTGTCCACCATACGTATCTTCAATTGTAGCTCGATGCCTCAATTGCACGTCCTCTAATGTGCACCGAGTTCTATGGCAAGGCGATACAAGAACCACGAAACTCAGCCCGGAGCTTTTCTATATCTGTACAGGGTCGTCCTTCAGAGCCTCTATATACTGATATTCCTAGGGTCTGTTTACATGGTAGCTATGGCCCCACCTCGGCCCCTGCCTCAACTAGTAAAGACTACAAGAGCTAAATGACTGCCCCTAAGAAAAACAATCTAAACATCCATTTGGCGTCTTCCCTCAACCACCGTACCCCGATAGTGAAAGGTGAATGGTCTATTGGTTTTAGCTTTAGTCTTTTCACATCCCATCGGCTGCCGATGACGGGTATCCGATGATCAACTATCCTTATTGGTCGTGACCTACGCCTCCCCGTTGAGGCAACCACCGAATCACCTTGGTGTCACCGCGTCACTATATTCAGACTGCATAGCTACTTCTGTAGTCAAGGCCCACCCACTAGTAGTTACGCGTAGACCCAACCTCTGCGAGCACAGCGTAAAACGTATGCCACCGCACAGAGAACTACTAGGAGCACCTTATGTAACTCAGGAAGCGGCGTGCTTCCCCTTCCAGTCTTTTGGAGCCGTCAGAACAATCAGATGAATGTGTGCTCCCCTCGTGCTTTATAACACCAAGATGATCTACCCCGTTGGGTAGTTCACCCTTAAACGTGCGGATTGGTCCAAGCGCCTCACTTTAATATGTTGTTAAACCCTATGTCTAAACATTCTTTTACGCGCTTGCCTTACCTCATCAGGTTTCCATCTAACTTAGTTATTCCCATTCATATTGAATTCTTAATAAAGTTACCAAGTTCCTCTTGTTTATTAATTTCAGGTATATAACTTAACCCGTTTAATTTTATTTATAAGCCCACAATATGTTATTCTCTAGACACTGGTCCAGGGTCTGTAATCCACAACCCTTTCTTTATTCTGGTTTGATTTCATCATTAAAGTAACATGTTCTACTTAATATGTAATTAAGTATATCTCACTTTACATGTTTCCTATTAACATGTCATTCATTATTTATGACTAAATATAACTTATTTCATAAGTTCTCCTCATTTTTTCTCATTTAATCATAATTCCATTTTACATTGTCAATACAACTTATCGTTGTTTACTTATTAACCTAGTTCTATTAATCAAGGCCCATTAATAATTTTCTCTATCCATTTATTATAACCTATGTTATAATTTCCTCTTGTCCCTAGGATAAGCCTAAACATGTTTTTTCTTATCAACGGGTTTCAGACTTCCAAGTTTATAGATTACTTAATTTATAATTAAGTACAACTTCTTATATTTCATATATTTTCCCCCTTTTCACAACTGGCTTCTAGTTTTCCCCGTTTACTGATTACTTAATTTACAATTAAGCATTCCTTCTCTCATTTCGCTAGTTATCCCATTTCCTTAATAGTTTATTATAACCTAAGTTATAATCTTTACTTTGTCCCTTGGACAAGTCTACCTATTATACAACATTTTCATTAATGTTATTTATTTATAATAGGTGATTATCATTCCCCTTTTAAACCATCTACTATTATAAACCATCATTCTTCATTCATTATAATATATATTCCTTATTATATTTAAGGAAAATACTTCATGCACCTTATCAGTTTGATAGAAGGAATTAGTGATTTATTTTCATAACATATTCCCATCTAATTCCGTCGTAGTAAGTAATTTCTTTACTTTTCTTACTTTATTTACTGTGGCTTACTTGCAATAACATTCTCATAAATTGGTCATTTAGGGAAATACATCACTTTTCCTTCGCATCACACTAACTCAGTTCATTACATCGCTTCCTTTCTTAGTTTCTGAGTTAGACATTTAATTACCATTATTGCCATTTAAACATATCTTGATAAATACATATAAATATATATATATATACACATATAAGCACAAGACCTCTCACATTAAGCCTACACTTGTGGACGCTGGATTTACTGGGTGGGTCCAAGCAGACTTCTACCACAAGTTGACTTAACCTCATGTCTTAGCACCATTACATGTTTTTAATTTTTTTGCACTTAGACCCTCACATTAGATTTACCACTTGTGAATGCTGGATATGCCGGGCAGTTCCGGGCATACTTCCATCACAAGTGAAATCTAACCTCATGTCTAAGAGCGGTTAAATTTCTTATTCATCGTAAACCTTATATACAGTCTAGGCATGTTTATTTCTTCCAATTATCCATTATAACTTATAATTCACATGTAATTGTAACATGCCTATTATAGTTCTTCACATATAATTAATTCCTTCCTAACATGTAATTAATCAGATAATTGTTTAAAACACATAAACCAATATGTACCTTTCTCAATTCTAACAGTTAATGGCCTGGGTACATAATTTACACAAATTGACATGAAACTTAAGTAACGGTAATTACTATACAAGATTTGACAAGTTCATATCCCAACAAATTAATATTTAGCATATTAATTATTCCTACTTCGTACCCATCACTTTAGGCATTATTACATTTCTCAACATATTGCATTTCAATTATACATACAGGGGAATGGTAAATGATAACATATTCTTATCTAAACTGTATAGCTTAAATCCACTCACTTTTTTATGCTTTCCCCAATTCTGGATCTAATCCAGTTTTAGAATCCATGGTTTTTCCTTTTAATTTGATTTAAAACCTAATAACTGTGGATTGATTATTTTCATTAAAAGAGAAGGGAAAGAAAGAGTAAGAATTTGAATGGATTGGATGTAGAATTTTACCTTGCTTTTCATGATTCTGAATAATCTTTTATTAACGTCAGTCTCTTTCTTCCAGATCTGGATTCATAATTTTTCCTAGGCTAATATTTTAATTTTCAGAATAGATTTAAGGAGAGAGGGAGTAATGGCAGAGACCCAGCGTAAACGCTGAATTATAAGGTTCAGGGTTAGGTCTAAGGTCTTATTTATAGGCGTATTGGAGCAACCAGGACCCTCAGATTTGACCAAAAACCATCAGAAATGTCAAAAACTCGAAAAACCCTAATCTGCCATAGGGGGATCGACCCCCCTTGAAGGGGTCGACTCCGGGGTCGACCCCCCTTCATGTGGGTCGACCCACCTTCACGTGGGTCGACCCCCCTTGAAGGGGTCGACCCCCATGGGTCTGGAGGCCGAAAATTGACCTGGGTTGTTCCTGTTTTCTGTAATAAACTTCTGTAGCCCATAATTTCTTCATACGACATCCGTTTTACACAAACTCGGACTCTATCTGAACCAGAATTCCGAGATGAACGCAAACGTACAATCCTTTTACTTAATTCTGAATATTTATTAAGTTATTCTTATTTTATTGTCTTAAGTTAAAAATGCGGGGTGTTACATTCTCCCACCCTTCGGAAATTTCGTCCCTGAAATTTGATAAGGGTAAAATTAATTAACCCCTCGTATAATATACATCCATCATGTGTGCATCCAATTTTTGCAAACATCGTAAATAACCAAAATACATTTTCGTCCAAATTTTCCCACACTCTTACTGAGTAAGAGCGTAGTTCATCCAAAATCCTACCAACCAACTTAATTTTCCGAATTTCAGAAAAAACTAATTTTCTAAATTCGATTCCTTATGTTACAAAAAGGTGAAAAACGAAAAATTTCACATCTTCCGTTTTCTTTTATGTACCTTTTTTCCAACCGTACTTGGATTTTATGTAACTATTTATAAAGATTCCCTATTTTCCTATCCAAGCACAGCCCACATAAGAAAATTTTCTTTGTTACTAATTTTCTTTTTCATCTTATCTTGGGAATTTTTTTTCTTATCCATCTTTTCTCATAATTTTCCATTTGTGTTGCTTTACTGAATTTTCTGTTTCCTTTTCAGTTGTAACATTTCTCTTTCCTTAGCTTATTTAATCATCTGATCTTAGTTTAAATTTAAATAAGCTTCTAGTCTTTCAACTGAAACAGGAGAACAGATACCCTACACAGCTACTACTAAGGGACAAGAATCTCGAGACTATGTACCAATCAGACAGAAAAGTCCAAACTATGGGATCTACGACAAGTTTAAGTATTACCCTAACTACCCAACAATGGCAAAATAACGGAACGATCCCAACAGGAACGTAGTAACGGGTTTTACCCCTAACATGAAAATTGGCAATAGGATTTAAACACTTACTCGCCCTTTTCTATCTAGTAGTCACCACTAGTCCTAGCTGTGTACCAAAAATTATTTTAAGCAATACCCTAGGCTTTCAATGCTTACGCACTCTATGGGAACTCAATATTATTCCAAGATAATTCTCGCTATTTACTTTATAGCTTCAAAACTTTTCCCGCCTTCCCTAGGTACTAATCCTCACCTACTCCATACTCTTGTAAAACATGGTTTGGCTCTTTTTCATTTAAATTTTCTTCCAAAAATTTAAAAATGTCAAAACCTTATTTTCCTTATGAAAACTTACTTTTTCCAAACCATAAAACATGTCATAAAAAATGAAAATCACTTTTTTTTTTCAAATCACAAAAACTGGAGTAGATAAGGACAACTATTTCTCAATCGGGTTTATGACTTGTTCTTACCTATAAGGTCAGTTCAGTGTCTTACTACAAGGTGCAAACATCCACTTTATTCTTAATTCTACACTTATTTTGTCCACCCAACAAAATTATCTTGTCAAAATAATTTATCCAAAAAGGATTGTCATAAGAATAGAGATTTCAAATCTTTCTTTATTAAAAACTCTTGTATGAAATATAACAAGAAAACTAGCGAGCTATACATGCTCTATAATATGCACCTTTTTCTGAGAGAATTTTACTTTAAATAACGCTTTCGAAAGAGATCGCTATTTACAAAATATACCCCATTTTACTTCAAAACCCAATATGTACTTTTTTGCATATTTAAAACTATATCTTTTAAGTTTAAAACTTGAAAACACCATAAACCATTTTCCCAAAACTTTTATAATTTTGAGTTCTTAAAAGTAAATAATGGGGATAGACTCAAAGCGGGTTTCAAATTTTTCTAGACTTTCCTAGATACCCCCAAGGTAAATTCGCTCAACTATATATATTCCTAATCCATTTTTCTCTTTTTAACATTTTCCAATCTATAAGGTTTTCAAGCCTACTAACCCAAAATACTACTCATATGGGATTCACCTTCCTTCCATAAAAAATACATTGTACACTTTCCACCCAAATTAACTAAGGGTCTTAGATTTCTATATTCCTTTCTCTAGTGTACAAAACAAACATCCCATCTCTTACCATATTATACTCTTTCTATTTAGTGGGTTCCTCTATGGATCTAGGTATATATATGTAATATATTTATATTTTTAAAAATACAAATACGTTCACTCACTATTTATATAGGAATCTTAAACCTAAGCTCTGATACCAGATGTAACAACCCAAATTCCGACAGACCGAATTTTTTTCAAAATTCCAATCTATCGAAACTCGGATTGGTTTGCTCTGGTATCCTGCAGAAAAGACAAAGACATAAAACATGTCAAAGCTAAGAAAAATATCTCACACCGGAATAGATATAATATAATATAATCAAAATATAGCCTTGCCATATTAATAACACTGTCTAATCAGTATCCAAGGCTATCTATAGTGTCACATGCCTCTGCCACAAATCTAATCTACGAGTATGTTATAAGGAGGGGTCAGAACACAAGTTCTGGTGGCTGGATTTAAATTATACACTTTGGATAATCTTACATATACCATTCAATCCTATTTTATTATTTATTAGGTTACTTGGGTTAACAACACTCAAGGCTTACACACACGTCGCACCCATTTACTTCCCAGTGGATTAACCTAATATAGTATATTTATAGCGACCCCCAATATAAAGGTAGACCCCATTGTACTCCACTCGCACGGTATCCACCGTAACACCATCGAAATATACGCAGTCCCTCATTCTATGCCGTAGTAACATACGGATAACAATATTACATTCCTCATATATCTGTCATTACTATACCACGTAAACGTACGGACTGCCACCCTTATTCGAATCAGGATCTAATGCCCTCAGGTCTACGATACACCACCCAGATCCGACATGCATGTATCTAGACTGTACACCATATGTATCTTCAATTGTAGCTCGATGCCTCAATTGCACGTCCTCTAATGTGCACCGAGTTCCATGGCAGGGCGATACAAGAACCAAGGAACTCGATCGGGAGCTTTTCCATATCTGTACAGGCCCGTCCTTAAGAGCCTCTATATACAGATATTCCTAGGGTCTGTTTTCACGGTGGCTGTGGCCCCACCTCGGCCCCTGGCTTAACTAGTAAAGACTACAAGAGCTAAACGACTGCCCCTAAAAAAACAATCTAAACATCCATTTTGCATCTTCCCTCAACCATCATACCCCGATGGTGAAAGGTGAATAGTCTATTGGTTTTTGCTCTAATCTTTTCGCCTCCCACTGGCTGTAGATGACGGGTATCCGACGATCTACTATCCCTATTGGCCGTGACCCTTTGCCTCCTCATTGAAGCAATTGCAGAATCACCCTGGTGTCACCGCGTCGCAGCATTCTGACTACATAGCTATTTCTGCAGTCAAGGCCCACCCACCTAGTGGTTACGCGCAGACCCAACCTCTGCGAGCACAGCGTAAAACGTATGCCACCGCACAGAGAACTACTAGGAGCACCTTATGTAACTCAAGAAGCGGCGTGCTTCCCCTTCCAGTCCTTTGGAGCCGTCAGAACAATCAGATGAATGTGCGCTCCCCTCGTGCCTTATAACACCACGAATGATCTACCCCGTTGGGTTGTTCACCCTCAAATGTGCGGACTGGTCCAAGCGCTTCACTTTAATATGTTGTTAAACCCTATGTCTAAACATTCTTTTACGCACTTGCCTTACCTCATCAGGTTTCCGTCTAACATTGTTATTCCCATTCATATTGAATTCTTAATCAAGTTACCAAGTTCCTCTTGCTTATTAATTTCAATTATATAACTTAACCCGTTTAAGTTTATTTATAAGCCCACAACATGTTATTCTCTAGATCATGGTCCTGGGTCTGTAATCCACAACCCTTTCTTTATTCTGGTTTGATTTCATCATTACAATAACATATTCTACTTAATATGTAATTAAGATATCCCACTTCACATGTTTCCTGTTAGCATGTCAGTCATTATTTATGATTAAATATAACTTATTTCATCAATTTTCCTCATTCTTTCTCATTTAATCATAATTCTATGTTACATTGTCAGTACAACTTATCGTTGTTTACTTATTAACTTAGTTCTATTAACTAAGACCCATTAATAAGTTTCTCTATCCATTTATTATAACCTATGTTATAATTTCCTCTTGTCCCTAGGACAAGCATAAACATGTTTTTCTTATCAGCGGGTTTCAGACTTCTAAGTTTACAAATACTTAATTTATAATTAAGTACAACTTCTTATATTTCATATATTTTCCCCTTTTCTCAGCTAGCTTCTAATTTTCCCCGTTTACTGATTACTTAATTTACAATTAGGTGTCCCTTCTCTCATTTCGCCAGTTATCCCATTTCCTTAATGGTTTATTATAACCTAAGTTATAATCTTTTTGAAAGGCAAAGTAATGTATATTATTCACAACAAAATATTATAAATGTTCTTATATTATAGCAAAACCAAAAAAAGAAACTATACAAGCTACCAGATGCCACAATAATGAGAAAATAATAATAACAGAAGGACAATATGCATAGAAAAAAACTCATTACTTCCTATCTAAGTAGCTACAGCAACAACAGTACCAAATTAACTCATCAAAAACTGCTACTCTGGTTTCTGGAGAATACACAAGATCTCTCTACGAATCAACACGTATAGTTCATTTGAATTCTTAGCAACTTGCCCAAAGAATCTTCTATTCCTCTCGTTCCAAACTTAATAGATGAACACTTTAAGAACCTTCAACAAACACTTTAAGTACCTAAGTTGTAATCTTTACTTTTTCCCTTGGACAAGTCTACCTATTATACAACATTTTCATTAATGTTATTTATTTATAATAGGTGATTATCATTCCCCTTTTAAACCGTTTATTGTTGTAAACCATCATTCTTCATTTATTGTAATATATATTCCTTATTATATTTAAGGAAAATACTTTATGCACCTTATCAGTTTGATAGAAGGAATCAGTGATTTATTTTCATAACGTATTCCCATCTAATTCCGTGGTAGCAAGTAATTTCTTTACTTTTCTTACTTTATTTACTATGGCTTACTTGCAACAACGTTCTCAGAAATAGGTCATTTAGGGAAATACATCACTTTTCCTTCGCATCACACTAGCTCAGTTTATTACATCGCTTCCTTTCTTAGTTTCTGATTTAGACATTTAATTACCATTACTGCCATTTATATGTATCTTGTTATATACATATATTTATATTTAAGCACTAGACCTCTCACATTATGCCTACACTTGTGGACGTTGGATTTGTCGGGCGGTTCCGGGCAGACTTCTACTGCAAGTTGACTAACCTCGTGTCTTAGCACCATTACATATTTTTTTATTTATTTACACTTAGACCCCTCACATTAGATTTACCACTTGTGAATGTTGACGGGCGGTTCCGGGCAGACTTCTATCACAAGTGAAATCTAACCTCGTGTATAAGAGCGGTTAAATTTCTTATTCATTGTAAACCTTCTATATAGTCCAGGCCTGTTCATTTCTTCCAATTATCCATTATAACTTATAATTCACATGTAATTGTATCATGCTTATTGTAATTCTTCACATATAATCAATTCCTTCCTAATATGTAATTAATTAGATAATTGTTTAAAACACATAAACCAATATGTACCTTTCTCAATTCTTACAGTTAATGGCCTAGGTACATAATTTACACAAATTGACATGAAATTTAAGTAATGGTAATTACTGTACAAGATTTGACAAGTTTATATCCCAACAAATTAGTATTTAGCATATTAATTATTCCTACTTCATACCCATCACTTTAGGAATTATTAACATATTTTACATTTCTCAACATATTGCATTTCAATTATACATATAGGGGAATGGTAAACAATAACATATTCTTATCTAAACTATATAGCTTAAATCCACTCACCTTTTTATGCTTTCTGCAATTCTGGATCTGATCCAGTATTAGCATCCACGGTTTTTCCTTCTAGTTTGATTTAAAACCTAATAACCGTGGATTTATTATTTTCATTAAATGAGAAGGGAAAGAAGTAAAAATTTGAATGGGTTGGCTCTAGAACTTTACCTTGCTTTTCATGATTCTGAATAATCTTTTATTAACGTTAATCTCTTTCTTCCAAATTTGGATTCATAATTTTTCCTAGGCTAATATTTTAATTTTCATAATAGATTTTAGGTAATGGCATAGTTCCAGCGTAGCCGCTGAATTATGAGGTTTAGGGTTAGGTCTACGGTCTTATTTATAGGTGTATTGGATCAACCGGGACCCTCAGATTTAACCGAAAACCATCAGAAACGTCAAAAACTTGGAAAACCCTAATATGCCAAAATCTGTCGTTGGGGGGCTGACCCCCCTTCATGTAGGTCGAACCACCTTCATGTGGGTCGACCCCCCTTGAAGTGGTCGACCCCCATGTGTCCGGAGGCTGAAAATTGACCTGGAATGTTCCTGTTTTCTCTAACAAATTCCTGCATCCTATAACTTCTTCATACGACTTCTGTTTTACGCAAACTCGGACTCTATCTGAACCAGAATTCCGAGACGAACGCAATGATACAATCCGTTTTACTTAATTCTAAATATTTAATTATTCTTATTTTATTTTCCTAAGTTAAAATTGCGGGTGTTACATGCCTATTGCTGGCGAGTATCCGGACATCTTCGAGGAAGTGACCGGACTTCCACCACATCGAGAGATTGAGTTTGGATTGATTTAGTGAAAGATGCCAGACCTATAGTGATGCCACTTCGTCGTATGGCGCCAAGGGAGCAGCGAGAGCTCGAGGTGCAAGTGCGCGATCTTTTGAAGAAGGGATTTATCCGAAGGAGTGTTTCCGAGTGGGGAGCACCAGTTGTATTTGCCACTAAGGCCGATGGTTCCCTTCGCTTATGTGCAGACTACCGCGAGCTGAACAAGGTGACTAGGAAGAATAAGTATCCTCTTTCATGGATAGATGATTTGTTTGATCAATCAAATGAAATAAGAGTGTTCTCCCAGTTGGATCTCACGACAGGATTTCATCAACTCCGAGTAGCAGCTGAGAGTATATCTAAAACGACATTTCGGATGCCTTCTGGATTCTATGAGTGGTTGGTCATGCCATTTGGGCTGACCAATGCACCAGCATATTTTATGGATCTGATGAATAGGGTCTTCAGGGATAAATTAAATAAGTTTGTTCTTGTGTTCGTAGACGATATCTTGGTTTACTCGAGGACAGAGGAAGAACACAAGGAACATTTGAGGATAATGATGAAGGTGTTGAGGGAACACCAATTGAAAGAAAAAATTTCTAAGTGTCACTTATGGAGGAGGGAAGCGAGATTTCGGCCATGTTGTTTCAGAGAATGGTATTGCGTGGATCTTGCGATGGTGGCTACGGTGCAAGATTGGTCTACACCCAAGAATGCAATAGACGTAAGAAGTTTCTTGGGGTTAGCTGGATATTATCGTAAGTTTATCCAAGACCTCTCCAAGATAGCGACGCCATTAACTTAGTTGACTAAGAAGAATCAAGCTTTTGTTTGGGATGAAAGGTGTGAGAATGCATTTAAGAGTCTAAAGGAGAAGTTAACGTGCGCACCAGTGTTAGTTATTCCAAAGGGGAACGAAGAGATGACAGTATACACAGATGCTTGTGGTACTGGACTAGGTGTTGTACTGATGCAAGGAGGTAGGGTTGTAGCTTATGCTAGTCGGCAACTGAAACTGCATGAGAAAAGATATCCTACCCATGATTTGGAATTGGTAGTGATCGTATTTGCATTAAAGACGTGGAGACATTATCTCTTGGGAGAAAGATTCGAGTTGTTTACTGATCATAAGTCATTAAAGTATCTTTTCTCTCAGAAGGATTTAAATCTTCGTCAGCGGAGATGGTTAGAGTTCTTGGCTTTGTATGATTTCAATATCGCATACACACCCAGGAAGGGCAATGCGGTATCTAATGCATTAAGTAGGAGACATGCCAAATTGGAGGCCATGTTTCTGGAATGGAAGCAACTGGAGTATATCACGGGATATGATTTCAGACCTAAGTGTGAATTGGATCCAGAGATGTTAGCAAGTTTGACGATCAGACCGACTTTGATTGAGCGGATTGGTTCCAGTCAGAGGGACGATCCTAATCTATTGGAAATCATCTCTAAGGTAGAAACGGGTATCGACGGCGAGAGAATGAACAAGTATGGATTTGATCGAGAGAGATGGCTTCGAAAGAATGGGAGACTAGTTGTACCCAATGTAAATGGATTGAGAGATGAAGTGCTTAAGAGTAGGACGGTCAATTTCCTACACGACCCGTGACCCGACCCGAAATCTGCATGGAAATTAGCAGGTTAACCCGACCCATTTAGTTAGCGGGTCATTTGCGAGTCAACCCGAATTTGACCCGTTTATAAACGGGTGGGTTTAGGGTTGACCCGCTAACCCGATTTTGACTCGCCAAACCTGATTATAGATGTATCTTTTCCACGCTATTAGTCTTTTAGGTTTGTTTTTAGTGTTAGTCTTTTATGCATATAGTAATTAGTATGCTCATATATGTAAGCAAATATATTTTACTACTTTATTCTTGTATATTGTTAGTTATATTTTACTTATAACAATTGTATCTCTTCCAAATTGTTAGCCTTTAATTTATGCAGTATAGTCATACATACTTATGTATGAAGAATGATTTTTGAATATGGTGATTTCATGCTTTATATTTGTGATGCCTGTTGGTGACTTTGCAACTTGTTGCATGTTGGTGATTATATAATAGTGTGCTTGTTGGTGATTTGGTTCTTTTGCTGTTTACATTAGTGGGCAATATTTACCAATGGGTCAAATGGGTAAACCCAACCCAACACGACACCACACGACCCATTTAGTTAAACGGGTTACACGGGTCGGGTCAGGTCAACCCGTTTATAAACGGGTCAGGTTAGGGTTAGGAAAAAATGACCCGTTTAATAAACGGGTTGGCCTGACCCATTTATAAATCAACCCGAACCCGACTTGACCCGACCCGAACCCGACCCGACACGACCCATTGACAACCCTACTTAAGAGTGTCATCACTCGAAACTGATTATACATCCCGGTGGTAACAAAATGTATCGAGACATGAAGCATACCTACTACTGGGAAGGGATGAAGATAAACGTTGGGAAGTTTATATCCAATTGTGTGACGGCCCGCCCCGCACTAGCCGACATTTCTTCCGAAAGTACGCTATACACATGCCCGACTAGCACGGAACGACCGCCAAAGAAAGGAAAGAAGAGAATGAACTAATCAAGAACCTACAGAATGTCTCACAGCGCAAGGAATAAAATATAATAACAACATACTTAACATAAAACAGGTGTGACAGTGCATAAGCTGAAACTAAACATCATAGCGGCGGAAAATCAAAATACACCTTATGTTCCATATCATCATTATTACAACCTTAAAACTATCTCTAAAGCAAAAGAAAGGAAAGGTACACTACTAATGCCCAAAGTAGTGACCAGCAGTGACACAGGGAGAATATCTATATGTATATATCATACGTGGAAGCCTCCTGCTCGTCTCCGGTACAACTACTCATGCTTCACCAACTAACCTGTCTCTAGTCTGCTCGTGAGAGCACCCAGAGAAATAAGAAGAGACATAAAATCTAGGTCAGACAAAAGTTTGGTATGAGCGATAAGCAAAAAAAGGAACGATAACAGGTATGCTAAACCATACCTGAACTTGGACCTGCAACCAAAGAGTTAGCACTACATATTGTACAATACTCTAAGGTGCCACTAACATATGGTGTAAAGAATATAGGGGTGGGGGTGTGCATGTCATAGTGATGGCAAACAAATCAAACATAGCAACCATCCTCACATCTCTCACTCAGTGCGTAAAACATACGATATCCACCACTTTGATCACTAGACCCATCGAGGAAATGACGGAGTTCGACTTGTACAACTACTGCTACCACTAAGCTTATCCCATGGGATCATGACCAAACCTTTTCAGATGACCCCACTTCATTGGTCTATAGCCCACTAGTTGTACCTAGGCCACTGTGGCCCTGAATCCGTTCACGTACCTCCCATACATAGTGATCCAAAGTCATAGACATCGATGACCCCTTAGCACACGTCCCGCAGCAAAGCCTAACTCATGAAGTCGACTCGTTGGTTCCCATCTGGATCCTGAGTTCTACTTCTCATTTGGGCTACCTTTGCATCTCGGGTTTTGGTCTTCTCCGGATCGGTCTTCATTTGGTTCGCAACCAACTTCTGAGTTTGGTTCGTGGTCATCATCCTCTTTCGGATCGGTTCGAGCCACCGGCATCGGATCAGGTCGTGGTCATCAACATCGGATCGGGTCGGGCTCCATCCAAGTTGGTTCGGTTCGTGATAACCACCATGCTTCAGATCAGTTCACCCATGCCTCCTTCGGTTCGGATCGTGAGCACCCACTGGGTTCGGGTCGCGCATGCTCCAAAGCATCAGGTCGTGGCGCTACATCGGTTCGGGTCGTGGATCTCCCTTCGGATCGTGATGGTTCGGATCATGGCCAAGCTCCAGGTCAGTTTATGACTTCAACTCCAGGTCATGAGCACCATTCGTGAGTGGTTCGGCTCGGAGGAGTGGCTCGTGGCACATGGGGGCGATCTGATCCGGGTCCTGTACAATTTCCTGCACTTCTTTCCAGCGACTGTTTTACGCCATTCGACGGCAGTTTCGACCAATCTAACACATCTAGGCAATCACAAAGCATACAATACAGTCATAGCAACATGTATAATCATTCACAACACCAAAACAATAATTTGATAGGTTAAAATGGATCAAACATAGCCAAAACCCCACATTTTCCCTTAAGCATGTTTAACAACAACTAACAGTAAGATTAACAAAACTTAACCAAATCATCCAAATTGTATAACAGAGGTCTAAAACAATATTTCAAAATTTATAAATATTTTTCCAGAATTTTAACATGAATAAATTCGCTAATTAACACTAATCACCCTAAATAACTGTAATTAGTGTCAAAACAATGCTAATCACTCACCTTTGCCACAAATAAAGTACCAAATCTGAAATTATCCTCTGTTTGGCGCTGTCCTCAAGGCTACACAGCAGCTCTACCCTTGATTTGGTGTTAATTTGCCTTGATTTGACGTTGCTAAGCATAATCCTTGATTAGAAGATGATTTGGAGGCGTTTTAAAGGTTGGAGGCCATTACTAGGGTCCCAAGAATGAAAGCAGCGGCTGAAAAAGTGTCTAAAGAAATGTTTTCTAACCCTAATCAGCCCTTATATACCCCTAATCCCGAAATACCCTAATGGGCCTAGCTGTTAATCACCCGGTTAGCCCAATTAAGCTGTTTTTCACCATCTGAAACTTGTTTCAGCCATATCTCCCAAACATTTAGTCCGTTTGGCTAATTTGACCACTCTACGGAATTGTAAACCATCATCTGGATCCAATGGAAGTTGTTTCAGGTCAAAATTCCTTTCCAGTCAAAAGTTATGGCTGAAACAAAATCAACTAGGGGCAAAAATCATGAACATGGGAAATGACCTCAATAGTCGTCTCCCAAAGTTACATGACCATACGACTTCGCATGTGAAAGAAAGAAATATTCTACGATCCTTCGATGCGTAGAATGCGGGCCGTTACACTCCCCCCCCCCCCTTAAGAAATTTCATCCCCGAAATTCCTTAATCCAAAACATAGAAAGGATCCTGCATGCCTACCAATCATATACAACAGTCAAACATGCAAAACAAATAAAACAAACCTATCCTAGCATGCAGAAAGACTAAATCGAAACTGAAATCTTACCAGGTGAAGAGTACTGGATACGTCTTCCTAATGCTCTCGTCTGTCTCCTAAGTACAGTCATTATCATTCTCGCCCCACTGAACTTTGACTAGATTCACCTCTTTCCTTCGAAGTTGCTTCGTACCGTTCCCAACAATACGCATAGGCTTGCGGTTCCCAAACGTCTCGGGTTCAGCTTCGATATCATCCAACTGATCAGGTGAAATAGTCACATCTGGGTCGTGTACGAACTTCCTTAACTAGGAAACATGAAACACGTTGTGAACTCCTGCATCTTGTCTGGTAATTCAACTTTATATGCCAAATTCCCAATTTTCTCAAGAACTGGGAATGGACCAACAAATCTTGGTGCTAACTTGCCTCTCCTGCCAAATCATATCACACTCTTCAACGAAGAAATCTTGACAAACACCAAGTCGCCAATGGAGAACTTTAATTCTCTTCTTCTCTTATAGGCATAACTCTTCTGCCTATCCTGGGCAGCCTTCAGTTGCTGTTGGACAACCTTAATTTTAGATGAAGTTTCTCTTATCACATCTGATCCAAGCACAAACTTCTCACCAGTTTCTAACCAACATGAAGGTGAGTTGCACGGTCTTCTGTACAAAGCTTCAAATGGAGCCATACCAATACTGGATTGATAACTATTATTATATGCAAACTCTACTAGATGCAAATGATCATCCCATGATCCACCAAAATCCAATACACAAGCTCTCAAGAGATCTTCTAATATACGATTCACCCTCTATGTCTGACCATCGGTTTGAGGATGATACGCGGTACTGAGATGTAATTCTGATCCTAACGCCTCTTGTAAGCTCTTCCACAATCCACTAGTGAACAACGGATCTCGGCCACTCACAATGCCTTTGGGTATTCCATGAAATCTCACTACCCACTTTACATATAGTTCAGCTAACTTAGCTACCGTTTTATTCGACTCGACGGGTACAAATCCTGCACTTTTGGTCAATCGGTCCACAATCACCCAGATGCTATCATGGCCTGGTCTAGTCCTTGGTAATCCATCAATGAAATCCATCGAGACTTGTTCCCATTTCCATTCTGGAATTTCTAACGGTTGTAACAAACCACTAGTCTTTTTTTGCTCAGCTTTAACCAGCTGGCAATTCATGCATTTGGATATAAACTTCCCAATGTCTCTTTTCATCCCTTCCCAATAGTAGGTCTGCTTCATGTCTCGATACATCTTGTTACCACCGGGGTGTATAGTCAGTTTTTAGTGATGAGATTCTCTAAGCACTTCATCTCTCAATCCATTGACATTGGGTACAACTAGTCTTCCATTCTTCCTAAGCCATCCGTCTTGATCAAGCCCATACTTGCTCATCTCTTCGTCAATTCTCATCTCTAACTTTAAGATGATTTCCAATAGGTTAGGATCGTTCCTCTGACTGGAACCAATCCGCTCAATCAAAGTGGGTCTGATCGTCAAACTTGCTAACATTTCTGGATCCAATTCGCACTTTGGTCTGAAATCATACCCCGCAATGTACTCCAGTTGCTTCCATTCTAGAAACATAGCCCCTAAACTGGCATGTCTTCAACTCAATGCATCAGCTACCGCATTGCCCTTTCCCGGTGTGTCTGCGATATCGAAATCATAGGAAGCCAAGAATTCTAACCATCTTTGTTGTCGGAGATTTAGATCCTTCTGAGAGAAAAGATACTTTAATGACTTATGATCAGTAAACAACTCGAATCTTTCTCCCAAGAGATAATGTCTCCACATTTTCAATGCGAATACGATCGCTGCTAATTCCAAATCATGGGTAGGGTATCTTCTCTCATGCGGTTTCAATTGTCGACCTGTATAAGCTACAGCCCTGCCTCCTTGCATCAATACAACACCTAGTCCGGTACCACATGCATCTGTGTATACCGTCATCTCTTCATTCCCCTTAGGAATGACTAACACTGGTGCACATGTCAACTTTTCCTTTAGACTCTTGAATGCATTCTTGCACTTTTTGTCCCAGACGAAAGCTTGATTATTCTTGGTCAACTGAGTCAACGGTGCTGCTATCTAGGAGAAGTCTTGGATAAACTTACGATAATATCTAGCTAACCCCAAGAAACTTCTTATGTCCGTTGCATTCTTGGGCGTAGACCAATCTTGTACCGTAGCCACCTTCGCAAGGTCCACGGCGATACCGTTTTCTGAAACAACATGGCCCAAGAATCTCAATTCCCTTCTCCAGAAGTGACACTTAGAAAACTTTACTTTCAATTGGTGTTTTCTCAACACCTCCATCATTGTCCTCAAATGTTCCTTGTGTTCTTCCTCTGTCCTTGAATAAAAAAGTATGTCGTCCACGAACAAAAGAACAAACTTATTCAACTAATCTCTGAATACCCTATTCATAAGATCCACAAAATATGCTGGCGCATTGTCAACCCGAATGGCATGACCAACCACTCATAAAATCCAGATGGCGTCCGAAATGCCATTTTATCCATACTCTCAGCTTCCACTCTAAGCTGATGAAAACCTGTCACGAGATCCAACTGGAAGTACACTCTCGCGCCACTCAACTGATCAAACAAATCATCTATCCGTGGTAGAGGATACTTATTCTTCCTCGTCACCTTATTCAGCTCGCGGTAGTCTACACACAATCGAAGGGAACCAACTGCCTTGGTAGCAAACACAAATGGTGCTCCCCAATCAGAAACACTTCTTCTGATAAATCCCTTCTTCAAAAGATCGCTTACTTGCACCCCGAGCTCTCGCTGCTCCCTTGGCGCCATACGACGAAGTGGCATCACTATAGGTATGGCATCTTTCACCAAATCAATACATAACTCAATCTCTCTGTGTGGTGGAAGTCCGGTCACTTCCTCGAAGATGTCCGGATACTGGCCAACCACGGGCAAACCTGACAACTCATCATGCGGGATGTCGAGGGAATTTAGAAAACTAGCCATTACCCCATCACTGGGTAGACCACCAAACACTACCCTTCACCCATCATCCGCTCTAGCTGTCACTAAAAAGCGCTCACAGTCTACCACCACCCCGTATCTTTGGAGCCAATCGACTCCCAAAATAATGCCAAACCCAGTAAAGCCCAAAACAAAGCAATCACAAACAAACATGCATCCATGACTCGATAAGACCACATTACGACAAATCATGCTAAGTCTAGTCGAACCACCAATCGGGTTCGTCACTACTAAAGGTCTATCGATAATCTCGGGCTCCAATCCCAACCTATCTACCAGGTCACTAGATATGAAGGAACTGGAAGCTCCGGTATTAAACAAAACTCTAACAGGAACATCATAAACAGAAAGCATACCTTGAATAACGACATTATTTCCCTTCTCCGCCGCAATTGGGGCATTCGACGAAGAAGGAATAGCATTAAGGGCATATGCTTTCACCATCTGCTTTTCTTTAGGGGGTTGCGGACGCTTGTCCTTGTGATGTCCCACTTGGCCACAGTTGAAGCACTTCCTATCCGCTGGCTTGGCCTGACATTCTTTGGTATAGTGGCCCTTCTTACCACAGCTGAAGCACTCAACATCTTTCTTATTCTTTTTCTTCTGGCCATCCTTGGTCTGATCTGCTTTCTCTTATTCTGAGAACCATTCTTGCCTCCACCGCATGCTTGCGGCTTTGGCTCCTCTAGAGATGCAACCTCAGTCTTCGACTTAGGGTAAAGACTCTCTGACCTCAACGCTTTCCCCGCAATCGATTCAAACGTCTCATCGATGTGGTTAATAAGCCTTTCCCCCAAGTACTGATCCAAATCAGTTATGAACTTCTCGTTCTTCTTCTCAGTAGTATCTATTAGGGATAACCCATATTTCGACAAACTGTCGAATTCGGAAATATACTCCGAGACAGCTCTGCTATTCTGCTTAAGTTCCAAAAATTTCTTAAACAGCACTAACTTCTGAGCAGCTGGAATGAACTTATCGCCAAAGCGAACCTTAAACTGATCCCAAGTAATCTGATCCTCGGGAGTAGCTGCCTTTATAGCATTCCACCAATTCATTGCCCGTCCTTCCAGCTGATGGGATGCTAGCTTTCTTTTCATTGCATCCTCGATACCCAAGTCTTCGAAGATACGCTCGTAGCTTTCCAACCAATCCTGAACATCTGTAGCCGTCTCCGTTCCGTGGACCGGCTTTCCACCAAGACTAGTGTAATCCTTGCATAGCTTGGCAAAATTGGCTCTAGGCGCCTGCACCACTGCACCACCACCATTAGCAGTATTAGGGACTGCCCTCTGAACGTCCCTAAGCATCTGTCTCATGAAGTCGGTGAACATAGCCCTTATGTCAGGAGCATTCCCATTGTTGGCTCCTCTACCAGCACCCCTCGTATATCGGCTCATCGTTCAATCTATAAAGAGAAACGATTAACCATCCTCTTTGTGGTGTCAGTGCAGTGCGACTTCATCCTTAGCTATACTAATAGTATATAACCTTTGAAAACCAAAATAATCACAAATACGCGCTCTCATATACGTATTATCTCTCCCTGGTGTCTTTCCCTAGGTTAACTACTCAACTTAGAGCTATGATACCAAGTGTGACGACCCGCCCCGCACCAGCCGGCATTTCCTCCGAAAGTGCGATGTACACATGCCCGACAAGCACAGAATGATCGCCAAAGAAAGGAAAGAAGAGAATGAACTAATCAAGAACCTGTAGAATGTATCACAGCGCAAGGAATAAAATATAATAACAACATACTTGACATAAAACAGGTGAGACAGTGCATAAGCTGAAACTAAACATCATAGCACCGGAAAATCCATATACACCTTATGTTCCATATCATCGTTATTACAACCTTAAAACTATCTCTAAAGCAAAAGAAAGGAAAGGTACACTACTAATGCCCAAAGTAGTGACCAGCAGCGACACAGGGAGAATATCTATATGTATATATCATACGTGGAAGCCTCCTGCCCGTCTCCGGTACAGCCACTCGTGCTTCACCAGCTAACATGTCTCTAGTCTGCTCGTGAGAGCTATAGGTCAGACAAAAGTCTGGTATGAGCGATAAGTAGCAAAACGGAACAATAACAGGTATACTAAACCATACCTGAACCTGAACCTGCAACCAAAGAGTTAGCACTACATACTGTACAATACTCTAAGGTGCCACTAACATATGGTGTAAAGAATACGGGGGTAGGGGTGTGCATGTCATAGTAATGGCAAATAAATCAAACATAGCAACCATCCTCACATCTCTCACTCAGTGCGTAAAGCATACGATATCCACCACTTTGATCACTAGACCCATCGAGGAAATGACGGAGTTCAACTTGTACAACTACTGCTACCACCAAGATTATCCCATTGGATCATGACCAAAACTTTTCAAATGACCCCACTTCATTGGTCTATAGCCCACTAGTCGTACCTAGGCCATTGTAGCCTTGAATCCGTTCACGTACCTCCCATACATAGTGATCCAAAGTCATAGACATCGACGACCCCTTAGCACACGTCCCGCAGCAAAGCCCAACTCATGAAGTCGACTCGTTGGTTCCCATCTGGATCCTGAGTTCTACTTCTCATTTGGGCTGCCTTTGCATCTCGGGTTTTGGTCTTCTCCGGATCGGTATTCATTTGGTTCGCAACCCATGCCTCGCGTTCAAAACTTCAGAGTTTGGTTCGTGGTCATCATCCTCTTTGGATCGGTTCGAGCCACCTACATCGGATCGGGTCGTGGTCATCAACATCGGATCGGGTCGGTCTCCATCCAAGCTGGTTCGGTTCGTGATAACCACCATGCTTCAGATCAGTTCACCCATGCCTCCTTTGGTTCGGATCGTGAGCACCCACTGGGTTTGGGTCGCGCATGCTCCAAAGCATCAGGTTGTGGCGCTACATCGGTTCAGGTCGTGCTCTCCCTTCGGATTGTGATGGTTCGGATCGTGGCCAAGCTCCGGGTCAGTTTATGACTTCAACTCCAGGTCGTGAGCACCATTCGGGAGTGGTTCGGTTCGGAGGAGCGGCTCGTGGCACATGGGGGCGATCTGATCCGGGTCATGTACAATTTCCTGCACTTCTTTCCAGCGACTGTTTTACGCCATTCGACGGCGTTTTCGACTAATCTAACACTTCTAAGCAATCACAAAGCATACCATACAGCCATAGCAACATGTATAATCATTCACAACACCAAAACAATAATTTGATAGGTTAAAATGGATCAAACATAGCCAGGACCCCATATTTTCCCTTAAGCATGTTTAACAACAACTAACAGTAGGATTAACAAAACTTAACCAAATCAGTCTGTCGAACAGAGGTCTAAAAATAATATTTCGAAATTTATAAATATTTTTCCAGAATTTTAACATGAATAAATTTGCTAATTAACACTAGTCACCTTAATTAACTGTAATTAGTGTCAAAACAATGTTAATCACTCACCTTTGCCACAAATAAAGTACTAAATCTAAAATTATCCTCTGTTTGGTGCTGTCCTCAAGGCTACACAGCAGCTCTACCCTTGATTTGGTGTTAATTTGCCTTGATTTGACGTTGCTAAGCTTAATCCTTGATTAGAAGATGATTTGGAGGCGTTTTAGAGGTTGGAGGCCATTACTAGGGTTCCAAGAATGAAAGCGACGGCTGAAAAAGTGTCTAAAGAAATGTTTTCTAACCCTAATCAGCCCCTATATACCCCTAATCCCGAAATACCCCCAACGGGCCTAGCTGTTAATCACCCGGTTAAGCCCAATTAAGCCGTTTTCACCATTTGAAACTTGTTTCAGCCATATCTCCCAAACGGTGAGTCCGTTTGGCAAATGTGACCACTCTACGGGATTGTAAACCATCATCTGCATCCAATGGAAGTGGTTTCAGGCCAAAATTCCTTCCCAGTCAAAAGTTATGGCCGAAATAAGTTCAACTAGGGGCAAAATGGTTATTTAAAAATCGACAAAAATCATGAACACGGGAAATGACCTCAATAGTCGTCTCCCAAAGTTGCATGACCATACGACTTCGCATGTGAAAGAAATAAATATTTTATGATTCTTTGATGCGTAGAATGCGGGTCGTTACTAAGTGCATGAATTGTCAGTAAGTTAAAGTCGAGTAAAAGAATGTTAGTGGTATGTTACGACCATTGGAAATTCCCGAATTGAAATGGGAACAAGTTTCAGTGGATTTCATTGATGGTTTACCAAGGACTAGATCGGGTCACGACAGTATTTGGGTGATTGTGGATCGATTGACCAAAAGTGCAAGGTTTATACTGGTCAAGTCGAATAGAACGACAGCTAAGTTAGCGGAACTATATATGAAGTGGGTAGTGAGATTTCATGGGGTACCTAAAGGTACTATGAGTGACCGAGATCCATTATTTACTAGTGGATTTTAGAAGAGCTTACAACAGGCATTAGGGTCAGAATTACATCTTAGTACCGCGTACCATCCTCAAACCGATGGTCAAACAGAGAGGGTGAATCATGTATTAGAGGATCTCTTGAGAGCTTGTATATTGGATTTTGGAGGGTCATGGGATGACCATTTGCATTTGGTTGAGTTCACATATAATAATAGTTATCAATCCAGTATTGGTATGGCTCCATTTGAAGCTTTGTACAGAAGATCGTGCAACTCACCATCAAACCGTTGGGAAATTTGTGCTTGGGCCAGATGTAATAAGAGAAACTTCGGATAACATCAAGGTTATTCAATTGAGAATGAAGGCTGCTCAAGATAGGCAGAAGAGTTATGCTGATAAAAGGTGAAGAGATTTGAAATTCTCTGTTGGCTACTTAGTATTCATCAAGATTTATCCATTGAAGAGTGTGATTCGATTTGGCATGAGAGGTAAATTGGCACCAAGGTTTATTGGTCTATTTCCAGTTCTTGAACGAGTTGGGAATTTAGCGTATAAAGTTGAATTGCCTAACAAGATGGTGGGAGTTCACAACATATTTCATGTTTCTCAGTTAAAGAAGTTCGTGCACGACCCTAATATGACTATTTCACCAGATCAGTTAGATGATATCGAGGTAGAACCCAAGGGAGTTGGGAACCGCAGATCAATTCGTATTGTCAAGTACGATACGAAGCAACTTCAGAGGAAGACAGTGAAACTAGTTAAAGTCCAGTGGGGTGATAATGAGAATGACTGTACTTGGGAAACAGAGGAGAACATAAGAAGTCGTATCCATAACTCTTTGCCTGGTAAGATTTTAATCGCGATATGGTTATTTCCTTGTTCGTAAACTGCATGCTGGGATAGGCTTATTGTGTTTATTATGTATGATTGATTGTTTGTAAATGGTTGATAGGTATGCGGGACATCATTTTTTGTTTTTCTTAGTTAAGGAATTTCGGGGGCGAAATTTCTTAAGCGGGCAGAGTGTAACGACCCGCATTCTACATATCAGAGGATCGTAGAATATTTATTTCATTTTCATACGAAGTCGTATGGTCGTGTAACTTTGGGAAACGACTATTGGGGTCATTTCCCACATTCACGATTTTTACCAAATGACCATTTTACCCCCCAAGAAAATCTTGTTTTGCCTATAACTTTTGATTGGTAGGGAGTTTGACCTAAAACCACTTCCATTAGATTCAGATGATAGTTTACCTTTCCGTAGGGTGGTCAGATTAATCAAACGGACTTACCATTTGGGAGATATGACTGAAACAAGGTTTGGAAGATGGAAAACGGCTTAATCGGGCTTAATAGGGTGATTAGCAGCTAGGCCCATAACCCATTTCAGGATTAGGGTTATGGGAGGGCTGAAAGGGTTTGGAGAAACATTCCATTTCATTTTTCCAGCCGCCACAAACATTCCTTGAACCCTAGCAATGGCCTCCATCTCCTAAATCTTCCTCTAATCACTTTCTAATCACTAATTAAGCAAAACTACATCAAATCAAGTCAAATTAAAATCAAATTAGAGATAGATTTGCTGCTACACATAGGAATCCATGCCAAATCCGTGAAGAATTCAGATCTATAATTTATTTATGGCTAAGGTGAGTGATTTGCATGTTTATACACTAATTATAGCTAATTAGGGGTGATTAGTGATAATTTACTAGTGAAATTATACATCTAAAAATTCCGGAAAAAATATGTAGAAATTCAAAAATATTATTTTATGTCACTGGTATGAATTTGGGTTAATTTGGATTAAGTTTGTTAATCCTATAGTTAAGTATGGTTAAGGGGAAAATCACATGGTTAAGGGAAAAATCATGGTTTTGGGCATGTTTGATCTAAATTAACATATGAAATGGTTGATTTGGTTGATTCTACATGTCATTACTATTGTTTGGTATGTTTTGTGACTTCATAGGAAAGTTAGAATGGTTGAAAACGTCGTCGTTTGGCGAAATTAACTTGCTTGAAAAACTGCGGGATTTCGGTTCTTGAAGGGAGTATGCCTCACGCCCACCCCAGAAGGGATCACGCCCTGACCCCAAAAGGAATCACGACCCGATCCCAGGAGGGATCGCGACCCGACCCCAGGAGGGATCACGACCCAACCCCAGGAGGGATCACAACCCGACCCCAGAAGGGACCACGACCCAACCCCAGGAGGGATCACGATCCGATCCCTATGAGGTGCCATGACCCGAACCAGGTGATGACCGCGAACCGGGATGATGACCACGAAACGAGTTTGAAGCTTCTACCACGCGACGACGATTGTAAACTCTTCTGAAGATCAACTCCAATCCAACCAAAACCCAAGATGCAAAGGAAGTCCAAATGGGAAGTTATCACTTAGGATCCAGATGGGAAACAACGAGTTAACTTCTAGAGTTGGGCTTTGTTGCGGGGCGTGTGCGAAGGAGTTATCGATATCTATAACTTTGGTTCACCATTGAGAGAGGGGGAACGTAGACAAACTAGAGCCAGGGAAGTGTGGACTGGTTAGCCATTAACCTAGAGCCAGGGATGTATGGACTGGGTAGGGTTATTGACTATAGACCAGGGAAGTATAGTCATAGCAATAGTTGTACGGAGTGGGACTGTCATGGCGCCAATAGATTTGGTGATCAAAGCTATGGATAATCGTATGTTTTATGCACTGAGTGAGAGATGTGAGGATGATTGCTATGTTTGATGTTTGCTATCACCATGACATGCACACTTCCACTTTACACTCTATGTTAGCGATACCTTAGAGTATTGTACGTCTTGTTGTGCTAACTCTTTGGTTGCAGGTCTAGGTCAGATATGATTATTTATAACTGTTATTGCTTTATCCAGTTATAGACTTGCTATCGCTCACACCATACTTTCATCTGATCCAGAGTTTTATGTCACTTCTTATTACTCTGGGTGCTCCTAAACGAGCAGACTAGAGACAAGTTAGGTGGTTATGCACGAGTAGCTATCTGGAACGAGCAGGAGGCTTCCACGTACTATATACATATATTCTTCTTGTCTTGTTGAAGGTCACTGCTTTGGTCATTAGTAGTGTACCTCTTTTATTTTCCTTTTAGAGACAATATTTTAAAGTAGTAATAATTGGATACAATGTTGTGTTTTGGATTCCGCTAATGGTTTAGTTTTCAACTATGTATTGTATCGCCTGTTTTATGTCAAGTTATGTTACTATTATATTTTATTCCATGCGCTATGAGATATACTACAAGTTCTTGGCAAATTTCAAACCCCTTTGGCGATCTTCCCATGCTAGTCAGACATGGATACAGTGCATTTCGGGGAAATGTCTGATTCGTATGGGGCGGCCGTCACAACTCAACTCCAAATAGCTCCAAAAGTCGCCTCAAATGTCTGGTGTTTTGGCCAGACGTCTAGTTCTAGTCTCGGGAAAAGTTTTTCTATAACATCAGACGTCTGGCCTCTTTCTCCAGAGATTGACTCTAGCATCTAAAGTTTCTTTATCTTCAACTCAGATGTTTGCCATAAAAATCAGTTGTCTAGTTCAATTCCCTGATTGCAAATCCTGTATGGTCCGAGTTCTAACTTTTCAGCCAGACGTTTGACACTCTTTCAACTAAAACTTCCTTCATCTTTCACCTGTAACTTCCTCCTACGAGCTCCGATTTGTGAATTGTCTTCTCCATTGTGAAGATACTTCCAACCACATCAATCCTATCATATAGTGTCACTAAATTTAACATTTTTTGTTTGTTTAGTTTGTTTTCTTGTTGCTTGTTTGTTTAGTTTGGTTTGAAATTGATTTGTTATGCTGATAATAGTAAAAAGTTTTTCGTTTTGTCTGCATGTGTTTATTTTCAATTATTATACGGTTATTATAATAGTTAAAAAATATTTAATTAATTATATAACAATTAAAAATACAAAAAAAACTAAGTTTGAGTGCTTCATTTGAATATCCCTTTTTAAACCACAAACACGTTCACTATTTAACAAAATACCCCATTTA
The DNA here is from genome assembly GCA_030737875.1 of Allium sativum. Taxonomy (NCBI): domain Eukaryota; kingdom Viridiplantae; phylum Streptophyta; class Magnoliopsida; order Asparagales; family Amaryllidaceae; genus Allium; species Allium sativum. The sequence continues at coordinate 997,800,825 of CM060924.1, forward strand.
AATTCCCCGTTAAAATACCTTGTTTCAATTTACCGTAGACGCACCCTTTAGTTGAAAAAATTAAGCGAAATCAACTTTCCATATACATAAGAATTTACATAACAAATAATACATGTAAATGAAAAATTAACAAGATGAGGAATCCATTAAGGTCCCTCTCTAAAATTTTCGTTCTTTGAATTACTTTCATAGGAGATGTTTGGTATGAAGACACTTTGACTTTCTTTTTTGCTTTAGTTCCCTACAAACTAAAGTTGTAGCTTTCAGGTGGGAATAAAATATATAACAAATTTAAACTTGCTTTTAATGAGCTTTACTCATCTAAACAAATACAAACTTGCAATTAAACTATTGCAATTTAGCAAACAACACAAACCTTGCTTTTGTTTGGAAAACGTGTTTTTTAAGACCTACAGAAGATAAAATGGGTCCGACCATGGTGAAAGAAGGTACGATCTTGGCTAGAAAATAAAATTTTGTGTTTTGTTTAAAAATAATGATGCATAGAGAAATTGAAATGGTTTTAACAAATTATTTAAGGATAAAAAGTGAAAAGAAATATTTTAGTTTAATTTCTTTTTGCAAGCATGGAAGAAATAGAGAAGTGAGTGAAAAAAAGGAAATGGAAAGAAAGAAATGAAATAAAATAATATGGAAAATAGGTGGGTTTTTTTGTATAGAATGCAAAATAGTAAGTTAGATTACCCTTAGCCCATACCCTCCCCATAATGAAGAGAACTCACCTTCCCATCCTTGGAACACATGCAATCCGCACGCCTGTGTCCTTCCACACACCATTTCATCTCTTGTATATGTATTTTACCTTATTAATGGTGCTACTTTTCTTTTTTTAATAAGAAAAAAGACTTTTTTTTAACCGTAAGTATACTTATAAACTTACTTTCATCTAATCACTTTATTAGCCAAAAGCACATGTTATTCCTATATGTTTATATATATACTGTGACACCCCACCTTTATACTCACGTCAGAAAAGGAATTGCAGGTAATGTTGTCAACTAACCCCAAGAATAAAGCAGCTGAGGAGCGACCATCTGCATAATAGCTTTAAAGTGTTAAACATGTTGGATAACGTAATTTTACCTTTCAAATCTCAAAAGGAAATCCAATATATTCAATTCAAGTTCAAACCCACTACACAGTGGCTATATATAATCCAAAAATAATATAAAATAGCATAATAATATAATCAGAGTTAGACACAGGTATTCACATCATTAAGGTGGAAATTGATATGAATAAAATACATAAGTGTATACACAAAGACAGTAATCAAACACGATTCACTACACAACGAAAGAATAGATACAAGTGCTAACCCAAAGAATATGTATACATAGGAGTCACTTAAACATATTATAAAAAACTACAATCTCTAAGTAGTTAGCCAAAAGTCAAGAAATGGTAAACGCTAAAAGTCATGTGGAAGCACCTGCAACACCTTGCTCTGACCGAGGATTATTTATAAGAAAATAAACAATAAACGGATCAGTCTAGTTTACTTATCTCATAAACTAGGATATAACATGAGACATAAATAAATATAAACATGTATGCAACAACAGAAATGTTCATCCGTAAGCATGAAGCCCCAAAAATGTCCTCATGATATCTCGAAGAGACCTCAATGCTACAAAGAATATCCAATCAAGTTATGTAGCTAATTACAAGAAATGATATCACCCATCAAATCATCACCAAATTGATAACACCTTATCAAACAGGCAAAATGGATATTCCATATCAAACACCCAAAATTCTAGAGACCAAATTCAGAATATCATGCACAAAGGAGGGACGCCTATCACCAAAATGGGGGCCCAAAGAATCACCAACACGTTTATCCCAAAATAAGAGGCAATCTCTAGGTGGCTAACCTATAACGATCCGAAGACCATGAGTTGAAGCTCCACCAGAATGGTTCGAATACCTCGGGTCGCACCAGAACGATCAAAGAACATCAAACACGCATCCATCAAATGAATCGAAGTTCCACCAAATGATCTTAATCGATCAAAGAAAGTTAAATTACTCCAAGCTAGTAAATATAAGAGTTAAGCTAAATGTCCCAAAACCACTCGCTCTACTTGAATATTTACAAACAAGTTGTACATTCCACTAGAAACACAAAACAATCATTGCCACAGTTTTCAATCGAATAAGTTCAAGAATTAACCGTTGAAGCAAATGTAAGCATGACATACCACTCATTTTACAAAGGCGTTTAATTGAATTTCTCATACGATTGAGGAAATGACTTATAAAAATATATACAAGTAGATTGGAGGACGATTTATAAAATGACTCTATTCAAAAAATAGCGTTAGAAACCATTTTAATAAAAGATTTGGTATCCATTATTAATAATGAAACCCTTTACAGTTTGAAGTGGAAAATGCCATAAAATATCGACCGTAATAACAATCAATCTCAAAATTCACATTTTAATAACATAAATCAAATCTCAAAAATAAAAATTGCAAATCCATTCACAACGAATAAATCAAAAGTTTATAAAATCGAATTGTTGAAATTTGTGAATTAGAGAAACTAAAAAATCACAGAAAAAGCCAAACTGGCCGAAACTCGGCTGGGAAAGAGTCCGGATGGACCTAAAATGTAGATTGTGGTTTCCACTGGTTAACAACAAGATTCGGTTGACTGAACCATAGGGGTCAGCCTATTGACTTTTAGTAGATAATTCAAACAGGTTTTGTTTATAATTTTAATCGACTGAATCTTCTATTTAGTCGATTGGCTTCCCATTCAGTCGACTGAATGGAGTATTCCAGTAGACGAAGCTGGTCCAGAACGAGACAGAGTGCAACTATTGATACAGTCGACTGACCATCCAAATTCAGTCGATTGAATTTATACCTGGGCACTAATTTGCCTAGGCAATGCACACTCAATGATCTGAGGTGAATTGGCGAAGGCTTATATCATTATTCAAGTGGAAATGAATCTTTTGTAACTTGCCAAAACAACTCAAGAACACAAAAAAAATCCACAACAAAATTTATATCTTAAACTCATATAAGTAAATTCAAACACTCACAGATTGGAAGGTTCACACACAAACAATCCAAATCACGCAATGCATACACAACATATACGTGCCAAGGTCACACTAGCCAATCATATAAGCTTGAGTTATGGATGTGAGTTCCCAAGAACTCACCTTTGATTGTTGCAAGTAAGGAAATGATCCAAAACTTAGCTAGAATGGCCTCTCTTCCAATATTACTCATTAATCCTCAATCTACACATAAATACATAAAATTTCCTAAGGGTTAGGTTTAGGAAAATCTCAAAAATTAAAGAGAAAACAAGTTGGAGAAGATGGAGATGAACTTTCCCAAGCTTATCCTTGAATTTTTGCAAATTACTAAGATTCCAAAGTTTGGAGCTTAGGAATATCAATTTCCTCTTCCTTCAGGGCTAGTAAGTAGTTATGAATTATGAAAAGGAGTAAATGAAATGATAAGTGGAATTGGTGAGTGCAATTATTAAGTAGGAGTTGTTTACTTGTGGTTAATGGGCTAATTTAACCCAACAATGCCCTATCAAAGTCCGGATTTTCACTAACTCCAAACATATCGATGTTTATACTCAAAATGTTGTCAATGACACCTTAAACTCAATGGAAGTGGTTCTGAGTCCAAATTCTTCCGTTTACAGAAAGTCATAATTTTGGGTTTTAAATCAGACACATGTTAGGATATTTAAATAAATCTCTTAATTAAACTATCGTAAATTATGCAGGTTGTTACCCCTCCAAAAAGAAATTTTGTCCTTGTAGTTATTTAAGGAATAACCTAAAAGGTAACCACCAAGCATCAACAAAATTTATATAAAATAGATTAAATCATGAAATTCACCTCACAAAGCACGAGAGAGTAAGTCTGGATGGTCACTCGAAAAATTCACTAGATTCCCAAGAACAATCCTTAGGATTAGAAGACCATTGGACTTTCAAAAAAGGAACATCTTTATTGTGGAGACGTTTAACTTCCATAGCAACAATACAATAGGTTGTTGCTCATAAGTTAGATTTGGTGAAATCTCGATTTCTTCAAACAAATTCGGCTCAAGAATGGATTTAGAATCTCTATGAAACTTCCGTAATTGAGAAACATGAAACCATCATTAATAATGGAGAATTGTGCTGGTAATGAAAGACAATAGGCTACAGGGATGACACGCTCGGTGATGAGAAATGACCAATATATATCGGTGCTAATTTTCTCGATCGACTAAATTGTACTACATCCTTCATGGGTGAAACATGAATAAACACAAATTCTCCCACAGAAAACTCTAATTTCCTTCTCCACTTATCGACATAGGATTTTTGTTGGCTTTGAGCCTCTTTCATTATATGGCGAATGAGGTCAATCTTTTCCATGGAATCACGAATAAAATTTGGACCTAGAACCAGTTTCTCTTCGACATCAAGCCAACACAAAGGAGATCGGCACGACCTTCCTTATAGTGCTTCGAAAGGTGTCATACTAATACTCGATTGGAAGCTATTGTTGTAAGAAAATTCAACAAGGGAAATATGACCTTTCCAATTTCCACCAAATTTAAGCACACATGCATGAAGAAGACCTTTAAGAGTTAGATTCACATGCTCTGTTTGTCCGTCGGACCGAGGATGATAAGCGGTGCTAAAATTAAGCTTCATTCCCAAAGCTTTTTGAAGACCCTTCGGAAATCCACTAGTAAACAATAGATCACGATCATTAATATTAAAGTGGGGACCCCATATAACCTAACAATCTCTTAAACATAGAGTTTGCTCAACAGAGGGACAGTTCGAGTAGATTGAATGGGAATGAAGTACGTAGATTTCGTAAGTCTATCCACAATCACCCATAAACTATCATGGCCAAAACGAGAACGGAGGAGACCGTCAATAAAATCCATGGACACATGATCCCATTTCCGCAAGGGAATGTCTAAAGGTTGCAATAACCCGCCGAGCTTTTGGTGCTTGACCTTAATGAGTTGACAAGTAATGCAACACTTGACAAAGCTAGTAATATCCGATTTCATCCCTTCCCAATAATAAAGTCGCTTCATATCCACATACATTTTGCTACTTCCGGGATGAATGGAGAGCTTAGAATAATGAGAGTCATCCAAAATATTCTTGCAGAGATCACAAAGGTTTGGCACAATAAGTCATCTGAATTTTCAAACGCTTCCACGAGAATCAATATCAAAATCCTTTAACTCGTCACCACTAGATTTATCCCTAACACTTTGTCTTAAGTGAGACAATTCAGGCTTAAAATTTTGAGCTTCACGAATGCAGTCTAAAAGAGAGGGATAAGCCTCAAGGTTACACAACATATGAGTGGGACTCAGATTGGTGCCATAAATCCGAATCTCATAAAAAGATAAAGTTTTGAGATCTTTCTACGCGGATATCATCATAGTCACTTGTTGCTTTCGGCTAAGAGCATTGACAACACGATTTCCGTTACCGGGTGTAGATAAAATATTAAGATCATAAGAAGTTAGGAACTCAAGCTAACGTTATTATCGCAAATTAAGTTCTTTTTGAGAAAATAAACATTTCAATGACTTATGATCAGTATAGAGAACAAACATTCCCCTGGGATAACGATGCCAAATTCGAAGGGCGAAAACAATAGTCGCGAGCTCCAAATCATTAGTAGCATATCGAGTCTCGACCGGTTTTAATTGCCTAGAAGCATAAGCAATTACAAGCTCTCTTTGCATGAGAACGAAACCCAAACCAATACTGCTAGCATCGGTATACATAACCAGGTCTTGGTTTTCTTGGGGAATCACAATAATAGAAGCATCGGAAAGAAGTTCTTTTAGCTTTTGAAAAGAGGTTTCACATTTTCCGAACCAAATGCACTTGACTCCCTTCTTCGTCAAATTTGTGAGAGGCATGACAATTTTGGAAAAGTTTTTTATGAACCAATGGTAGTAACCCACCAATCCAAGAAAACTATGGATTTCCGTAACACTCTCTGGTCTCTTTTAAGTTTGAATAGCTTCAATTTTTGAATGATCCACAAAATTTTTGGATTCGGGAATAATATGACCCAAGAATTTTACACGAGATTGTCAAAAATAGCACTTGGAAAACCTAATTTTCAATTGGTTGCTTCCAAGGGTTTCCAACACAATACGATATGGTTTTCATGCTCCTCAATTTTAGAATACACCAGAATAGTATCAATAAATATGAGCATAAATTGATCGAGAAAGCCCTTGAAAACAAGGTTCATATCGACGAAATAAGCCAGAGCATTCGTCAAACCAAATGTCATCACAAGCCACTCAAAAGATCAAAATCGGGTATGACATGAAGTCAAAGGAATACTATCCTCTGCAATTCGAAGTTTATGCAACCCGATAGCCAAGCCTAGGTGAAAAAAATACTTTAACACCACAAAGTTGGTCAAATAAATCATCGATCCACGCTAGAGGATATTTGTTCTTGGTGGTGAGAGTCGACGCAAAGCGTAAACATAGCATCCGACATCTTCATAAAGATCGCAAAAGCTCCACAAGGTGAAGAACTATAGTGAATAAATTTCTTCTCCAGTACTTCGGATAATTGCTTGTGTATCTTTTCATTTTCCTTATTAGACAATTGATAAGGACGACGAGTAATCGGTAGAGATCCAGGGGTTAGATTGATTTGGAACTCGGTTGCTTGCTTAGGCGGTAATCCTAATACGGGTTCAAATGTGTCGGGAAATTCTCGAACAACGTGAATTCGAGAGAAAACCTCCTCCTCACCATCATCGTTATCGTCATCTCTTGGATTTAAGCCAAACTTGTAGCGACCCAAACTTCCCGGTAAAGGAAAGCCCGGATTGAGTTGAGAACACGACAAATCAGAACACAAACAAAAGAACATTTCATTGCTATTTACAATAATTTACATCAGAGTACAAGAATATTCAGAGTAGGAATAAATATTACATAGAAAAATATCAGAGATTAAAATACAAAGCAGTGGAAATAAAATGTATAAATACAATGCGTAGTGGAAAATACAATAACAAATACAACTGAAAGAAATACATGGATATAGAGCGTTCCGAATATAGCTCCAGCTGTAAATTCAGGATCCTGTATAACTTAATCTGCAAAACCAAAACTACTAGCTGCCCGTGGGGAAAATAGGGGCACCCAGAGTTTAGGTTAAAACAATAAACTCCAAGTCAATCATGGGACTGGTGTGATAACTAAAACAGTTATTTAAAACCTTACTTTAAAATAAGGTAAATCAAGGGACCATGCCATATAACACGGAACAGGTTTACCCTCAAGAATACCAGTGCCTAAAACAAACAGCGCAATGCTAAATAAAGAAAAATGAAGCTATTATAAGACTCAGGTCCCATCACACAATGAATGTAGTCGAGGATAAAGTTTTACCTTATAATAGCCGAATATGCTTGGTATGTTTTAAAACAAATCTTTTATTATTACTACAAGTGATAAGTGAAGAAATCAACTTCAAATATAAATGTATCAATCATAGACGACATAGGTACCATATATCATGTCGTCATACTAGGCTTTACAATCAAAACCACAAAAATGTCGTATTGGAAGTTTGGATTTCCATATTGGTGGCTCCTGATTCGAAAGATCTATCACGTAGTGCAATACCCAACGACTTAGGTCGCAGACATGCGAAAACACCGTAATGCACATCCGCACTATCCAGGAAACAAATTACCGTGGCTTACATACAAGCATTGGAAAACACCGCTAACTCTATCCATCTAGGAATCGGGGGGTGTGCCCTATCCCTACTGGTGTAGGGCGACCACACCTAGTATCACCTCGGTTGACCGAATCCATGACAACCAGTAGGATGTCTATCCTCATCTCTAAAGCATACTGATCTAACCATCAGTTTGCCACCATATTGGTGTGTGAGGCTCGCGAATTAACGCTACACAAAGCTGTGCTATATTAAAGCTGTATTTTGATCATCATCCACCAAACTTTGCTTTTCAACAAAAGTTTGGATCACTGTATCTCAGCATGCCACACTATCAATCCATACCGTACCACTGATTTCTGCTGATATATAATCTCTGAGCTCGTATATCCCAGAGAAGGGTGTTAAGCAAGAGAATAAATTCTCCGCCACCAAATAGATATATATTTAGCAGAGATCAACGGATGCAGTATAACGGAATACAATGTCAGACACACCATCCATTTACAAGTCCATTATGGGTCTGAACGAAATCGGAGGCACCTTATTCCTCGTCCCGTATATCCAATACAGGAGAGAGGCCCTCGCATATCCGTACAATCAACAAGTACGTCTGGACGGCTACCACTGTAGCCTCTTCAAGGTAGCTACTCCAATCATGGGCACCAGTAGCAACCCATCCATTCGATGTGAAGATCGTCGATGTTGCACCATCTTCAATCTCTTAGATTTTTCGTCGTATCAGTTATTCAGAATGGGTTAAACCCGGTCTATCCAAATAACTCGTGTATCTTACAATCAAGTAGTGTAACAACACATCATACGCCTCATTCCAATCCAGAATATTCTTTTTATTCAAATATTCTTTTCACAATTTAAACCAAATTAAGGTTTTCCAAACTAGTCGGGATTAGCGCACCTTACCAAAGTAATCATTTGTTTTATTTCCCAATTCCAGCCTATTCATCCCATAGAGCAAAACTAGTAATACTCCATATCTAACACCACAGTGTTATTGGTAAAAATTAATTATCATTCACATTCTAATCTAATTAAAGATTTAACTATCGTTTGGAGCAAAACTGGTGATACTCCATTCTCGATCATTTTCTTGAATTGATAATTTTAATTATCACATTTGCCTTTCAATCTAATTAAAGATTCATTAAAACTCCACTTAGTTTTAATCTCCCCAAAAATCAATATTAATGATTATTTAACTTTGGGGAATCAAACATGCCGCATCGATAATCTACACCGTACCATTGATTTCTGCCAATATATAACCTCTAAGCTCATACGTCTTAGAGAAGGGTGTTAAGCAAGAGAATAAATTTTCCACCACCAAATAGATATATATTTAGCAGAGATCAACGAATACAATATCGAAATACAATGTTAGACATGTAATCCTGTCTTTGCCTAGGTTAAAGAACCAATGTCGTTTAAAACACAGTTCACGATAAACCCAAAATCAAATTCCATTAACCATGGAATCTTCACGGAAACAGATCAATATATAATCGATATCAATTTTCGTATCTGACTAATAATATAAATGGAATATCGAAAAGCCTTTTAAATTCCATATGCATTAACAGTCTTCTCCCACAGAAGCTCATCTCGATTATTACCAAATCGAATTCCATTCAATTCCAATTTAATATATTAAATTGGAAATCCATACTTTGGAAAATTCCATAAATCTTAATTAAAAGATTATAAATTCCAAATCATATTCTTCGCTGTTAATTGGGTTAAAGAACAAGTGTTATTTAAAACACCGTTCACGATAAACCCAAAAATCCAATTCTTTTATTCAATTCCAAGTAAATATTAATTAATTGGAAATCTTCATTAAATCTTAGTTTAAAGATTTATTCTTTTCTCAACTGGGTTTAAGAACAGTGTTGATGAAGACACCGTTCACGACAAACCCAAAATCCAATTTCAATCCAATTAAATATTAATTAATTGGTAAAATTACTTAAATCTTAATTAAAAAATTTATTCTTTTCTCAACTGGGTTAAATATCAGTGTTATTAAAGACACCGTTCACGACAAACCCAAAATCCAATTTGATATCAGATACGAGATTCTTAATAGAAATTATATCGGCTTATATTCAATATCAAATTCTGAAACCAACCAATGTCGTATTGGGAATAACGATATATATATATCTTCCAAATTCCTCAACAATATCCGTATAATTACGAAATCCAATATCGAAATATTCCAAAGATTATTTCCATTCCAAATCCATTCCAATTTATTCGTTGGAAATTTCTGGTTATTTTAAAACCATTTGCAAATCCAATTTACTTATTTAAAAATAATTGGATTATTATTCTAGTTAATAACTAGTTCATTTCGATAAAAATATATTTTTATCTTTTCATAACTGGAATTTTTCATCCAAAATATTTCCAAATCATTTATTATGATTTTACATAATTTTTGCATATTTTTAATAATTTTATTATCGCCCGTACAGTTGGTTTCCAATAACGGCCACCGAACTACATCCATAGCAACCTTTTCTGAAATTGATTTGGACATATCTCCAAATCTAACCGTTAGATTTCAAATCTCTTATATTCATTGGGAAGCTCTTTTCGATACGAACCCAAGCTTTTGGTTTTAGGAGAATTCGACGGTCGGATCTCCCGTAACATCAACTTGAAGTTAATGGTTGAAATTCGCGAACGGTCGCTGCGCGGCCCGTTCTATTCAGGCCATTAAATATATATATATATATATATATATTATTTCATCGATTTTCATTTAAAACGAAATTTATAAATCGTTGTAAATTCGTTTTAAAAATGATTTCTACTTCAATTTCAATTTCAAATCAAAATTGAATATTCCTTTTTATATTCGTTTTAAATTCATTTTAAAACGATTTCAATTTGATTTTCAAATTCAAATCAAAATTGAATTTTCCTTTATAATTTTGTTTTAAATTCATTTTAAAACGATTTCAGTTTCATTTTCAAATTCAATTCAAAATTGAATATACCTTTATAATTTCATTTTAAATTCATTTTAAAACGATTTCAATTTCATTTTCTAATTTAAATCAAATTTTAATATTCCATTTCATTATAATATTAAAATGATAATATTTTAAAAAAATCAGATTTTGAAATCACTTTTCGATATTCATTATAAAATGAACAAAATCGATAAAATTCCCGTTCGTGTTAAAATGGCGTTTGACTATTTAGGACGACTTCTGTAATAACCCGAAAATCTGGGCCAGTTTAAAATTTTTATTTTGGCTATTTTAGCGAATTTTGAGTATTTAAAATGAATTATTTTAAATAATTATCGACGAGAAATTTATTTTGAATATATTAGAACGTATATATTATACGCGTCGTCGTTAGAATATAAATATTTGTATATATAACTATAAATAGAATTGAAAATGGCGCGGTAGTTCGATAATTCGATTTCAAACTTCAATTGAATGTACCGGGTACAAAACAATCCGGATTTTAGTGAAACCAAAAATAATGGGATCTAATTGATAATATCTTTCCAACGAATCCGAATAATCAAGATTTCATATCGGGAATCAAAAGATATGTCCAGTTGAAAATTCTGAATAGTCGCTATGGAATTCAGGCCCTTAAAAATGGACATTTTGCAAATGACCTCGGATTTCGACGAAACCAGTTTTGTTGGGTCCGTGGTGTCAAGTTATTGTTAGATTCCAAATTTCATAATTTTTCGAATCAATATGTGAGCGTGGCAAAGGAAAACGCGTTTGACCGGTTTCAGTTGATTTTAATCGACTGGAAAATGGCCATTTTTCTAACGGTCTCAGAATTCGACGAAATTAGTTTTGTTAGGACCGTATCGTCAATACAAAGCTAGAAATAATTTTTTTGGAATTTTTCGAGTTAGTATGTGACCCCGGTAATTTAAAATGTACGTTTAAATTGAATATATAAAGAATTATACTTTAAATTTGATGGAAACTTAGCATAACAGCCGAACAGGCTTGCGAAACATATTCCATTGTGTTCGGAATGAGGGTATTTAGCTAGAGGCGACAGTTTTTGGGTTTCATTTGGGGTTCGAAGACTAAACAAGTAATATATGGATAAAATATTATTAAATATATAAATATATATATTCTTCCTTTGCCAAACCCTCGGTCAAAGCATTTCGTGGTCAAACTTTCACCAATTTCCGCCTCCACCAGGCAAGAACGAACGATCAGCATGATTCAATCCCTTTTCCTATTTTAATGCCTAATCCTCGTGTCAATGGCCTCACTCCAAACTACAAAAATGTTAAGCACCTCGTGCTCTCCAATCTGCGCGACGAAGATGGAGTGTCAATGGTCGTTGTGGCCTGCCCCTCCCTTGGAAGCTTCGCCGTTCGAGGTCAGAATACCGGTGGAGAAGACCATCGAGTTGCTCTATATTTGAGGCGTTGGAAGAGGAGGTCCTGGCGATCGAAAAGGAGACGTCAGATCTTGGTCGGAGGCTTCATCTGCGGCGGGCTTTTCCAAATGAAGATGGCAATGGGTTTTCAAACGAGAAAGGGAGGGTTATGGGTTTTGCGATTTTGCCTAACCTAGAAGAGAAAATGACTAAGGTAAATGGCATTATTTTATTTCCAGATTTTTTTTATATATAGATAACATAGAATAAAAATCAGATTTTTTTTTTATTTTTTTATATACAAATAACATATTATAAAGAACTGATTTTACTTCGAAAAAAAAATAGAATTTTTATATATTGAACTTCGAAATAAAAATAGAATTTTTATATATTGAACTTCGAAATAAAAATAGAATTTTTATATATTGAACTTCGAAATAAAGATAGAATTTTTATATATTGAACTTCGAAATAAAAATAGGATTTTTATATATTGAACTTCGAAATAAAAATATGATTTTTATATATTGGATAGCGAAGTAAAAAAATTCGATTTTTACATAGGTAGTGAAAGCGGGCAACGAAGATGCGATGACGTTGAAGATTTCTCTAAATGAAGAGTCAAGATGATTGGATAACTATGGGTGAGAACTTCTCACTCAAAATTCTTTTTCTAGTTATATATATATACTAGGATGTAGACGGTGTTTAGTAGCACCCGACACCCGTCATCCACAGACCATGGATGACTTGTTTGTTAAATTGTTTGGTTGAGTAGTTAGTTAGAATATTTGATTGAATGGTTTGGTGAAATGAAATTGAATTTGATTGATGTGTGAATGGCGTGGGCCTTCACTAGACCGGGGATAAGGCTAGGCCTCGTCCCGTTTCTAGTATCGTGCCGTTATGCCGCCGAAATTTTCTAAAATAAGTTGGAAAAATAAAAATATCATTTTATTGAATAAATGAATTGAATAGAAATTCATAGGTTGGAATAAAATGTTTTATCGTTAAAAATATAATTTTTAACGTGAAGTGAATAAAATAAAATATTCATTTATAAACCGAACGGTTTGTTTATGTACACCTATTTGAATGACATTGATTGGGACGATAAATTTTACACATCGCCCAACTGCACAAATAAAATATGCGTGTGATTGTTTGAAACCCCACACGGGTGTTGGGATGAAATTTGAAGTTCACTCATCCTGATTGATTAAATATGTCGATCGATTGATTGACAGGCTGTTATAAGCGTTAGAGATCTATATTTGATGCTTATACAGTGTAGTGCACTTTGGTTGATGGTTGATTATTTTTCAATGCTATTATGTACATGCGTTGTATGAAAATCCATATAATTAACTTTATATGGTAATCGATTGGGCCTCATTCCAATTTGAAAAATAAAGAATATTATAAAATAAAAGTTCATGTGTTGACAGTACTCATTCATTGAGATTGGTCATGTGTTGAACGAAATATTTTAGTAATAAAATTTGCACCTTTATCAATATAAAATAAAAGTTCATGTGTTGACAGTACTCATTCATTGAGATTGGTCATGTGTTGAACGAAATATTTTTGATAATAACAACTATTTTGAAAAAGAAATATTTGAAATAGAATATTTGAAAATAGAAATTTATGAAGCCGTGTTGATTAGATTGACGCCATTTTGACGTGAACGATATTTATATCGATTTTAAACGATTTCGAAATGAAATGAATTGAAAACGATTTCGAAATGAAATGAATTGAAAACGATTTCGAAATGAATTGAATTGAAAACGATTTCGAAATGAATTGAATTGAAAACGATTTCGAAATGAAATGAATTGAAAACGATTTCGAAATGAAATGAATTGAAAACGATTTCGAAATGAAATGAATTGAAAACGATTTCGAAATGAATTGAATTGAAAACGATTTCGAAATGAATTGAATTGAAAACGATTTCGAAATGAAATGAATTGAAAACGATTTCGAAATGAAATGAATTGAAAACGATTTCGAAATGAAATGAATTGAAAACGATTTCGAAATGAATTGAATTGAAAACGATTTCGAAATGAATTGAATTGAAAACGATTTCGAAATAAAATGAATTGAAAACGATTTCGAAATGAATTGAATTGAAAACGATTTCGAAATGAATTGAATTGAAAACGATTTCGAAATGAATTGAATTGAAAACGATTTCGAAATGAATTGAATTGAAAACGATTTCGAAATGAATTGAATTGAAAACGATTTCGAAGTGAATTGAATTGAAAACGATTTCGAAATGAATTGAATTGAAAACGATTTCGAAATGAAATGAATAGAAAACAAATTCGAATTGACTTGAAAACGACTTCAAATTGAATTGAAAGCAAATTGAAATGAATTCAAGTTGAATTGAAATTTGAATTGAATAGAAATGAATTTTAAAACGAATTTATAAAGAAGGATTCAATTTTGATTTAAATTGAAATGGAAGTTGAAATAGCTTTTGAAACGATTTTAAAACTATTTATATAATTCGTTTTAAATAGAAATTGACGAAGTATATATTATATATATTATATATATAATATAATGGCCTGAATAGAACGCGCCGCGCCGCGGCAGTTCGTGAATTTCGACCATTTATTTCAAACGGACATTGCGGGAGATCCGACCGTCGGATTCTCCTAAAACCGGAACCGTTGGGTTCGTATCGAAAAGAGCTTTCTAACGAATATTAGAAATTTGAAATCTAACGGTTGGATTTGGAATTATGTCAAAATCAAATTTGAAAAAGGTCGTTGTAAGTGCAGTTCGATGACCGTTGATGGAAATCGACTGTACGGGCCTTGATAAAATTATTAAAAATAGTAATAATTTGTGTAAAATCATAAGAAATGATTTGTGAAGATTTGGGATGAAAAACTCCATATTTGAAAAGATAAAAATAGATTTTTATCGAAATGAACTAGTTTTGAACTAGAATTATAATTCTATTTATTTTTAAATAAATAAATTGAATTTGAAAAGGGTTTTAAAAATAACCAGAATTTCCAATGATTGCATTGGAGTGGATTGGAATCGAAATTGTCTTTGGAATATTTCGATGTTGGAATTCGTGATTATACAGGTGTTGTTATGGAAATTTGAAAGATATACATATATCGTTATTTCCAATACGACATTTGTTAGTCGTGGAATTTGATATTGAATATAAGCCGATATATTTTCTATTCAGAGCCTTGTATTGAATATCGAATGTGATTTGGGTTTGTCGTGAATGGTGTCTTCACCAACACTGTTCTTGAACCCAGTTGAGAAAAGATTAAATCTTTTTATTTAGATTTAATGAAGTGTACCAATTAAATAATATTTAATTGGGATTGAATTGATATTGATTTTTGGGTTTATCGTGAACAGTGTTTTAAATAACACTCGTTCTTTAACCCGATAATTAATGAATGTGATTTTGGGTTTATCGTGAACCGTGTTTTAAATGACACTGATTCTTTAACCCAGTTAACGATTAAAACTAAGTGGGGTTTTAATGAATCTTTAATTAGATTGAAATGATCGAAAATGGAGTACCACCAGTTTTGCTCCAGGCGATAGTTAAATCTTTAATTAGATTTGAACGTGAAATGGTAATCGAATTTACCAATAACACTGTGGTGTTAGATATGAAGTATTACCAGTTTTACTTCATGGGATGAATAGGTTGGGATTGGGAAATTAAAACAAATGATTACTTCGGTAAGGTTCGCTAATCCCGACTAGTTTGAATTGAGATTCAAAAATAGAATAAAGAATAAATTCAAGGAATTTATCTTGGATAAAATTAATGGGAACATTTCCCTATGAATGTGAAATTTAGAAACTAACTGTCGGTTAGCCAAGCAGAATGGTTTTCTGGATATTGATCTGATGTTGGTTTCGGCCTTCGGGGTTAATATTTGGGGAATTATTCTCTTGATTAATTTACAGTTAGTGACTAATGGATTGGAATGAGGCGTATGATGTGTTTGTGTAACACTTATTTTAAATATACGCGAGTTATTCGGAAAGACCGGGTTTATCCCATTCTGAATAACTGATACGACGATAAGTCGAAGATGAAGACGGTGGTCGAAGACCGGAAGTCTTCACGTCGTTTGGGTGATAACTGATGATCTTGATTGGGCTGTACACCCAAGAAGATGGAAACAGTTGGTGATCGTCCAGACGTACTTGGAGATCGATGGATATGCGAGGTACTAGGTGCCTCCGGTTTCGTTCACACCCAGAACGGACTTGTAAATGGACTGTGTGTCTGACATTGGATTTTAGTCTGTGTGATTGATCTCTATTAAATTTATATCTGTTTGGCGGCAGAGAATTTATTCTCTTGCTTAACGCCCTTCTCTGAGACGTACGAGCTCAGGGGTTATATATTGATGGATATCAAACGCATGGAGTGAATTGCCTGTGTGGCATGCCTAAGTGGCAATTGATCGAGGCTTCTGTTGAAAAGCAAAGTCTTGTGGTGATGATCAAAGCACGGCCTTTGTGGCGTAGCTTTGTGTGACGTTTACTTCGCGAGTTTCACACCCGGTATGAACCAAAAACGGGAGAGGACATCAGGGGGGACTTGCGTTTTCTTTCTAGCTAGAAGTGGCGTCAGTGGTTTTACACGCCCTGACGAGTTTGACTTATGTGGTTGTTGCTGTTGCGAGGCGCCTCGGATTGATCGGTCGTTCTCGAACCGATGGAGTCATTTAGTTGGCTCACCTACGCCCCAAAGGGCGGAGAAACGTATTGTTCAGGCATTATAATCCACTTCGTGTGGACCGGCCCTGACGATCCAAGGTACGGTTGCGGCTGTGCCTGAGACACGGGCTAGAGCGTCTCGAATCGGTTGAGGACTATCTTTTGCCTCGGTTCATAGACGGAAATCCAATTTCCAAATACGTGACTTTGCGATTTTGATTGTATAACCTATATATGGCGACATAGTGGTATGGGGCATTCATGCCGCCTATGATTGATACTTATGATTTGAAGTTGTTTTATACACTATGCACTTATAGTAGTATCAAATGATTTGTTTTAAACGTATCAAGCATTCTTGGCTATTATAAGGTAAAAACCCTATCCCCCGGCTTGCGTTGCATTGTGTGATAGGACCTGGGTCTTATAATAGCTTCATTTTTCTTTATTTAGCATTGCGCTGTTTGTTTTATGCACTGGTATTCTTGGGAGGAAACCCGTTCCGTGTTATACGGCGTGGTCCCTTGATTTACCTAACTATAAAAAAAATAAAGATTAACTGTTTTAGTTCTCACACCAGTCACATGACTGATCTGGAGTTTATTGTTTTAACCTAAACTCTGGGTGCCCTTATTTTGACACGGGCAGCTAGTAGTTTTGGTTTTTGCAGATTTATATTCACAGGATCCTGGTTTACAGCTGGAACGATATCCGGAAAGCTTTGTATCCGTATATCTCATTCTAGTTGTGTATTGTATTATTTTTCCGCTGCTATGTATTTAAATGTAATTTAAATCTCTGATATTTCTGTGTAATATTCATTGTTACTCTGTATATTCTTGTAATCTGATGCATTGTTGTAATATACAGTGAAATGTTCTTCTGTATGCGTTCTGTTTTGTCGTGTTCTCAACGATAGGGCGTTTCGAACGGTCTGAGTCGGTTTAGCGACTGGTTCGGACCGAGCGAAATTCCTTGCCGTCACAACTTCACATTTCAATATTCACCGAATATTATTTTAAAATATTCGTTAATTCTGAATTGGAATCAGACTCAATCAATTACCATATAATTTCAGTTATATGGATTTCAACATCGCATGTATACAACAATAATGATCAATAATCATTAAAAATTCATACAACATCCAGAGTACATTCTACAACTGTATAAGCATTAAAATAAATAAATAACGCTTATACAATCTGTCAACCCATTGATTGACATACCACTAATTATTGGGATCTGTGTATGTCAAATATTATCCCAATACCCGTGTGAGGTTTCCAAACAACAAATACTCTTTATTATTTGTGCAGTTGGGCGATGTGTAAAATTTATCGTCCCAATCAATATCAGATAAATAAGTGTACATAGACAAACCGTCTGGTTTGTAAATGAATATTTATTTTATTTCATGATAATTTATATATACATTTTATATAAATAATTTTTATATACAACAATATCAATACACAACAATCCAAACATAATCCAAACAAATAATCAACTGGTCTGTACAGAAAATAGTGTCGGGTGCTACTAAGCACTGTCTGCAACCCAGTATATATTAACTGTAAACAAAATTGAGTGTGAGAGAGTACTCACCTTCTTTTCCACTCCTCCGTTCTTTTATTTCTGAATTTCTGTTCTATTTGAATTTGCCCCTAATTCTGGTTTGCTCCATTTTTATTCTGTCTATTCTGAAATGTAGAATTTTTCATTGCGAATCCAACGCATTTCATTTCATTTCATTGAATTTTGATGTCAAACGAATAAGTTATGATCATTCACAGCTTAATTGCATAATTAAATAACTAAATAATAATTAAAATTCCTTTATTACATTTAATATCATTTAACCAACGTTGCTTTTCCTTCTTCGTTTACACCTGGAAAAATCGCGCCCCTGAACTAACCCATCCTCCCAACCTAGGTCTAGCAATTTCCGCCGCCACAAACATCGACACCACGATCCACCCGTGTCGCGCCATAGGCCTTCATGTCCTTCGTCTGCGCCACCATCCGTGTTAGGTCTGATGCCCCCTTCGGCTGTGAAATCGGCTCCAAAGTCGAGCTCCTTGAGCTCGAATTTCACCCAAAATACAAAACCAGAAACGATGAACCCTATACGAAATTAAAGCCCCTAATTTGCTCTTGATTTGGCTAAATTAACTTTCATATTCTCTAATTGGTTTTAATTTGGTTTGATTTAACTTTTCACTTTCATATTGGATTTATTATCCCAATATTTTTATTAGTTGAACAAATAATCACACAACACAACCAGCAATCAATTTGTGAATTAAATTCCCAAAACATATAACTTTTGTATATATGTTTAAAAATCATATTTATGTGTCAAATCATAAACAATAAATCGTATCTAAGTTTTGGTTCTCACACCGTCGATGGGAAATATATAGATATCCCACTTTTGAAACTCGAACATAGATACTGATGATGCTATAGCGATCATCAGGATCATCTCCGGGCGACTAGAGTGCGATTCTATACCTACCCAGTATATTCGAGACTTCGGGTACATGCTTGCAAGGCGTATATTCAAACTCTTCTTACACTTGATAGTCCAATTTCAATATAAAATAAATGTTCAAATACATATAGTAAGGTTTAAATTTTCAAAACAAAATGTGTTTTCATCTTTATTTTAAAAATAACACTCTTCAAACTCATTCGAGGATACTACTGATCCAATCTCTAACGAGTCATTCTTATTGGATATTACTAATCCAATCTCTGATGAATTCTTTCATTCGGTTCTAATGGGTCTTGTTCTCGAGCTCTGTAAACCAAAGCTCTGATACCAAATGTAGCGACCCAAACTTCCCCGTAAAGGAAAGCCTGAATTGAGTTGAGAACACGACAAATCAGCACACAAGCAGAAGAACGTTTCATTGCTATTTACAACAATTTACATCAGAGTACAAGAATATTCATAGTATGAATAAATATTACATAGAAAATTATCAGAGATTAAAATACAAAGCCATGAAAATATAATGTATAAATACAATGCATAGCGGAAAATACGATAAAAAATACAACCGAAAGAAATAAACGGATACAGAGCGTTCCGAATATAGCTCCAGCTGTAAATCCAGGATCCTGTATAACTAAATCTGCAAAATGAAAACTACTAGCAGCCCATGTGGAAAATAGGAGCACCCAGAGTTTAGGTTAAAACAATAAACTCCAGGTCAGTCATGGGACTGGTGTGAGAACTAAACAGTTATTTAAAACTTTACTATAAAATAAGGTAAATCAAGGGACCACGCTGTATAACACGAAACGGGTTTACCCCCAAGAATACCTGTGCCTAAAACAAACAGTACAATGCTAAATAAAGAAAAATGAAGCTATTATAAGACTCAGGTCCCATCACACAATGAACGCAGTCGAGGATAGAGTTTTACTTTATAATAGCCAAATATGCTTGGTACGTTTTAAAACAAATCTTTTATTATTACTATAAGTGATAAGTGAAGAAATCAACTTCAAATATAAATGTATCAATGATACATGGCATATGTACCATATATCATGTCGCCATACTAGGCTCTACAATCAAAACCACAAAAATGTCGTATTGGAAGTTTGGATTTCCATACCGGTGGCTCCTGATTTAAAAGATCTATCGCATAGTGCAATACCCAACGACTTACGTCGCAGGCATGCGAAAACACCGTAATGCACATCTGCACTATCCAGGAAAAAGTTACCATGGCTTACGTCTAAGCATTGGAAAACACCACTAACTTTCAAATACGAATAATAAGATATAATTTTTAAAACTAAATTTGTTTCCAAATCGATTTCAATTCTATTTTAAATATTCAAAATTCATTAAAATTGCTAAAATAAAAATTTTAAATTGGTTTTGAAATTCCGGGTTCTTACAAAACTAGAATCCTTAAGTACAGCAGAAATCTGATTAACAGTTTGAGGATGTCGAAGGTGGATAGTCCTCTCAGGACATAGTATATGAGATCCATAGTGGTGAAGCCGATCCATTCCCAAAATAATTCCAAGCCTAAATAACATATTACATAAAAATTAGCCCGGAAAGAATAAACACAAAAAATAATGTCGAGATCTTCACACAATAAACTAAGTGTCGTGGATCCACCAACCAGATTCACTATCCTTAGTGAAGTCATCAAACATAAGGCATCCAAAGAATAAGCATCAACATGTTTTTGTGATATAAAAGAATAGGATGCGCCTGTATAGGATGTCCATGAAATTCAATAATTCCATCAAGGATAGAATGAAAATTACCTTAACCGGAAGAAGTATTGCTTGGGGATTGCATGGCATTTAGCTTTCCTTCCTTTTTTATTTTGAAGTTTGGGACATGAAGCTGCAAAATGACCCGGAGTCTTGCAATAGTTACAAGTGCGGGTTTAGAACACTTATTAGCGTAATGGTCCTTTGATCCGCAACGGTAGTGTTACCCACGATCAAAGTTAGAAACCTTAGCTCTAGAAGCCACTTGCTTTCCTTTCTTATTTGGATAAGATTTGGATTTATTGCTAGAATTCCTATTTTTGTTGAAGTTATTCTTAGAGCTCTCAACTTCAATATCACTCTGTTTATCAGCTTCCTAAAGACAAAGCCCGATATTCACTAGCTCATCAAAAGGCTCAGTCAATTTAAGAAGTAAGGGCTTCTTGAGAATCTAATTGAGCCCGTAAACAAATTTTTGATTCTTCTTCTTTGCAGTATCAATGTACTCAAGCCCATATTTGGAGAGAGAGTTGAAGGATGCAGTATACTCGGCTATAGAAGAGATACTTTGAACAAGGTCCATAAAACGTCGGGCTAATGCACTTTCTTACTCTCGAGCACGAATTTTGCTTCGAACTTTTCTATTAATTGTTTCCAAGTTCTTGATTTTCAGAAGTCATAAGCTCATACTAATTCAGTGCTCATTCTAGGAGCATACCAGAAGCCACCTGAACTCGATGCAAATCCTCTAGATTCATATGAATGAAAATATGTTAGCACGATTTGATCCAGGCTTTAACCTCAATAACGCCTTCAGAACCCTTGAAAGGCTTTCCTCTAAGCTTAGCGAAGTCACTACACAAACTAGCAAACCCAGATTTGGGATGCGTAGGTACAGGAGGGGTTCTTGCCACTTGGGCATTTGTCACTAAATCAAGAAGTTATTGGGATGACATATACACTCCCCTAGTAGGAGTGGCACTAGGTTGAGCAGTGCTTGGGCTGGCACGTCTAGACATTTTTCTTTAAGAAAGGAAGAATGAAAAATGTTGTTCTCAAAAGAATTCAAATAAATTCGATTTGATAAACAAGGGATCATATTATAAAATATGATATGACAGGTCCTAAAATTCGATTTAAATCCTAAACACGATTCCCTAAGAGAGACTTAGGACAATGATCCTTGCCATAATATCTTATATTGTTCCAAACTTAGCTCTGATGCCAAGTTGTGACGACACACCTTTGTACCCGCGTTAGCCAAGGACATTACAAGTAATATTGTCAACTAACCCGAAAATAAGGCAGTTGAGGAGTAACCATCTGTATAATAGTTTTAAACGAGTGTTAAACATATAAGATAGTGTGTTCTTACCTTTCAAATCTCAAGAGGAAATCTGACATATCCAATTCAAGTTCAAATCCACTACACAGTGGCTATATATAATTCGGAAATAATATAAAATAGCATAACAATATGATCAGAGCCATACACTGGTATTCACGTCACTAAGGTGGAAATTGATATGAATAAAACACATAAGTGTATACACAAAGATAGTGGTCAAACATGATTTATTACAGAGCGAAAGAATAGGTAAAAGTGCTAACCAAAAGAATATGTATACGTAGGAATCTCTATCTCATATACATGTTATCAAAAACTACAGTCTATAATGTAGTTAGCCAAAAGTTAAGAACTGGTCCATAATAGAAGTCATGTGGAAGCACCTGCAGTTCCTCAGTCTGACCTGAGTATTGTTTGTAAGAAAATAAAAAATAAATGGATCAGTCTAGCTGTACTTATCTCATAAACTGGGATATAACAAGAGATATAAATAAATATAGACACGTATGCAATAACAACAATGTTCACATATAAGTATGAAGCCCTAAAAATGTCCTCACAATATCTCAAAGAGATCCCAACGCTACAAAATAATATACCATTCTAAGTTATATAACTAATCACAAGAAATGATATCACCTATCAAATCATCATCAAACTGATAACACCTTATCAAATAGCCAAAATGGATATTCCATATCAAACATCTAAAATTCTAGAGATCAATTATTAGAACTTCAGAATACCACGCACAAAGGGGGAGACCTATCATCTAAATGGCAGCCTGAAGACTCACTAACACGTGTATCCCAAAATGAGACGCCATCTCGAGTTAGCTAACCTATAATTGTCTGAAGACCATAATCCAAATCTCCATCAGAATGATCTGAAGACCTCAGGTCACGACCCCGTCAATATTGAACTGAAGTTCCACTAGAACGATCAAAGATCGTCAAACAAGCATCCATTAAATGAACCAAAGTTCCACAAAATGATCTTAATATCAAAGAAAGTGTAAATTACTCCAAGCTAGTAAATATAAGAGTCAAGTTACATGTCCTGTAACCACTTGCTCTAGTCGAATATTTGACAAATTGTATATTCCACTTGAAACACAAAACGATCATTACCATAGTTTTCAATCAAACGAGTTCAAGAATTAACGGTCGAAGCAAGTGCAAGTGTTTCATACCACTCATTTGACTAAGGCATTTAATTGAATTTCTCATATAAGTGAGGAAAAGGTTTATATAAATATATACTAGCAGATTGGAAGACGATTTATAAAATGACTTTGTATGAAAAATAGCATTAGAAAGCATTTTAATAAACGATTTGGTATCTACTAATAATATTGAAACCCTCTATAGTTTGAAGTGGCAAATCTTGTAAAATATCGATCGTAATAACAATTCATCTCAAAATTCATGTTTTAATAACGTAAATCAAATATCATAAATAACAATTATAAATTCGTTCACAACGAATAAATTGAAAGTTTATAAAATCGAAAATTGTGAATCAGAGAAATTGATAAATCAAGGAAAAAAGTCAAATGGGCCGAAACTCGACCAGTAAAGAGCCTGGATGGACCTAAACCGGTTATCATGGTTTCCAATGGTCAACGGTAGAATTCAGTAGACTGAACCATAAGGGTCAGTCAACTGTCCTGTGAAAGATAATTCAAACATTGTTTGTTCAGAATTTTAGTTGACTGAATCTTTTATTCAATTAACTGGCTTCCAATTCAGCCGACTGAATTGAGTATTTCAGTTGATTGAACTGGTCCAAAATGAGACAGAGAGCAACCATTGATTCAGTCGATTGACCATCCAAATTCAGTCGACTTAATTTATACCTAGCATTAGTTTGCCTGGGCAATGCACACTCAACGATCTTGGACTAGTTGGCAAAGGCTTATATCATTATTCAAGTGGAAATGAACCTTTTATAACTCGTCAAAACAACTCAAGACCATAAGCACAATCCATAACAAGGTTTATACGTTAAATTCATATAAGTAAATTCGAACACTCACAAAATTGGAAGTTTCACACACAAACAATCCAAACCACACAACATATACGTGTTAAGATCACACTAGCCAAGCATATATGTTTGAGTCATAGATGTGAGTTCCCAAGAACTCGCCTTTGATTGTTGGAAGTAAGGAAATGATCCAAAATTTAGTTAAAATGACCTCTCTTCCAATATTACTCACTAATCTTCAATTTACACACAAATACACAAAATTTCCTAAGGGTTAGGTTTAAGAAAATCTCAAAAATTAAAGAGAAAACAATTTGGAGAAGATAGAGATGAACTTACCCAAACTTATCTTTGAATTTATGCAAATTACAAAGATTTCCTAAGTTTGGAGCTTAGGAATATTAACTTCCTCTTCCTTGAGGGCTAGGGAGTAGTTATGGATTATGAAGAGGAGTAAATGAAATGATAAGTGGAGTTAGTGAGTGGAGTTATTTAGTGGGGGTTGTTTACTTATGACTAATGGGCTAGTTTAACCCAACAATGCCCTACTCAAAGTCCAGATTTTCACTAACTCCAAACATATCAGTGTTTATACTCAAAATGTTGCCAATGACATTTTAAACTCAATGAAAGTGGTTCCAAATCCAAATTCTTCTGTTTACAAAAAGTCACAATTTCGAGTTTTAAACCGGACGCACGATACGATATTTAAATAAATCTCTTAATTAACTAATCGTAAATTATGCGGGTTGTTACATATACACATATGTGTACATGTTCCAACCATTTTATATCAATGAAAAATCAAAATCCAAAAAAAGATTTGATCACGTTTTCAATTTTTCTTTAAACTACTTATTTTTGTAATCTAAAATTTTAAAACAACCTGACCATCACTAGTTATTGATTAAGAAAAGGTTATGTGACCATTGAAAACCATTAATTTAATATTTAAAATTTATTCAATGTTCACAAATCAAAGCGATAATCGCTACGCCAATGTTGTTTGAGAAAAAAATTCTTTCAAAGCTGTACAGTTGAAGCGTTTAGTGATTCATAGCGGTGAAAGTGCAAAAATTACAGTGGGATAATAAAGAGGTATAATGGAGGTGCAAAAAGGTTCATTAGATGTAAAAATAAATATATGAAGTTAAATTATTATTATGCTCACATTATTTTTGTAGGAAAAACTATGTTGCTTAGTCTTGTATAACAAACCCAAAGAATATCATGATCATACACATCATTTTTTGTGACTATAATAGGTTCCTAACTTATATTGAGCACTTTTACCTTGAAATTAACTCTGCATTCTAACTTTTTGATCTATTTTATAAGAGAACTAGTCAAGTCGACGTTTTTATATTAAAATCATTAAAGTGGTGTTAAGAAACCTAGATTTAGCGGGTGTAGCGAATAAAGACGGAGTTTAAAACAGATCTATTGTTCATTAAAATTGAATTGAAGTAGCATATAACGATCGGCAATAACAATGATTTGCTTGGCATTAGCGGGATGTTAACTGCACAACTTTATAGAACTATTGTAAGGTACTCTCTTTTAAGTATCAAAACACCCAATCCTCCTTTAAAACATCTTTTAAAAGCACATTCATTTTCATTTTCATCCAAAATGCACATATTAAATTGCAAATATTTAGTATTTCTTGAACTGTAAATATTTGCAGTAAAATTGCATACGTTTACCACAAAACACAAATATTTCTGCTTTCCTAAAAAAGGTCATAAAAACATGCGACTAGGTTGACATTTAATTTTCAAATAATAACTATTGTCATAGTCGAAATGGGCATTAAAAACATGTCTTTGTTTGAGTTGGGTTTTTAGTTTATCAAATTCATAAATAAGTTACTCAACTTTGGTTTCCACTTTCTTTCAAGGTTAGATAAAACAATCAAATCTTCACTTGTCCACCGACGTCCATATTAGATAAAACAATCAAATACTTCACTTATCCATCCACATACATATTTTTTATTTCTATATTTTCCCAAAAGCAATACTTCTTGACTCCTTCGTCCCATTAAATTCAACGTTGAATTGGTCAAAACAAGTCATGTGGGTGATTAGTTTTGAAATGGGCCATATATTTTAATAAACGGGCTAATTGAAAACAAATCCTGTTATATAAGAGTATTGTTAATGTCACTCCAAAAACGGTTAAGGGATGATCATTTTTTTTTAATTTACCAGGGGGAGGATCATTTAACATAGCCCCCCTTAACAATTTGTAAAATATAGACCAAAATGCCATTTTATTATTTTACTCTATTTACATTTTATTGTTCGTTAAACCCTAATCTTCTTCTTCTCAAAGTAAACAATTAATAATTGTTTTCATGGATGTAACAACCCGTATTTTCAATAACCTGTTATAACATAAATGGAGGCAGAATTAAACTGTAAAATCTGAATCAAGGGAAACGGGCTATGCCATTGCGTTCGTCTCGGAAAAATACGCGAAATAGAGTCCGAGTTTTCGAAAATCGGAGTCCGTATGACCAAGATATGGCCTCGCGAAGTTTCACGAAAAATTCCCAAATTAAAGTATGCTTAATTAAGTGAAATGGGTTGCGCAGAGAAATATATATATATTGATATATATATATATATATATATAATTGAAAATTTAATAAATAAATATGCAAAAATGTTCAAAACAGCGAATTGGGAGAGGGGAATAACCGAACCGGCCGATTTTTGAGGTCGACCCGAGCTCGCTGGGTCGACTAGGGGTTAATCCAGGGTGTTTGGCTGTCAACCCGTGGGCCGATTCGCTCAAATGCAGATTTTGCATTTGGATGGTTCTCATGGTTCATCTTTAATCTAAAGGCCCTAGATGGTTCCTACACTTGACTTCTTCCCCAAGACATACTTTGATGGCTTGGATTGAATCTAGGTTTAATCCTATGGCCTAAAACACTTGCCTAATCTATAAATAAGACCCTAACCTATCCTAAATCCTCATTATTCATTCATGCAACTAAACTATGGCAAAATTTCTACTCTCATGGCCTCCACTCAACTATCCTAGCCTCCACTTCATTTCTATGAAAGGTTTCATGATCATGAGAGTGTTAGAGAGTCCCTATGTTAGTATGAGAGCCTCTCAAGTTGATTTCAAGGCAAAAGCTTTGATCTTTGTTCATAAAGATGGTGTTTTTGTTGATTTGGGGCATCCATCTTTGGGTTTTTGGATGATGGCATGCATAGGCTTCCTCACAAGCTTTAGTTTAATCGATTTAGGCCTTCAAAGCAATGTAAGCCCTTTCCCTACTCTAAGATATTAACTATGAAGTTAAATGTTCATGTTGCAAGTTTGGGTTTGATCATTGAGAATGATACATGCTATCATGTCATGCAAGCTTATGAAGTCATTATCTTGATCTTATGAGCTAAAAGCTACAACCTTTATGTTGAAATGTTGCATTATGCAACATGAGAACCTTCATAATCTTTATGTCAACTTGCATATGAAGTCATAACCCTTATATGATGATACATGCGAGTTTCTAGTCATCATTCCATGTCTTTTGTCACCATGATTCGTTTATGTTCCAAGTTTGGGTTTATGCATGATTTTGAGGCTTAAGAATGTAACATGCAAGCTAATGAACACATTTGTGCCTCATTTGCCACCATGATTAACTTGTGGCTTAATATCCATTTTTGTCATGCCTTTGCCAAGTCTCTTCTTTTAATCCATTACGTTGTTGCGAACGTATATGCGAGTTTAAAAGCGTTGGGTTATGTTATGGGTAATTTCTAATGACATGAAAATACAACTTGAAAACATGACTTGAATCATAACATGGAAGTTGACATGTAAGTATGCTTGAAAACATAAGCTTGGGAATTTACCTATTAAGTTAGGTCTACCCATTGGGAATTTACCTATTAAGTTAGGTCTACCCAATTGCTTGAAAACTTGAATATGAACATGACACTAGACTAAACATGAAAGTGGCCAACTCGAGGTTGGGTTGAGTTTGCAACGTAAAACTACCCGGAACCGACCGGCCTAACTAGTAGTTGCAAACAATAGGACCCAATGTGAGAAGTTGGTCATGTTGTGCTTGAACCCGAGGTTAGACCAAGTTGTGGTGTAAAGCTACCCGGAACCGACCGGCTTAACTAGTAACCACAACAAAGTCTAATGTGAGAGGTGAAGGTGCATTAAGTAATTAATGCCACATGATAGGGTTAAGTTAATTTGATTAATGACTCTTAACCAAATATGACATGGACAAATGGGTTAAGTAATTGGACTAGGCTAATGATACTTAACAAAACATGACAAGGTTGGGTAGGTTAAGTAACTTGATTTGCCTAATGACACTTAACCATTTTTATACGACTAGTGGACGGGGATTAAGTTAACCAACACTTAATCAATCCAACACGATAATTTGGTAAGGTTAAGTAAGTTTTCTTAATGACACTTAACCAAAAGATACAGTTAATGGATGGGGTTAAGATTAGACTCAACTAGTCTAAACATGATAATCGGATGGGGTTAAGTTAGCCTAGACTTAATTAATCCCACTTGGTAGTTTAATGGGGTTAAGTTAAATACTTAACTAATCTAACACAATGATTTGAAGTGGTTAAGTGACCTATACTTAACCAATCTCACCCGTTAATTTGAAGAGGTTAAGTGACCTAAACTTAACCAATCTAACTCGTTAATTTGATGTGGTTAAGTGATCTATGCTTAACCAATCTAACTCGTGAATTTATTGAGGTTAAGTTAACCCATACTTAACCAATATAACGTGAAAACTTGATAAGGCTAAGTCATGAATCGCTTGAATACGCTTGACCAGTTTGACTCAGTAATTTGATGGGGTCAAGTTAATACATACTTAACCAACTTGAGCATGGTTTGTAGGGTTAAGTCTTGGACTTGGATACTTAGCCAATTTTGACATCATTTGTAGACGAGATTAAGTCATGAACTTAAGTGACACTTAATCTATTATATAAACCCTAATTCGGAGAATTAGGTGGATAACCGTAGTTAACAAGGATAACGGGAATAAGGCTAAGTGGTAAACCTTAGTTGAAGGATAACTAAGTAATTATTCTTAGTCAAGGAAATTTAGACCAGTTCATAGATAGATGAGTAACGTGATACGGTAGGTCATCGTTTAAATATACGAGTAGGAGCAAGTATCTGATTTGGATAAAGGCTCCAGCGAACTGGGTAACGAAGCAGCGGCTTCGGGGAACGTGAGGGTATTCTTGGTATCCCTCTATGAGCTGCCAGGTGATTATACTAGGCTCATGAGAGGTTAAGGTCTGCGTTAGAAGAACCAAGAGTATGCCTTGGTTGCTATACGAGTAACCTAAAGACGGGGATGGATAGGGGATAGTCGACGATACACGGTCGTACCCTAGATAGCATTTTCGTCAGGCTACCTACCATCTTTGGTCAAGCGTGTACGTACGGAAAGGCAGAGAACACCCAATAGACCATAATTGCTATCTAATTATGGGTGCGGTAAGGCTCGGATGTGGGTTGGCCAGTGTTGTGTTCTCATACAGGATTTATCCTGTCTTGTCTTTCGCTAGTTGAGGGAGTGGTCTCGTGGGACCATAGCCACGTATAGGAAAAACAGACCTTAGCATCTGCATCGGCAGATAAATCTAAAGCTCCCGACCGAGTCCTGTATT
This sequence comes from Allium sativum, assembly GCA_030737875.1. NCBI lineage: Eukaryota > Viridiplantae > Streptophyta > Magnoliopsida > Asparagales > Amaryllidaceae > Allium > Allium sativum. The sequence goes on from CM060924.1 coordinate 997,831,006, forward strand.
TCCTGGTCTGCCCTATGACAGGACTCGGATGGCACGATGTGATACATGTGCATACAGTCATGGAAAAACGATTCACGATGAATGCGTGGGAAAAAGGGCGCGGTTGGCGGTTAGCGTAATCCCTAGTGGCCCTAGGTGGTTGAACCCAAACCGAGATACGAGAACGTGCAATAGGTAAGCGTAATCCCTAGTAGCCCTAGGTAGCATAAGTCCTAATTGTACAGACGATAATTCATGTTGGAAGACCCTAGCTAGGTTTAGGGTAACAGTCCAAACCGATCTTAAGGATCATGGAACTATGTTAAAGTAGTATAGAATCTCATGGGAAAGCCCGTATGGTCTACGGCAAGGGACTGAACATTTACATGGAATAAAACATACGAGTGAGTAACCTATATATGCGACATATTAGGTTGACATGGACCATTACACGACTTTTGAGTAAGGGTCATTCATGGTTAACACATGATACGGTGGGGATACTAGTACGGTAGGTGCAGAGCAGATATACAGGATAGATACCATGGGACGTTATACGTAATAGATATCTTGGGATATTATACTTGATAGAAACCTGACGATGTGATACCTTGTTTTATCTTGACATCGTAATTTATCATGACACCTTAGTTTACCTGAGTTCAGTAGTACATCCTGTTATTTTGATTTAGCTTATCTATCTTGTTATCATGCTTATGTTCATCTCAGTTTCTCATGACAGTTAACTTTACTAGTTTTTATGCTGATAGTAGATAGGGCTTACCCAGTCTTTTTGACTGACCCGTTTTGTTTCGCCTCTTTTCTTCCGTTCCCCCCAGGTTACAGGGAGGAAATGCTGTTGTTTAGTTCAGACTTCTTCTGCTTGAAGGTCATCATGGATGGCTTGGACTTATCTTGGCTATGGCTACTTTACTGTTTTTACTTGGGGAATAATTTATGAAAAAGTCTTTATGCTTCTTTACTATTGCAAGACAGGTTTTGATGTACTCTGATGTAAAAGGCTTTAGACCTTAATTATTAATGTTTATGAAAGTTCGATTTTACTTCCGCTATTTTATATGTTCTGTCTTGTGATGTTTCTGTGCATGTTTACCAATAATGCCCCTCTAAAGCTAGTGCATTCCTTTGCGAGTGACCCTAGCGGAGGCGGGGTGTTACACGTGGTATCAGAGCAGAAGGTTACCAGACTGGGCAAAAGTTTTTAAAGACCTTCTGAAAACTATTTGAAAAAAAAGCCGTTTACAAAGAAGCATTTTTCAAGAAAATTTTCTTTTAAAAGAAAAAGGCTATTCCCCAAAGGCCATTAGCACTATCCTTGTTTCCTTAATTGAGTCTCTTTTCCTTTCTTTCCTCCATCTGTAGTCACAGTAGTTTTAACTGCGACTAGTCTTTTCTACCTACGAAAGTGCTTTCCATACGATGGAGGTGGTTCTCGAGAGACCAATGGCCGCGTTATAAGAAAGGATCGTGAGAAAGAAGGATAAAGGATACGAGCTTAAGGATGAGCAACTTGTTGGTATGGCTTAGTTCTCAAAGGAGGGAGAAAGATGAACAATGAAACCCATGACGAGAGAGTACCTTTGGCATGGTAAAACGGGGCGGATAGTTAAGTATTATGGGACAAGGACAAGATCATCGGGATGGCAGTAGTATGCTCTCATTTCTAGAGTACCTCGGAAGGAGGGTAACGATCTTGTTAAAGGTTTAGATTTTCTTCTCTATCATCCCGTTAGGACTTCGTTGTTCATATCATTTAAGTCTGCTTCGATAGTTGAGTCTCTGCACCTTAAGTACTAGCGTAATAGAGAATCCCATTTTTGTCTCAAAGTCCTATTGGAGAATCAGTCCATTTATACATGACTTGTTTGGATTTGGGAATGTCTATGCCAAGTGTTGAGTTTGGAAATAATGCTTATGTTTATAAGCTATGGATGGATTCTAGGGATGAAGTGGTTATCCAGTAGGGGGTGCCACTCTCGGTTTTGATAGGAGGGTAGTTAGACCTTTTGACTAGCCTTGGTAATGCCCTCGAAGTATCGGGTAACCTTTTTGAGGTTCTGTCATGACTAGTTACTTAGAATCCCTTGATGCCTTTATTGGAAATTTGAAGCCCGATCGAGTGGTGTTCGCCAATAAGACGGATGGTTTACTTCATTTATGCATGGGTTATAGAAATCACCTTAGTAAGTGCGCTTGATAACCTGGTTGGCATCTGTTTACTTTCAAGAGAAAGTTCTTCTATGTGGAATACCTTGTGGTACGAGGTCCGAGATTCATTAGTGAATTTTGGAAAGCTTGCATGAGATCATGAGTACGCAGTCATGTTTGCGTCAAGTATTTTAGGAAAAGGATAAGTGCAAGTGGAACGAGAGGCGACGAAGAAATGAGTTTCAGCTCATGTTATGGAAACAGGAAATAAGAAGCTACGAAATCGCGAAGTTAAAGGACGGTCAAGGCACAATGGAATTAAGCTCAAGGAAATACGACTTTGATGGTCAAAGACTAGATACGCGCATGATATCTCTTTTTGGGAGTATATCCTTGATCCCTGTTTTCTGTAGAGCTTACTTGTAGGCTATCTTTTGTGGACATCCTCTCGGTCCTATTCTCCGTTACAAACCCTGTAAGGAGTTTGTCCTGTTTATCTTCTCGACCCTGTTTCAGGGAATTCTAGGTAGAACCCTATGGATGTAAACATGTATTTGAAACATGTTATGATTGATATGGTTGCAAGTGGTTGCAAGTGGTTGCTCGTGGATGCGCGAATACACATTAGATACTAGCTCGACTCGGTCACATTTCATATTGCATATGCACGAGTATTTATACTTGTTTATGGATGAAATCGAATGTATTATCATGCGGTTGTTGCATATGAATGAATGATTGTGCACGCATATAGTATCTATATGACTAGGACTATTTGCATACATGTTGGATTCATGGCACTATACATATTTTGCATTAGAAAGATTATTCAGGCCTGATCATTAGCATTAGCTAAGGAACATGTACACACACGTTTTGCATATATTCATACAACATTAGAAATCATCTAAGGACAATGGTTGCTTGTGGATGATGTTTTGAGTAGATGGATGATGGATGGTAGGATATGTTCTTCCTAACTTGGAGATTTCGGGGACGAAATCCTAAAAGGTGGGGAGAATGTAACAACCCGTATTTTCAATAACCTGTTATAACATAAATGGAGGCAGAATTAAACTGTAAAATCTGAATCAAGGGAAACGGGCTATGCCATTGCGTTCGTCTCGGAAAAATACGCGAAATAGAGTCCGAGTTTTCGAAAATCGGAGTCCGTATGACCAAGATATGGCCTCGCGAAGTTTCACGAAAAATTCCCAAATTAAAGTATGCTTAATTAAGTGAAATGGGTTGCGCAGAGAAATATATATATATATATTGATATATATATATATAATTGAAAATTTAATAAATAAATATGCAAAAATGTTCAAAACAGCGAATTGGGAGAGGGGAATAACCGAACCGGCCGATTTTTGAGGTCGACCCGAGCTCGCTGGGTCGACTAGGGGTTAATCCAGGGTGTTTGGCTGTCAACCCGTGGGCCGATTCGCTCAAATGCAGATTTTGCATTTGGATGGTTCTCATGGTTCATCTTTAATCTAAAGGCCCTAGATGGTTCCTACACTTGACTTCTTCCCCAAGACATGCTTTGATGGCTTGGATTGAATCTAGGTTTAATCCTATGGCCTAAAACACTTGCCTAATCTATAAATAAGACCCTAACCTATCATAAATCCTCATTATTCATTCATGCAACTAAACTATGGCAAAATTTCTACTCTCATGGCCTCCACTCAACTATCCTAGCCTCCACTTCATTTCTATGAAAGGTTTCATGATCATGAGAGTGTTAGAGAGTCCCTATGTTAGTATGAGAGCCTCTCAAGTTGATTTCAAGGCAAAAGCTTTGATCTTTGTTCATAAAGATGGTGTTTTTGTTGATTTGGGGCATCCATCTTTGGGTTTTTGGATGATGGCATGCATAGGCTTCCTCACAAGCTTTAGTTTAATCGATTTAGGCCTTCAAAGCAATGTAAGCCCTTTCCCTACTCTAAGATATTAACTATGAAGTTAAATGTTCATGTTGCAAGTTTGGGTTTGATCATTGAGAATGATACATGCTATCATGTCATGCAAGCTTATGAAGTCATTATCTTGATCTTATGAGCTAAAAGCTACAACCTTTATGTTGAAATGTTGCATTATGCAACATGAGAACCTTCATAATCTTTATGTCAACTTGCATATGAAGTCATAACCCTTATATGATGATACATGCGAGTTTCTAGTCATCATTCCATGTCTTTTGTCACCATGATTCGTTTATGTGCCAAGTTTGGGTTTATGCATGATTTTGAGGCTTAAGAATGTAACATGCAAGCTAATGAACATATTTGTGCCTCATTTGCCACCATGATTAACTTGTGGCTTAATATCCATTTTTGTCATGCCTTTGCCAAGTCTCTTCTTTTAATCCATTACGTTGTTGCGAACGTATATGCGAGTTTAAAAGCGTTGGGTTATGTTATGGTTAATTTCTAATGACATGAAAATACAACTTGAAAACATGACTTGAATCATAACATGGAAGTTGACATGTAAGTATGCTTGAAAACATAAGCTTGGGAATTTACCTATTAAGTTAGGTCTACCCATTGGGAATTTACCTATTAAGTTAGGTCTACCCAATTGCTTGAAAACTTGAATATGAACATGACACTAGACTAAACATGAAAGTGGCCAACTCGAGGTTGGGTTGAGTTTGCAACGTAAAACTACCCAGAACCGACCGGCCTAACTAGTAGTTGCAAACAATAGGACCCAATGTGAGAAGTTGGTCATGTTGTGCTTGAACCCGAGGTTAGACCAAGTTGTGGTGTAAAGCTACCCGGAACCGACCGGCTTAACTAGTAACCACAACAAAGTCTAATGTGAGAGGTGAAGGTGCATTAAGTAATTAATGCCACATGATAGGGTTAAGTTAATTTGATTAATGACTCTTAACCAAATATGACATGGACAAATGGGTTAAGTAATTGGATTAGGCTAATGATACTTAACAAAACATGACAAGGTTGGGTAGGTTAAGTAACTTGATTTGCCTAATGACACTTAACCATTTTTATACAACTAGTGGACGGGGATTAAGTTAACCAACACTTAATCAATCCAACACGATAATTTGGTAAGGTTAAGTAAGTTTTCTTAATGACACTTAACCAAAAGATACAGTTAATGGATGGGGTTAAGATTAGACTCAACTAGTCTAAACATGATAATCGGATGGGGTTAAGTTAGCCTAGACTTAATTAATCCCACTTGGTAGTTTAATGGGGTTAAGTTAAATACTTAACTAATCTAACACGATGATTTGAAGTGGTTAAGTGACCTATACTTAACCAATCTCACCCGTTAATTTGAAGAGGTTAAGTGACCTAAACTTAACCAATCTAACTCGTTAATTTGATGTGGTTAAGTGATCTATGCTTAACCAATCTAACTCGTGAATTTATTGAGGTTAAGTTAACCCATACTTAACCAATATAACGCGAAAACATGATAAGGCTAAGTCATGAATCGCTTGAATACGCTTGACCAGTTTGACTCAGTAATTTGATGGGGTCAAGTTAATACATACTTAACCAACTTGAGCATGGTTTGTAGGGTTAAGTCTTGGACTTGGATACTTAGCCAATTTTGACATCATTTGTAGACGGGATTAAGTCATGAACTTAAGTGACACTTAATCTATTATATAAACCCTAATTCGGAGAATTAGGTGGATAACCGTAGTTAACAAGGATAACGGGAATAAGGCTAAGTGGTAAACCTTAGTTGAAGGATAACTAAGTAATGATTCTTAGTCAAGGAAATTTAGACCAGTTCATAGATAAATGAGTAACCTGATACGGTAGGTCATCGTTTAAATATACGAGTAGGAGCAAGTATCTGATTTGGATAAAGGCTCCAGCGAACTGGGTAACGAAGCAGCGGCTTCGGGGAACGTGAGGGTATTCTTGGTATCCCTCTATGAGCTGCCAGGTGATTATACTAGGCTCATGAGAGGTTAAGGTCTGCGTTAGAAGAACCAAGAGTATGCCTTGGTTGCTATACGAGCAACCTAAAGACGGGGATGGATAGGGGATAGTCGACGATACACGGTCGTACCCTAGATAGCATTTTCGTCAGGCTACCTACCATCTTTGGTCAAGCGTGTACGTACGGAAAGGCAGAGAACACCCAATAGACCATAATTGCTATCTAATTATGGGTGCGGTAAGGCTCGGATGTGGGTTGGCCAGTGTTGTGTTCTCATACAGGATTTATCCTGTCTTGTCTTTCGCTAGTTGAGGGAGTGGTCTCGTGGGACCATAGCCACGTATAGGAAAAACAGACCTTAGCATCTGCATCGGCAGATAAATCTAAAGCTCCCGACCGAGTCCTGTATTTCCTGGTCTGCCCTATGACAGGACTCGGATGGCACGATGTGATACATGTGCATACAGTCATGGAAAAACGATTCACGATGAATGCGTGGGAAAAAGGGCGCGGTTGGCGGTTAGCGTAATCCCTAGTGGCCCTAGGTGGTTGAACCCAAACCGAGATACGAGAACGTGCAATAGGTAAGCGTAATCCCTAGTAGCCCTAGGTAGCATAAGTCCTAGTTGTACAGACGATAATTCATGTTGGAAGACCCTAGCTAGGTTTAGGGTAACAGTCCAAACCGATCTTAAGGATCATGGAACTATGTTAAAGTAGTATAGAATCTCATGGGAAAGCCCGTATGGTCTACGGCAAGGGACTGAACATTTACATGGAATAAAACATACGAGTGAGTAACCTATATATGCGACATATTAGGTTGACATGGACCATTACACGACTTTTGAGTAAGGGTCATTCATGGTTAACACATGATACGGTGGGGATACTAGTACGGTAGGTGCAGAGCAGATATACAGGATAGATACCATGGGACGTTATACGTAATAGATATCTTGGGATATTATACTTGATAGAAACCTGACGATGTGATACCTTGTTTTATCTTGACATCGTAATTTATCATGACACCTTAGTTTACCTGAGTTCAGTAGTACATCCTGTTATTTTGATTTAGCTTATCTATCTTGTTATCATGCTTATGTTCATCTCAGTTTCTCATGACAGTTAACTTTACTAGTTTTTATGCTGATAGTAGATAGGGCTTACTCAGTCTTTTTGACTGACCCGTTTTGTTTCGCCTCTTTTCTTCCGTTCCCCCCTAGGTTACAGGGAGGAAATGCTGTTGTTTAGTTCAGACTTCTTCTGCTTGAAGGTCATCATGGATGGCTTGGACTTATCTTGGCTATGGCTACTTTACTGTTTTTACTTGGGGAATAATTTATGAAAAAGTCTTTATGCTTCTTTACTATTGCAAGACATGTTTTGATGTACTCTGATGTAAAAGGCTTTAGACCTTAATTATTAATGTTTATGAAAGTTCGATTTTACTTCCGCTATTTTATATGTTCTGTCTTGTGATGTTTCTGTGCATGTTTACCAATAATGCCCCTCTAAAGCTAGTGCATTCCTTTGCGAGTGACCCTAGCGGAGGCGGGGTGTTACAATGGAGGAACTAATTTCTACCGAAATGTCTAACTTTGAAAAAGAAGATAACATGATTTTTACTTAAAAAAGCGAACGTCGCGTTGAATTTGTTGAAGAAATCACAAAAATGTAACAATTTACTGGAAAAAATGGAGGCCCATTTTCGGTCATAAACGTTATATTCGTTGACAACGAACCGAAGTTAAACAATTAAAACGACATGTACTTGCTGAATTTGGTAACACATAAGGTCTTGACAATAACACAAATTCGGTGATAGAACGCCGAATAAAATCGTGTTTTTCGATGTACTATTATCGAATACGTAGAATTTTAATTTTTCTTCAGTTAATCTAATTTTGACATGTTATTTTAGAACTTTGTACTGAATTTCGTTATGTCCTTGTCGATTTTTAACGTATTTTGTGTCAAAGAGTAAAACTGGGTTTATTTATTTATTTGCCTCCCCTTAACAATTTAAATTTTAATGGAGTGAAAATAAAATATACGTCCCTTATCCATTTTTGGAGTTATGTTTACAATACTCTTGTATAGTTTCATTAAGACAAATTCTATTCAAACATCGTGAATTGCTTTATCAACACCATTGGATTTTAAATAAAATTTCAAACCAAAAATGACCTTATTAAAAAAGAATCAACATTAAAGAATGAAAATATATACAATTCTCCCTTGTTTGCATTATGTATACTCAATATAATTTCTCTTGTAAAGTTAGTATATTATAAATTAATTTACATCATTGGTTAAATTAATTTTATATTTCTTTTGAGGATTAAAATATATGCATATCGTTACAAGCAACATTTATATACAGACAATTTTAACAGTTTTCACTTTAATTAAATATTAAAATTAAACTTTAAAACTAACTACTAAAATTAATATTACACAGAGTACTAAATTCTTCAATCTTTCATTCAAATCTAATCATGTTTAAATTTAACACAAAAAATTAACTAGTTTAACTTTCTAATATTTAAAAAAATAAGTTCAAATTTCCATCATCTAAAATTAAAAGTGATATAAAAGAAAACAATCAAATAATTTAAGATACTAGTGTTTTTTTTTTTTTTTTTTTTTTAAGTTCTAGGTAGAGGTGGCAATTAGACCCGACCCGATGGACCCGGACCCTACCCAGCGGGTCTCGGTTCTAAGCGGGTCGGGTTTTGTCGGGTCTAAACTATACATTTCTAAAATCTGGACCCGACCCGACCCGACCTACGCTTCGGTTCGGGTCGGGTCGGGTTGAAGCTCGGGTCGGGTCGGGTCGGTTCGGGTCCGATTGAGTAATAACATTAAAAATACATATATTTCAATGTTTTTTGGTCGGGTCTTTCGGGTCGGGTTTATGCAGGTCGGATTTGATCGGGTCTTGATGGTATTTTTCATCATCTAGACCCGACCCGAGATCCATCGGGTTTGGTTCGGGTTCAGGTCTTTTTGGGTCGGTTCGGTTCAGGTTTTCGGTTCTAATTGAATTTCGCACTGACCAATTTAACCTTGTTATCAAAGCTATTCAAATCGACAGGAAATGGAGGAGAGGAAATCTAAGCGACCAACGGCAGAAGAAGTGATTACAAAACTGAAGGACGACGGAGATTTTGACAACCTTCGTCTTCAAATTATTCGCACTGTTAAACAGAACGTATGTATCCATTTTTCTATTGTCCTTAAACCCTTGTTTCTTTCTGTTATGCTATTTCAAAGCCATTTTGCTGCCAATGTCAATTCTTACTTGAATTTCTGCTGGTCATCACATGACATACAGTCATGCTCTGTGTTCATCTAAAAATAATTACTCGAATTTTAAGGAGCAATCACTATTAAAAGCATATATAGATTTATATATTATAAAATAGTTCTGATCTATATTTGTGTGGATGTTATTAGAGGTGTTCTAAGATAGAAATGTTAGGCTAAGATACTGTATGTTTATGATAAGCAATCACTCATTTGACTGCTTATTTATGAATAGCATCTTTAAAGGCGTTTGTTTTGAGTAAGTGTTTGAATCTGAAACACTTATTCAATGAAAAAAAGTGTTGAAGCACTTTCATAATGCCTTTTCTATTTTTGAATGCTTAATGGCAGTTCTTTCCATATGCCCTTATTTACATTTGTTACATTACTGCAAAATCACCAATATTTTTTTTAAATTCTTTTATGTAAGGTTTCAAAATTTTCATGGAATACTTTAGTTACATTTCTAAATTCATATTCTTTTTTCAAAAACTAAAAAGAAAGAAAACCAAGTCATATAATATATTAACTTCTAAAATAAAAAAATTCAAAACTACAAATTTTAAAATTTTGATAATTAAATTTTAAAGTTAACTTTTGGAAACTATCATGGAAATTACTTATGAAAACCAAAATTTTAAATTATAACAAATCAAAACGATATATTCAAAAAAAAATCTCAAATAATTATCCATTTTTTAAGTTTCCACAAGACCTAACTATTTCAAAATTTTCAAAAAATTCAAATATCAAGTTTTAAAATTTATATTTATTCATTTTTGTTATACCATGTAAATAACCAATTAATACAAAGGGAAATACTGTCAAAATAGGCATTTTCATTTGTTCCAGTCAGAAGCTTTATAGATATAAATAAATTAGCTTTCATAATTTAAAAAAAACAAATCCTAATCTATCAGCCCCTTTTTTGCCCTTTCCCACCCTAGCTACAACTAAAATATAAATAGTCTGAGTTTACCCCTTTATATTCCACACAATATGTCATATTGTTTATTCTCTCCTTAAGTATTCCAAATCTATTGGAAATATTGTATGAAGTTCCAAGTTCATATCGAATTTCATTCAGTGTACCAAACACGAAGATAATTTTGACTTCAAAATTTATTTAATTATTTTGAGAAATTATACATTGTAAATTGCACCATAAGAAGACATTACAAATTTTCTTTTAATGATTCAATTTTTATTTTTTTAAAGATAATAATTGGAGTAAGTTTTCGTGCTAACTTTCTTAAATTGAAGAAGATAAGAAAATAGAGAGGAAAAATTAAATGCAAGAAAAATAAAAAAGAAAATAAACGAAGAAGAAATGACCAAATTGGTAAAATATGGGGTAGAAAAAGAAAATTGTGAGGTGTAATTCTTTATTACGAAATACCATGGTGGGAAAAGATGATTAAGAGGTTAATTAATGAAGCCAAAATGTTATACGTCGAGAACTGATTATTTAGTGTCTTTAACTACATTTTAAAAACATATAAAAGTGGATGATAATTTACTTTTAGCCATAACTAAAGATACGTCAACTTTAACTAATCACGCCTAAATTAACATGTGTCAGTTAAAATGAAGCCATAGTTTCTTAATTTATTGTAATTATCTCCCAGAGAATGTAATGAAACTCGAATTATGAGTGTGGTTAACCATTAAATGGATTACATATGATGTGCATCTTTTATAATGTATGCTCAATTAATGAAAAATAATGAATACTGTGTAATGCACAACAAAAAGTGTAACCACATGATTTGTTGACAAAGGCTTACTAAAATCTTCATAGCATAAGTTGATAAAACCATTAACATGGAACTATTGCGATTATATGTTACCAATTTCCTTTGTAGAGCTATTTTCTTCTTATAATGGGTAATGTAGTCTGTTAGTTACATCAAACTCTATTAAGATTGTAATTTCCTGAAAATTGATGTTGTTTCTGTATTTAAGTCTATTATATTGGATTTATTCATAAATTCGTATTCATATTATGAACTAATCTTACAAATGAGTGTAACGAATTAAGCAATTGCATTTGTATTTTCTAGACATTAATAAAATTAATGCAAAATAACAAAAACTAACATACAGTTTAGCCTACTTTTTAACATTAATGGGCTATATTCTTAAATAGCTTAAATTAATGGTTAGAGCAAATTGTTCATATTTACATATATATATATATATATATATATATATATATATATATATATAATATAGGAAAATAAGGAGGGAAAAATTTCAGCTACATTTCTGAATGAAGGACAAAACTTTTAAAATTTGACTGGCATTGAGTACTATATTAATATAGCATTAGATAATACAAATGTTATATGAACGAAGACAAATGCTATATGAACTTAGAATTATATTTGTGTAATGCTATATGAATTTAGCATTATATGTGTAGTGATATATTAATTTGACACTTCTTTAACTATGAAAATGGATGCTATTTTAGTTCATCTAGTGTAGTTTATGTGATGCTGCTAGTTTAATTTAGCGTTTCATTTATCTAATGCTAGATTAATATAGTATTATGCTTTATCTAATGTTCAGTGTATTTTAAGTAAAAAAATTAAAATTTGTGTCCTTCAGACCAAAATTAGCCTTAAATTGTTTTTACTTTTAGACTAATTCCCTCATAAATTTATTTTAAATAAAGGTTACATTTTAGTTTGAGCGAATTGTTCTCGAGTATATCCCCTTCTACTATTTTCTTGTGATTTTGGATGATACTGTTCATTATGGATGATATAGTAGTTCACTTTTTTGTGTACTCTAAAATATAAATAGCTAATATTAATAATTTAAACAATCAAAATTGAAAGACGTCTTTCGTGTGACTTATGTCTCTACATGTTCTCTTAAGCCATGCATTATACGCACTTCTTTTCAAATATGCCTTGCCTTGGATGTTTAAAGCAATAGACGTGCATTTTATATGTGTCGTCGATAGCCATGCACAATATTTTTTTTGAGCTTGAAATTATGCCAATTGAATGCGCTAAATCATAGTATTTACACACAATAATTTTAGATCAACTTCAGTGGATTAACAAAAGGTTTTGTTTGCCATCTATATGTTATACTAATTATCTTGACCATTTGAGCTTTTGGGTATTATGTGTTTCGGTAAAAAATAGATAATAGAATTTTATGAATATTTTTTCTTTAAGTGATATATTAAAGAATCATATGATTATCTTTTTAACCTTATTCTCATCGAGTTACGTGATATCATGCTTGTGAAACCGTTAAGCATAGTACTTTGACATGTCCATTGCATGTGCTAGTAAAATATGATGTTTGATATAGGTTCTTTTTAGTCAAAACATAGCTTGGCATAATGTTTTTCATTTTCGATGGAAGCCAGGGTGTATTGATTATTTTTGATTCTAAAGAATAAATGATATATGAACTTCTAGTTTTAATTTTTTGTTGGCGCATCTCTCTGATCATTTTCATTTACTTATTAACATGTCAACTTTATAGTATCGTACTTTACATAAATAGTTTTCAACAAAATAATATTTCACTTCGTTTTCAAGACCATTGTAAATACTTATTATAAAGGTTCATGGTCATAAATATTCATCTCTGAACGTCATTTTTGATTAACTTAATTTTTTAATTCCCCATATGCTGTTGTTTTGTCTACTGGTTCAAGAAAATATGTTAACATAGCAGTTTCAAAATAATCATTTTTTTTTAGTTTTCTAACGCGATCAACGGATTCAAATGTTTGAAATCACAATTATAATAAATACGCCAGTAGATGACACACTTCTGTAGTGTGTGCGAGTACAAATCAGTTTCATAATAAGTTTGAAATATTTGTCAAAAATCCTCATACGAGTTATGCAAAAACTTGGTTTTTAGGATTTCAACTAATTATGCAAAGTTAGAGTAATTACTGCAATTGGAAAACTATCTGGGAATAATTTAACAAAAGAAATAAAAATTGCAAAATAACTTAATTGAAGTTACAACATAATGCATGTAAATTAGAGAAGACAAACACCATTAAAACAAAACTACATTTTACTTTTTGACAAAACAGTTATATCGTAACCAAATTCAATAGCGGAGGACAAAAAATGTTGAATTAAACATACCTATCAATTGTAATAAGTTGACAACAACAGATAAAACAAAATGCCAAAAAATAATAATAATAATAATAATAATAATAAATAAATAAATTCCTATCATTAAACTAAAGTTAGGCTTATATAGTTTTTAGAGGACTAGTGGGTGATATTGAACAGATCTACCAGTGGTAGTATAACTAACAAAAACAAATTAAACAAAATGAAAAAAAAAAAAAAAATCCTACCATTAAACTAAAGTGAGGCCGAGATAGCTTTTAGAGGACTAGTGGGTGATATTTATAGAAAGCTTAGCAGGTTTCAAGACTTGAAGATATTTGCAACAATTTCCACAAATTTAGCATGTAGTCCACTATTTGTGCGTTTTAAAGCCAAATTAAACAAAATGGCCAAAAAAAAAAAAAAAAAAATCCTACCATTAAACTAAAGTGAGGCCGAGATAGCTTTTAGAGCACTAGTGGGTGATATTTATAGAAAGCTTAGCAGGTTTTAAGACTTGAAGATATTTGCAACAATTTCCACAAATTTAGCATGTATTAGTCCACTATTTGTGCGTTTTAAAGCCAAATGCACCAAAACAATCCTTTTTGTGTGTGTAAGTTTGACTCTTGCAAGTGCACGTACGTGTTGTTAGTCCCCATATCATTGTTGTAATATTGCCATGAAACCATCTTTGTTTGGTTGATCAAGTCTAAAATGTTGGCCATTCATTGGATTTTCTGCCTGAGCTACTCTTTTGCAACTTAAAGCAATTTGTTATTAGTTTGAACGTATCTCGAATCCTTTAACGTTTCCTGCTACAAATATACGCACAAATATTTTAGAATAATCCATCGTAGATATTAAAATCTATAAATAAGCATTATACAACATAAAATGTGCAAAATGTTATGTTCATCAAACATACAACAATATAAAACAAGTTGTTTTGTTCATGCCTGTCTAATTAGACCAGTGTGTCATGAGAAATTTCAGTGGTTACTATCAATGGATTCAAAATGCATCACTCTATGATTAAACGAATGCAAATAATTTATGACATTAGCAGTTAAACTTATGTTTCCAAAATCTAGAATTAAAGTCAACTATTAGATATAATTTATGACATTAGCAGTTAAACTTATGTTTTCAAAATCTAGAATTAAAGTCAACTATTAGATGTTTCAAAAGAAAAAACAAGTCTTCATTATTGTTAGGGGTGAGCAATATTCGGTTCAAACCGAATTAACCGACCAAACCGATTCATTTTGGTCGGTTTGGTTCAGTTTTAAAACTAAATCGGTTTGAATTCGGTTTGTAAAATAATTTTTTTGGGTTATCGGTTTAACCGAATTAACCGAACTTTTAATTTATCATCTAATTTTACAGTGTTGTAGTGCTTTAAATAATTATTTTAGTTATATAGTATAAAGACATTTGTTGCAAATACATCAAATCTTATCATAAACATAAAATTTACTGCATAAAATATCTCCAAACATGAATTTATGTTCTACTTTGAGTGAATCCATCATTTGAATTATAGTACATCCTTTAAGTTCTGTTAAATCGGTTACCGACCGAATTAACCGAAATTAATTTGGTTTGGTTCGGTTTGATTTGGAATTTTTTTGGTTCCAATTCGATTTGAGTTTTTTTACGTTCAAACCAACCGAACCGATCGAACGCTCACCCTTAATTATTGTTGACCCTAGATAGGTTAGTTGTTTCGACTGTTATCATAGTGCAATTATGAACTATATTTTATATTAAATGTTAAAAGTTTGCAATAGATAATCGTAACAAATTTCTTTCTACAAAACAAAAAAGATACTAAAATGTCAATTACTTGTTCCTTTAAATTATCTTATCCGGCGCATTAAATGATGTCAAGGTATTTCACTTACACACCACCAATATGGACTCTTGGATGAATGTGAGGCACAAATTAATGGTTGTGCATATCTACATTATTTTCTTAGTATTTGTTGGAAATTCTTGATAATTTACTCTTAAGTTATAACGAACAATGTAAAATCATCTTGGTATTTCGTTAGCTTTAAAAGATTGAAAAAATATCATTACAACAACGATACAAAATAGAGTAAGATTATTATCAACGAGCGTAACGGCACGCGTTTCGCGCGTGATGACGGCACGCACTTCGCGCGTGATCAAGGCATGCGCTTCACGCGTAGACTGCTGTACCTCTGCGCAGAATGTATTGTTGTTAACAAGCATTGTTTGTAAAAAAAAGTGAATGAATGGTGTGATACGTTTGAAGTATTCCAATTTATAAGTGCATAGGTGTACAAATCAATAATAATCGATCAGCTTGTGAACATCACTAATTATTGCGCCAAGTCACCAACCGATCAAGCACATAATAATTTGACAATTTTTACTCTATAAAATCTGAAATATTCAAAGAAAGGTTAAATATACAGATAAAACAAACCACATCAAACTCAACCATGGGATGTCTGAAGATATACATAGATAAAATTACATGGTGTATTGCATGTGTTCTTTTGTACAGTATCCATTTTAACTCTAATCACATGCAGCTCATCCTACAGCTCAGCACCAACAACCCATTCAATAACTCAAATCAAATTATCAACCACTTACCATCTAAATATATACAAAATATTCACTGCTCATAAATCCTGGTACCACATATAATATATATTTTTGGATATAAGAGAACAAAATACAAACAGTTGATGGGATAAAACCTATATCATTATGTAGTGCCTATGTAGTTTGTTCTACATATTGTGTATTAACTCATACAAAGATTTTGTTCTCTGCCTCAGTTCGTGCTAATATTGAATTTTCCATAATCTGGGCACAAAATTACAATTACTGTGTATAAATAAACCATGATGTACATATAACTTAAACAAATTTAATATGCAAAACTGAATAGTGTTAAAACTATATAACTACAATCCTTGCACAAAATTTGTCACAGTGATATTAAAAAATAGAAATATGCATATGCATACTACTTTTTTTATTTTCCAGTCTTATAGTTGTACGGGTTGCATATACATAAGTGATAAACCACTTTGCCACCGCACACACCACAATTTTGACTATTTACCTTTCCTGCTCTGTCATTGAAGCTCATTGTATATCACATAACCATGTCTTTTGTAAACCTCGCGCACTATACAACTGGTTACCTAATGTATAAGCATAAAAAAATTTAGAGCACTATACTTGAAAACAACAAATTACACCATTATTAACATGGTTTATTACGAAGGCAAGTAATTGGATGGCAAAGCAGTATTGCAAAATTCTAAGCATCAAAATTTTAAGTAGCAAAATATAACATGAACACCATGACTAAAGTTGATTGTGCTATGATAGTATCCCTTGCTCCTATCGTTTTGCTTATCCACTCAACATCAGCAAACGCAC
The DNA here is from genome assembly GCA_030737875.1 of Allium sativum. Lineage (NCBI taxonomy): Eukaryota > Viridiplantae > Streptophyta > Magnoliopsida > Asparagales > Amaryllidaceae > Allium > Allium sativum. Next base: position 997,847,946 of record CM060924.1, read on the forward strand.
CCTCTTATATGCCAAAAAAGATGACTGAATGGCTTCTACCTCTATATTATACACATGCGGCATGAATGGAAGTGAGCATGAATGCAATTAATTCAAGGCACAAATGTTAAAAAACGAATACAAATGTTAAAAAACGAATGCATAATAGAGGGTAACTCATATTACCTTGTTTTTACCGCTATAAATAACAAAAATATTTATTATACTATGGCATTAATATGGCTATTATTTATTAATATATTCCTAAAATATAGTTGATCAGCTTTTCGTGGCAACCCTCAGTTATCAAGCATTGCTAAAGCTCCTTTGACTGCCTTTCTTCCACAGCAAAACAAAGAAATAAAACCTCACAATGTCAAGACATATTGGATAACAGCATGGTAGAATGGTTGTACATTATTTAAACAGTTCATAACCTTGACTTTGAGAAATCTAGAAGGGTGGACAATTCTGAAATGTTAACCTCGTTTAATTAAAAAAAAGATATAGGCCTAGTCTACTTCCCATCAGGCTTTTAAGGTCTGTACATTAAGAGATATTTCAGTGACATCATGTTGCCATTAGTTTTCAAAAAAAAGAACCAACTATTATAATGTAACAAAAAAATTTAAATTATGTTGATTGGTATAATTGTATTCCGTGTCAATTTTCATTTTTGAAGTATCCAAGAAAATTTTACATTTACCAAAGTTGAGAATTGGAGCATGCGTATTTTTGTAACTTTGTAACATTTATGTACGGATGATGTTCAAACTTCAAACATAAAAGAACCAATATTTTAGTAGCTTTCTAAGAGTTGCAAATATAATATAGTCTAAAAAAGACATTACTCGCTCTTCTTTTTGTTGCAATGAATCGTCTAGCAATGGACTGATAACACAGTCCATAGTATACTACATCCTACAACTGCAACTGTAGCTTCTGAATTCCTAAATGTTACCTTTAAAACAACAACGTCTAAGAAGAACTGGAAACTATATTACGAAATATTATACTTTTACAAATAAAAAATACAGTTGGACCTGATAATTATGAAAAAGATAAGATATAAAAGGGGTTCCCTTGATAAGCTCATCTTAGGGATGCGTTCACTAAAAATTATTCCCCTTGATTTTTAAATAAATGGACTTGTATTGAGTCTTATGAATAAAAACTATAATTAGTATCAAATAGCTCAACTTAATGCTTGAACAGAACTGTATTTAAACCAAATGAAGTGTTGAAGAAGCCTGATCTCCACTACATAATAAATTATAGTGAAATGCAAGTTATAGGTCTGCTAACACTTTAAACTGGAATAACATAAGGTTTGAAGAACATGAGATCTCTTAATATTGCATGTATAGTCAAATTATCGTATACATCTGGTATCAAAATTTTATATTGATTGCCAAAAATGTATTACTAAAACAGGGAAGCGAAAAGCAAGATTGATACGGTGTATAACAAATTTACAAACCTCGCACTTCAAGCTCTCTATATGCTCATAACAACTGAAAAGTAATGGAAAGAAAATAACGAAGCATTACCATTGAATACATGATTCGGTGTGTTGCAGTTTGTTTGAAAGCTACAACGGTCCCATGATGAAGTCTTGAATACCAACTTCTTTTTCATTTCGTCTTCAAGCACCAGAAACATATTCATGTCTGTCATAGTATAAACTACCTTTAATTTCAAATGAAACTTCCTTCATTTCGGACATTCGATGAAATTATAAACGCTTGTTTCCAAATAGGCAAAAGTTTCACTATAATTTATAATAATAACATATTCGTGAGGAAAGACGCAACACTTTCCTTAATTAACCTAATTTTCTGAATACTAAAGGGTTGGACAAACATGCCAAGGTACAGCTGATTTGCAATAAAAACAAAAGATAATGAATAAACCATGATTTGGAACCTTAACATACAAATCATTTCTTAAATATCGTGAAAAGAAACATAATAAATCCTAAAATATCTTCATTTGATAATTTTCATTTAATAGTAATGGCCATTCATTATCTTGAAAAGAAACATAATAAATCCTGAAATATCTTCCTATAATTCTCGATTCAACCGGTGAAAGCCACACATTGAAATAAATTGAATACTGGTTCGGTTAAAGCCACACAATGAAATAAATTCAGTACTGGTTTTAAATTCTCTGTTGGCAAAATTAACTGATGACTGTTGGCAGAGTTAATCGGTGAGAACATGAATAACAAATCCCAAATCTTGTCTAATGCACCAGCTTAAAAGAGGAAGGACGAAAAAAGCAAAGAATAGAAATCACATACAGGATAGGAAATATGAAATCATAATAAGAAATAGCATGAACCTTGATGTATCCTCAGTACAACCAATAAGTTCCAAAGTCACCAACTTTTACAACCATGTGCGAGTCAACCTAACATTATGTAACCCTTATATGAAAGCACCAGCATCTGGAATTAAAAATTACTGCTGCTAAAATACATAATATAATATTGGGGGAAATGATTTGAAAGGGAGGAGTATTGGTTACCTATATGTTTAACTATATCAGAAGTCATAAAACAAATGTGATTATACGGTAAATTAGTAATTTTTTGCTACAGTTTTTAGCTTTCTCTAAAGTTTTGTATTGTATTAGATCTTTAAGATTATGAACAACTAATTTACAAAATTTTGTATTGTATTAAAAACCAACCAAAATCAGATACAGTATTGCAGTCAGAACAGGTAGACTTGTGAACAATAAAAATGGCTTCTGTCTCATCTCCTTTGTTAAAAACGCTTCAAGTTCCACTGGAAAAAAACGATCAATCAATTCAGTAAAGCAATCTAAGCCATTGATCAATGGTCCAAGAAAGCCAAATATAGAATAACTTGGCATCACTTATGTTATGCTTCCGGCATAACAAAAGCGTTTACAATGATATAATCACAAAAAGCTAGCAGTAAACAGAGCAGGCAAATAACATGTACATTCATCATAACCAAAAAATCAACAAAGCATCGCTATCTGATGTCCTAAAACTAATCTTTGCCAAATGGAAATAAAAACCAAATTCTGAACAAACTTAAATTGGTACACAGTAAAATGGAAAGAAACGAATCAGAAAATTCAAACGCATAAAAATAGAGCTGACCTTATATAAGCCATTCACTGATTGATTAAACAAAAAAATGCATAATTTTTTTGAATGATTGCCCTACTTCAAATTGAACAGCCATCAAAAAACACCTATCGTCGATGGCCTCCTTATTTTCGACTCTCAACCCATATAAAATTGTGCATTTTCTGTAGGATTCAAAAAACTACAAACTATAATCAACGAACGCAAATCTTGTATTAGCAGTTGTAAATCTCCTATTAAAACTTGATGCTATTTTAAAAATGGATTCTATTTTATGAGAGGAAAGAACTAAAAGCAGCCAGTAGATGGAACAAGTTCAGAGATTAGAAAAGTCGATGCAGAGAGATGAAATAAACACCATAAAATCTGACCTGATTTGCGGAAATGATTTGGCAAAGAGTAAAAAGATTCGATCGGAAGGAGATGTAGTGGGGAGACGAAGAAATGAGGGAAAGTGGAGGAAGCGTACGTGGGAACGTGGAAAACCAAATCAAATGCAACGGAACTTTTATTCTGGTACCATCAGAGAAGAGGTGGCAAAATCCTTTCGGTCTGATGTCTCTTCTAAAATTGAATCGCAGCCGCTCTTTGTCTCATGTTTGTCTAACCAAGCTATTTTATTATATAGATGATTCAGTTTATATGTTAATTTATCTATCATTGATTATAACATGAACCTTTTATTTTATCATTGATCCAAAATAAATATTGCAATTTTTTTTTTGATCAAGTGGCTGAGAATATACACGAAATGTTTGCCTATTTGTAAAATCATTTTTCAAAAATATTTGAAGAATTATGCATTTTCAAAAGAGTATTTGTACAAGAAAACAATTATAATATCATATGATGCAAAGATGTTGATATATGATGCAAATTACTCTGCATGCTAAACAAATGCATTTATGAATGCAAATTTGGAGAGAAAAAAAATGCTAAATTCGAAATATATTATGCAAATGATTAACTCTGCTCCTTTCACATTAAAGTTAAACATTGTCCTCAGAGTTGCTATAGATAGAGCATTGGAGTATGAAATAAAAATCTTGTTCTTGAGTAAATGAGAAAACGTTTAGGGTCAAAATGAAGTGCAAATTTGGCTTAATTTTTTTCTCTAAAACACATGATGGTTTTCTTTATTAAGACTACGAGGTGTATTTAATATTTGATTGAGACTCATCTTCATATTCACTATTTACAGTTTTAGCTCGTTGTTCAAAATCTCTTCAAAATTGTTAGTTTTAAAATGGAACATAGTGACATCAGTTTTTACCTAATCAATTGGTAATAAATCATCATCAAATAGCTCAAAAACCATGTTAACTAAATTCTTCATTTTCAAAATCTAACATTGTTTGCCTTTTGTCATAATAAAAAAGGAGGATCGAATTTCAAGTTTAAATTACTTACGAACTTTTTAAAGTCCAAGCTGATTATTGAGTTTCAAACTATTTTGTTGGAATTAATTTCCAATTTTGAAAGTTGCTACTAGTTGAAACAACCAGTTTTGGGAGAAGTTGGATTGCCTTTTGGTTATTGCATGTGTGGATTTGGTTTTCTTGCTCATGTTAACTTGTGGCGCATTACCCTTGTGCTCATGCTGCTTGTGACGCAGGAACCTTTATACTTATGCAACCAGAGAGTAAAAACTATCTTATAGTACTTGGAATGGAACACCGTAAGAGCGCTTCATCACACATTCCGTTGAGGGTAATATGTACACGTTAAAACAATATATGTATACCTATACACATGTATTTCGTATCGACATAAAGCAATTACATGAAGCAGTTTCTCATGATATAATAATGTATGAATAACGAATACAAGATGTATCCCACAAACACAACTGATGAAATATAATATACATCTTATACATTGGATTTCCATATTTTTGTATAATATTTCACATAGGGAATCATTTTATGACATACATGTTTTCTGCAATGCTTAGTGCGTAACTTACGTATATATTACATTAGTACATATGCCTCTTGCAAACTCCACTGTGTACTCGTTACCTCATAACACATGAATTTAATTTCTCTAAGAGTACCTAAGATATATATGCATATACATATGTAATAATATTAACAACAATTTTTGAAGCAGACAACACAAAGTAATTTTCCTTTGTAGTTTACTGGTCCGTCGAGTTCTCCTAGAGTATATACAAAGAAAAGTAATAATCCTAATTTGTATAATGATATCACTCGTATCGGACATTGTTAGACTTGCATTTTCTGTATATATGTATGTTTGTATGTGTATGAGCGAGCGCGCGCGCGCACACACACACACACACGTAGTGTGCGCACGCATGCGGGGAAGGAGCCAAGAGTCCAACAAAAGGGGTTATTTTTTCTGAACCGACTTGTTTAGGATATTTTCAACAAAAAAAATGAACATCCCTAAAGCAATTTAACTAGCCATGAATTTTGAGTACAACTCCACCTCAATTTGTCTAGAATATTTTACATTGAATTGAACAACCAAAAAAGCAAATCAACTAGTTAACTGGTCAAGAATTCGAGTAGAACTCCGCCCCTATATTCCATACATAGTTTCATCAACTAGTTAACTTATTGTTTTCTTTTTTCTATGGCTCCAAGGGTAGTGTAAGCGACAACCAAAAAATAAATTAATACAATTAAAGTTAAAATTTAAATTTTATTCTTTGTAGGGGATTTGAAAAATCAAAAGGAGGGCATGACCCTTACTTTCCCCCCTCCTTTGGCTTCGTCCTTCTATGTGTATGCACGCGCTTGTGCGCACATGTGTGTGTATACATATGTAATGCAAACAAATACAATATCATAGTCGGTCAGCTTCACAAACATGACTCTAGATGGATCTACATTGTTACACAACAATAACGTCCATATAAAACAAATAACTAAGAAATCATACCTAAAATTGCAAAATTGATTTTGTACTATACACTTAAATAGGATTGCTATTACAAGCGAGTACGATGATATAGATTCATATATATAACTAGAATCACATTATAGAGATTTGTGAGGCCTTTTATGCTAAGTGATTTATGATAAAATTTGTTCAAATAAAACATGACATTTCCAATACAATAAAGGTTCATATTCATCTAGCTGATTGAATACGGGGTAGCGTCTCGAATCTATGACAAGTTAACCTTGCTAGTTAGATTAAATCAGCTATGATTGGATATGAGCCTTTATTATATTGGAAATGTCAAGTTTCATTTAAACAATTTTTTACTATAAATCAGCTAGCACAAAAGGTCTCTCAATTCTCTATAATATGATTCTAGTTATATATATGAATCTGTATTATCGTGCCCACTTATGACAGCAATCCGATTTTACCGTCGTTCCTAACCACGTCATTTAAGGTTAACATTAACTTATAAATGCTCACATGATACACAATAACAATATAAAACGATAACATTACATAAACACAATAATAATTAACATATGTCAAAAGGCAACAACACATTCCATACACAACAATATCACTCACACAATGACACCGTTACCTCATCAAACAAGGAATTGAGATTTATTCCATATTCATTTCAGTTATCATCACATTCAATTTTAAGTTTATCATTAAATAATGAACTATTATTAGTCATATATATACATACATACACATATATAATTACAGTAGTTAGTCCGTGGCAGTAGCTCAATGGAAAAACGTGCTCCTACCTGGTAATAGGTCAGGAGTTCGAGGCCTGCCCTGAGCAACTTCCCCCCGATTAAATTATACCCGGTATAGTGGAGGTCCAAAGGAAACTGCGATAAACTGTATAAGTTTGTGGTTGCGGACTGAGTAACCCTATACCTTCCAAGATGAGCTGCTTTCCGTAGTCTTTGGTGACCGTTCATTTATATTATTACAGTAGTTACATATTAATACCGTTGCCTCGCCCATATTGAATCAAGATTCATTCCGCATTTATCTCATTATCATCAAACCTCATTTAAGCTTATCTTAAGATAAATAGTTTATTATTAACTATCATTAAATTACATTTCTTTACTTCGTGAAGTGATTTCAATAATCGAAATGTTTATTAAATATCACTTCCCATACAATTTGGAAATCTCATTTAAATTTCAAAATCAAATATTTAAATCATTATTTGGTTTCCAGTTTTCCTTTTTAACCATAAATTTTTGTTCCTAAAAATGTCTCAATTTATACTATTTATATCAAACGTTTATAACATAAAATTCATAACTTAATTTGCATACTTACCTCGTTTAATCCAAATAATTAATATTAATCATCGTAATTCAATGGAAAAAATACACTTTAACTATTCAGGCAATTTCCAATTTATAATGTAATTTGGGTAGTTTATTCATACTAAACATCCAATTTAGTCATTTTGTTACCGGCTATTACTTTAATTCACAACTTAACTTTCATCAGATTGATAAGTTTATACAATTTTATTGAACTAATCAATTTCCAACCTTATTTCTGTGTTCTAAATTGTTTTCCATAATCATCCTTTAATTACAAAAATGTAGTTTTATATCCAAATTGTTCTCTTATAATTTGGGAACACAATTTCTAGCTTTTCTAATTATTTCGTACAACAATTTTAAGTACAAAATTTAATTTATACTTCAAAATTATATTTCAATTTATAGCATAAATAAACTATTACATATAGGAAATTTACACATCTAATTGTTATTTAGAGATTACTCGTTAAATCTGTAATTGCCAATATCCACACTAATGGGCCGACTTCTTTCATAAATGTATTGGTTAATCGTGGCAGCTACAACAAATGGGAGACCCGGATTACAAATACCTCATTTAAATTATTTTTCCATAATTTTTTAACTTTAAACTAATAATAACATTTTGTTCATTATTATTTTTCTTCTAACATATTGACAATTTAATCTGAAAAATCAAGCTTAATTGCAAAATATAATATATATATATATTCCATAATCTATAATTGATTTTAAATGTGATTTATTCAAACTGTCTTCCAATGTATCGAATATTTATTTTAAGTTATAAATTGGGGTTTAAACCACTGACTCACTCAAAAAATTATCTTGATTTAAATCGACTAAAAGTTCCTTGTCTTATTTCAGAAAAGCTTTCCCTTTTATCTAAAATTTCCATTTTTAAAACCATATATATATATTAACTATTATATATATAATTCATTTTTGGAGTTCTTTTAGTTCTTCAAAATCTAAATATAATGTCATTCTCTCTCTAATCACAATGAACCAACCTTATACATGCCTATATATAACAATCTTGATAAAATGTCTTCTTTAGTCAAGTTGAGTAAGGAACATGGAATTGATTAGCTAATTTCTTCTCTCAAAATAATTCATTTCTATGTAAATAAGTGCTTACATTTTCTTTAATGCAATAAAAAAGCAATTTAAATTCTTTATTCACTCTTCAAAATCAACAAATTTTTTAAAAAATGTAATATATTTGAGTCATAATTTCATTTTGATGCAAAATATCCTTAAATCTACATCAATTTTGAAAATATTGTATCATTGGAAGAAATTTAACAATCTTCATATTAATACTATATTTGCATACACTCTATCAACTCTACCTACATCATCACATTCCAAACAATCTGCAATATCACTAAGTAAATGTTTCCATCAAAAAAAAACTTACCCAAAATCCAAGCTTCTTAATTATGCATACTCGCCAGTCGAACAATTATCATCAATTAATCAGAAATGCTTGTAATACCGCAAATGCCTCCTGTAGATTTTACAGCTTTTCGTTGCTTGCCTATCCTCTCCAACATCACTTTGAGAAATTTCTTCATTTTTTCATTGTTCTCTCAAGCAATCTGTATATGTTATTGCTCTTCCGTCTTATGCACAACATCTCATTCCTACCCTTTCAAATCATTTCGACTCCATCTCAACTTAAAAAGATGCGCCCATTTCTTTTCAGTTGTTCTTTTGAAATAAAATTCTTCTTACTTTTTAGGGTATGCCCAATTAATGTAAGCTTCACTTCCATTTCATTATCCATTTTCATCTCAACTGAACTTATGTCTTTTAACATGCAAGTCTCCATCATTAGCATATTCCACCTTGATATCTTACTCTCTATATTCAATAAATGCTCCCTTTTGATTGCATATATGAAAACATGCATCTGAATCAAGCATCCATTCATTTTGTTTTCTTTCATCAATATAAAACAGATCATTGCTAATACCAAAACTCGCATAATTATCGTTGTCTTTCTCAAGCTTGTTTTTGTCCTTTTTTAATGCTTATATCTTCTCTTTATCCAATCTCAGTTAATGTTTTTACTATAATAATAGATGATTTTTTTTATTTTTAATTTATTTGACACATTTTCATATTTGGACGGTTATCCCTTCTTGCAAGATGCACTTCTTCAATTTGATTTTCTTCCTTTCTTTTTAAATTAACTCTTTTTTCTATTAAGTTCATCCTTCCCATCTCCTTATTAAGATGACTACTAATCACCGACCAACCAAAGCAATTTCATCCTAATTTGAGTTATTCTGTTGCAACCACAAGCATTTTTCAAATTTTCAATAATAAATCCATCAATATCAATGCTTGTGTCACAACATTCAACTTGAAATTCATGACCATTAAATGATTCACAGTTGCTTTAAAATTAGTAAGATGCTCTTCAATCGACTCACGTTCGTCAAGCTTTAGATTTACTAATCTTTTCGTTAGAAGAGTCTTGTCTTTGCATAGTTCTTCACATAAATCCCTTTAAAAATTGTACAAGCAGATGTCTTATTAGCAACAATATGAAACATTATATTCTTCAAAAACACCGAATGGTCTTGTATCCTTTTTATCCAAAATTTTCCATTATGCTTCAGTTATTCTACTAGATTTCCCCCCTTTATGCTCCAACGATTTATGAAAACATTGAATGTAGGAAATCCTTAATCTTCACCTTTCATAAACCGAATTTCTCTTATTAAGGTTTTCAACATTTATCTTCTTCATAACCAAGCTTTTTTTATGAAAATTTGTATAGTAAGCTTTGACACCACCCATTGAGATGTCTCAAGGATCCATAAGCAATTAGATTTGAGAAGAAATAAAAAGTGAAGAGAAAGTAAACAAATAATTTCATCTAAACTTTATTAATTCATCCAAAAGGTAATAAAGAAAAAAACTTAAAATTGAAAAAAAAATCTCAGTCCCTAAAAGTCAAATACAATTACTCATTTTCTCTTTAATTACGATGTACCCAATACAAACCCATTTATAATAGTCTTGATAAAATATTTTTTTTGTTAGTTGATTGAGGAACAAAGAATTGATTAATTACTTTTATATCTCAAAGTAATTCATTTTCATATTGATAATTGCTTGCATTTTCTTTAATGCAACAAAAGAGACGATTAATATTCATAGTTATCAAGGCGCGCGCTTAGGCGCGCCTAAGCGTAGAAAAGGCCAAGGCTCAAGGCTTGTGCCTTTTTGCAGTCTGAGGCGCTTTTTTGGCTAAATTCAAAATTTTGTTTATAAATAGTTAAATAAAAAATTTAATTGTTCAATAAATTATAAAATATGGTTTAAAATTTAAATCTTATTAATAAAATATGTAGTTAATTGGCTCAAAAAAGCCCTTGGCTCAATGCTTGCGCCTTTTTGCACCTTAGCGCCTTGACTACTATGTTAATATTCTTTAATCGCTCCAATTTGCTAACTCTATAAAAGACAATTTTTTTGAGTCGCAGTTTTACTTTAACTCAAAATATCATCAAACTCTATTTCAGCCTTGAGAATATTGCATCATTCAAATCTAATATTGTATATTTCATAATCAACCTATCAACAAAGCTGAGTGGGATTACACAGTAATCCATGCAATGAAGTAGTTATTTCCCATCCCTTGCGGTTTAATGTTGGTGAATTACAATAAGCAGAACCCAGTATGCGTACTTCTCCCTGGTGGCTAGATTTTAGTCACTTAGAATTCTAAGACAACTTTAATTTTTTTTTGCCAACCAATCCTTTTAACATTTGGTATTTCAACAACACCAAAGTATAATAATTCATCCATAACTTCATCTCCAAAAATTAATTAAACCATCATCCTAGACCATCGAATTCAACCCAAAGCCACTTAAAACCCCAATTTCTTCAATATAAATTCAATAATTAACATGCTTAATAGCTTTTTAATTACTCCAAGTTTGTAACATATTTATAAAATAATTTAAAATTAACATGCAAGTGCAAATCAATTATAAATTTGTAATTTATTGATAAAACACTACTCGGTTTTATGCGAAATTTCCTCTTGTACTTCTCATTAGGTGATTGCAAACCTTCCATGTCCTATTAGCCTGTGCTTAGCCCAAAAGCCGTTCCTCCTATTTTGAAAGTTGTGGATCTTTATCGAAGTAGGTTGTGCGGATTTGCTTGTTGATGTTTAAGTGCTTTGGTGGGTTTTTTTTGGACTTTTTTGATTTTATTTTAATCTTTAAAATAAGGAAAATGAGAGGAAGGCGACGGAGAATGAACTTTCTAATGTGAAGCTGAAAGAATGGAACGTGTGCGGAGGAGAATTAAACATGTGGGGATGAAGGTTAGAAGGCATGGGGGAATGTGTACATGTTAGGTGAAATGGAAAATTGTTAAAAAGTCCCTCATTTTTTAAAACACAATAAACAACCTTTTTATTTAAATAACATTCCAAAACATAATTTTTTGCAAAACAAATTTTACAAAAGCTATGTAATTAAACATCACATTAAATTTTCTTCTTTTTAAAATATATTTTTTCATAAAAATAAAGTCGCTCGCTGTTTTAATAATTTTATTCATGAAAAAAACAACGTTTTACTCGATAAACCATTTAAACATTCCATCTAGCCAAATAAAAAATATTTACTAAAGTTATATTAATTTCTTATACCAATATAAATTTATTATTCTAGCAATAAAATTAATTTCCTTTTTAAATAATTTTAAAGGTGGTGCCTGGCGCAACGGTAAGGTTACCCGGCTGGTAATCTGGAGCGCTCAGGTTCGAGCCCCGGTCTCTTCACAATGTGAGGGAAAGGCTGTGCGCGTTAATTGACCACCCCCAGAGCCCAGAAAGTCGTAAGAACAGTACTAGAACGGGAGACTAATCTAGGAAGTCCTCGCGCTTGAGTACGAGAGCCTTTGGCACTGGGTATCCACCTTTAAATAATTTTTAATGGTAAGTAATTGTCGTTTCACTTTTCACTAATAAATTTACTCAATTTTGCAAAATAAACAGTTTCCATAAAAATTAATTTTCTCCTCAATTAATTCATCTTTTAACCAAAACAGTATTTATAGTTATTTTCCACCACATATATTCATTTTTTTATATACAATCATTTAATCATTTTGTAAACTTATTAAATTTAATTTTCATCCAAAACAATTTGCTAATTTAAATCTAGGGGGTGAGCGTTTTGTCATTTTAGTTGAACCGAAAATATTTCAAACCGAACTGAATCAAATAAATTTCGGTTAATTCGGTTGACAACCGATTTAACCAAACTTGAAGGATGTATTATTATTCAAATGATGGATTCACTCAAAGTAAAACATATATTCATGTTTGGAGAAATTTTATATGATAAGATAAGATCTATTTGCAACAAATGTCTTGGTATTAATAACTAAATTAATTATTTAAAGTAATACAATACCGTAAAATTAGATAATAAATTAAAAGTTCGGTTAAACCGATAACCAAAAAAATAATTATACAAACCAAATTCAAACTGATTTAGTTTTAGAACCGAACCGAACCGACTGAAATGAATTGGTTTGGTCTGTTAATTCGATCTGAATAGATATTGCTCACCTCTATTTAAATCCATTTCTCAAAATTAGTTTTCTACTCAATTATATCACATATGTATATATTATGCATATTTCAAGCCATTGATGTAAATTTGTGCTCTCCAACTCTAAGTATTTGGGCAACAACTTAATTATATCGCATATGAATTTATTCTCAAATACTCTATTAGATCTATTCCTCCAAATAAAGCACGGTATACTAAAATAGGTGTTGTTATGTTGCTCCATAATTACTGTCAACGCACATAACAAGAAGGCTCAAAACTCTATTGGGACTTTACGCATAATGTGGCAAATGGTACACACCCTTCTCATTTACTGCGTATGTAAAAAAAATACATCATAAGTACTTATGCTAGACTGATACAATTGTTTCTTTGTACTTACAGGCAATTTTTTTTTTCAAAGAAGATTTTCCTACTCACTTCACAAAAACATCATTAGACATAATGTTATAACTATAGGAATATAGGATATTAATTTATTTATTTTGCACCATTCATTGTTCAAACATTTGTTTAGAAATATATTTCAAATCAAAAGTTTATGGCTATTGTTTAACAGTTGAATTCCAAGTATAAGCTTATATGTTGTCTTCTTAACTGAGAATTTTTTTGAAGTGGTAAGATATTTCATTGTATTTTCCTCATTGGCATGCAAGGTTTTACATTTTGGCAATCTTGGCCAAGGTCTCGTTTTCAAGGTAAAACGATTTAAGACACAAAAATTTGAGTATATCTCTTTGTAACTAGATCTCGGGCAAGATATTCAAATCTCGACCAATATATCGAACGAGATCGATTTACGAGATCTTTGCTGATATGATATGTTCTGAATTTCACTTTTGAATGGGCTAGGCTTGGAATATACATGCCTTGTTGGCTAAGCCTAAATAAAGTTCTTGTTTTATTACTACAAACTAGCTAGAATGTCAATTTCATTTCAAACCATTTATTTTTCTACTTTCAAGTCGCAAATGCATGTATAGGGTTTTACTTTCTCAGTTGAAACATTGATTTTATTCCTAAATGTGGTTCTTTGTCCTCAAAGCCAATAAGCATTCATGTTAAGCTCTTTTCTTTTCGCGAAAACCTTCTAAATCCTAATTATTTTGTACTATCTCTTTCTCTAGTTCATTTTCATTCAAATTTCTACATTTTATTTATTTTTTAATTCCTTTTCTACTATATAATTTCTGAAAATAACTTCACCGTTGTTAACTTTGAATTTTGTAGCAAAATTCAAAATTTTGTAGTGATTCCATTGTTTTAAAATGCGAAAGCATACACGAGGCGTTTTCATGTCCGCGAGGCGAGTCGTAAGCCTCGAAACGTTGAAGCGTAAGACTTTCAAAAAAAAGCTAGTCATATAATGAAAATAGACATTGAATAACACCAAATAGTATATAAAAAACATAAGTTACTACCACTGTTTCAAATCTCGAAAATATCGCCCGATATCTCCTTCGAGATCTCGTTTTGGGCTCCTTCCGAAACGAAACAACAAATATCACTGTAAATCTCCTGTCGAATATATCCTCCGAGATATTGCGATATCAAACGATATATCGACCGAGACGAGATACTATATATCGTCCGAGATCTTGTTTTTTTTTTTTTTTTTTTTGTTTAAATTTAAATCCGTGCCAAAAGTAGAACAATAATAAAAAAATTCAAATATTGCCACGATAATCTCCTGCTATTTTGCATTTTGCATGTTAAATAACCATATGGTATGTTCATATATGTTATACAATGCTTATGATTTTCATATTCGTGCTTTTTTACATATGTTACCTATGAAATTATGTATTTTATGTTATATTTATGCTGCACTTTTTAATGTTTTGGATATTTTTTTATGTTTTATGTCTAACAATAATTCATGTTCATGAATCATATGTTATAAGAAGCAATCTATTTGAATTGTGTTATATTTCTGTTTTAAACTTATGACGATCTAGAGTATGATGATCTTTCGTAAATTAAGAATAATGAAGTGATTTTGTAATTCAAGTTTAAGTTACCATGTTTTAATAGCATTCATAAAAATCATTTTGTAAGAATATCAGCTTTTAACATATCATGTACCCCGAGATTATTCCGATATGAACTTCCAAACCCGAGATGGAAATCCAAGATGAACCCCTCGAGTTAGACTCATCTCATTCGAGATCTCCCCCGATACGAGATCAGGTCTCTAAAATCCACGAGATGAAACGTGACCGATATCCGAGATTTAAAACCTTGGTTACTACAAGTAATTCAAACAAAATATAATTGTCCAAAAATATTCAAATTGTAGTTTAAGAGAATACATAAGCATGCTGTCATCCAAGCTACATGAGTGGTAGAATACATGTAAACTGAAGTAAGCGAATACATGTAAATTGAAGAAATATATACATGAACTATATACTTGGATTGATCAATTTTGAATTTTTTATAAAAATTACCTGTTCTGTTTTTTAAAACCGTATGGAGGTCGAACTAGTAAAAAAGGAGCAAAAGTCAGTTAAGCAACACAATGTAAATTTAATTTTCTGAAAAAAGTATGTTCAAAAATGTTTTTCAACATTTCTCTTCCTTTTTTACGCTTTTTCACCTTTTTTGCGCTTCAAAGGGTTGAAGCTTACGTTTTTAACTTTTTATGGAAAACCCCTCAATGGTTGCGCCTCGGTGCTTTTTTGGGGACGCCTCTCCTTGAGGCGCGCCTCACTCACGTTTTTTAGAACATCGAGTAATTCAAAATTTTCATCTTGGGTCTTGATATATTCCACCTAATTTTATGTTTCTTAATGAGAATTTGTTTTTTAACAGTTAACTTGAAATGTCAATGCCCTTTGCTAATTTAAATTACTCATCTTAAGATATGTTGAAAGGCCTTGCTGTCAAGTTATTTTCCATTCTTGTTCAACATAGTTTGTTAGACAGTATATTGTATATTTTTGCTGAAATATATATTCTTGTTTAAAAGAATGGAATTAATTATGTTAGTCTGATAATCTGGTAAAAATAGTTATTAATTTATATAATCTGAAATAGAAGAAATTGAGTAATGAATTCAACGTTTTAGTTTTACATATTTTTCGTTTAAAAGAGTTTGCTTGCTTGCTTTAGTTGAATGTAAACCAAAATATCAACTAGTCCGAGATCAAAAATCAAATAAGTTAAATTATGTTTGTAATTAGTATGCATAAATTTAGTTGTATACTTGATTGTAAAACATTATTGAAAATATCAAATAGTCCGAGATTGTTCTATGATCTACTTTAGGGTTCAAGATGTAATTTTACGATTAACACCCGATATACATTTATCTCATCCTAGAAGAGACCTAGTCTCAAAAATCTTCAAGACGAAACGTGATCGAAATCCGAGATTTAAAACCTTAGTGACATATGTTATTTTGTTAAATGTAGTTTATTTACATTGCATTTGTTTATTGTATTTTTTTTATTTTTGAGTAGTTATTTCGTATATTTAGCTCACATCCAATTGCATAAATCTACAATTTAGATATTATGTCCATTTACCATATCATATCAATAAACAGTACGATAAACATCATTGTTTTTAAAAACCCGCCTCGAGGCTCGCCTCGAGGCTCGCCTCGAGGAAATAAGAGATAAAACGCCTTGAGGCTTATTCCAAAAGGCTTTTTACCTCTAAAGTTTACGCCTCAATAACTTGAGGCATACAAAGCACGTAAAGCTTACGCCTCGCACGCCTCAAACAGCTGAGGCATATGACTTAAAAACCTTTGAATCTTTAGTTGCAGATATTGACACAAATAAATGTCATTGAACTTTACTTATTTAATAGAAATAAAAAAAGACAAAAAAAAAAAAAAATAGCATTTTTTACTTTTCAATTTCAATATCTACACAATCAAGTAAAATTGTTTATGAAATAATGATCATGAGCAATATAATGAATTTTCTTATTGTTATTTAAAGAATGTTTTTCAATAAACTTTGTTATATCTCGAAATAAATTTTGCAAATCGATTTGAATTGATGGAACATATCAAAATTGCAGTTTGATGTAATCTTCAAATAGTTTTAAGAAATCAAAATTTGAATTTTTTGCATGAGGAGGAAGATATCATTTGATCTTTTGCATTTTATATTAAATGTGCAAGAATGATTGTATTTTGTTTGAATTGCTTCGAATGCTTTATGGGTTTTACTTAGTATTTGACGCTTAATGTTATTCCATATTAAAAATTAAGTTATGTGTTGCGCTTTTTTTTTTTTACCTGAAAGGCTTACGCCTCATCGCTTCGAGGCTTACGCCTCGCCTCACGGATCCGAAAACGCCTCGTTTACGCCTTTTGCGTTTTAAAACATTGATAATTAAAACATCAATATTGTTTATATATGTAAATAATCAGTCTTATATTACAACTTGTTTTAAGAAAATAAATAATTGTTTTTTTTTAATCAATAACTACATGTGTTTTGTTTTGAAGCGGAGAGAACTAAGAAATAACCACCCGTTAAAATCGAGGTACAAATTAATTTGTAAACATGATCATATGATAAATAATAATTTTAATGCATTTTTTTTATCATGAGAAATAATAAGTGGGAAACATGCACAAGGACAGACTTTGGCAAAAAATTAGGTTGACGGACACTAAGTTTATTTTTTAGACCGAAAGACAAACTTTGAAAAATATCAAGCTGAAGGACAATACTAAATATACCTAGCATTTTGTACAGTGTAAAACTGAATATAATGCTAGCTGTAACTAGCATTTCGGTATAGTGTAAAACTGAATATAATGCTAGTTGCATTTTCCTTCAAACTAATTTTTTTACAAAGTTTGTCCTTCATACTAAAAATGAAACTTGGTGTCCTTCAGCCTAATTTTTTCTTAAAAGTTTGTCTTTTTCCCTAATTGCCTCTAATTAGTTCAATATTATTTTCTTCTATTGTGGATCAATTTAATTGCAAACAAAATAAAATATCTTGTTTAGATTATGTTAATTGGTTGGTGTATTTATATTAATGTCATTATTTTGTTCTACGTAATAATTGTTCTATTCATATTTTCACCTTATGACTTGAGTTACATAAATTGTTGACAAAATCTTCTTATGTTAAGAGTTTGGTGCACCCTGATCCTGATATTATATACCATGCAGATATATAATTTACTATTACCTCAATCAGTAATTGTTTATTATCCTTATTGTTACTGTAGAGTTGATAATCGTGTATCCCATTATGGGTTTCCCAGGAGGAGATGAAAAATAAGATCATATCTGAGGTGAAGCAGTCAGAAATCTTCAATAAAGATGGATTAGATGTCTTAAAACCAAGTCAACTTACCGATGCTGTTTACCAAGAACTGGGGTAAAGTTTCTTTTATTCTTGTAAACTCTTCAAGGGCATACTAGTCCTAATTTAAATATTTTGAACTTCTGAAGTATATATGCTCTCCTTCCGTTTCTTAGTCACTCGAGGTTTAAGGTCTAAGCACGACCATTTCACTTTATTGATTCCATTAACTATCACTACTTAGATGGTCAATTATAGACTGTTCATCTTCGTCATTATATTGATTGACAGTCAAAATATTGCGAACAAGCTGAATAATTTAGTTTTCTGTGAAACCAGCATAACCGATCCAACCCAGAGTCTAAAATGGACCTAACCATGGCATATTCTGTCATTTATTTGATTTAGCAACGATTTAAAAATATATAACTGAATAACACGACCCAACCCATTTAGACTCAACCGGGAGTAGGGCTGTCAACGGATACTTCGGATAATGCCATATCCGCATCCGAAATCATTTTCGGATATCAGATATCCGCATCCGTGGATACGGACGGATATCGGATAATTATCCGTTCCGCCAACTGTTGATAAATCAATGAACATAAATGAGTTTTTTTAACTTAATATAAGTTTTTTCAACACAGTTGATTACTAAAGTACTAAAAATTAAAAAATATGATGATAATATATAATTTTGAGCAATTAGCATCATTTTGTAGACTTTCAACTTTACAAAATAATAAATAGTATATTTAGTTAGGTTAAAATACACATAATTTAAGCTATAATCATGAAAAAAGCGGATGGATAATTTTCAGATGCGAATGTATGTATATCCGCATCCGTTTTTCCGGATATCGGATATTTATCCGCTTTTCGGATGCGGATGCGGACGGATTTCGGATTTTTCGGGTATTCATCTACAGCCCTAACTGGGACCCAATCTGATTTGTCCATAAAAAAAGATGACTACCGAAAACCAAAGAGAGCCACCAACAAGCAAAATTTTACTCATGTTCTGCATAAAACATAATTCATGAATCAAAATTTCACTTTTTTCTATAAAGGATAGTAGAATGAAAATATTGAACCATCACAATTTTTTGTGCTCAGTCAGCTTCTTTTAATATAGAAGTATATTCTATGTGTACAATGTAAATGATAAATTATGTTAGTCCTTGGGTAGAGAAAAGATGAAAGACGTGAATAAAACGCAATCAAAAGGAAGAAAACGTGCATGATTCATATTAAGCTGTAAAATAACTGAATTTGTTACTAAACCATATAATGCCTGAGCCAGCCTGATCTAAACTAATGCATATTCAAACAGATGTTGACCTTGTGAAGCCAAGAGATCCTAACCGAAGAACCAGAAACCTAATGGATAGGTTACCTACCCAATTGACTAACATAGGCTTTTGCAACTATGCTCCCCCTGTGTGAAGGTCTAGGGTAACATGAAAAATATTTTGATACAGAAGTATGTTTCTTGCCAACAATAATTATGTTAACTAGATACATATGATTTGTTATGCAATACACATGCTAGAAATTGAATGGACACATGTCAACATTTTGATGCAAATTTGAGATTTCTTTATAGATGTTTTTCTTGGTAACCATGGGAATATGGCTTCCCAAGGAGTAATTAGATGAAGTAACTCGATACTTACCATAAAAATAGGAAGTGCGATGATTAGAATGAATTATGGCTGGGATCTTATAAATTTCTCACATACTATTAATCGTCAAAGATGAATGCTAGAGCACTTAGAGCATGTGAGCACGTTTGCGTGATCTGCTCACAACAGACATATTTTTTTAACCATAACAGACGCGTTTGTTCATGTTTAACAGCCACATCAACTGCCCCTTCGTTGTCTGTATAAACAGCGGAATTCATAGCAGATAATCCATTTTCACTGTTCTTTTCTTTATTCTCTCCCGCTAAAATTTCAATAAAACAAAAATCCATTTTACAGATTATTGCTATCTATAAGGAGGTTCTTTGTTATATCCTAGAAGAACATCGCCATTAACACTTGAGCTATCTCATTTGTAGTGAGGACAATTACTTCCTTAATGGGAGCGTCTGAACATGCCTTAAAAACTAATAGTGGACCGCACAACCTTTTATTCAAACAGTGATAGTTTTTGAAAGATTCATGTTATTATAACTAAACAAGAATGGAGAACAAAAATATAATGAAATCAATCTCTACTTTTCTCTGTTTTGTGTTTAGCAGCCTGGTTAATACGTTACCACAGTTTTGAATGATGCAGAAATTTAGCCAAATTTTTTCGTGTAACTTTGTGATAACAAACCCTGCTAAACATGACTTATTTTGTATCAGTGACTATTTCGATAAACATATGATTTTATTTAACAAATTTAGAAAACTTTCAGAATCTTATTACACATACTTCTCAGAATAATTTCACACACAACAGCCACTTTCTACCAGGGTAGAAAACAGTAGCACGAAAGTAAATCTTCCATGCGTGCTTTTTTTTTTTTTTTTTTTTTTTTTGAAATACTGGCACAATTTGAATTCTCGTCAATGTATATCCTTTTTTAATGGAGAAAAATGCTAAGTTTTGCAAAAATACACTGTTCTACACTGACAAAATTTCGAATCATGTAACTGTTAAATGAGCGTAAAAAGTTCATGTTCTTACAAGCTTTGTAAGTAGGTTTTGGAAAATTAATGCATGTGTAACGAGTTTTACAGGGGGCCCGCATTGAAAAGAATCCTAATCATTATCATCATCACCACTATCACCATCATCATCATTGTGAATGATAGTCTTTATTGGCAGGAAAAAAATTAATGGGTCTAATATCTGACAAAGTGTGGAAGGTAATAAGAAGCGAAAGCACAAAAAATGAGATAAGAAACACAGTAGAGTCCGTGTGTGAAAGAATAGTGAACCCTAAACCGGAAAAAAGCAGCCCTTCTCCAACCAAAGAAAGCAAGCTTGAAACAGATAGCAATGCAAACGAGTTATCAACTCAAACAGATAATAGTAGTAATGTGAACGCATTAAAAGTCAATAATACTGATGATGATGGCTAGGAGGATGAGGACTTAAACCCTTCTGGTTTTTCCATGCCGGCAATTAATAATGGCAATGTTGATCGATCAACTAGTTTATCTAAAAATGGCAATACAAACGTTGTGTAATATGGGTATTGTCCTGGAGTTGGCCATGACGACGACGACGATCTTGATGCTTCACCTGGTTTTGGGTGGTTCTAAAAAATTTAATCTAAAACTTATTCTATTTTGGTTTTTTTTTTCCATGCTTATTTGTAGTGCACTCGATTTGAGATTTACTTTGCAGACATTAAGAGCTGGTTTCTTTGTTGTATTCGATTGGAAGCTATCTATTGTCGAAGAGTGTATGGAAAGTACATTATTTTGTAAACTTTTGACCATTTAAGAAAGTATAGGATATGTGATGTTGGATACAAGCAATCCAACCTTTGCTATCAGCAGTTTTTTTATACTTTCCACCTCCCTACCTCCTACTAATTTTTTTATTGTCACTCGCTCTCTTTTTTAATTACCCCACCCCCACTTTCTTCCCTGCAAACCACCAAAAAAGAACCACAGTGGAGAGACCCCCCCCCCCCCCCCCCCCTTCACAGGGGGATTGGAGGGAGAGGGAACCGAGAAATCATAACCAAGTGAAATTAAAGGATATAGCAATGGGAACAACCTTTTTTTTTTTTCAGTTTAATTGACTCACACTCGCACAAAGGGAGCACTCAGTTAGTCAGCAAATAATATTAAAAATGGAAAGAATAGTCATGGATCAATGGCTTAGCAACAAATGATGTCATATTCTGAATGGGATGTTCTGAGGATCATGGATTAAACATCTGAGACATCAAAATGAGCGCTCTGCTTAAATTATGTGTCACTCTTGTTTGACAAGCTCCTCTTCGGTTTCGTCATTTCAGATAGTGAATTTGACAATACAATCTGCCAATATTTATCCTCGAATTGCCTTCCTAGCATGATAAATGATCTTATTGACTTATTTTGATGTTTCATTTCTACAACCGTTCCGAAGTACCGGGGCGATGTAACACTTGCCTAAGGTGTCGATGAGTCAACTCCCCTGTTGGATGAGCTCCGAAGTAAGGTCTAAGCTTCCTCGATGTTATCAACAAGCCATATGCCAGCTTTTTCTGTTTCAGTTATATCTTTTCCACTCATTGAATCGGTTGCTGATATAATATAATGGCTTTTGGATTCTAACTCCTCACGCGTCATGGCCGATATAATATATTGTCCTTTAAGGATCTTCTTCTTCCGAAGTCCTTTGATATGATAGGCTGTTTTTGGAGATGTTCGAATACATTTTGAAAGTCCATTGGAACTTCTCAGTTTCCTTCTCTAGGGCATCAAAAAAAGGTATACATATATCAGTTGCCTTTGAGATAAACCGCCGCGACTTTACCATTCAAGCTCTGCATATTCCTTCTTGTTTGTGGGGCTGTAATCTTTTTCAAAGCACCAATTTGATCCGTTTGATCTGGGTTAGCCTCAATGTCCCTCGATTCCACAATGAACGCCCAAAATTTGCCTGATGCATCCCCGAAAGAACGCTTCAGCGGTTTGGCTTCATTCCATGCTTTTGGAGTGCATCGACCATACCTCAAAGCTCACCTACATGGAGTTTCAGACGTGTGTTCAGGGGGTTGCCTAAGCATTATTTTGTTAATGGAGGTTGGAGCAAATTTGTGGATAGTAAGAAGTTTGTGGCTGGGGACATTCAATAATTTTTGAAGAAGAAAAGCGGGGAGATTCATGTGGCCGTAAGGAGGTCGATGAAGGAAAGGGCAAAACTTAAGAGTAGAATTAGACCAAGGAAGCAGGCGGCGATAGAGCCTAAGGCATGTGGAGGAGAGGAATTTCAAGTATAGTACTATCCACGGGCTGCAGGCAGCACTCCAAAAAACTGAATGAAGGCATCATTGGTTAGGGAGGCAACAGTGATAGCATGGTGTCGTGTAATGAGGTTTGGCAGTAGAGTCTGAAGATCAGTTGAGGATCAACTGCTTCATGGGAACAGTTGTACTAGTTAATAATCAATGGATAAAGTTTCCATGGAGACAACTTTAGGTAACATGGGATGATGCAACAACAGGCAGATAGCGTGAAGATGCGAGCAAGTGAACCCATGAATGATCAAACCAGTTTCAACCGTATTGCCCATGCTGTCCGATCCTCTACCTCTGTCTCCTCCTCTGTCTAAAATGATCTGCTTGCCTCCTTATGATTTTTTAATCTAATTATGTATTAATTTAAAAGTGTATTCTATGTTTACAATGCAAAATAATAAAATTAGTGCGTGAACAGGAAAAGATTAAAGATGTGAATAAAAAACAATCAAATGGAAGAAACCATGTATGATTCATATAAGTTGTAAAATAACCGAATTTGTTACTAAACCATGCCAGGGTATGCCTAAGTGAGCTTGATCTGAACTGATAGATATCGATACTGTATAACTTGAAGCCAAGCATTCCTAACCCGAAAACTAGAAACCTGATGGATAGGATACCTAATCTTGACCCAATAGACTTAACAGAAGCTGTGCAGCTGTTCCCCATTGTGTGAAGCTCTTGTTGGTGTAGGGTAACCATGAAAAATATTCTGATACAGACGTATGTATCAGAGTTTTTTTTTTTTTTTTCCAGATTCCTTCCATTATTATCATGTGTACCGCATGCCAAATCATTCCTACAATAATTATGTTAACTAGATGCATATGATTTGTTCTGTACACATGATATAAATTGAATGGAGCTGTGTCCACATTTTGATACATATTTCTTTATGAATGTTTTTCTTGGTAACATGGGAATATTGCTTTGATGGAGTAAATAGTTGAGCTAATACTTTATCGTGAAAACAAATAGGGTGAAGATTAAAATGTATTTTTGTTGGGATCTTATAGATTTATTCCACATGCCAGTATATCAAATGAAACGAAAAACTTTGAATGATTCAAACAAGTAAAAAAGAAAAAAGGAGGCTGGCAATACACTAAAACGGATACATTTCATGTGATTTAGGCTGAAAGTATTACCTCAGTTTTGAATGATGCCAGTATACTGCTTTTACGGATTTTTTGCTGAATAATCCACTTTTATGGACTTATTACATATACTTTTCAGAATTAATTATAAATGCAGGTGATAGAAAATGAACGATAGGGCAATTGGAGCACGTGAGCGCGTGATTTGGGCCAAGATCTGTAATTCAGAAGTTGTTATTGTTTCCCAGCGGTCATTTTTTGAACCATAACAGAAGCGTTGATAGCTACGTCAGGTACCTTTTAGGGTGCATTTGCGGTAAGCGCGATATTTTAGCAGACCATTTAGTCAAATGGAGAACGCGTTTATGGGGTTTAAGCAGACCATTTTTTTTTAATTTAATTTATTTATGTTTAAACTAGAACAGTATCATTAAAGCAAGATAACACAGTAAACCAAACTGAACAGTCCACTACATAATAATAATACAGAAACTGATAACTTAGATAATCAGGCATGTCTTCGTCAGATAGTACCTCCATCATATCCAAGACTGATGGATCGGTGCAAAAAATATCCATAATCTCCATCCTTCAACGTCAGTAACGGCAGACAGAATAGAAAAGCTGCACGTCACTGCGTCTGTGAAATGCTCCGTCTGATTTAACGGTCGTTCGATAGTACGTTTGTTAAAAGTACCGTGCGACGTCTGTCTGCATCTAGATTGAACTGGTGGTGGGCTTCCTCCACTCAGAATATCACGATACATAGTTGTATCGGCCGCAGTAAAGGGCTGTGGTGGACGTGAATCTCATACCTGCAGGTGCATTTCCCTGTGCAGCCCCCGAAAATCTCATCCTGGTCTCGAAACTTCAGAGGTGGATTTCTCCTGAACCTCTGATACAAGCGGGTAGGACCTCCACCATTCGTCTGAGCCGTCAAAGTGGTCGTGAACAACATCTCATTCATCGTTTGGAATTTGCAGTAGTTCGTTCCAAAATGTCCATACCCTCTTTTGATTGTCCCATTTGTTATTCTTTTGTGTCTGCTTCAGATCATCGTCTAACTGCTCATTAAATTCCCTTTGAATAACGGTCAAAAATCTTCTAGTGTCTTTGAGATTTAAATGATTGACGCAGATTTCTATGAACACCTCTGTTCTTTCTACATTCCAGGTAGCGATGGGCGTGGACGAAGATCCAACAGTACCGGATGTAGAGAAGTGTGCCATTTAATCGAAAAAAATAATAAAAAAATCACGAAAAATATATATGTTCATATGAACGTTTAAAATATATTGACAGAGAAAATTACCTGAAAATAAGCTTGGATCGACTGGAAAAAAATTGAAAATGAAGAGAAGACCATTGAATTTGATGATGAAATGAAGGGTGGGGATGTATTTATCGGGGGAGGCCGGAATTTAGCCGTTGGGACCGTCGCATCGGTTCCTTACGGCTAAATACCAGCCATTGGGGCACAGTCAAAATTGGATCATTACCGTCACGTCGGAGACGGTAACGATCCAATTCCGACCGCCGAAAGCACCCTTAGTTCTCTATATAAATTCATAACAAATATTTCAATTTTTTACTTTGTTTTTTTCTTTGTTCTCACCAGCTATGAAATTTCAAGCAAACACAATTCCTTTCTTACATATAATTGCTATATATAAGGAGGTTCTTTTTTCTGTCTTGGAGGAATACGGTCATTAACATTTAAACAATATTTTTTGTAATGGACCTGTGTAGAAAATAATCCTGCACCACGCTATTTTTGACAATGATAGGTTTTGAAATATCATTATAGTTACAGGTAAATAAAAATGGGTAATGACTGAACATTAGCTTAATTTTTTCATACAAGTTTTGTAATAACAAGCCTGATAGACATAACTTAATCTGTGTCAGTGACTATTTCGATAATAATTGATATTATTAACTAAGATTTTATTTAACAAATGCAGACTACTTTCAGAAACTTATCGTAGCTACTTTCCAAAATTAATCGTGCACATTATCCACTTTCAACTGTGGTAGAAAATAGAATTCGTACGGTAGTGTAATACTAAATCTTGCATGTGCTTTTGTGTGTGTGCACACCCGCGTGTGTCTACGCTCGTGTGTGTGAATGTTGGCACAATATTAAATCTCAGAAACGTATATTCCTTGTGAGTGTTAAAAATAATAATATAAGTTTTGCAAAAATGCACTTTTCTTCCCAAAAAATATTTCAAATCATGCAACTGCAAGTGTTCCTAAAATTATTAATGTAAAAGGTTCATGATCTTCCAAGCATTATAACTAGATTTTGATAAATGAATGCATGTGCAACAAATTTTAAAGGGGATGCACATTGAAAATAGCCAGATTATTATGATCACAGCGAGCTATCATCATATCATTGTGAATGACTTTCTTTCTTGGCAGGAAGAAAATAATGGGCCAAATATCAGATGAAGTTTGGAAGATAATAAGAAGTGAAAGCACAAAAAAGGAGATAAGAAGCACAGTTGAGTCTGTGTACGAAAGAATAGCCAACCCTATACCAAAACAAGGCAGCCCTTCTCCAACTAAAGAAAGTAAATGCGAAACGGACAAGGGTAGTAATGCAAACGAGCTATCAACTCAAACAGATAAGGGTAGCAATGCTAACGAGCTAATAGTCAGTAATACCAATGCTGACGCCAAGGAGGATGAGGACGCAAACCCTTCTGGTTTTACCATGCTGGCAATTAATAGCGGCAATGTTGGTCGATCACCTACTTTATCTAAAAATGGCGATACAGATGTGCAATATGGTTGTGGTCCTTGGGCTGTCCATGATGATGATGATCTTGATGCCCCACCTGGTTTTGGGGGGCGACCTTAGGAACTTAATTTTAATTAATTTATTTGGTTATTATTAATGCTTATTTGTAATGCACTTGATTCGAGTTACCCTGAAAAACTACAGTGATTGGTTTGAAGCTATCAATTGTTGAATAGTTGTGTTGATGTGATCAATCTGACTTTTGTTTTCTGCATTTTCGTACGCAGTTTTAATTGAAATCATAACCATGTGAATTGAAGATGATAGAATTGGGATCAGTAATTTCATCCAATTTCGGTCAACTACAGTAGGAGAAAAAGATGAAGGGGGGTGGTTTGTTGTGTTACAGTTGAGCTTGCTATCTGATGGTGCTTCCTAGTTCGTTTGGGAAAAAATATTTTGATATACATAAAAATAAGGTTCGCTAAACTGATCGGTAAACATATTGCTTTGGGACATTCTTTTTTTGCAGCGTTTCTTTAGCATCTCTATGAGCTACACTAATTCAAATCCAACAAGATTTTGTAGATGTTTGGATTGAACATCAACAAAATATTGTTGGATTTCCCGTTGAATTTCAGCTACTCATTACGATTTTAATATTCATTCTTTTTCTCTTCAATTGGTTAAATTATAGAGTATAGTGGAAAAAGAGAGAAATAATGAATATTAAAATCGGAATGAGCTAGAATTCAAGGGGAAATTCACATGTAATATAAGGGGTGTAGCGGAACGGAACATCCCCCCCCCCCCCTCCAAACACACACACACACACATATATATATATATATATATATATATATATATATATATATATATATATATATATATATATATATCGTTCAGGGGCATTCCCGTGTTATGCGATGCACAGTTACCACTATCGGGTTACTATCTGTGAGTCTATGACACATTCTTATGGGTCGTCAGTGCTAGACCTTTGGGTCAATTCATTGGAAATCTAGACCTTCGGGTCACTCCTTTGTGAATCCTATGAATCTTCAGGGTAATCATGTGTGTTACGACCTTTTGGTCATCGTATAAGGTACCTTTCATGTTTTATTAGTACCGACGAGTCTTTGAGCCATTCCTGTGTGATAGTACGTGCAGGCGTAGCTTTGGCTTGCTAATCATGTTGTTGGATCCGAACTCATATTGTTTCTGTGTTATTTGT
Organism: Allium sativum; assembly: GCA_030737875.1. Taxonomy (NCBI): domain Eukaryota; kingdom Viridiplantae; phylum Streptophyta; class Magnoliopsida; order Asparagales; family Amaryllidaceae; genus Allium; species Allium sativum. Next base: position 997,876,240 of record CM060924.1, read on the forward strand.
GTTAGTTGACGATTTCACCATTTTAAGATTATTATTATTATTATATATACATATCTTCGAGTTATAAGAAGATTTTCATATATGTATATGGTGATTTTATTTCATTGGATTTGAACTTTTATCTGAGTTCTTATGTTTTTGTGATTCTTGAAGTTTTTGAGTTTACTCGTTGTGGTTTCATGTGATATTACTTGTGTTCATGTTGTGGAAGAAATACTTGTATTCAGTGAATTTACCTTTATTCAGAACGTTTAGTGTATTTTCGAGTAGTATTGTGAGAACTTGTGTAAACTAGATCATTTCATTCCTTTATGAACTAAAGGAATGTTTCCCCTTAGTGAATTATTATCTTCATCTCACTTTATAGTAATTACATAGTTCAAGTTAGACTGACCAGTGTATTCATTGCTCGAGTCAGACCGAGTTGTAGATTAGGTCCTTTTAGCAAATGCTTTGCAGTTCACCTTTGGATGTCTTGTCCAACCTTTTGATGGCATAGTTTTTGTTATAGTTAGATTGTTGCTTCATCGAGACATGTTGATGTATATTCTTTTGTGGGGACTATGATGTATATGCATATGTATAATGGCTTATCTGACCGCTTGTATATAGTATGATGTATTTGTATATATGTATATCTGTATCTATTGTACCATAATCTATGTATATTGTTTATGTTGTGTCTTGTTTTGAATAGGTCCTGTAGACATTGTAATAGTGTATTAAATAAGGATTAAGTATATCGATTCGAGAAGATAAAAAGCTCGGCATATTTAATGCTTGTTTGATATAATTAATAGTACAGATGGTCGCTCCTAACAAGTCTTGTTCTCGTATTAACAGACAATATAACTCGCTAATACTCTTTGTTAATATGGATCTCGAAGTGGGGCTTTACATCACTCCCTCATATGAGCCTCCTTCATGGATCAGTACCAATTCATGCCATATGGACCTAGTGCTACTCCATGGACTTAGGCAATTTTTGAGTAAATTTTATTTCCTTTAGAGCCTATACTCCAAGTTTCATGCGAGTTCGGTGAACTATGATCCCAACATACTCCGATCTTTAACGTAGGTCCTAGTCCAATCATATACTAACATACAAATCAAACATAGCAAGAAATTCAAGCATTTAAACAACAAGTTTAACCAATTTCAATCACATATAAATATTTAATTGCATACAAACATGAATTCGTCGAATACAATCATAGATCTAGCATTAAACAAGATTACTTACTCTCTAATTACATTGGATATAACAAGTTAATCAACATATGTCACAATTAGGTTAACCTAGGGATTTCGAGGTTTGAAATTAACATATTTAATTAGATACTAGGGTTAAATTAACAACTAAATGATTAAAATGCCTAATTACAACATTGTTACTGGACTTTTGGTCCAGTTCCCCAAAGTACACCGGACACGCTCAACTCAACATATCGCATGACGTGAAAGCCCGAGTGTCGCCAAATAGCCAAGGATACGAGCTTAGAAGAAGTCGTGCAAGCGGAAGCCTCACAACTCCTCAAAACCATGCGCAAACAACAATTTCGTATCCCACAGAGACCAAAGTTTTGAGTCCCTTCGGTTTGTATCCCTCTCCTCTAATTCCTTCGAACCCCTCACCTTCGTACCCGAAACTTCGGACCCCTAAAGTTCGAATCCCTCAACACTCAAACGCATCGTATCCCCCTATCCTCGAGCCAGATAGTCTCGAGTTCCTCAAGTTCGGACCTCCCCAGACCAAGCCTCGACTCCCTCGGCCTCACACATTCTCAAGTCCCTCACTTCCAGTTCTTTTTGTATCCCTCCTCCTTACCTCCTCGACCCCAGATCCCTCCATTTGAATCCGCCTGCATATTCCAACCACCGTATCCCTTAGGAGATACACTATTTCGTATCCCAAGGGATATAAATTTCGTATCCCAAGGTATACAAATTTCGTATCCCTTGGGGTCCAAAATTTGTATCCGACTAAAGGGATACACATTTTCTGCGCATATGGGTAAAGGAGGGTCGAAATTCCAGAAATAGGCTCCCTAGGTTACGAAAATCTATGTAGTAGTCCCCAAATCCTACCTACTCCCACCTGACCATTCCACTATAAATACCTCCAAGCTCACACTTCAAAAGAGTTGGAATTTGGCAGATTTGACACCTCTTGAGACCTCAAGGAACTCATTAATGGCAGCCATGCTTTGAGGAAGAAGAAGCATAAAAGTTAATTTTCCCCAATTTTCATATATGACCATTATGACTCCAAAATACCTAGAAATGTTTTTAAATGGATGTCATGACATAGTTCTAAGCTTGTAACTTATTATTGTCAATAAAATATCAGCGAAATCTTCCAAAGTGGACGTAGGCCCCTCATAGGACCGAACCACTATATAATCTACTATTGTACTGCTTTCTGCACTTATTTTCCCGTGCGAAACATAATTCTCTAAGTAACGTTGAATCTTTGGATGTTACAATATTTTTTGTCGTCAACATTTTGGTGCTTTCATTGAGAGATCTTAGACTCATATCTTTGTTGCACATTTCCATATCGACTTCGATGCACCTTAGGTTTCTTCCCTAACCTGCCGTCGAGTCCGCTCATGATGTCTAAGCGACCAAAAAACCAAAACCCTAGCCCTTCTGCCGCAGCTAAAGCTCGTACTTCTCAGCAACCTCAACTGGCAGAAGGCCCGACAAAAATAGAACTGCTTCCTCCAATGGACCCCGAAGCCCTTGCAACCCAAGCGCAACTTTACATGCTCAATAAGAAGTACGAGAACACAACTCTTGAACTCAAACAAGCATTGAAAAACAAAATCGACCTTATGTGTCAACTTCAAGACAGCCAACGCAACGTCGCTCAACTTCAGCTTGCTCAGAACAACGCCCAGTTGCGGTGCAATGTCTTGGAAACCTCTTCTTCTGAATCTCAGGGCCCACATCAAAGAAGGAGGTTCAGCCTCAACAATAACGTCGCCGTCCACTCTAATGCTCACACCAACTACTACGGTAATGGAAGCTGTGATAGAACCACCATCTCTTACAACAGGGAAACGCAGTACCGTGATCGCTCCCAATTGGGTATCAACGACGAACCGGGTCCGAGTAAACGAACCCCTCCTCGATAGAACCCAACTGTCGCCCCTCAAAATCTGGGGCGCACGCTCTCGGCTACCCAACAAGCCCAGTCCCTCCGAACCAGAATGTGCACCAGCTTGCTCAACCTCACCAGCCATACCAAGACCAAGCCATTGATATCGACGACATGGAAGAGGATGAGCCCGATGTGCATCACAGGAGGCGTCCATGGAACAGAACTCCCAAAGTTCGCCAAACCAATGGATCTCGCCAAAGGATGTCCAACCGGAATATCTCCCCGACATGGTCCGAAGGATCATGAGAGATATGCTGGGTAACACCAACGACTCGTGGGAAACCCACTTGAGGCATAACCTCTTCACTAGGATCGTGCCCGAAGCCGAGTGGCCCCAACGCTTCAACATGCCGCAGATGACATTCTATGACGGCACGACTGAACCATGTGCTTTCCTAAACCGCTATGAGTGGCAAATGGACTCCAGCCAGGCCACCGATGCGGTTAAATGCAAGTGTTTCCTAGTTTCTTGTCAGGCACAGTTGTGCTTTGGTTCTCTCGCCTTCCACTCCGATCTGTCAACAACTTCGGCTAGCTGGCCATAGAATCGGTTAAGCAGTTCAAAATGCACGTTCCGACTCCGAAGAATGCCATCACCCTATCCAATCTGGACTAAGGGTTTGCAGAATCTCTCAAAAGCTACCTCGTGCGATCCAATACCGCCCTTACTGAGGTAGACGATCTTAAGTCTCGCACAGTACTCTTCCAACTTGCAAAAGTTGTCCTTCCTACCTCTGAATTTGGAGCCTAGATTAACAAAAAATAGCTTAAAACCCTAGACACTTTCTACGAAAAGGCTGGGCAATTCTTGTGCCAAGAAGAAGCAAGGCATAATCGAGTTTCTCGGGGAAACCACTCCAACAATCCACATGCTGGAACCGTCGACGATAGTGTCAAAGAAAAGAAGGTCGGAGAATCCCCCGACAAGGGAAGAGGATTAGTCCCCTACAAGCTCAAGCCGAACAACGGAAAACAAGGCGGTCGCAACAATAACTAGGCTCTTTTAGATCCTAAGAAGCACGACCGCTACCAAAATTATAGGACCTACACTCCGCTGAATTGAGATATAGAGACAATCTACTTAGAAACCTGTAATACTCTCCAGTATAAGAAGCCCAACACTAGGGATTCCACCAACCACGAGAAAACTCCAGCAAATACTGCTGGTTTCATAACATGTATGGGCACAACACTAATGATTGTCGCCACCTCAAGGATGCGATTGGAAAAATCATCCACGAGAAATGCCTGGAGCAGTATGTTCAGGATCCCACTCCCCTCGAAGCAGCCATGGGCCCTCCAACGGCCCGCACTTCTAGCACCTACAACCGAGGCCCCAGGGCTGTCCAACCAAAGGTCACATGACATCGTGATCAATACTATCTATGGAGGACCTCACCCCACACACGAAATCTTCCGCAAGATGGAGGAGTATGCCAACTCTATAAAGCATGCCACCTATGAAGCTTGCTCTCCGCTCCTGCCAAGCTCCAAAAGACAATGCGGGACGATATCATCTTCCGTGAGAGAGATTCCACGGGAATCGATATCCCAACCAGTGACCCTCTCGTCATCTCTGGAAGATCGGATGAGCATTCGTACGAAGAATCCTTATCTACTCGGGAAGCTCGCTCAACATCACCTTCAAAGCAGTCTTCGACCAAATGAAACTCGAGGCCAAAGGCTCGAAGCCCTGCCTTGCCACGATCCACAGCTTCAATGGATCTTCCAATCACTTAGTAGGCATGGTCGACCTGCCTGTAGAACTCAAGGAATGGGATCGGAGTTGGGTCTGAATCCTCCCCTTCGTGGCCATCGACGTCATCTCTCCATACAATGTCTTCTTTGGACGTCCTTTCCTTGCAGAGTTCCGAGTCTGCACGTCACCATGGTCCCTTCTAATGGAGTTCCCAACAGAAAATGGGATCGGCACCGTAAAAGACAACCAAGCAACAGCTAGAGATTGCTACCTTATAGATTTGAAGAATGCGCGCAATAAGGACAAAGGAAAGACCCCGCCTCCGCCTTCTTACGTCAAGACCGTCTCCACATAATAATCAAAGACATTTGAGTCTTGGCTCATGCGCCATTGCTATTTTTTTGACGATCTTGATCCAAGGGAAGGCGAAGAGCCCGATTTCGAAAGGGCTACTCTAGTAGAACCTACGGTGGATGTTCCGGCTAGCCTCGACGACCCGACAAAGGTCTTGAAATTTGGATCGCAACTCCACCCTCAGTAAAGGAAGATCTTGTGGAATTCTTAAGGGTCAAACTTGACGTATTATCTTTGGACCCACTCCGATATGTGTGGTATCGACCCTGCAATCGCTTGTCACATGCTAATTATCAACCTCTTGCAATCTCCGGTCAAACAGAAACGTCGAATCTTGGGAATCGATAGAACGAATGCACTCAAAGAAGAGGTGGATAGGCTACTCAATAAAAGTTTCATTCGAGAAGCCTACTACCACGAATGACTCTGTAATCCAGTCCTGGTCAAGAAAGCAAACAGCAAGTGGAGAACATGTGTCGACTTCTCTGACTTGAACAAGGCATGTCCTAAAGACAGCTACCCACTTCCAAAGATCGACCAGCTTGTTGATTCAACCGTCGGATACCAGCTTTTGTCCTTCATAGATGCCTACTCATGATACAATCATATTTCGATGTACTTCGCAGACCAGGATCGTACTTCTTTCATAACCGACCTCAGGCTCTACTATTATCTCGTCATTGCCCTTTGGTCTTAAGAATGCGGGAGCCACCTACCAACGGCTGGTCAACTTCATTTTCAAGGACAAGATTCGAAGGTCTATGGAGGTATACGTGGACGATATGCTCGTAAAATTGAAGGTATCGAACGATCACGCCATGACCTCTCCGAAATGATTGGTGTCCTCCGCCAATATGGCATGAAACTCAATCCCTTGGAATGTTCTTTTGGAGTTGCATCGGGAAAATTCTTGGGTTTCATTGTCAATTCGCGAGACATCGAAGCCAATCCAGATAAGATTAAAGCTATCCGAGATATTCAGGCCCCTAAGAGCATTAAGGATGTTCAAAGTTTAAATGGGAAGGTCGCTACTTTAAGTCGATTCATCGCTAAATCTACCGATAAGTGCATTCTCTTTTTCCACTTGCTCAGAAAAGGGAAGCGCAACTTCGCGTGGACACCGGAGTGCGTCGCCGCACTCAAGGATCTTATGAATCACTTAGAGCGACCACCTATCTTATCCAAACCCGTGGATCACGAGGACTTATATGTTTATTTTGTTGTTTCCATGCAGGCAATCAACTCAGCGCTCGTGCGCATTGAAGACTGTGTCCAATGACCCGTTTACTACATCAACATGAGGTTAACAGGAGCGAAAAAGAACTATCTAAGGCTCGAAAGCTTGTATTCTGCCTCTTGATCACCTCCCGAAAGCTACGACCATATTTTCAGTCTCATCCAATCAAATTCTACACTGACCAACCGGCAGCAGCTACAATAGATCCTGCAGCGACCTGAGCATCTGGACGACTACTGAAGTGAAATATAGAGCTGAGCCAGTTCGAGATCACATACATTCCTCGCTGAGCCATCCTTGGACAAGCCCTCGTCGATTTCATAGTGGAATTCACCATTCCGGAAGGGCCTCCTCTAGAAGACATCGAAACTCAAGACATTCGATGGAAACTATTTGTGGATGGATCCTCCAACAACCAGTGTTTCGGCGCTGGAATCGTGCTCATCGCTCCTGAAGAGCGCTCAACGTGCTACGCTTTAAAGCTCAACTTTCCCGCTATCAACAAAGATTAGAATACGAAGCCTTGATTGCTGGACTCAGAATTGCAATTGAACTTAACATCAAGGCTATTCAACTTTACTCTGACTCACAGCTCATCGTACATCAGGTACAAGGTGAGTACCAAGCCAAGGGGGCACGACTTACTCCCTACCTCGCTCAGGTTCGCAGACTGCTCACCAACTTTGACCACTACATCATCACGCATATCCCCTGAGAATAGAATGAGAAAGCTGACTCATTAGCTAAATTGGAAAGTTTCAGGGATGCGCAGCTTACGGGAGTTGCCCCGGTCGAAGTACTCGACTCTCCGAGCATCGATCAAATGCAGACTGATTCGGTAGCGGCAACGAAGACCGAAACCGAGCCTGAGTCTTGGATGACACTAATCAAGAACTACTTGCAACATGGAACCCTCCCTGGACGCTACAAAGAAAGACGGGCACTCACTCGCCAATCGTCTTGCTATATCATCTTGGATGGAGTACTCCACCGAAGAGATTTCTTTATTCCATTACTTAAGTGTGTAGCCCACAACGACGCCGACCGTGTTTTGCTAGACATGCACGAAGGCCAGTGCGGCGACCAAACTGGGGGAGGGGGATTCTAGCAAGGAAAATTATCAAATATGGTTACTTCTGGCCCACACTCAATCAAGACGCTGCAAACTATGCCTATTAGTGTGACAAATGCCAGAGGTTCTCCAAGATACCGAGATCCTCGCCTACCGAGCTAATGCAAATGGCCAGTCCTTGGCCGTTCGCTATGTAGGGGACAAATATCATCAGAACTTTTCCAATGGCCAAAGGAGGAGCACGCTACGCCATCGTCATGGTTGATTACTTCACCAAGCAGGCAAAAGTCGAAGTTCTCGCTAAATCACCACCAAGAAAGTAATCAACTTCATCGTCCGCAATATCATTACCCGTTATAGAGTCCCCCAAAAACCATCATATCCGACAATAGGACCCAGTTTGAGAGCGCATAATTCAAGACTATCTACCGATTACACAACATCAAAAAGAGATTCTCGGCGTTGGCTCATCCTCAGGCCAATGGGCAAGTCGATGCTGTCAACAAAGTGATTAAATCCATTATCAAGAAGCGTTTGGAAAAGGCTGGAGGTTTATGGGCAGATAAGCTCACTCTGGCCCTATGGGCCAACCAGACCACCCGTAAGTCAACGACTAGCCATACTCCATTCGCCCGTGCCTATGGATATGAAGTCGTCATTCCCATTGAGTTAAAGATTCAATCTCATCGAGGTACTTATTATGACCCGAAGACCAACCAAGACTTACTTTTAGAGTCACTCGACTTGCTGGAAGAAAAAAGGAACGAAGCTGAGCTTAGAGTTGCCGCCTAGCGCCAACGAGTAGCCCGTTACTTCAATTCTAATTTCCACTTTAAGGTCCTTAACATTGGGGACCTCGTCCTAAAACGGATCTTCCCCACTCCGACTGGCCTCAGTCCTTGCTGGGAAGGCCCGTACATCATACAACGAAATCTAGGAGACGGGACCTTCAAGCTAGCGGCCGTCGATGGGACCAAGCTCACAAGGGGATGGAACAATGAATACATTCGTCGCTACTTCACATAGCTTAGTGTGCAGACTTTTTTCTTTCCAACAGTGTTCTGTTTTCTTTAAATTCAAGGCATTGTAAAGGTTGTTACTACCAAAGTTATTAGTAATGATGATGTTCAGCTCTCCATGTTCTTATTATGTTTACTTTCTGCATGATATATTTGATTAACAATCACAACTAGCTTGCACACACAAACACACGAACACCGGACCAACATCCTGAGCACGGGAGCCGGTACAGCCACTCGAGTCTCGAATCAATTACGAGACTGAGTATAAATAACACCGGAGTAGTACCCCGAGCACGGGAGCTAGTACCGCCACTCGAGTCTCGAATCAATGACGAGACCAAGTATAAATAACACTGGACCAACACCCTGAGCACGGGAGTCGGTACCCCACTCGAGTCTCGAACCAACAACGAGACTGAGTATAAATAACACCACTTGAATCTCAAATCAATGACGAGAACGAGTATAAAGCGTTCTATTTCCAAGTCTCCGGACTTGGGGGCAACCCATTGGCCAAGCTAGTGTGACACGACCACTCCCGCGGCTCCATTCGACCCACCGGGTCCGGATCCGGGTACCACTCGAATCTCGAATCAACGAAGGGACCGAGTATAAATCATTTTGTTCCCAAGTATCCAGACATGGGGGTAACCCATCAGCCAAGCATGTAACAACCCGCATTTTACGCATCAGAGGATTTGTAAAATATTTTTATTTTATTCCCCGAGGGTTGGATCATTCTCATATTTTAATTTGTTGGTTATAGGGATGTGAGACATGTCCATAATTTTTACCAGTTATATTTTGACCATTTTGCCTATGTCAGTCTTGTACAGGGAATAACTTTTGACTAGGATCAAATTACGTGCTGAGGTCGGTTTCATTGGAAAGGAAATGGTGTTGCCAATTCCGTAGAGTGGCATATTAAAGATTTAGTTCAGCAGCTTGGGAGAAATCGTTGTTTTTTGTTTCACAATTTATGTTCAGGTTTTTAGAGCCATTGGTGGGATGATTTGAGGAGGCCCATTAGTGGGCTAGTGGGAAGCTATAAATAGGGGTTTAGAGGCATGGAGAATAGTTTAATTTCTTTATTCTCTCATTTGGTTGAGCTCGTGATCCTCCTTGCTCAATCAAATACACCTTTCCACCGTTAAAATTCTAGATCTACATAAGAGAATCGAAGATCTACATCGTTTGAAGCTATATCTACGTCAAGTGAAGAGAGATCACATCAAAGAAAGAGGTTTGAAGCATATTCTTTTCTTTCTGGATTGGGAATTTAGTGATTTCAAGTTAATTCGAAGAATTGGTGGGTGGTAAACATCTCTCACACGAATTCGATAAAGTATATAGGTTGTTTGTTCATATTTTCATCATTTTAAGTTGTTTTCACCTAGATCTACATCATGGTAAGTATATTTTCATTTGAATCACCATAGGATCTAATCTAGCAACTTATAAATGGTAATTTCATATGTATATTCTATGTTTAGATCCATATATATTGATTTAATCATTTGTTGAATCGTCGTTTCGATATTTGATGATTTGTTGGATGAAATTGATTGATTTTGAGTTGAGATGAGTTGGAGAGTTTGGGCGTATTTGGCGACATGTTTGGCAAGTTGAAAAATCATGGTTCGTCAAGAAAAATCAAGCGGATCGATCGGTGAATTTTCAAGAATCGGGCAAAAATCAAGTTTTGGAAATTTACAGCATTTGAAAAACACTGTGAAAAGTCGTGGATCGGGCACGATCCAGGCATAGGTCGTGCATGAAGAAAAAGTGGATCACACAAGCAAAAACCATGGATCGGAGCAGGTTTTCGCGATTTGACAAAAGGCGTAGGTCGTGCCAGATTTGACAACATTTGGTAGATGCTGTTAAAAACTGTAGGTCACACATGAGTTTCCTTAGGTCGTAGGTCACGCCAGATTGACAACATTTGTAAACTGCTGTTAAAAACTATAAGTTGCGCATGAGTTTCCTTAGGTCGTAGGTCACGCCTGGGCTACGATAGCGTGTCTGAAAACGCTATTATGATCAATGGATTTGCCACTTCTGGAGCATGGATCGCGCACATAAAAATGTGTGTTACGCATGCGTTTTTGGGCTATTTCAAGAGGTTGATCACCAAACTGATCCAGAATTGAATGAAGAGATATGGTAGCATTTCCTAAACGCTGTGAAAGCCTGTTTGGCTTAGTTTTTTACACCAGATTTATGAAGAATTGAACCAGGAAATATAATAGCATTTCAGTAACGACACAAAAGGCTGTTTTGACATTGTGGCCAGTTTTTCATAGCGAAAAAACTGGAAATGCTATGAAATGCAATATCAACCAAATGAAGCTTGTTTTTTAGTCAACGGTGGTTCTAGCTTCAATGCGAATTCAAGGAGGAATATCTTAAGCATTGTGAAGTGTTCGTTAATCGTGGAGATGCAACGAATGTGAAGGTGATTCAAGTTGGACTTGAAGGATGTTCGAAATGTTGTGAAGTGTTCATTGATCGTGGAGATGCAACGGATATGAAGGCGATTCAAGTTGGACTTGAACTTGTGGATACTCGATATGGTATCTGAGCTTGTGGATAGTCGCCTGCGATGCCGACTAGAGTTATGAAGGCTGAGAGATTATCGTTGTAGTAAGTTCTAGCAGGCTCAAAGTAGGGGTATAATAGGGACGCCTAAAAGGCTAGTTGGACTAGTCAAGTAGTCTGGACCCATTGGATGGGCCTAGTTGTCTCTGGGAGGCAATTGTACGTTGGACATGCAGTAGTCTGATTAGAACTGGGGTTACCATTAGCCTTTGATGGAAGGCAAGGCGTTTTGCCGGTCATGCGATTTACGATGATTTCAAAGCAGAATTGGCAGTGATAGCTATAGTCATGGATGTTGACTACTTTGTTTGTTTCGTCCTGTGTAGATTATTCGAGTCGTAGGAGATATCTCCTAGGTGCTTGTCTGATGTTGGTTTAGGCCTTCAAGGCTTGTGCTTGAGAGATGTTGATATCGATTAGGATAGTCTATGCTTGATAAATGATTGCCATGAATGTATTGTTATTTCAACTTGGTAGTTTGTAAAGGCTATCACTGTCGGATGTGGGGAAGATGGTTTGGGTTCTTCTCTAATGGGTTGGATTAATCTGCCTATTCTCATATACTTTACCAATGATGTTAGATAGCTGTTTTATCTCTCAATAAGACTGTGTATGACTCAAGGTTTTATGTTTCCTCTTATTACCTTGGGATGTTTATCAGGGCTTGGATGGACAGATTGAGTAGCAGGTTACAGGTAGCAGAGCTTAGTGAGGCGAGGATGCTAAGCGATGACGAGCAGGAGGCTTGCGTATTAGTTTCTCTATTATACATATTAGATGTTTCCGTTGTTATGATTGATGTTTACTCTGAGTGTTGTAGTAAGGCAAATTTGTACAGACACTTATGTTGTAATTTAAAGATATATGGATATTCTTTCTAGTTGTTATGGAAGTTCAAGTTTTCTACTCAGATATGCTTCACTATTATAGCCTGTTGTATATGTTATATTATATTTTATCCTTGCGCTATGAGTTATATAACAAGTTTCGCTTGTGTTAACCTACCTTGGTGATCATCCATAGCTGCCTGGCACGTCTTTTAGTGCATTATTTCCTTTGTTAAGTGTAGGAGTTGTGGGCAGTCGTCACAAAGAAAGTGTGACACCGACCACTCCCGTGGCTCCATTCGATCCACCGGGTTCGGATTTGGATACCACTTGGTGAATCAACGATGGCCTTGAGTTCAAAACCCGAACGAACGATGGGGTAGGCAAAAGGCCGAATTCACGACATCCATGTCATCTCACAACTTAGGACCAACGACCTCTGGGAGGTCCAATTGAAAGGGTACCTAACCTGGACTCGGCGCGACTCGGGACTCCTAACAAAAGGAAAACCCGAGAGTTGAGCCAGCAAATGACCTCCGCACGACTAGGGGAAACCCCAGGGCGGAGTCTCTAATCACGTTTGCTTAAGTGTAACAACAAGTACGCTTGCGCAACACAGGAAAGTGGAAAGCATAAGACGAAGATTCGAACACTTAACATGAAATGCGATGTAAGAAAAGTTAACTAATACTTTCATTCACATAACGAAAGCAAACTACATATTTAGATATCTTGCTTTCTAACGACATGGTGTACATGAGAACCAAACCATGCCTCTATAAACCAAAAGCGAGGGTTATACTCGTGTATACTATTGGTCTACATAACCAAAATGTCTATAATATCTATGACAACTACTAATATCACTCATCCTTCTTTTTCCTTTTCTTTTTCTGAACATATTCAACACTGGGTGGGTCACCACTAGTTATGGACCTCTTCCTTCCAGAGCCGCTTTTGCCTTTCCTTCCTCTTCCCCACGGAAGTGACAGACTCGTGAGACACTGATGTGCACCTCCTGCCATCATCCTCGCCGCTTGTAATCATTGTGACCTCCCTAGGGGTAATACATTGCAATAGCTTAGGGGCGATGTAAGAATCAAACGCCAGCACAACCTCAGTTTCCCCCTGAGCCTTCTTGACCTCCAACTCCGCTTTCTTCTTAGTATCTTTAGTGGCCTTCTGATCAGCTAGTTTCTTAGCATTGAGTTGCATAGCTGCATCTGCATTAAGCTTCCTAAAGGTCTCCTTGACCCATTTGTTAGTGTCCTCAGCGGCTTTCTTGTTCCTGGCCTGCTCATCGACCCTCTCCTTCTCGGCCTCATAACCAACTTTATTTTTTTTGGCCTCTTCAGCGGCCCTCTCCTTCTCTGTCGCAGCATCGACCTTCTTCTTCGCCACCACAGCAGCAACTTTCTCCTTGGCATCCTGCCTAGCCTTTGCCTGTGCCTCCTGTATGGCGGCCTCATCCTGTTTCCTCTTCTCCTCTTGTTTCTATGACTTCGCCAGCATCTGAGATTTTTGTGACTGCACCAAGTCATACATAGTTTTCACACTCGCATCAGTTGCACCCGTCACCTGAGCTCTTTGGCCATCCACAACCTGTCCTTCCTCAAGAAGATACTTATAAACACTAGATTCCAAGCACACGTCTGAAAACATATCCACACGTTCTCCTACCACTCCAAATTGTATTCCCTATAACCCCAATCCAAACTCAGACGTTTGAGGAAGCATGAGGGTAAAGCCTAGTGTCACTTCCGCTACAAGGGCGCTGCACAACAAAAAGTGCAACTATTTAGTTTCTAAGGATTTAGCGCTCTCATCCTCTTCAGGTATTCGCGACAATGAAAATTTACCTCCAGGAAAGTGTGGTGTGGGTATGATAGGAATGGTGCTTGCTGCCACAATAAAAGTGGATCCCGTCAATCCTAACTCAGGATGTGCAGGGTCATACTCAGCTAAGGCATGAGCCGGGACTGTGGGATCGCTAGTCGTGGCAGATGGTGGAACTGGTGCCCCGTAAGAACTTCCCTCTCAAATTCCTGAGTGATAATCACACTGTCAGAGGGCACAAACTTTTCCATTTCAGTGGCATGTTTCGCCAATCTCTCTCTCTTTCTCTCTCTCGGCATCCTCCCACTACAACGTCCTCCCTTCCTCCAAAATCTTGCGCTCAGCCTCGGTAAAAAGCTCCCCCATAAGCTGATTCTCGTCCACTGTCGCCACCTGTCGCAACCAAGCCTCCAACGGCACCAATCTTTCCCATGTGATCCATCTCTAGAGGGTAGTCCCTAATTCATGAGATTCCACGAAACTTCAACGCCTTGACATACATGCCCCGGATAGGATCTTCCAGTGGTTCCTCCACCCTAGCCTCAGTGTCCTCAATCTCTTCTCTAAGCCTATCCACCTCTCTTTGGTGCTAGGCCTTAGCCCTTCCAGCGAGCTCAAAACATCCATGTTACTGACCTCTACTTTCTCTTTCTCCTCCTTAGCCACCTCTAGCTGCCTCCTCAGTTCATCATTCTCCCTATGCAACCTTTGGACCCCCTCATTCTCGGTTTTCACCCTCACGTTCTCCAATATTAAATCCTTGTTGTCCTTCCAGCGCTGGTATACCCTCTCTTTTTCTATAGACAAATGAATGTTCAAACTCCTCTAGATATGCTTTTTCCTTCTTTAGCAGTGCATTCTTTATCTAAACCGATGCCACAATGTCTTTAAAAGATGAAGCAGCACGCTCGGACTCCTTCACCAGCTTGTCATACTTCTCCTTCAGCTCATCTGTTTCAGCAAAAGAGAGTTAGCTTACGATTATGCTACTCGAATACGCAGAAATAGATCTAGCATAAAAAATGTGTCTTACGCAAAGAATCTTCCCAATTCCGGACAGTCGACTGCTCATCCTCAACCTCCTGCCTTAGATTGGACATCTCCATGTTCTTTTTGAAAACAAGCTCTGAGAGATACCCCAAATACTTGTAATACTCATTACATTGATAATAAGTAGAGTACAATTGCTGCCAAACAATCTCTCTATCCTCTTGAGGAATGGGATTAAGATCCGGAAGCCACACAAGTTCGTCGAAATAATGTTTTGGAAATTTCTCTTTTAGCAGGGCTTTCCTCTCTTCTACACTAAGTTTTGGAGTTTTGGGTGGCATGGGCATTAGCCCCTTCTGCCTTGAGACTACTTTCTTCTTCCTGCTGGTATGTGCCAACTCTTTCTCCTTATATGAAGCGACAAGCGGTGCAGGCAAAACGGAATGGGAAGTCGTCGAATACGGGTACCCAATGCTAGTGGAAACATGCCCTATGTCCGTCTCCAATGACCGAGTGTACGAAGGAGGAGACTTAGAATGCCGAGATCACTCTCAACGATGGTACTCTCTACTGCAGTCATGAGGGGGTGGGGGCTCGTTAAACAAACCGATACTTTTCCTAAATTCTGATATGAATCCTCCCCTCGAGGGTCGGCGGGTCCCATATCCATAACCTCGACCTCTTCCTCCTCTGGTCATGTCACCTGCCAAAGAAACATATCCAAAATCAGCATCGATCACCCTATGCGTGACAGCCAACGTTCGTTAACGTCACTCTTTAACAGAATGCTTAAAGTTTCATGAAGTGTTATAGGTAAACAGAAATATAAACATCACAAGACAGATATAAAATAGTAGCGAAAATCTAAAACTTTATTTTCCAATAGAAAACATAGTGGTCCAAAATCCAATTACAACATCAATGTAAACTACTAAAAACCAACTACATCAAATAAAAGTATCTGCCTTGTACTAAAATCATCAGAGTACATTAATATAAAATCATAGTCCCAAAAAATTGCCATAACAGAGTAGACAAGTAGTCGAAGCGGTACACCTAAGTAGCTCCAAGCAGAAACAGAAGAGAGAGAGAGAGATTCCTAATCTAGCTTGAGCGTTCCCACCATGAGAACCTAGGGGGAAGGAAGAAAGAAAAGGAAACAGAACGGGTCAGACATAAAGTCTGGCAAGTCCAATGACTTTTAGCATATAAATAAGTAAAAGCATCATAACAGGCATATAAACTGGATGAGAGATAACTATATCATATAACAGACTGAAAAGGATAAGAAGGAAGAACTGAATAGATTACCCTTCTCAAATACTTTTCTCTGCACCAATACTAGTATAACAGATTTGAATTATCCAAATAGAAACATAATGGTAGACTTAGGTGTACTTCTAGTAATGGGTTTTACCCCCAAACAGTAATAATAGGTACCCCAACATAAATAACGGGTGTTACCCCAACCATAAATAATGGGTGTTACCCCTACCATAAATAACAGGAACCTAAACAGGTAGGACTAGATGTACCCTAATTACTACCCCCAATCGATCGGCTCCCTATCTCGTCAATACCCTATGCTGGCCCCACGGTAGGATGTATCACTTCCTAAAGTGGCAACCCCAGATAGACACAGTCGTATCTACTAGTGTTATAGCGTCTTATTATCCTTGATCAATCCGGAGCCATGCATATGCGTAACTCCATCGGAACGGGCAATCAGAACACCTCATCCCATATGAACCTCTTATAATCAGCTCAGTAAGCATGCGCTGACCCCTACCTAGTGCGGGGTCTCTCTTTGATACCAATATGGGTTACTGACTTATAGGGGTTCCATACCACAGATGACATAAGCCACCCCCTAAGCTTGTACCCCCAACTACTAGGATTTTGACAGGTTATGCCTAACAGATTAACAAGCCCGCATAACCCTAACAGATAAAACAGGTTAAGTTTATCAGGTTCGTATAATCCCCCATAAATTTAATAGATTTTCTTAACCCCACAGATTCAAACAGGTTTACTTAACCCCTACACAATTTAACTGGTTCATATAACCCCCTACAGATTTAAACAGGTTAAATATTACAGTTTCGTTACATGTTCCACTCAATCTATTAATTAAGCCTACAGATTTACATGCCCTAACCCTCATGTCATAATTCATAATATAAGATATTCTCCTAAATTATAGTCATATATCATAGTATAGGTTATGCCCCCAAATCCAAATCATGATTTATAATACAAGATATGCCCCAATTTAACTTTCCCAACCATTCCCAATTTCGTTCGATCGCATATTTCAATGATAGGCCTAGGCTCGAAGGTAGCCTGGCTATAAAAATAAAAAGGGAAAGAAGGAGAGAAAAAAAAAACAGAAATATGCGTAATAACAGAATAAGCATATGATAACAGAAATAGGCATATCAGATATAGGCATATAAGAACTGAATAGTAGATCAAGTGTACATGTAATGGAAGATCAATTTAGGTATGAATCAGATTCTTAACAAGCATAATTTTAGATCCAGATTTATAAACATGTAAGGATTACTTGTTAAATGTTTATATCTAAAAGTAACATGAATTCACAGAGACCGGATCTAAAGAACAGAGAATAATAAGCAGATCTTGCAGAAGAAATTCTTACATGTCTATAAGTTGTTGTTGAAGAAAATAGGCTAATTCAATCCAAGCTGGGGCCGCATCTCGTTGTCTCCATTGTTTTTGATGTGTAGGTCCTATTTATATCCTACTACCAACGAATCTTATTCAGAAACAAGTCCAAGTTCAGATATGAACCTGGATGGATCTGGGGTGGGTCGACCCTGGGGTCGACCCTAGGGTCGACACTCCCTTGAGTGGGTCGACGACTCCCAATGGGTACAACTCCTGCGTCCCTTTCCCGCTTAGATTTTCAAACTTTTTTGAATTCTGGACTTGATTTGTTTATATATATTCCTTTTATATGTATACAAACTTCTAAGCTTAAAAACTTCTTCATACAATGTCCGTTTTATGCAAACTTAAAGTCTATCTCAAGAAGAATTCCGAGACGAACGCAATGGTGTAGTCCATTTTACTTAATTCCTCTTATTTAATTAATTATTCTTTAGTTTATCATTGTAGTGTTCTTACTAAAATTACGAGATGTTACACTGTGCACATAAACAAATGTTGTGTCATGCAATGCTTGTGAATGTGTGTCCTAAGTGTTCTCTCAATAGACCAGATAGTGGTCCGCTTAAAGGAGTGATCTCCCCCACAGCTAAAGCTAGTTCCCTCATACTTGCGGCGCTAGGCTAGAGAAACATTTCAAGTGAAAGTTCATTAAGCTCGTCAAATTCACCCTCTTTCTCAAGCAAGACAGTTGTCTCAGAGGGAGTTACTAGAGACTACGACATAATCAACGCCTCTACCCCTGCCTCACCTGTCGCGGGCAGGACATGAGCGATCGACGGATCCTCATCCCTAGCAACTACCTCCTTATTGTCGGCCTCGCCACCACTGGTTTCCTCCAGAATCCTCGTAGCCTTGCGCGGTTTAGACTCAACGGGAGATGCCTTCCTTTTTTGGCTTGGAGAGTCTGTTTCTTTCCCAGCCTCCACTTTCTTTCTTGCTCCAGCAACGACCGGTCTGATTATTGTGCAGTCAACAAGAAGCAGGCCCGCATGACAAAGTCGCTCTAGGTCTAGAACGCTCTCAGTGGAATGAGCCTCGGCCGAAATGGCCAGCAAAGACTCGAGATGTTGTTGGTACATGGTGTCTATAGGCACATCAGGATTCCCTGTCACATAAGAACAAAGTTAGCACTGAACCATCGACTCAACGGTTTTCAAACTCAAAGAAGTTGGGAGTGCTTACTTCCTTCCAACCACCTTCTCGCAAACCCAGGAGGACAACGCAAGAAGAACCAGTCATGCTTGTACACAGTCAACTTGGGCCACTTCCCATCAAAGAACTTGGTGCTGGGCAGAGCTTCCAAGAAATATTGAGATGGTGAAATATAGGCTCTCTCTTTAATTGAAAAAGATACCAATGTCCTCTCCGGTGGGCTCTAAGTGTAGGTACTCTCTACAGAGAATGCAGGTACCCAAGAGGGAAGCATACTCGTTTGGATGAAGTTGCGATGGCACAAGGCAGAAATAATGCAGCATATCTTGAATAAAGTTGTTAGCCGGGAGTACGCACCTAGAAATGCATACCTGCCTGTTCCAGGAAGTGTACCGTTCCAACGGTGCGTGAGCCCTACCGTCCCCTCGGGCGCACGAACATATTTCTGGCAGATGTTGAACTGCAGTGCCATGCGCCTCACCGTCGTCTCATCCATATGCGATGGCACCGAATCCGGTGGGTTCACAAGAATAACTATGTCCGCCACCATATCCAGTGCCACCAACGTACTTACCTCAACAATATCTATGTGCTCTTCCCCTTCATGCTCGCCCCCGGTCGGGCAAAGCCTTCCCGGCGCTAGTATCTCTGTCGAATGCTCGACCGACGGTTGTTGTCCTTCCGGCTGCACCCTGCGATCGGGCGCCTTCGGCGAACCTATCGTCTGAGAAGGAGTGGATTCTCTGGAGGTCTCAAGCTCTCTTCCCTTCGAGCTAGCATCGCTACTTGAACTAGATGAGGACGGAGAATGGTGCAAAGCCTCAGCTTCTGAAATTTGTCGTGTTTTCAATCTATTATCCATTGCTCACTATACTTTCAACATACTTGCGTTAGACATCACATTGTACAACCTGTACCCCTCTTGTTGGTGTAAACTAACAAGTGCGTGTGGTGTTGTGTAGTGCTATGCTTGTACTGTTATAACTTGGAAACTTGGGACATAACGACGATCACAAGTCCCCGAGACTGTAAGCATCGTCGTAAACAACCAATGCTCTTGGGTTCGCATCAAATCGCGGCTACGCTGTGACTAGAGTCAATGAAAGACATGTTCAACATTTCGACAGTTTAGTTAAAATCCAGTTGTATGCTCTAATCCTATGTGCCAGGCTGGACTGTCAGCTCAGTTATAACAAACGTGAGTTCTGATTCAATTGTATGATGTCAAATAAGCGATGCAAAATCCCAGGTCGAGAGTCAAAACCCCCTATGTCTCGGAAAAGAAGCATAGCACACCGCCGAAGCAGGGCTCATAGTCCACAAGCCCACCGAGAGTTTTGTACCCCAACTTAGGATACGAAATTTTGTATCCCATTAGGGATACGAAATTTTCGTTTCCAAAGGGTACGAAATTACGTATCCCCCAGGGATTTGAAATTTCGTATCCTACCCAGGGGTATGAAATTCCATATCTCATTAGGGATACAAAATTTCGTATTCCCCCAGGGGTACAAAATTTCGTATCCCTAAGGGAACGCGAAAATTTCATGACCCCAACAGAGGGATATGAATCTCGACAATTCGAACCCCGTGCCTTCGTCTTCCTCCTCACTACTACGTGATTCCTTATCTAACATGAGTTTTTCAGCTCCCTTCCTTTTTTTCTCCAAAATTCCCTTTCTCCTCCGAAGCTCCACCTCAACCCAGCCACAAGGACACGATGTTGTTCCCAATACTCGAGCACCATTTCTAGACCCGAACCTAGGCTCGAAATAGATCCCCCAAACCCAATGAGGTCGGAGGGATTTAACCAATCGCAAGCTTAGTACGGATTCCGTTCACGATTCTCGAGAAGAAGAACCGCCGTCGTGCCCGATGTCAGAGCAAGCATGAGCAGCGGGGTTAAGTTTGATTTTTACTCCACCTATGTTCGACATTGATATTTGGGATTTTCAGATACTACGGTTCGTTTTCGAATTGCAGGCAAGAAAGAAGAAGAATGAGGGGAGGAGGAAAGCTCGAATTTATAAGGAGGGGGGATTCGGGTTTTGGCCCAATGGACATTTGGTATCCCGCCTAGGGATATGAAAATTTCGTATCTCGCCGGGACACAAAATTTTGTATCCCCACGCGGGATACGAAAAAATCGTGCCCCATATGCATGGTATGAACCCACCTTTTAATAATAATAATAATAATAATAATAATAATAATATATGTATACATAATATATGTACTACGTGACACAATATTATGTGTGTAAATATTAACGTGTGACTGTGAACAATGTACGTACAAACTTCTCATGCATGGCTTTCCATGTCTTAAAAGATCAAACACTTGCAAACATACATTCATGTACATTCTCATTCACTCCTACATGTATTTCTTTTCGTTTCCACTTCCCTTCGCAAAACCATGCAAAAACGCGTGATGCCATGTTGACAATCACTTCTTTACGTAACAACGTAAACAAGAGTCAACGACTAACGTTTATTTTTATGAGTTAGCATGAATTAAACGGCTCAACAAAAGCAATTCTATCAACTCAAAGCACATCAAGTCTAGATAAGATGTACTTTGGGGGGAAAATGTTAACCGGCCTTTTGGTCCGGTTCCCAAAAGTACAGCGGACATGCTCGACTCACCATATCGCGTGACGTTAAAGGCCGAGGTGTCGCCAAATAGCCAAGGATACCAGCTTAGTAGAAGTCGTACGAGTGGAAGCCTCACAACTCCTCAAAACCATACGTAAACAACAATTTCGTATCCCTTAGAGGTAAAGTTTCGAGCCCCTTCGGTTCATATCCCTCTCCTCCAATTCCTTCAGACCCCTCACCTTCGTACCCGAAACTTCGAACCCCTACGATTTGGATCTCTCAACACTTAAACGCCTCGTATCCCCCCATCCTCGAGCCAGATAGTCTCGAGTATCCTCAAGTTAGGACCTCTCTAGACCAAGCTTCGACTCCGTCGGCCTCACACATTCTCGAGTCCCTCACTTCTAGTTCTTTTTGTATCCCTCCTCCTTGTCTCCTCGACCTCGGCTCCCTCCATTCGTACCCGCATGCATATGCCACCGTATCCCTTAGGGATACTCTATTTCGTATCCCAAGGGATACGAATTTCGTATCCAAGGGGCATGAAATTCGTATCCCACTAAACGGATACGAATTTTCTATGCATATGGGTAAATGGAGGGGTCAAAATTCCAGAAACGGGCTCCTTGGGATACAAAAATCTGTGTAGTGGTCCCCAAATCCTACCTACTCCCACCTAACTACTCCACTATAAATACCCCCAAGCTCTCACACTTCAAAATGGTTGGAATTTGGCTAATTTGACACTTCTTGAGAGCTCAAGGAACTCATTAATGGCAGCCATGCTTTGAGGAAGAAGAAGCATAAAAATTACTTTTTCCCAAATTTCATATATGACCATTATGACTCCAAAATACTTGGAAATGTTTTTAAATGGATGTCCTGACATAATTCTAAGCTTGTAACTTATTATTATCAATAAAATATCAGCGATCTCTTCTAAAGTGGAAGGCCACTCTCGGGATCGAACCACTATAAATTTACTATGTTATTTACTGCTTTTTGCACTTATTTTCCCACGCGAAACATAATTCTCTAAGTAATGGAGAATCTTTGGGTGTTATGACATTTTTTTCCACCAACAAGCATATATATTATATTGACATGTTAGGAACATAACTACTCACATAGTACCACAATTCAATGGAATTGAATGGAAATCTATCTTGGACAACAAGGAAAAATGCAGAATTCGACCACATGTTAATGAAATCTAGTCCTCTGATGTAGATTTAACCTCTAATTGATGATTTGATGTGAAATTAAGAATTGATTTGATAAATATGATGAACTGGAGTAGATTGTAGACCAAAAATAATTCAAAAATGAGAGGGAAAGCTTTCAGTCTCTCCTTTTAGCCTTTATTTATAATTGATGGCGAGTAGACTGATGGCTTTCTAATCTCAGCCCATTAGTACTACTTTAATTCTGTCCAGTAGTCTTACAAACTTAAAAGTGCATTTACTCTCAAAACAAGTGAATCATTTTCTTAATGTGACCACTCTATGGAATGACCGATCAACATCAAGAAGAAAAGAGACAAGTTATAACATTTAGTTTGGCTTTTATCAAAAGTAGTTATTTGAAAAAAATTCCAAGGGTAAAATGGTTACATAAGCATTCAGCATGTAAAATACATGTCATTACATTCTCCCCCTTCAAGAATTTTGCTTTTGAAATTCCTAAGAAAATACATGCAAACATTGCATACCACATGCCTACCATCGACGTGCAACAAACATATCATCCAATCTAGCATTCAGACAACCGGTAACAAGAAAATTCATATCCAAGCATGTGAAATTCTAATAGTAAGCTATAATGGCATAACTAGATACGATATATGGGATGTACCACTTGATGTTTTGGATAGGCCGTCTTCACATTCTCTTCTCTCTCCCATTTTGCAATCGCTATCGTCCTCACTACATTGCACCTTTATATCTTAACCATCTTCCTCCTAAACTGTTTCGTGTCATTTCAATGACTCAAATTAGCTTATGAGATCTTGAGACTTCTGACTCTACCACTATATCTTCAAGCTGATTTGGAGATACCATAACACTCGAGTCATGCAAAAACTTCTTTAGATAAGAGACATGGAAAACATTGTTCATACCCTCCATCCTCAATGATATATCCACTCTATAAGCTAGTTTTCTCAATCCTTTCCGCGATCGGTAATGGTCCAACAAATATTGGAGATAATTTCCCTTTCCTTTTGAATCGAACAACACTTCTTAGAGGGGAAACCTTAACAAATACAAAGTCCAACCAAGAAATCCATATCTTTCCTTGTCTTATTAGCATAACTTTTCTGATGGTCTTGGCAAGTCTTCATTGGTTGCCAAATAATATATATCTTATCCATCGCTTCTCTGATCATATCTGGCCTAAGCTTCAATTTTTCTCAGGCTTTTAACCAATGCATTACATGGTCTTCTACACAATGCCTTAGATGGTGCCATGCTAATACTCTGCTTATAACTATTATTATAGGTAAACTCAACAAGACGAAGATGGTCTTCCCATGTTCCTCCTAAATCCAAAACATAAGCTCTAAGTATAACTTCTAAATCTTAGTTTACTCTTTCGGTTCACCCATCAATCTAAGAACGTAAGTTGTACTCATATGCAGATCAATTTCCAACATTCCCTATGAACTCTGCCAAAATCGTCTTGCGAATGTAGGATCTCTATCACTCCTATAGTTTTGGGAATTCCATGGAACAAATTATCCGTCTAACAAACAACTCATCCAACTTAGATGTCATTCTAGTCGATTTAACATGAATAAATCTTGCGCTCTAGGTCAGGTTATTAACTACTACTCACACACTATCATTCCTTCATTGGTCCTATTAAAACCATTAATGTAATCCTTTGACGCTTGTTACCATTTCCATGATGAAACTTTTAGAGGCTACAATAATCTACCGGTTCTTTTCTACTCAGCTTTAATCAATTGGCAATTCATACACTTCTAAATGGATCTTCGAACGTCCCATTTCATACCTTCCCTGAGTAGTCCTATTATTATCTCTATACATCTTATTATCGCTAAGATGAATAGTCAATCTGGAATGATTGCACTCTCTCAAAAATTCATCTCGTAGTCTATCTACATTAGGAACACATAGTCTTTACCCTTAAGAACCTAACGATCTCGGTCAACTTCGTATTCACTGTAGCTTCGTAGACTCAACTCTCATTTCTAGCTTCTTTATAATATCTACAAGTTTAGCATCTTTCTTTTAGCTTTCTTTAATCCTTCCGAAGAGAGTAAGTTTAATAGATAATCTTGCCTACATCTAAGGCTTTAACTCATAGTGTAGCCTGAAATCAAATCCAGCTAGGCACTCTAGTAGCTTCCATTTTGTAAACATATCTCCTAAATTAGCATGACTTCTACTCAGTACATCCACACCTAAATTACCTTACCCTAGAGTATTGGAGATATTGAAACCATAATAAACTAGAAACTACAACCGTCTTTCCAGCCAAAGACTAAGTTCCTTTTATGAGAAAAGATATTTCAATGATTTATGATCCGTGAATAGCTCAAATATCAATCCTAATAGATAATGCCACCATATCTTGAGAGCAAAAGCAATCGTCGTAACTCTAAGTCATCAGTATGGTAATTCTTTCTATGCGTATTTAGTTGTCAGCTAACATATTCGACAAATCTTCCATGTTCCATCAATACCTCTCCTAAACAGGTATTTTATGCATTGGCATAGACAACCATCTCTTCATTCCCACTCGGAATAACTACTACTGGGCCACTAGTTAGTCTGTCCTTTAGAATCAAAAATGCATGCCCACACTTAGTGTGACACCTACATCCGTTAACATCACCCATATAAGGACGCATTAAAGTTTATGAAACGCTTAGGTATAATGTAACAACACGGAGATAGAAATTCTCTAGGCTTAAATATAAAACATAGCGGAAACTTAAAACATTATTTAAATAAGCAAGTCAAATCACAGTACTTATACATTTCATAAATATTATATAGTCATCAACATAAAATTGTCTCATGGAAAACCATAATATCATAGTACAATAGTAAAACCATTCCTCTCAAATGTTAATACAATAACTAGAAAATAAGAAACGAACCAATACATGAGTCTGAAATGAGTCTAAATCCAAGATGAGTAAAAAAGTTAAGAATCACTGCTGAGACCCTCCACCCTGCGAATCTAGGGGAAAGGAAGAGAGAAGAAGAAAAAAACTTGGTTAGACATACATCTGATGAGTTCTAGTAATTTCTAGCATGATCATAAGTTAAGGAAGAATTAGACAGATGAACAATTTTAAGTACATAAGACATAAAGGTATCAAATTAGTAAACTATGTTAAGCACAGATTAAAGATTGGCTTCTGATTCATATCCAAGATTGCTGACCAACTACCCAGATGTCATAATTAGGCTTTACCTAATTTCTACCTGTCGATCTACTCCTATAACCGCAGTGTGATAACCTGTGCTAGTTATGGAACTTGGGGGTATCAATTCTGAACCCATCAACTAAAAGAACATAGCCGTTAATCACAGGCGTTACAGTGGTTTATTTTCCCTAATCGGCACGATCACGCTCATCGTCCTGCGGAACACGCTCATACCCTCCTCGTTTCGACCTCTTACTATCCAGCGCAGTAAAGCGTGCCCTCGCCTCTACCTAGTGTGAGACCTCCGTAGATGATAAAAAAGAATACTACCCGATACGGGTCCCTAAAAAACATCCAATTGACACAAGTCACCCCTAGACTTGGTCCCCATTTATTCTATTAGGCCACTTAGTTTCCCCAATCAACCTCATGCTGCCGGAATAGACCTAAATTAGGATTATATCATTTTTTAGGCCTCTTATTTTCCCTAGTCCGCTCCACGCTGCCGGAACGGACCTACAAGCCACTTATTTTCCCCAATCATCCCCCTATTGCCGGAACAAACTCCTACTACAGTTTTATTATTTTATTAGGCCTCTTATTTTCCCCAATCTGCCCTTTGCTACCGGAATGGACCTACGAGCCACTTATTTTCCCCAATCAGCCCTCGTCCTATTGGAACGGACTACACTATCATAGCTTAATAATTTCTTCATTAATTTATCTTAACAAAATTTAAGTTTATTAATAATCCCTAATATAGCCTCATATTATAATCCTAGGTTGTATTAAACATTTCTAGTTCATGTTTATCTTTTTATACAACCCAACCCCATGTTACTTAGCGTCCAACTAATTCAATCCTATTCCAGTTTTTCATGTTTGTATGTTCTCCAATTACAGGTTAAGTTTTATCCGCAATTTACGGTCCAATTCCGATTATAGTATTTAATAAGTTCTAACATGCCAATTATCCCTTTTTATTCAATTTCAACATTTATTCCAATTTAACGCAAAATTAACGATAAAGGCCTAGGTTCTCTTCAGGCCTAGGCTTAGAGCTAAAAGAAAAAGGGAAACTTTCTAGGCTACTTGCAAGGCCTAGATTCAAAAAAAAATAAAAAAAATAGGGCATAAGCATAACTATAAATAAACTACAATAAAGAAGGGGATAAAAGGAGGAGAATTACTTAAAAGTAGTAAATAACTAAAAATGAATATGCATAGACAGTAAATAGATTACAGTAACTTTACAGAAAAACTAAACATATAAATACATTAAATAACCGTAAACATTAAACTTATAAAATAAAAACTATTTAACCGTCTAATATTTCCTACATAATTTTACTAATCTAAAAATTACATATAAACTCACAAGTCTGATGAAAAGAGCTTCCTCCATGGTCTTTCTCTAATCTAGCAGAACCTCCACCTCTAGAAGTACTTATAAAAATAAATATTTAGAATTACAGACTTCGTTATCCCCGTAAAATGTTTATTTATTTATCCCTTCCTAATTTTGATGGTAGGCCTGGGGAAGAAGAAGAAGAGAGTATGGATGTGAAGAAATGAGAGAGGCTCTGACAGTCTATTTACAAGGTTTACTGGATGCCCTTAGTCATCCAATTTTAGAATTAGATCTGGATCAGCCATGTCATCAGGCCTATCAGAAAGCGCCACATCGACATTTGGTTCAAAATAAACCAATAAAACAATGCCACATCATCAAAATAACATTTAGTAAGAAGAAAAGTTTGATGGAAATACGTGCGCACCAAGGCATGCCATTTCTGCACCTTGGGTCGACCCACCCGCGCCTTAGGTCGTCCCAGGGTCGACCCAACTTGGCTTGGGTCAAAACAGTATCAACCTAAGTGACCGCTGGTTCAATATATATATATATATAAATTCTGGATAACTTGTTAAATTCATTTTTACTTCGAATTCAACAAACCAAGAGTCCATTTTTACAACGAACACTTAGAAGATTGGCTGTTGGCTTTCGACCACTCCATGCCTCTATAGGAGTCTTGTCTTGGACTGCTATAGTTGAATATCGGTTGAGTATATAGACAGCAGTGTAAACTGTTTCTACCAAAAAAGTATTGGGTAAGTCCTTCTCCTTTAACATTGATCTTGCCATCTCCATGACTATGCGATTTTTTCTTTCAAATACTCCATTTTGTTGTGGAGTATATGCAACTGTAAGTTGCCACTCATTGCCTTCATCATCACAAAATTTATCAAACTCATGGGAGTTGTACTGTTTACCACGGTCACTACGAAGCCTTTTTATGCGTTTTCCACTTTGATTTTCGACAAGAGCCTTAAACTTCTTGAATGTTCCAAAGACTTCTAATTTTTCTTTAATGAAGTAGACCCATGTCATTCAGAGAAATCATCAATAAAGAGGATGAAATACCTGTTTTTACAGAGTGAAGGTGTTCTCATCTGTCCACAAACGTCAGTGTGAATTAACTCCAACAAATTTTTTGCTCTCCAAGTGCTTCGTGATGAAAATGATGATCTGTGTTGCTTTCCGAGAAGATATCTGTAACGACCCGGATTTTTGGTCAGTTTATTTTAAATATTTTATATCTTTTTGAATATCGAATTGATAATATAAATGAATTTTTATATTTTCAATTTAAAAATCAATTTCGACTTAATATCGAATATATTAAATTATCATAATACGGAATCAAAATATAATTGAATTTAAAGTTAAAGACTGAATCGAAACGGCGATCAATATAAATTAGATATTGAATTACAACCCGATAAATATAGTTATTGGAAGTCGAAATTTTATGTTAAATCGAATTTAATTTAATCATTAATTTAAGTTGTTATAGTCAAACTAAATTCCAGAATTTGTTTCGTGGAGTTCAGAATAGCAGTATAATTTAGAAATGTCGGTCGTTAAGTAAAAATAACAGCTCGGGATTTTGAATTAGGGACCAAAGGATATTCTATATAATTAGTTAAATAATAATAATATAAATATTACATCATCTCAGCTACTTATATCGGCCGACCTACTCTCGTTTCATTTCCCTACCCCGAGCAGAAAAATTTGCCTCCTACTTTTGATATCAGAGGAACAAAACATTAATGGCCCTGTACCTTTGTCTCTCGGTTCCTCTCCTATATAAACCCACTAGCTTCGTTTATTTCATTTGGAGACAATCCGAAACATAATTTCAACTTTTCCCTCTTCGATTCCTTTTCTTATAGCAAATCGATCCTCTGTTTAAGTATCAATCAATCAGCCGCGGGGAGGAAGTCGCGAGGTTCAGTGCTCGACGCACTCGCGATGGAAGCCGTCGATGGTTTATTTTGGGATTTTGCGGAGGGGGAAACTCATGATTCGGAAGCCCTAAATCTCGAGAACATTGCGATGTCAAGGGGTCAGCACTGGTGATGGTGGCAGCTGGAGCGGTCATATTTTCTGATGTGGTTTGGAGGGGAGTCAATACTGATGATGGACGTGAAACATTGGGGGGGGGGCTTCGGTTCTGTTGTTATGTGGAGGGATGGTATTGCTCTGACCAAACAGGAGGTGGAGACCTGGGAGTTCGACAGTGTGGCGGAGGTCGTTTGTTAGGGATGGTGGTGATATCAATGAAGCTGAGAAGGTGAGGGCAGCGGCTATGGTAACTGAAGATGGAGTTTGTCAACGAGTTGCTCGATAAATTGTCAAAGTAGGATGGGGTAGTATTTTGGGGCTGTTCGAAGGTATATTCCGTAGTTGATCAGGAAATTCACAATGTGGCAAGGTATATGTTTTTTTTTAAGAAATTTAATATACATAGAAATTTATTTATTTATTTTAGTTGTTAGTTTAATTAACGATAGCTTAATCATTAATTAAAAATACATATCGTAGGTAAAAAGAAAATCCCATTCGAGTTGATTCATAAACACAACAAAATGGAAATTAAATGGGATATTCGACAAATCCCTGGTGAGTAAATCTCACTCACCTTTTATTTTAATTATTTTTATTTCGTTAAAAATAATTGTTGTTGCTTGTTTGGATTTTTCTGCTTGTTTATATATATTAGTTATTTAGGCTATTATATATATATATTGGGTTGATTGATTGGTTGAATTCCCGCAGTCTCATTAGCGGATGCCCGCAGTTTCATAGCGGATGATTACCCTATACGCCCCACGCTATGATTAGTGGATGACCTTCTATACCGCGATATTCTGCCATGAAGCAGAATGGGTATTATTTATGTGCTAACATCTGTGGATGCAGGAAAACAGGTTGGAGGAATCCAACTGGATTCCTCAAAATTATATTATATGTTTGTTTGTTTGCTTGATTTCATATATATTCATATATGATGTGTTAAAAACCAAATGATTGAAAATTGGGTGATTTGATTGTTTTAAATATCACTGGGCCAATTGAAAGGATATTGGAAATTTAAAAAAGGGAAAATTCTATTTTTAAATAGAACTTGAATTTTAAATGGGAATAAAAATATAAACTTGTTTTTTTAAAAATAAAACAAGTAGTTTCTTTTTAAGCGGAGTTTATAAATAGTTCTTTTATAACGAAGTTATAAATGAAGTGAAAAGAATTATCATTGATAATTCAGAAATAGAAATACAAGTGTGAAGTTTGAATTTAAAATGAAATTCAAAATAGGATGTGAAAAGGAATTTTTAAATATATAACTCAAATGAAATTTGAGTATAACACTTGATTTTTAAAAGGAGTTTAAATATTTGAATTTTAAAAGGGAATTGAATATTAGAAATTCAAATAAGAAGTTCAAATAGAATTTGAATAGACGAGATTAGAATGAAAAGTAGAATTTGAATTCAAGAAATTAAAATAAAATTTGAATAGAAAAGGAATTCGAATAAAGAAATTCAAATAGAGATTTGAATGTAGAATTTCAAAATAGAATTTGAAATATAGAATTTCAAAGAAGAATTTGAATAGAATTTGAAATATAGTATTTCAAAGAAGAATTCAAAATGTGAAATTTGAATGGAATTTAAATATGAAATTTGAATTGAGATTTGAAATAGAAATTCGAGTATTAAATTTGAACATGGAATTGAATACAGAAATTCAAGTAGAAATTTGAATATGAGATTTCAAAATAGAATTTGAAATAAACTTTGAAAGTAGGATTTCAAAGTAGGATTGAAATAGGATTTCAAAATAGGAAATCCAAATAGTTTTGAAATGGAATTTGAATTCAAGGGAATTCAAATGAATTTGAATATTAGAAATTCAAATGGTGTTGAAAATGAATTTGAATATTAGAAATTCAAATGGTGTTGGAAATGAATTTGAATATTAGAATTCGAATGGAAATGGGAAATGAAATTTGAATATAAGAGATTCAAATTGAATTCGAATAGGATTTGATCTATGGGATTTGAATATGAAATTCAAATGGGTTTTAAACTATGGAATTTTGAATATAGAATTTAAAAAGGAGTTGGAATATTGATTTTCAATAGAATTCAAATATAGAAATTGGAATATAGAAAGTTCAAATGGAATTTAAGTATAGAGTTTGAATAAGGGAATTCAAATAGAAATTCAAATATTGAATTTGAATATCAAATAGAAAAGGAATTGGAATTTGAATTTAGAATTCAAACAAAAGTGAGATTTGAATTTAAATCAAGCAGAGTTAAATGGAGTTGAATTCTTTTTAAAGAAGTTTAGAAGTTTAAAATTTTATATATATATATATATATATATATAATTAAAACGAATTCGCCGCAGCGCTGCAGTTCGTAAAATAGCGATTCGAACTTCAATTGAATATACAGAACGCAATTGAAGTCGAAATTCTTCGAAACAAGAAACGTCAGGACCGGTTTGATAATAGTTTTCTAATGAAAGAGAAAAATCTGAATTTCGTCGTATAGATTTTGAGATATGTCAAAATCAAATTTTCAGAAAAACAACGCCAGAACTATTTAAAAACCATAATGGTTTATTTCATTTTATAAAAGGATTTTAAGCAATAAAATCCGAAGTTCTATTTAGAAAATTTCAGAGTTGAGTTGTAAAATATATGCGAATTCAAGTAGTGTAAATGAATATGATTTTTGCAAACAGAAACCAGATTTTGATTTATTGAATAGAATTAACTAATTGAACAGAAATTAGTTAATGAGATTTCGAATGAATATTGAGCTTTAAATAAGTAAATTCGGATTGAAAATTTATATTCGAAATAGAAAAGGAAACTAGAATTGAAATTGAAATTCAATTTAGTTATGAACGAGTTAAACATTTTGTTTGAACATGTTATGTTCAATAAAGAAGTGAAATAGGCAAAATGGCCGATTTAAAGAATAAATGGGCGAAACTGAATTCAAACGATTAGATAGTATTGAATTGAATTGAAAACAGGTGAACAGGTGTAAGCAGGTTTGATCTGGAGTATACGAAGATTTTAATTTGTGTGCTCGACAAAAAGGTACATGTTAAATTCATATATGAGATTTTATGCGCCGTATCGGCAAGCCGCTTGGCTTTTCCTTTTTCTTTTTGAGATGAGAAGATACCGGGAAGCTATTTGAAATTTCCCGATGCTCCCGATGCAGGGGAGGTTATGGCGAATTTTTCCGGAAATTTAAGGAGTTAGAATATTTTTAAGAAATTTGACAATTAGAAACCTATATATCGATATATATAGAATTCGATAAGGAGACGAAATCTAAAATAGCGGAAAGGGCCAAGATGATTATTGAAAATATTTGGGTAACAAATATTGATAAGGAAATGGAGAAGAGATTTAATTAATGAAATATTAATTAAAGAGCCCAGTGATTTGTTTGATATGTTTGGATGAACACTTGTTTTTATTCGATAGTTAAATCACAGACTATCGAAGTTTTGACCCTCGTTGTCAATATGGAGAGACCGGTTGGATTATTATCCGAAGAACCACTCCGTATCGGCATAAGCGTTGCGAACCAAGTATGCTGAATATACTGAAGACGGAGTAAAGTGCAAGGGCTTTTCTAGTAATAGAAATAGTGCCTTCGGTTTCGTTCAATCCCAGAACGAACGTAAATGGACGAATGTCTGACAGAGTATTTCCAATGATCAAATGGGTTGGTCTGTATGAATGTATATGGTTGCAACGGATTTATCCCTTAGCATAATATCCAGAATATTTGTGCAAACTCAACTAGTGATTAACGGATCTGACAATGTGGCATTCAAAGTGATTATGTTATCAAGGAATGGTAAGTAATCGTAGCCTCAGGCCTCAACAACCGGGAAAGGACAAAAATCGGGCAGGCAACATGGCTATGTGGGTCGCACCCATTAGGGTGTATAATCACCTATCTAGAGAAATTCCTTTTGTTTCTAAATCTATCGATTCTGCCCATTCGGGAAACGGTGGTTTGAGTCCAACCGTTGGTGATATACATTCGATACACTCAAGCGAAATGAGTGGTCGGTCATGTGTGGGCCGGGTTGCAAGACGTTCTTGTTGAACCCAGGTGTATTTGCCTCTAGAGATACATCGTCGGAAGGTGGTCCCATACCTTGTCATGTTGGAAATCCAATCTCCAATAAGCGCCATGCGGTTTTTTTGATTTTATACTATATATGTGGAGCGTGAGATGCAAGCGTTCTGCTATTTGGTTATTTACTTGATGTAGACATTATTATAATATCACTGGATTTTCGTATCAAAGTGTTTTGGGTTATAGTAAGGTAAAAAACCGTCCGTGTTTATGTGTGGGCTGGTCTTACTATTACCTTTTCTTTCGAAAAGAGTTTTGGAAGTTAAACAAATGGTTGGAGTTTACTCACACCAGTCCCATGACTGACCCAGAGTTTATTTTGTTTTGTTTTCCCTAAACTCTTGGGTGCCCAAATTTGTACGGGCAGTCAAGTGTTTCAGGCTTTTACAGATACACTTGGAGGAGCTTGAAGCAGGAGGCTTCAACGTTAGTTATTTAGAGTTACTTCCGCTGGATCAAATGTTATGTGTACTCTGATGATGGTATGTATATATGTACCAAACAGATTTGTATTTCAAAGCTTATGTTATATAATATATTTTATTCGTTCCGCTGTGAGTTGTGATCTTCGTTCTTCTTCTATTCTAATATTTCTTTCTATTTCTCATCCTCTAACTTCTTTCTAATAATGAGTCGTATTTCTGTGTTATTTGGGTTGGACGTGTGGTGTTATTAGTCAATTCAGATAGCACGGATTTGCGGGTCGTTTCAGGTGGTATCAGAGCTTAGGTTGAGCAAATACCTAGGCTTGTGTGGCATGTGCTCATTAGAGGTAGGGTCAGTAGTACCCTAGAATGAGTTGAGCGTATATATATACGAGAGAGCGTATTTGTTATTTGATATAAAAGCTGTTTTATATTGTGTTGGCTTGTCTGTTGAGTAGTTTATGAATTCTGGTCGAATCGTGGGACGCCACGAAGTCGATAGGGATTTCTAAATACTTGAACAGAAAATACGACATGATATTGTTTTTAAAGTGGGTAAATAAAATAATTTTGCCCAAAATTCTATTTTTATATAGAAAGAATAATTTTTGAAATTATTATAATATATGGATGTGTTGATTGTTAGGATTATAATCAATGAGATTATAAAATTGGAATGGTTATTTATAACCAAATAGAATTTGTACAGGAATTAAATATACAAATGAGATAAATTAGAATTAAATTCAACCCAGAATTAAGCATTCAAAATCCTGGGAAGTTGAAAAATATTTTTCAAAGTGTATTAAAATAATATAGATTTGTTTTAAAGGATTTGAAAGAAAATCATTTTAGATGAATTTTGAAATAATAAAGCACTGAACTCACTTCAGTGGCTGGGAAATAATTCTGATGATGATTGCAACATCATCAGTGTTCATTTCCGAGTTT
Organism: Allium sativum; assembly: GCA_030737875.1. Lineage (NCBI taxonomy): Eukaryota > Viridiplantae > Streptophyta > Magnoliopsida > Asparagales > Amaryllidaceae > Allium > Allium sativum. The sequence continues at coordinate 997,910,801 of CM060924.1, forward strand.
CTAAGTGATGAATTGCTACTTTAGAAAAAGTTTTGATGGAAATTTGTTTGAAAGAAAACAAATTGGTTTGAATATTCAAATGTTTTGAATTTGAAATGGAAATAAATATACATGTATATATTTATGGGATTTCAAAAGAATTTGAAAAGAAAACCCAGGGATTTGAATTCTGGAATTGAAATTTAACGTAGACTAGTTAAATGGGTCGAAGTGAATGAATTGATTAAAATCAATTTGAATTGGTTTAACAGAATATAGATTGGATATAAATGGATTGATCGTCGATCATTCGAATTGAATAAAGGAAGACCAAAAGTTTTGGTTGAAAATAAAGTCATAGGAATATGAGGAGTTGAGTTTCAACCTAAAGAAGTTTTGAAAAGTAATGAATTTGTACCATTTTCTACCTAAGCAATTTCGAGGACGAAATTATTTTAAGGAGGGAAGAATGTAACGACCCGGATTTTTGGTCAGTTTATTTTAAATATTTTATATCTTTTTGAATATCGAATTGATAATATAAATGAATTTTTATATTTTCAATTTAATAATCAATTTCGACTTAATATCGAATATATTAAATTATCATAATACGGAATCAAAATATAATTGAATTTAAAGTTAAAGACTGAATCGAAACGGCGATCAATATAAATTAGATATTGAATTACAACCCGATAAATATAGTTATTGGAAGTCGAAATTTTATGTTAAATCGAATTTAATTTAATCATTAATTTAAGTTGTTATAGTCAAACTAAATTCCAGAATTTGTTTCATGGAGTTCAGAATAGCAGTATAATTTAGAAATGTCGGTCGTTAAGTAAAAATAACAGCTCGGGATTTTGAATTAGGGACCAAAGGATATTCTATATAATTAGTTAAATAATAATAATATAAATATTACATCATCTCAGCTACTTATATCGGCCGACCTACTCTCGTTTCATTTCCCTACCTCGAGCAGAAAAATTTGCCTCCTACTTTTGATATCAGAGGAACAAAACATTAATGGCCCTGTACCTTTGTCTCTCGGTTCCTCTCCTATATAAACCCACTAGCTTCGTTTATTTCATTTGGAGACAATCCGAAACATAATTTCAACTTTTCCCTCTTCGATTCCTTTTCTTATAGCAAATCGATCCTCTATTTAAGTATCAATCAATCAGCCGCGGGGAGGAAGTCGCGAGGTTCAGTGCTCGACGCACTCGCGATGGAAGCCGTCGATGGTTTATTTTGGGATTTTGCGGAGGGGGAAACTCATGATTCGGAAGCCCTAAATCTCGAGAACATTGCGATGTCAAGGGGTCAGCACTGGTGATGGTGGCAGCTGGAGCGGTCATATTTTCTGATGTGGTTTGGAGGGGAGTCAATACTGATGATGGACGTGAAACATTGGGGGGGGGGCTTCGGTTCTGTTGTTATGTGGAGGGATGGTATTGCTCTGACCAAACAGGAGGTGGAGACCTGGGAGTTCGACAGTGTGGCGGAGGTCGTTTGTTAGGGATGGTGGTGATATCAATGAAGCTGAGAAGGTGAGGGCAGCGGCTATGGTAACTGAAGATGGAGTTTGTCAACGAGTTGCTCGATAAATTGTCAAAGTAGGATGGGGTAGTATTTTGGGGCTGTTCGAAGGTATATTCCGTAGTTGATCAGGAAATTCACAATGTGGCAAGGTATATGTTTTTTTTTAAGAAATTTAATATACATAGAAATTTATTTATTTATTTTAGTTGTTAGTTTAATTAACGATAGCTTAATCATTAATTAAAAATACATATCGTAGGTAAAAAGAAAATCCCATTCGAGTTGATTCATAAACACAACAAAATGGAAATTAAATGGGATATTCGACAAATCCCTGGTGAGTAAATCTCACTCACCTTTTATTTTAATTATTTTTATTTCGTTAAAAATAATTGTTGTTGCTTGTTTGGATTTTTCTGCTTGTTTATATATATTAGTTATTTAGGCTATTATATATATATATTGGGTTGATTGATTGGTTGAATTCCCGCAGTCTCATTAGCGGATGCCCGCAGTTTCATAGCGGATGATTACCCTATACGCCCCACGCTATGATTAGTGGATGACCTTCTATACCGCGATATTCTGCCATGAAGCAGAATGGGTATTATTTATGTGCTAACATCTGTGGATGCAGGAAAACAGGTTGGAGGAATCCAACTGGATTCCTCAAAATTATATTATCTGTTTGTTTGTTTGCTTGATTTCATATATATTCATATATGATGTGTTAAAAACCAAATGATTGAAAATTGGGTGATTTGATTGTTTTAAATATCACTGGGCCAATTGAAAGGATATTGGAAATTTAAAAAAGGGAAAATTCTATTTTTAAATAGAACTTGAATTTTAAATGGGAATAAAAATATAAACTTGTTTTTTTAAAAATAAAACAAGTAGTTTCTTTTTAAGCGGAGTTTATAAATAGTTCTTTTATAACGAAGTTATAAATGAAGTGAAAAGAATTATCATTGATAATTCAGAAATAGAAATACAAGTGTGAAGTTTGAATTTAAAATGAAATTCAAAATAGGATGTGAAAAGGAATTTTTAAATATATAACTCAAATGAAATTTGAGTATAACACTTGATTTTTAAAAGGAGTTTAAATATTTGAATTTTAAAAGGGAATTGAATATTAGAAATTCAAATAAGAAGTTCAAATAGAATTTGAATAGACGAGATTAGAATGAAAAGTAGAATTTGAATTCAAGAAATTAAAATAAAATTTGAATAGAAAAGGAATTCGAATAAAGAAATTCAAATAGAGATTTGAATGTAGAATTTCAAAATAGAATTTGAAATATAGAATTTCAAAGAAGAATTTGAATAGAATTTGAGATATAGTATTTCAAAGAAGAATTCAAAATGTGAAATTTGAATGGAATTTAAATATGAAATTTGAATTGAGATTTGAAATAGAAATTCGAGTATTAAATTTGAACATGGAATTGAATACAGAAATTCAAGTAGAAATTTGAATATGAGATTTCAAAATAGAATTTGAAATAAACTTTGAAAGTAGGATTTCAAAGTAGGATTGAAATAGGATTTCAAAATAGGAAATCCAAATAGTTTTGAAATGGAATTTGAATTCAAGGGAATTCAAATGAATTTGAATATTAGAAATTCAAATGGTGTTGAAAATGAATTTGAATATTAGAAATTCAAATGGTGTTGGAAATGAATTTGAATATTAGAATTCGAATGGAAATGGGAAATGAAATTTGAATATAAGAGATTCAAATTGAATTCGAATAGGATTTGATCTATGGGATTTGAATATGAAATTCAAATGGGTTTTAAACTATGGAATTTTGAATATAGAATTTAAAAAGGAGTTGGAATATTGATTTTCAATAGAATTCAAATATAGAAATTGGAATATAGAAAGTTCAAATGGAATTTAAGTATAGAGTTTGAATAAGGGAATTCAAATAGAAATTCAAATATTGAATTTGAATATCAAATAGAAAAGGAATTGGAATTTGAATTTAGAATTCAAACAAAAGTGAGATTTGAATTTAAATCAAGCAGAGTTAAATGGAGTTGAATTCTTTTTAAAGAAGTTTAGAAGTTTAAAAATTTATATATATATATATATATAATTAAAACGAATTCGCCGCAGCGCTGCAGTTCGTAAAATAGCGATTCGAACTTCAATTGAATATACAGAACGCAATTGAAGTCGAAATTCTTCGAAACAAGAAACGTCAGGACCGGTTTGATAATAGTTTTCTAATGAAAGAGAAAAATCTGAATTTCGTCGTATAGATTTTGAGATATGTCAAAATCAAATTTTCAGAAAAACAACGCCAGAACTATTTAAAAACCATAATGGTTTATTTCATTTTATAAAAGGATTTTAAGCAATAAAATCCGAAGTTCTATTTAGAAAATTTCAGAGTTGAGTTGTAAAATATATGCGAATTCAAGTAGTGTAAATGAATATGATTTTTGCAAACAGAAACCAGATTTTGATTTATTGAATAGAATTAACTAATTGAACAGAAATTAGTTAATGAGATTTCGAATGAATATTGAGCTTTAAATAAGTAAATTCGGATTGAAAATTTATATTCGAAATAGAAAAGGAAACTAGAATTGAAAATTGAAATTCAATTTAGTTATGAACGAGTTAAACATTTTGTTTGAACATGTTATGTTCAATAAAGAAGTGAAATAGGCAAAATGGCCGATTTAAAGAATAAATGGGCGAAACTGAATTCAAACGATTAGATAGTATTGAATTGAATTGAAAACAGGTGAACTGGTGTAAGCAGGTTTGATCTGGAGTATACGAAGATTTTAATTTGTGTGCTCGACAAAAAGGTACATGTTAAATTCATATATGAGATTTTATGCGCCGTATCGGCAAGCCGCTTGGCTTTTCCTTTTTCTTTTTGAGATGAGAAGATACCGGGAAGCTATTTGAAATTTCCCGATGCTCCCGATGCAGGGGAGGTTATGGCGAATTTTTCCGGAAATTTAAGGAGTTAGAATATTTTTAAGAAATTTGACAATTAGAAACCTATATATCGATATATATAGAATTCGATAAGGAGACGAAATCTAAAATAGCGGAAAGGGCCAAGATGATTATTGAAAATATTTGGGTAACAAATATTGATAAGGAAATGGAGAAGAGATTTAATTAATGAAATATTAATTAAAGAGCCCAGTGATTTGTTTGATATGTTTGGATGAACACTTGTTTTTATTCGATAGTTAAATCACAGACTATCGAAGTTTTGACCCTCGTTGTCAATATGGAGAGACCGGTTGGATTATTATCCGAAGAACCACTCCGTATCGGCATAAGCGTTGCGAACCAAGTATGCTGAATATACTGAAGACGGAGTAAAGTGCAAGGGCTTTTCTAGTAATAGAAATAGTGCCTTCGGTTTCGTTCAATCCCAGAACGAACGTAAATGGACGAATGTCTGACAGAGTATTTCCAATGATCAAATGGGTTGGTCTGTATGAATGTATATGGTTGCAACGGATTTATCCCTTAGCATAATATCCAGAATATTTGTGCAAACTCAACTAGTGATTAACGGATCTGACAATGTGGCATTCAAAGTGATTATGTTATCAAGGAATGGTAAGTAATCGTAGCCTCAGGCCTCAACAACCGGGAAAGGACAAAAATCGGGCAGGCAGCATGGCTATGTGGGTCGCACCCATTAGGGTGTATAATCACCTATCTAGAGAAATTCCTTTTGTTTCTAAATCTATCGATTCTGCCCATTCGGGAAACGGTGGTTTGAGTCCAACCGTTGGTGATATACATTCGATACACTCAAGCGAAATGAGTGGTCGGTCATGTGTGGGCCGGGTTGCAAGACGTTCTTGTTGAACCCAGGTGTATTTGCCTCTAGAGATACATCGTCGGAAGGTGGTCCCATACCTTGTCATGTTGGAAATCCAATCTCCAATAAGCGCCATGCGGTTTTTTTGATTTTATACTATATATGTGGAGCGTGAGATGCAAGCGTTCTGCTATTTGGTTATTTACTTGATGTAGACATTATTATAATATCACTGGATTTTCGTATCAAAGTGTTTTGGGTTATAGTAAGGTAAAAAACCGTCCGTGTTTATGTGTGGGCTGGTCTTACTATTACCTTTTCTTTCGAAAAGAGTTTTGGAAGTTAAACAAATGGTTGGAGTTTACTCACACCAGTCCCATGACTGACCCAGAGTTTATTTTGTTTTGTTTTCCCTAAACTCTTGGGTGCCCAAATTTGTACGGGCAGTCAAGTGTTTCAGGCTTTTACAGATACACTTGGAGGAGCTTGAAGCAGGAGGCTTCAACGTTAGTTATTTAGAGTTACTTCCGCTGGATCAAATGTTATGTGTACTCTGATGATGGTATGTATATATGTACCAAACAGATTTGTATTTCAAAGCTTATGTTATATAATATATTTTATTCGTTCCGCTGTGAGTTGTGATCTTCGTTCTTCTTCTATTCTAATATTTCTTTCTATTTCTCATCCTCTAACTTCTTTCTAATAATGAGTCGTATTTCTGTGTTATTTGGGTTGGACGTGTGGTGTTATTAGTCAATTCAGATAGCACGGATTTGCGGGTCGTTTCAGGTGGTATCAGAGCTTAGGTTGAGCAAATACCTAGGCTTGTGTGGCATGTGCTCATTAGAGGTAGGGTCAGTAGTACCCTAGAATGAGTTTAGCCATGTGACTACTACAATCATTATCCTAGTACCAGTTTCCTCCATTTTTATCACTAGAATCTTGGGTAGCATAAAAAAGATGTTGATCTCGATCATATTGATGTTGTTCTATGTCATGCTCTTCGACGAAATTTTCTTGATGCTTATTTAGGCTGAAACAATTCTTCTCTAAATGTACATATTTCTTACAGTGTTGACATTGTGCCTTTCCATGATTCCAACAAAACTTCTCCAAGTGATTTGTCATCTTACAAATTCCACATGGAGAATATTTATCTTGTTTATTCTTTGAGTAATTTCTAGAATTTCCTTTATTTCTAGAATTTTCTCCATCATTCTTATTTCCTCTATATCCGTTAATTTGGGATGATAACTTGAGTTTCAACTGAAAAACATTTTCAACTGAGTCTTCATCATGTCTGCTCATTCTTTGTTCAAATGCTTCAAGGGATCCCATTAATTCAGTCACCGATAAGGTAGCTAGATCTTTAGTTCGCTCGATTGTAGCCACGATTGGGTCATACTTATCGGGAATTGAAATTAAAATTTTCTCAACAATCCTCTTGTCAACCCATAAGCTCTTATTTGACTAACTATTTCTTTTATTTTGGAGTAATAATCCTTTACGGTCTCTGACTCCTTTATTTTTATTAATTCAAACTCACGCCTTAATGTTTGATGTTTAATGGTGTGTACCTTTGCACTTCCTTGAAACTCCTCCTGTAATGTGGTTCATGCTTCTTTGTCATTTGTAGATCCCATTATTCTAGGAAAGATAGTGTCAGCCACCACTTGTTGTAGAATAAATAATGCTTTTGAATCTTTTTGTCTATTTTCCTTTAGCTCCCTTTTCTGAGCTTGGCTAAAAGTTAAAGTATCTTTAGGAATAGTGAACTCTTCGTCTACAATATCCCATAGATCTTAAGAGCTAAAAAATGTCTTCATTTTTGTACTCGAAAAACCATAATTTTCACCAGTAAAAATAGGGACAGAAATTGATGGAGATTCAACAATGTTTGCCATAGCTTATAATGGTTGAATTTTTTTTCCGTCCAATATGCAAATGAATGAAGCTCTGATACCACTTGTTAGTAGTTGAAGCAGTGGAAAATAGTTGAAGTTGTTATGGACAGATGAATGAAATAGTCGAATAGTTGAAAGAAAGTTTGATGGAGAAATGGCTCAAAGGTTTTAGTAATACAACAACTTTATTGCTTTGAGGTTGTATTACAAGTATTACAATGTGCCTCTTCTTCTATTTATAAGCATCTCAAAACAATATTTTGATATTAGAATATTCTAGATAGTACATTCTAAATAAATCAAGTAATTTCTATTTAATACGTTAGGAAACTTATTAATATCTTTAGAATTTTCTAGAAATTTGTAACACTCTCAATACAGATACATAGCATAAAACTAAATCAGGCTGCAAGCAGTCCTAGTGAACAATCACAGATCTTTCCATCTCTATACAAGGAAATTTACTTGAACATTCATAGCTCCACGACCATAACCAACAACACCGAAAACATCTCTAATTGACACAGTTCAATTTTAAACGTCAAGGCAGATATACTCAACCACCACAAAAAATAGCAACCCAAAAAAATTGCCAAATACAAAGAGACCTCACCTCTACTCTTATCAACACACTAGTACAACAACACACTAACACCGAGTCGATACACCCTCAAAAGAACCATGATCTGTAATCAAAAGACGGCCACATACACAACCAACAAGCACCAAGCTAAAATCGAACCCAATACTTATCGTAGAGGGCACATGCGATTACTAGCTCGTCATGAGAAACGAAACTAGTTTGTAGATAGAGTACAACCAAAAGGAGGAGCCGTGTTGAGCATAGGCAACGAGCAGCTTGTCACGAGCAATAAAACCAGTCTGTGGAGAGAGGACATCCTTAAGGTGAAACCTGAGAAAATAACAAGATAGGCAGAGAGGACTGAAGTTGGTAAAGTCGTGAATGAGTAAACAGAGGGCATGAACACCAAGGCTGTTTGTTCGAGGGGAATACGTCGGGTTAGCAGCTGTAAATAGGGGAGAAAAAGTGAAGTGAAGCAGAGAAAGGAGTCAATGATTGAAATGGATGCCGATATGAAGAATCGAGCATTGGGTATAACAGTAGAGTTTCTAATCCACTATGGTGAAAACTAGGGTTGGATGGAGAAAAGGGAGGAGAGTGAAGACAGTTTTAAAATAACAACGGAGATAGGTTAGATTTGGAGAATATGAAGGAGGCAAAAAGAATCCTAATCGCCATGGGAGAGAAGAAAGCTCATTCCATTTTTATTTAAATCACTTTCTTAAAAATACTATAAATTTAGTATTATATAAAGGAAAATCCATACCTCTAGGCCTGTTTAGAAAAATAATGTAACACCCCACCTCCGCTAGGGTCAGTCACCAAGGGAATGCCCTAGTTTTGGAGAGGTATTATCGAGATAACATCACAGAATTATCACAAGACAGAACATAAATAAATAATTAAGTAAACAGCGGAAGAATTTCTGAGCAAAACAGAACTTCATTTCATTAATCATGATAAACCATGTCTTTTACAAAGATTTCAAGTAACTTCATTACAACTGTCTTGTAATAATAGCCAAAGAAGCAATAACTTAAAAAAAACAGTAAAACAGTTTATTCCCCAAGTGCAGTAAAAAGAAGCAGCCATAGCAAACCGTACTTGCTGAGCCAAAGTGATATCCAAGCTAAGAGCTAGTTATTCCTCCCTGAGAACCTGGGGGGGGGGGGGAAACGAAAGAAAAAGAGGCGAAAGGAAAAGGGTCAGTCATAAAGACTGAGTAAGTTCTAGTGACTTTCAGTGTAAAAACGGTTAAAACAACCTGTCATGTATGAACTGGAACTAAACTTAAGAATAGTGTCAAGGTGGTCAAGATAGACTAAGGTGATCAAGATAAGTCAAGACAAGTCAAGTAAAGTATCACATGTTCGAGATCCGTTGCATCAACTTCACTAGTATACTAAGCCCGTGTCACAAGTTAATCACGAAATAAATCCCACGGCCCAATATCATGAAATGACCCTGAAACGGGGTCTGACCCAAGTACGGGGTCCTACGGAGCGATTATCTAGTCGATCGGCTCCCTACAAGTTCTAGCTCGTCAAGTGTCCATGCCATACGGCTAATCACGAATGTAGTCACCTGTGCTGGGTCCACCTTCGGGTGTATCAGCCCGAAGGTGTCAACCCCTGACACGATTCAAGATGCACAGATAAATCTACGGATACCCAGTGTCTGCCCCGGATACGTGCATGATCGTAGTCCGCCGAACCTACACTGGCGTACCCCACTGCCGCCGTTCACCTCTTACAATCAGCCCAGTAATCGTGCCCCCACCCGGCCTAGCCCCAGGGTACCTTGATACTTCTAGAGGGTTACTGCTGAAAGGGGTCGTGTCTAGGGTTTCGCCTAATAGATTAGGTCATGTAATTCGTGACCTAACCGCCTAACAGATCAAGTCATGTAATTCGTGACTTAACCCTTTTCCAGTCTAGTCATGTCAAGATGGTTAAGTATGTCATTTCAGTTCGCGACTTAACCCGCCTATGTGTCATGTCAAGTTGGCTAAGTGTTGTCGTTTTTCAAGTTCATGACTTAGCCCTACAAATCGTGTTCAAGTTGGTTAAGTTTTCTTTTCATGTTCATGACTTAACCCTAATTGGCATTAATTGATTCGTTAATGCACCGAACCACTCACATTGGATCCTGTTGTTCGTAGCCACTGGATTTGCCGGGCGGTTCCGGGCCGGTTTACGCTACGAACTCAACCCAACCTCGGGTTTCAAGCGCGATGTGACCAACTACCCACATTGGATCCTATTGTTTGTAGCAACTGGATTTGCCGGGCGGTTCCGGGCAGATTTACACTACAAACTCAACCCAACCTCGAGTTGGCCACTTTCTTGTTCTCTAAAGTCATGCCCATGTTCTTATCAATTTTGATATCATGTTCATGTGTCAACTTCGTGCCCAACTAAGGCATGTTTAAAGTCAAGTTATGGCATGTTCAAGTCAGGTTTTCGTGCCACATTTCATGTTCTACTTATGCCAAATTTCACAGTTTATTCCTATAATTAATTCAAGTTTTGCCTATTCTACCCAATCGTATCCCCAACGTATATAAACGCACTTCGTTCATAAGCATAAACAATTCAAGAGATAAAAGGGGAATAACACCAAACATGTGATAGGCATATATGATAATTCCAACATTACTTGCATAATAAACATACTATAACATATCACATAGTTGCAATGATGATAACTTGGCATAGTAATGAATCCAACTTAATTTAACATGATGATTTAAACTTTGCATCATAGGCATAATAACCATTGCGGCATCATAATAATTTTTATCATAAACATGAAGCATTAAAGGCATAGTAATCCTAATAGGCATAGTGAATTCCAATTTAGCATTTTAACACAATAATTCTCATAGACATAATGATTCCAATTTAATGATTCTAAATCAACATGATAGACATAATGATTCCAATTTATCGTTTTTAACATAATTAGCATGATTGACAATTTAGCTTAATTAACATGATAGATAATTTAGCATCTTTAACATAATTAACATGATAGACGATTTAGCGTCTTTAACATAATTAACATGATAGACGATTTAGCGTCTTTAACATAATTAACCTAGCAATACCCAATTTTCATTAATAGTTCATGATGGGTATAATAACATTATAGGCATAATTTAATTAGCACCATAAGCATGGTTTCATCAACATAAAGATTTCATAGCGATCTTATGGACATGAATTAATCCAACTTGCCAAACAATCAAGCCCAAATGATTCATAACAACGTAAAAATCATGACGAGTTTAACCTGTAATGTTGCCATAGCAATATCCCCAAATTATAATTCAACGATAAATAATATAAACAATGAATTGGCAATATTACATAAATTCGGTTTCAATTCATCGCATGTCCATATTATTTTAGCGCTTTTGCCTAAAAAGTAACATAGAACTTACAATATGAAGCAAATAACCCAAATAGTCTCCAAATTCGTTGCCTAAAGCGTCGTAGTTGTTGTAGCTTCTAGCTGTAGCCTTCAAGAATCATCCTCCTTCTTCTATAATTTTATTCTTTGTATTTTTAATTTAGAGCTCTAGGTTTAATGGCGGCGGCCTAAGGCTAGAATAAAATAGTATGATGTTAGGCTAGGTCTTAGGTCCTTTTTATAATGTTTGCAAGATGTTTTAAACCGTCGATGGAGCTTGATTCAATCATAGACGTTCGTTTGAAGAGGAAGCCAATCCCGTGTCGCCACCTAGCCCTAGTGACAAAGCAGACCACAGAAAATCGGCCAAACACAGACCTGGCCAGCCAGGTTGGACTGGGTTCGACCTGGCTCTCGACCAGGTCGACACCCCTGTCGACAGGGCTGTCGACAGCCCTGTCGACATGGCTAGCCCAGGTCGACAGCCCTGTCGACCTGGGTGGCTTAGGCGGGAATCTTCCCGCCCTGGCCCATTGGGCCCGATTTTTAATTTTTAATTGTTTTCTGAGCTGTTCGAATTTTAAAATTTAATTTAAAAAAAAAAACTTCCGAAGGCCATATCTTCTTCATACGGATTCCGTTTTTCGAAAACTCGGACTCTATTTCGCGTATTTTCCCGAGACGAACGCAATGGCGTATCCTGTTTCCCTTAATTCTTTGATTTGAAATTAATTATACTTTAATTTACGAATTTCACTGTTATAGAATTCACGGGGTGTTACATTCTCCCCCACTTAAAAGGATTTCGTCCCCGAAATCTTCAAGTTAGGAGGAATGTATATCCTAACATCCAAACATCCATCTACTCATCCATCAAACACGAGTATCCATTGTCCTTAAAAGACTTCTAATGCTTTATGATCATATGCGAAGTGTGTGTATATGTTCCTTAGCTAATGCTAATGATCAGGCCTGATTAATCTTCTAAATGCAAAATATGTTTAGTGAAATGAATCCAATATGTATGCAAATTTTTCCTATTATAATTCATAATTTCTACATGAGTGCTCAAACATTCAATCATATGCAACAACCAAATGATAACACAACCAAGTTTCCAAAATAAACACTCATGCATATGCAATATGAAAATGTGCCTGAGCCGATCTAGTGCCTAATGTGTATTCATGCATCCACGAGCAACCACTTGCGACCACTTGCAACCATTTCGCAATAATAACATGTTTCAATTACATGTTTACATCCAAAAAGATTCTAACTATGGTTCTCAAGATAGGATCGAGGAGAGAAATAAGATAAAACAGAGCATCTAGAATAGGTTAACGATGTACCGCCAGAAGGTCCGGTCTGCTTCTCAGGGCAGTCTTTGCTGATGTGTCCAGTCTTCCCACAATGAAAACATTCACCGTGCTTTCTCTTCCTCTTTCTACAATCCTTGGCTATGTGCCCTTCCGTACCACAGTAATTGCATTTCCTTTTATCGCGTGAGTTGTTGTTCTTGCCTCCCTTCTCGGAGTCTACCTTCTTATTCTTAGAATCGTTAGGCTTGACCTCTTTCTTCCCTTGAGAGTTTTCTGCCTCTGTCTCCTTCTTGCCCTTATCTTCCTCGTTCAGCAATGCCATTTGCACCAACCTTTCGTACGTAGCTCCCATGGGTATATGGGTCATGGCCAAACTGTGTAATGGCTCATTCAACCCTTTGACAAAGCGGAGGGCCTTTTTGTGTGGGGTGTTGACTAAGTCTAGTCCGAACCTAGCTAGCTCGTCGAACTGATTAACGTACTCTTTGACTGTCATATTTCCTTGCTTAAGAAATAAAAATTTCTCCAACTGCAAACTCCTTTCGGCTTCTGAGAGAAATTTAGCCTCAAACCTCGCCCTAAAGTCCTCCCATGTTTCCACTGGTCTTTCTGCATTAGTGACTTCCCACCAGTAGGAAGCCTCACCTTTTAGTAACCACACTGCCAGTTGTACTTTCTGCCTATCTTCTACTTCAAAGATGACGAATAAGTCTTCGGTTTCTTTTAGCCAATTTCTAGCTGCCACGAAGGACTCAGTTCCGTGAAAGTCCTTTCCTCCCATAGCCTTAAAATCTTTACATATCTTAGCAAAAGTGTTTCCCCGTGGAGGAGGTGGAGGAAGAGGTGTTGCTGCAGCTGGGGGAGGAGGAATGGTAGGACCTGGCTGGGTGGCCCTTGCTTCTAAGAATCGTCTGAACCAACCAGGTATTGGTACGCCCTCTGGCAAGTTAAGTTCTTCGGACATGATGCTGAAACAAGAAGGATAGATTCAAAACGAAGGACAAGAGATTCAAACAAGGAAACAAAGGATAGTGCTAATGGCTTTTGGGGAAAAGCCTTTAAAAACTTTTTCTTGGAAAATGCTTCTTTGTAAATGGTTTTGAAAAATAATTCAAAAGGTTTTCAAAACTTTTGCCCAGTCTTGGTAACCTGGCTCTGATACCAAGTGTAACACCCCACCTCCGCTAGGGTCAGTCACCAAGGGAATGCCCTAGTTTTGGAGAGGTATTATCGAGATAACATCACAGAATTATCACAAGACAGAACATAAATAAATAATTAAGTAAACAGCGGAAGAATTTCTGAGCAAAACAGAACTTCATTTCATTAATCATGATAAACCATGTCTTTTACAAAGATTTCAAGTAACTTCATTACAACTGTCTTGTAATAATAGCCAAAGAAGCAATAACTTAAAAAAAACAGTAAAACAGTTTATTCCCCAAGTGCAGTAAAAAGAAGCAGCCATAGCAAACCGTACTTGCTGAGCCAAAGTGATATCCAAGCTAAGAGCTAGTTATTCCTCCCTGAGAACCTGGGGGGGGGGGGGGGAAACGAAAGAAAAAGAGGCGAAAGGAAAAGGGTCAGTCATAAAGACTGAGTAAGTTCTAGTGACTTTCAGTGTAAAAACGGTTAAAACAACCTGTCATGTATGAACTGGAACTAAACTTAAGAATAGTGTCAAGGTGGTCAAGATAGACTAAGGTGATCAAGATAAGTCAAGACAAGTCAAGTAAAGTATCACATGTTCGAGATCCGTTGCATCAACTTCACTAGTATACTAAGCCCGTGTCACAAGTTAATCACGAAATAAATCCCACGGCCCAATATCATGAAATGACCCTGAAACGGGGTCTGACCCAAGTACGGGGTCCTACGGAGCGATTATCTAGTCGATCGGCTCCCTACAAGTTCTAGCTCGTCAAGTGTCCGTGCCATACGGCTAATCACGAATGTAGTCACCTGTGCTGGGTCCACCTTCGGGTGTATCAGCCCGAAGGTGTCAACCCCTGACACGATTCAAGATGCACAGATAAATCTACGGATACCCAGTGTCTGCCCCGGATACGTGCACGATCGTAGTCCGCCGAACCTACACTGGCGTACCCCACTGCCGCCGTTCACCTCTTACAATCAGCCCAGTAATCGTGCCCCCACCCGGCCTAGCCCCAGGGTACCTTGATACTTCTAGAGGGTTACTGCTGAAAGGGGTCGTGTCTAGGGTTTCGCCTAATAGATTAGGTCATGTAATTCGTGACCTAACCGCCTAACAGATCAAGTCATGTAATTCGTGACTTAACCCTTTTCCAGTCTAGTCATGTCAAGATGGTTAAGTATGTCATTTCAGTTCGCGACTTAACCCGCCTACGTGTCATGTCAAGTTGGCTAAGTGTTGTCGTTTTTCAAGTTCATGACTTAGTCCTACAAATCGTGTTCAAGTTGGTTAAGTTGTCTTTTCATGTTCATGACTTAACCCTAATTGGCATTAATTGATTCGTTAATGCACCGAACCACTCACATTGGATCCTGTTGTTCGTAGCCACTGGATTTGCCGGGCGGTTCCGGGCAGGTTTACGCTACGAACTCAACCCAACCTCGGGTTTCAAGCGCGATGTGACCAACTACCCACATTGGATCCTATTGTTTGTAGCAACTGGATTTGCCGGGCGGTTCCGGGCAGATTTACACTACAAACTCAACCCAACCTCGAGTTGGCCACTTTCTTGTTCTCTAAAGTCATGCCCATGTTCTTATCAATTTTGATATCATGTTCATGTGTCAACTTCGTGCCCAACTAAGGCATGTTTAAAGTCAAGTTATGGCATGTTCAAGTCAGGTTTTCGTGCCACATTTCATGTTCTACTTATGCCAAATTTCACAGTTTATTCCTATAATTAATTCAAGTTTTGCCTATTCTACCCAATCGTATCCCCAACGTATATAAACGCACTTCGTTCATAAGCATAAACAATTCAAGAGATAAAAGGGGAATAACACCAAACATGTGATAGGCATATATGATAATTCCAACATTACTTGCATAATAAACATACTATAACATATCACATAGTTGCAATGATGATAACTTGGCATAGTAATGAATCCAACTTAATTTAACATGATGATTTAAACTTTGCATCATAGGCATAATAACCATTGCGGCATCATAATAATTTTTATCATAAACATGAAGCATTAAAGGCATAGTAATCCTAATAGGCATAGTGAATTCCAATTTAGCATTTTAACACAATAATTCTCATAGACATAATGATTCCAATTTAATGATTCTAAATCAACATGATAGACATAATGATTCCAATTTATCGTTTTTAACATAATTAGCATGATTGACAATTTAGCTTAATTAACATGATAGATAATTTAGCATCTTTAACATAATTAACATGATAGACGATTTAGCGTCTTTAACATAATTAACATGATAGACGATTTAGCGTCTTTAACATAATTAACCTAGCAATACCCAATTTTCATTAATAGTTCATGATGGGTATAATAACATTATAGGCATAATTTAATTAGCACCATAAGCATGGTTTCATCAACATAAAGATTTCATAGCGATCTTATGGACATGAATTAATCCAACTTGCCAAACAATCAAGCCCAAATGATTCATAACAACGTAAAAATCATGACGAGTTTAACCTGTAATGTTGCCATAGCAATATCCCCAAATTATAATTCAACGATAAATAATATAAACAATGAATTGGCAATATTACATAAATTCAGTTTCAATTCATCGCATGTCCATATTATTTTAGCGCTTTTGCCTAAAAAGTAACATAGAACTTACAATATGAAGCAAATAACCCAAATAGTCTCCAAATTCGTTGCCTAAAGCGTCGTAGTTGTTGTAGCTTCTAGCTGTAGCCTTCAAGAATCATCCTCCTTCTTCTATAATTTTATTCTTTGTATTTTTAATTTAGAGCTCTAGGTTTAATGGCGGCGGCCTAAGGCTAGAATAAAATAGTATGATGTTAGGCTAGGTCTTAGGTCCTTTTTATAATGTTTGCAAGATGTTTTAAACCGTCGATGGAGCTTGATTCAATCATAGACGTTCGTTTGAAGAGGAAGCCAATCCCGTGTCGCCACCTAGCCCTAGTGACAAAGCAGACCACATAAAATCGGCCAAACACAGACCTGGCCAGCCAGGTTGGACTGGGTTCGACCTGGCTCTCGACCAGGTCGACACCCCTGTCGACAGGGCTGTCGACAGCCCTGTCGACATGGCTAGCCCAGGTCGACAGCCCTGTCGACCTGGGTGGCTTAGGCGGGAATCTTCCCGCCCTGGCCCATTGGGCCCGATTTTTAATTTTTAATTGTTTTCTGAGCTGTTCGAATTTTAAAATTTAATTTAAAAAAAAAAAACTTCCGAAGGCCATATCTTCTTCATACGGATTCCGTTTTTCGAAAACTCGGACTCTATTTCGCGTATTTTTCCGAGACGAACGCAATGGCGTATCCTGTTTCCCTTAATTCTTTGATTTGAAATTAATTATACTTTAATTTACGAATTTCACTGTTATAGAATTCACGGGGTGTTACAAATAATAACTCATTTAGCCTTGTTTTAAACTTTATTACAGAAATAGACCTGTTTTGGGTTTACTGATGATGAGTTTTGGGAACTCGCACAAAGGCGCGTTCTCAAAACGCGCCTTTAGTAAACCCAAATTAAAACAACAATATTTCATCAAACAAAGTTTACGTAGAACAGTCCTAAATTGTTCGCTTCTAGATAGTTTCCGAATAACAAAATGTTGTAGCGCTATTTCGACTACTCATTTTACATTAAAATCGACGTTTAATTTATATTAACATCGTTATGCTTTATAAACGATTCCACAGCGATTTTCTAGAAATTTGATTTGGACATAACTCAAAATATGTAATATGAAATTTTCATTTTTCTCCCCCGTTATAAAAATATAATTTAGTAGATTCGAACGTTTCTTCTTTTAAAGAAGTCCGACGTATAAAGAATCATATATATATTCAGTTAAAGTTCGAAACGTAATAAACGAACTACCATGACGTTACGAGCTCGTTTTTAATTGTACTATAAATTATACATTCAAATATAACGAATTTTATAAAGCAAATAACAACAAACATTAACTAAAAAGTTAATTACAACACATAAATAAGTACTAAAACTTAGGATACAACATATGCTAATTAGGAAAATAGTACACAACCAAACTACAACTCACGTTCATGCTCTTGGGATGTGAAGTTGCCTACTCATTACAGTTAAACCGCAACTTTTCAATAATGTTTTGGAGACATTCATCTCTTGTTCGAGTTCGTTTGCATATGTTATTCCCCTTGGGCATAGCGGTTCGTCTATCCATTCTGTGTAATTACATCTATTTGGATAGGATGGACATTTCTGAATGCGATGGCCAATATTGTTGCCATCTGCTCGAACCACAATTTCAACCAGATAACCGCAGTAGCAACAAACTTGATAAGAGTTACCTTCCTATTCATAAGGAATTGGAACATGTGGTACTTGATAAGAACCAACTTCTTGCCGTGGTAGAACGACCAACTGTTCACACGTGTGTTGAGCATTTGGTACTTGGGCTTGATGTGGAGGTTGGACGTTCCACTGTTCAGACGGTGGTTCAACCCGAGGTTTCAATTAGTTTAGAAACTGGAGTTCATCTGCAAGCTCCTGAGGTCACATCTGTTCATACGCCTGTTCATCAGAGTCTGGAGATGATGGCCAAGTAAACATAGTTGTGGTAAAGAACGAAGTAGTTGGAAACAAGTTGTTGGTGTGAGGTAAGTTGTGAGTAATTCGACAGAGATATACAGCTGCGTAGTGTACAAGTGAATAAAGGGTAAAACAAAGAATGATGTGAACGGTCACTGATACACTTTGCTTTACGTGCTGCACAACACTGTTTCGTCTGAAAAATCGAGCTCTAGTTGGCTCAAAAACATTCATGTTCAAGCGTCTTATTTCGGCTTGCACTTCCAGTGCATACTGAACTCCACGTTTGCACATCGGAGGGTCAATCCACTGCTTAAAGTAATAACAATCAATTTCATTAGGAGAAACCTTGTGGTCCTCGTAGGCTTCACAACCGAAAAATGGGCGACCAGCATTTTTTTTGTTTTCAAAACAACCACGAATGATACTTCTTGACAACGACAAATAGGGCTGGGACCACCTATACCTAGTGGCTTGACAACGCGCCCTTCAACTACCTTTTCTATTCTAGGTCGTTGATTTGCTACCGCTTCATCGTCATTTTCCCATTTGTCCATGGTGGAGCCTATACTTTCTTTTCCCTGTTTCGACATGGTGAAAGAGGAAGGAGGAGGCGGCTGGAAGAAAAGAAATTGCAAATGAGGGTCATTAGTGGGTCGTCCCCATCCATATGAGCATTATTGTTGACAAATGCCTAGGAACTCGCAGCACGTCGGGCCAAAATGTATATAGTATGGAGATATGAATTCATCATAGCATTTAACTTAAGAACAGTGCTACAGTTGAGTAGTCATATCACTTCAGCCCTATAATTATTATACTGAGTAGTTATATAAATTCGGTCCCATAATTATCTTTAGCTAATGGGGTCATCACATGTACACCGACTATAGTTGGGTCGTCACATGCTTCACACCAGCCTCTCTTCCTCTCTCCCTTATTAAAGACCAACGAACCTCTCTTCCTCTCTTCATCACTCCCTAGTTTTTTGTAGAGTAGTTCACCGTCTAATGGCTAACCGGGCATACGACGACGACGCCATGGTTCAAACGTACGATGAGTACGAACGTGGTAAACAACCCACAGATGATGTCGACTTTGTGCCTGAAACCCAAATGGGAGTCCAAGTAGATGCTTCAGAGGTCGAATCGGAACTCTTTAGTGCAATGCAACCAAACGTTGCAGTCCAGCGCATTGGACCGGTTCAAAAATCCCTCAATGCTTAGTTGAGGGAAGTTCTTGCTCGATAGAACCCCGATAGGTCAAGCTCCAGCATGACGGGTCATTCAGTCCTTTGCTATTGCGGAGTCGAATGTAATATGCTTCATTCTAAAAGTCAAACGAATGCAGGTCGTCGCTTTTATGGTTGCAAAGCGTACATTCATGCACAAAATTGCCAAGGGTTGCAGAGTTGTAATTTTTTTCATGGTACGATCCACCTTTAACAGAGAGGGGTGTACAGTGTGCACTTGAGATGAAAGCTGAGGTTAATCGCTTGGAAAGAATGAATGTGGCAATTAAGAATGAAATTCTTCATGGGTCTTACTTTGACGGCCCGGCCCGCACCAGCCTGCATTTCCTCCGAAGGTGCGCTGTACACATGCCCGACTAGCACGGGACGGTCGCCAGAAGAAATAAAAGAAGAGAATGAGCTAACAAGGAACCTGTAGAATGTCTCACAGCGCATGGAACAAAATATAATAATAACATAATCTTGACATAAAATAGGCGGGATAGTGCATAAGCTGAAAACTAAACCAACATAGCAGCGGAAATCCAAATACAGCTTATTACAACTTTCCAAATTACTGTCTCTAAAGCAAAAGAAAGCTAAAGTAGAAGATGCACTACTAATTCCCAAGCAGTGATCTTCAAAAACACAGGGAGAATACTATATATATCATACGTGGAAGCCTCCTACTCGTCTCCGGATCAGCTACCCGTGGATACCCAGCTAACCTGTCTCTAGTCTGCTCGTGAGAGCACCCAAAGTAATAAGAAGAGACATAAAACTCTGGGTCAGACAAAAAGTCTGGTATGAGCGATAAGCAGCTAAACAAAACAATAACAGGTATACTAAACCATACCTGAACCTGGACCTGCAACCAAAGAGTTAGCACTACATACCGTACAATACTCTAAGGTGCCATTAACAAATGGTGTAAAGAATACGGGTGTGGGGGTGTGTATGTCATAGTGAAGGCAAACAAGTCAAGCATAGCAACCATCCTCACATCTCTCACTCAGTGCATAAAGCATACGATGTCCACCACTGTCAATCACTAGACCCATCGAAGTAGTGACGGAGTTCGACTTGTACGACTACTGCTACTACCAAGCTTACCACATGGAGTCATGACCAAATCTTTACAAATGACCCTACTTCATTGGTCTATTAGCTCTTTAGTCGTACCTAGGCCAATATGGCCCTGAATCCGTTCAAGTACTCCCCACACATAGTGATTCAAAGTTATAGACATCGACAACCCCTTAGCACACGTCCCGCAGCAAAGCCCAACTCATGAAGTCGACTCGTTGTTTCCCAACTGGATCCTGAGTACAAACTTCCCACTTGGACTTCCTTTGCATCTTGGGTTTTAGTCGTTACCTTCTTCTCCGGATTGGTCTTCGTTTCTTCACTTTACTTTGCTTCAGTTCTTGGTCACCAGCTCCTCGGTTCGGATCGGAATACTCCTCCCTAAGCAATCGGATCGGTTCGGGATCTCCAGCTCAATCTTCCTCTCTGCCCTGGGTCGGATCGAGGTGACCTTCCTCCGCGGTTCGGATCGGAGTCCACACCTCCTGCTTCATGGAAACTTCCCCGGTTCGGTCCTTCTTCCCGAGCACTCCGGATCGGGTCCGGTCTCTCAACTTCTCCATGGCACATCGGTTCGGGTCGGAGTGGCACACGAGATGCGGATAGGATCGTGGGTTCGGGTTCAGATCTCCTCGTGGATAACAACTTGTAGGGGCGGTTCGGTTCGGGTTCCTTCCTCCGATCCGATCCGGATCGGCCAAATTCCTGCAACTTCTTCCAGCGACTGTTTACGCCACTCGACGGCGTTTTCGACCAATCTAACTCTTCTAATCAATCACAAAGCGTATCATACAGTCATAGCAACATAGCAAACTAACCACAAAACCCAAAACAATGAATTAATATGTCAAAACGGATCAAATATACCCAAAAACCATATTTTCCCTTAAGCATGTTTAGGCAAAACTAATGGTATGATTAGCAAAACTTAATCAAATCAAACCAAATTTCTAGTAGAGGTCTAAAACATTATTTTAGAATTTATAAATATTTTTCCAGAATTTATTAATGTATAAATTCGCTAATCTTCACTAATTACCCTTAATTAACTGTAATTAGTGCAAAACTATGCAAATCACTCACCTTAGCCACAAATAAAACCCCAAAATTGAAATGAATCTCTATTTGGCACTGTTCCCAATGCAACACAGCAGCTCTAACCTTGTTTTGGTGCTATTCCTTAATTTGATGTAGTTTAAGCCAAAACTTGATTAAGAAGTGATTAGGGGTGTTTTTAGATGATGGAGGCCATTGTTAGGTTGAAGAGAGAGTTTGTGGCAGCTGGAAAATGAGTGAAAAACTGAAATCCTAACCCTAGCAGCCCTCAAATACCTCTAATCCCGAAATCCCCCATTGGGCCTAGTTGTTAATCACCCGGTTAAGCCCAGTTAAACTGTTTTTCACTATCTGAAACTTGTTTCAGCCATATCTCCCAAACGGTGAGTCCGTTTGGCTGATGTGACCACTCTACGGAATTGTAAACCATCAAACGAATCTAATGGAAGTAGTTTCAGGTCAAAATTCCTTTTCAGTCAAAAGTTATGGCCAAAACAGTATGAGCTAGGGGCAAAACGGTCATTTAAAAATCGGCAAAAATCATGAATATGGGAAATGACCCCAATAGTCGTCTCCCAAAGTTACATGACCATACGACTTCGTATGTGAAAGAAATAAATATCCTACGATCCTTCGATGCGTAGAATGCGGGTCGTTACACTTACGGTTATTTCCGAAGCTATGGATCGTAGTTATGTTGTATTGGGTCGTGGTTATGTTGTATAGTTTGGTCTAAGTTATGTTGTATTGTTGGGTCTATGTTATGTTGTATTGTTGTGTCGTGGTTATGTTGGGTCTTATTTATGTTGTTTTGTAGGCTCTTGGTTATGTTGTACTGCGTCGTAGTAATATGTTTTTATCGAATTAGATGAACGCAGTTTGTATGATGTTGGTTTTTGTAACGTTGTTTGGCTTGTTTAAAATTATTTTTAAAGTATTCAAAATCGAAGGCGAGTTTTCAAAACTCGCACAAAGGCGAGTTTTCAAAACACTCCTTCGCAACTGCCCAGACCAAAATAGGTCTACATATGTAATTATGTTAGAAACATGGCTAAATCTATTATAAGTTTCAAAAACAAGCCTACACACGTGAATTATCCTTATATAAGTGATTATGTAAGAATGTTGGTGCATAATCGTTTGAATGTTTCCGTTTGCATCAAATTTTTAAAAAGTATCGATAGGAGATGGTAACCAATACTACCATTATATAGTGATTTATGATTTTAATAGCGTATTTGTTAAGTTAACAAAAGGTGATGATACATATATTTGACACAGTAGGCAGAGAAATTTGTACATATCTAAAAGTTATTTCTGTACCGAGTAATGCAACTGCAGACAGAAGCAATAAGTGTAAAACATTGGTTAGGTGGAACAGGAAAAAAAGTATGCATGGGATGCCAACATGAGCTCAGAAAGTCCAACATGATGATTTAACTGAAGAGGTTAAAAATTTGAAAGTTGAATTTAAGATGAAGGTAATAAAACATATTTGGTATATTTGCAATTAGGATATTGAAGCTTCTGATTAAGCAGTTCTATAAGATAGGCTTATAAATTTGAAATCTAGTAGTTATACAGTTACGGTAGAAGTAAGGAAAAGTATAATGTCAAAGTTTAAACTTATATTTTAGGACGAACAAGATGATGGAATTAAATGAAAATGATCAAAGAACTTTTTAGCATATAAAAAAGGTTGGAGTCAAACTGCATTTTTTAGGAATTTTTTTTAAACGGAGAGGATTATGTTTAAATACATATGTTGTGTAAATATTTTTAAGTTTTAAACTAATGCCGTAGTGCACGAAGGAAAATCAGATGTAGTGCTATGACCATTTCACGTGTAGTGAAATTCAGTACTATTGTAACAAATTATATATAATATATACAGTGTGGTGCTAAGGGCACCCTTGTAATGAACATGGATTTTCGACCTTGAAAAATTACATAAAAACACCATGTCGAACATTCAAGCATCGGAAACACCAGAACGTTGTTAGAAAGAAATTAGAGGGTGAGATAAGAAAGAAAGAAATATTAGAATAGAAGAAGAAGAATAACAACACAACACCATCAGAGTCTCACATCGCAGCAGAACAAAATATAATTTAAAAATAAACTTTATTGAGAGCTTAGAAATAATTACAAACATTAGAGTACATCAATGCATCTGGATAGTTATAATAGCCTGTCCTCACATGTATAACACACAGCGAAATAATAACGGTATAACATCATATGTCTGAACTCCTTCAGCTCATCTTTGGACTTCACAGCATCCGATAACCTGAACCTGTACAACCTGGTCTAACCCGAGCATTTACAAACACCGAGTCAGTCTGGTGAGCCAGAGTGAGAAAAACTCGCTGATTTTATAATATCATCCATCTTGATTTTAAAGTTAAAATCCTTTTGAAAGAAAGGGATAATCGTAAGACCAAATCGACACATAAATACGGACGGTTTTTACCTTACGATATCCCAAAACATTTTGAAATCAATATCTTATTCTGATATTATGATAGTGTCTAAATACAAATAAATAGAATCTAGCAGAACGCTTGCATCTCACACTCCACATATATAGTATACAAACAAAACCACAGGCGCTTATTGGAGATTGAATTCCGACTATGACAAGGTATGGAACCACCTACCGATAGTGTATCTCTAGAGGCGAATTCACTAGGTTCAATAAGAACGTCTTGCAACCCAGCCCATACATGACCGACCACTAATTTCGCTTGAGTGTATCGAATGTATATCACCAACGGTTGGGTACGACCCACCGTTTCCCGAAAAGGGACAGCATCAAAATAGATTAAAGAAGCAAATATATTTTCTCTAGATATGTGATTATACACCCTAATGGGAGCGACCCACATAGCCATGCTACCTGCTCGATTTTTGTCATTTCCCAGTTGATGAGGCTTGAGGTTATAATCGACTTTTGGAACATCCGATCACCTTTCACATTGTCCACACGCCATCCAGGAACATGATGAACCGAAGGCACCCTCCTACCACATCCTAGAAATCACCCTATAGATCAGTAGTGAGTAGTCCTTGCAATCCATAGATTTCAACCACGACAGAATCACAGTATATCTCTAGGGATCAGCCAGAGATTGTAAGTAACTCTTCTGCTTTATGAAGATCTATGCTCTTCAATTTCTCCATCTCGATTAGCATCTTCAACGTATTCGTATTTATTAGTCGGAATGGTTTTCGAATATAAATTCGATCCCCGTCTTTCTGTACCAATGCCGTTGGTCAGATTTTGATAATCGGTTGGTTAACTATCAAAATAAACAATCATCAAAATAAAATAAATCCATTGGTTTAGTATATAGCGTCACTTGGCCATTAAAATAGTATATCACTGATAATACCATAATAATATCTTAGTTTTAATATATGAATATTCTTAAATCATTTCATTTATACACTTAGAAAAAAATATCTTAAACCATATCCCACTTCCCGGAAACTACCATTTGTTATAACATTTCTTATTATCTATATTTTGGAAACCGATTCAGCTTATCATTTTAAACAATCGTTACGATATCTCATTTGATTCGTTATTTGAACACCATAATCGTCACTTCCCTTTGAATAAACCCATTCACAATCTCATCTCTTTACTTTGAAAATATCGTTATATTTTCACCAATCTCCTGTTTATTTCTTTATGGAAATATCATTCCACATTCTCAAACCCCTCTTTATATTTCCTTTCATATTAGATCATTATATATATATATATATATATATATATATATATATATTACCAAATTTCATCAAATAATGTTACACTATTATCTCTCAAAATAAATCACTTCTAATATTTCCACCATTACAATTCATATTGTCCTTCGATAATCCTGGAGTCGTTCAAGTTGGGGTATTTTATTACCTCTCAGACCTTGATCAACAACATTCTTATCTTGAGATAGATATGAATTGTAATTCCAGAGCCTATATTTCGTTTTAACGCCAACAATTACCCTTTCACTCTTTTATTTAACATACAGTTTTGTAAACCTTCTTACTTTTGAAGTCTCCCTTTTTTTTTAAATATAATATCATTACTAATTTCATTGATCTAGTAAATGGCAAATAAAGCATTTACTTTTGAATCTTAACTTCTTTAAATTTATTAGTTTCATTATTGGGATTTTATTTCAAATCCTATTATTCAATCTTTACCAAATTCAGTTACACTAAATCCCTTTTTTAAACTTTCAATCATTCTCTTTGCAAAATCTTATTTCAAATCTCAACCATTTCACTTAATGGCCTTATTTAGCAACGTTAATTTCAAATTAACGCTTTAACGCCACATCTTTTTTTGTAAACTCGTTTATACACCTCTGATTAAATATCAAACCCTATTCCATCTTGATTTCTTTACCTAGCTCAAAAATTAAGTAACATTTATTTTAAACTCATCATTTTCGCTTAAAATCATTTTATAATTTAACTTACCAAACCCAGTTTGAATATAAACCCATTCACAAACTCGCTTTGAAATTCAATTATATCTCATTATTGCTTTGATTACTTAAATGAACTTCATTTAAGAAATAATTCCTTAAATTGTTATTAATTAAAAACTATAATTCACTTCATCACTAACTAGAATTAATATTAAATTTCTTTTTAAAATCTAATTAAATTAAACCACTATCTGTTAGATTATCTCATTAGATTAATCGGCACAAACTAATTTAATTTTAATAATCAATTTTAGTTGAAACAGTTGGCTTGGTCCATTTAAAACATGATTAACTCATTGATCAACCCTAACTCGTTCCTTTAATTTAAATTAATAAATAATATTATTAATTTAAATAATCCATTTCAAAATAATCATATTATAATTTTTTCTTAAAAACAATTAGTTGCAGTTATTAGTCATTTCACAGTTGCTAAACAATCTTATTAACACAAGAATTTGCTTTATAAAAGATAAAACACGTGCTTTGCACATGGTAGACTTTTTTGTTCCAAAAATGGTGATTTTTGGTTAAATAATTAACATATATGTGTGGTTGGTTTATTTCCTTTATATAGACTACATTTTAAAATAATATATTTTAAAATATATAATTAGTTATAAAATAAATTTTATCACTTCATTTTTATCGATTTACCTGACAGTAAATCAATCTTTACTAAATAGTTTATATTTTGGCCATCTGCTATAAATTCCTCAACCAATATCACTTACTGGTTAATAACTAAACAATTGTTGAATTTGGTTTTATCAATCAAATAACAATTCAATAATCCAATCATGAGAGTTCAACACTTCATATAATGACCACATACAGATAAGTAATCAATTCGACTGATAGCGGTCAACCAATAATAATAATTCAAGCATCTAGTTCAATTTAGATACGTTTATATTATTATAAATGTAATCAACAAGGTAAGTTACCTTGTTTGGAAATAACCATTAAAATAACGGTGTCATTTCATTTAAATTGAACAACCGTTTAATTTAAGTATAAAATATTTAACAACCAACCAAATCATTATCAAATCAACCAACAATTAGCAACCATAGAATGCAAACATTAAAAACCCGTCTTGTAATAATTATAAATGAGAGAACTGACTGAGTTTAACTCACCTTGGTTTCATTTGTTGTTGGAACGGTTTGTTTTGATTAAATTAAACAAATGTTTAATTTAATTAGAACCCTTAGCTACGGCTGATTCTGTCCAAACCCATTTCACAACGTAGCACTTGTCAATTTGGTCTCAACGTCCATTGCTCTGTTCCATTTCTTGTGTCCACATGGTCCATTGCCATATCCATTTCTTGTGTCTGCACGGTCCATTTCACTTTATCACGCCTCCACTTCTGTTCGTACTTTTCTTTTTTTCAATTTTTTTAATAAAATACGTAAGCCCAACAAAAGAACAGCCCATCTACGCAAATCCGCACCCTCCTTGATGCAGTAGCACTCTGCCTTCTACAAACCATTCTTCCTGTAGCACTCAAAATAAATTCCGTCCAGCTTGATTTGGTTCCCCACCCTTTCCTTTCCCCCTTTTTTTTTGGGTTAAGCAAAGGCCTGCTGCCAATAGCCCAACGCCCCCTAACATTTTCTCCCAAACCCTCTTGTATAGTAACCATTCTTCCCTGACTTTCACTTCTGAAGCTCCCCTCCGTGTACTCCTGTGCATGAACCCGTATGACACCACCAAAAACTCACGAACTCCACTGAAACTTCATCAATTCACTCTCCTTCCCACGCTTGACTCGCCGACACTCTTAACACCACCTCCAATGGCTTCTGTCCATGACCGACGTCCGCCGCTAGCTCCCAGGTGTGACACTAATGTTCACACAGTTCAACAAAACTTGTACGCAAGGGTATATTCCCATATTGAATTCGATTATGACCTCCAAACCCAACATGGCAGCATGAATCTCTCCAAAATATGAACTTGAGGTTCACCGTGAAAAACAAAACCGGGAACAAAAATTTCGCCAGCACCAACGGAACTTACACGAGGCTGAAGCCCTAGTGCTTAGGAGAGCAACGGAGTTTGTTTCACTATTTTCAGTTAATTGGTTGAGGAGAAATAAAATTTTAAACGTGATTCGCCATTTTTGTTTTCCTGATCTGTTGATGCTCAATGAAAGAATGAAAGCCTCTATTTATAATGTACAGAACCTTGGTGAGCACGGATCAATAGTTTGGTCATCAGGGCAAATGAGTTGGTCATCACGCAAATAGGGTAGATTAGGGTGGATGGCTGTGGTAAGGTAAGGGCATGTGTGTGAGTACTTGAGAGGGAAGAAATTGTTGAAAAGTAAACTTGGTTTTTAAGGAAACATTGATTATGTGACAAATTTTATTTTTGTATTTAGGGAAGCACAAAATATATGGTAATAAATATTAGAGTTATTAAAATAAGATTAGAGAAGAATCTGGACTAAGCAAATATGTAAAACGAAGAAAAGTCTAAAGAAAGAAAAGTCTAGAGATTCTCTCTTATATAAATTAGGATGTAATCACTCATTTGTATCAATCAAGAAGAAGAAAAAAAAAAAAGTAATTAATGTTTTCCTCTTTTACAAAAATTTCTTGTTTCTCATAATCTATTCCTCTTCCTCCTCTAAATTCCAACAAAGTGGTATCAGAGCAACACAAATTTTCCAACAAAGTGGTATCGGAGCCTGAAGATCCTAAGAAATGGCGAATAACAACGTTCCCGTTCCAGTTCCAATGCTTACCAAGACCAACTATGATAATTGGAGCTTAAGAATGAAGGCCCTCCTTGGAGCAAATCGTGTATGACAGATAGTTGAGAAAGGCTATACTGAACCAGAAGACGAAGATAGCTTATCTCAAACCCAAAAGGATGAATTGGAAAATTTGAGGACAAGAGACAAGAAGGCTCTTAGTCTAATTTATCAAGCATTGGATGATGACAATTTTGAAAAGATTTCGGAAGCAAAATCAGCAAAAGAAGCATGGGAAAGGATTCAGGTATCGTACAAGGGGGGCAGATCAAGTCAAAAAGGTGCGTCTTCAAACATTAAGAGGAGAATTTGAATCTCTACATATGAAAGAAGGTGAACTTGTTTCTGATTATTTTTCAAGAGTTTTAGTTGTTACTAATAACTTGAAAAGAAATGGTGAAAAATTAGATGATGTCAGAATCATGGAGAAGATTCTTAGATCATTAGATTCAAAGTTTGAACATATTGTCGCCATCATTGAAGAAACAAAAAACCTGGAGGCCATGGCTATAGAGGAGCTTTTAGGCTCATTGCAGGCTTATGAAGAAAAGAAAAAGAAGAAGGAAGAGACCGTAGAGCATGTTCTTAAGACACGAATTGATTCAAAAAAGGAAGAAAGTAATCAAAGCCAACAAAGATGGGGCCGTGGTCAAGAACGAGGAAGAGGACGTGGCTATGGATATGGACGAGGTTGGAGGCCCAACCATGACGATAACCACAGCTTCAATAATCAAAGAGGAGAAAGCACAACTAGAGGTCGTGGGAGAGGCAACTCAAATTCAAGGAGTGACAAGTCACGGATCAAATGCTATAATTGCAAAAAATTTGGACACTATGCTTCTGAATG
Source organism: Allium sativum (assembly GCA_030737875.1). NCBI lineage: Eukaryota > Viridiplantae > Streptophyta > Magnoliopsida > Asparagales > Amaryllidaceae > Allium > Allium sativum. The sequence goes on from CM060924.1 coordinate 997,940,613, forward strand.
TAGAGCTCCAAGAAACAATAAAGTTGAAGAGAAGACCAATTATGCTGAAGAAAAAATTGTAGAAGATGGCACATTATTATTGGCCCATAAAGAAAATGAAAAAGGGGAGGACAATCAATGGTATCTAGATAGCGGCGCAAGCAACCATATGTGCGGAAGAAAAAATATGTTTGTGGAGCTTGATGAAACAATAAAGGGCAATGTGGCGTTTGGAGATGAATCAAAGGTAGCAGTGAAAGACAAAGGTAATGTTCTTATTAAATTGAAGAATGGAGAGCATCAATTTATTTCTAATGTTTACTATGTGCCAAACATGAAAAGTAACATCTTGAGCTTAGGACAACTCTTAGAGAAAGGTTATGATATTCAATTAAAGGATAAAAGCCTTTCCATAAGAGACAGTGCAAGCAATCTCATTACTAAAGTACCAATGTCAAAAAATAGAATGTTTGTGCTCAACATTCAACATGGTGTCGCCCAATGCCTTAAGGCGTGCTACCAAGATGTCTCATGGCTTTGGCATCTTCGTTTTGGACATCTTAACTTCAAAGGATTGGAATTGCTCTTTAAGAAAGAAATGGTGAGAGGATTGCCTTGCATAAATCATCCCAATCAACTGTGCGAAGGATGTTTACTTGGGAAGCAAGTCAAAATGGGCTTTCCAAAGGAGTCATACTCAAGGGCCAAGAAACCATTAGAACTCATACATACAGATGTGTGTGGACCAATCAAGCCAAGCTCGCTAGGTAAAAGTAATTATTTCCTTCTTTTTATTGATGATTTTTCAAGAAAAACGTGGGTATATTTTTTGAAGGAGAAATCAGAAGTATTTGAGAACTTCAAGAAGTTCAAAGCTCATGTTGAGAAGGAAAGTGGCCTTATGATAAAAGCCATGAGATCTGACCGTGGAGGAGAATTCACATCAAGAGAATTTCAGAAGTTTTGTGAAGATAATGGAATTCGACGCCAACTAACAGTGCCTAGATCTCCTCAGCAAAACGGAGTAGCAGAAAGGAAGAACAGGACAATTGTTGAAATGGCAAGGAGCATACTCAAAAGTAAGAGACTACCAAAGGAATTTTGGGCGGAAGCTGTGGCATGCGCTGTTTATCTATCAAACCGATCTCCAACAAGAAGTGTGTGGGGGAAGACACCACAAGAAGCATGGAGCGGAAGGAAGCCTGGCATTTCTCATCTAAGAGTTTTTGGAAGCATAGCTCATGTACATGTACCGAATGAAAAGCGAAGCAAATTGGATGATAAAAGTGAAAAATATATTTTTATTGGTTATGACACAAATTCAAAAGGCTATAAACTTTATAATCCTGATACGAAGAAAATAATAATTAGTCGAGATGTTGTATTCGATGAAGAAGGAGAATGGGATTGGAAATCGTATGATGAGAATTACAACTTCTTTCCATATTTTGAAGAAGATGAGATACAACAACCAAGGACCGAGCAATCAAGTGAAGAGCCTACTTCCCCACTAGCCTCACCAGCAACAAATTGTCAAGAAGATGGGAGCTCAAGTGAAAGGGTTCCTCGTTTTAGAAGCCTTCAAGAAATTTATGATGTAACAGAAAACCAAGACAATATTACTCTTTTTTGTCTTTTTGCAGATTGTGAGCCCATAAATTTTCAAGAAGCTTTGCAAAAGAAGAATTGGAGAGATGCTATGGACGAAGAAATTAAGGCGATCAAGAAAAATGACACATGGGAGCTAGCTTCACTTCCAAAAGGACAAAAGGCGATTGGTGTCAAGTGGGTATACAAGGTAAAGAAAAATGCCAAAGGAGAAGTTGAGAGACACAAAGCAAGATTGGTAGCAAAAGGCTATATTCAAAGAGCTGACATTGACTATGAAGAGGTATTTGCTCCAGTTGCTCGATTAGAAACTGTAAGATTGATAATTTCTTTAGCAGCTCAAAACAATTGGAAGATACATCAAATGGATGTGAAGTCTGCCTTCCTAAATGGAGTCCTTGAAGAAGAAGTTTATATCGAGCAGCCACAAGGCTACGAAGTCAAGGGAGAAGAAGACACAGTTTTGAAACTAAAGAAGGCACTTTATGGATTGAAACAAGCTCCAAGAGCTTGGAATGCTCGAATTGATAAGTATTTGAAAGAGAGAAACTTCATTAAATGTCCATATGAGCATGCACTCTATATTAAAATCCAAAATGGTGATACATTGATTGTATGTTTGTATGTAGATGACTTGATTTTCACAGGTAGCAATGCAAGCATGTTTAAAGAGTTTAAGAAAGAGATGACGAAGGAGTTTGAGATGACTGATATTGGGCTCATGTCTTATTATCTTGGCATTGAAGTAAAACAAGAAGATGAAGGCATTCTAATCACTCAAGAAGGCTATGCTAAGGAAATATTGAGAAAGTTCAAGATGGAAGACTCTAATCCAGTTTGCACGCCAATTGAATGTGGAATCAAATTATCAAGACACGAAGAAGGAGAAAAGGTAGACTCTACACTTTTCAAGAGCTTGGTTGGCAGCTTAAGATATTTAACGTGCACAAGGCCCGACATTATATATGCGGTTGGAGTTGTAAGCCGATACATGGAGAATCCAACTACAACACATTTGAAAGCAGCAAAGAGGATTCTTCGCTATGTTAAAGGGACAACAAACTTTGGTCTGTACTACTCTATTTCTGATAATTATGATCTTGTTGGATATAGTGATAGCGATTGGAGTGGAGATATAGACGACCGAAAAAGCACAAGTGGTTTTGTGTTCTACATGGGAGACACAGCGTTCACATGGATATCGAAAAAACAACCAATTGTCACGCTCTCTACATGCGAAGCGGAGTATGTAGCGGCTACTTCATGTGTTTGCCATGCAATTTGGTTAAGGAACTTGCTAAAAGAATTAGATTTGCAACAAAAAGAGCCAACCAAGATTTTCGTGGATAACAAATCAACAATTGCTTTGGCCAAAAATCCAGTTTTTCATGATCGAAGCAAGCATATTGACACACGCTATCACTACATTAGAGAGTGCATCACTAGAAAGGAAGTGCAGCTAGAGTACGTGAAGTCCAATGATCAAATTGCTGATATTTTCACCAAGCCGCTCAAGTATGAAGATTTTATCAGGTTGAGAAATTTGCTTGGAGTAATAAAACCAAGTTTATGGGGGGATGTTGAAAAGTAAACTTGGTTTTTAAGGAAACATTGATTATGTGACAAATTTTATTTTTGTATTTAGGGAAGCACAAAATATATGGTAATAAATATTAGAGTTATTAAAATAAGATTAGAGAAGAATCTGGACTAAGCAAATATGTAAAACGAAGAAAAGTCTAGAGAAAGAAAAGTCTAGAGATTCTCTCTTATATAAATTAGGATGTAATCACTCATTTGTATCAATCAAGAAGAAGAAAAAAAAAAAGTAATTAAAGTTTTCCTCTTTTACAAAAATTTCTTGTTTCTCATAATCTATTCCTCTTCCTCCTCTAAATTCCAACAAAGTGGTATCAGAGCAACACAAATTTTCCAACAGAAATTAGGTAGGCACAGAACATAGATTAGAGTAGGGCGTCCTGATTTCCTTAAGCATTAAGTTTTATTTTATCATTTGTTTTTGATGGACAAGGAACCAAGATGGGTTTGTACGTAGGGAAAACTAAAATATATTGTTGTTATTACAAAAGGTAACTGTGAGGTAACTGTGCTTAAACTTCCCATTGTGGCGATAAAGCATTATTGAATTACATTGCCAAATTTAAGCATTGAACTAAAGATCGAGATGGGTTTGTATAACCTTCATCGATGATGAGACGGTAATATAAACTGCGTTTCAAGTGTCTATGAATCCCAACTGTTTGCAGCGATATAAGTCCAACTATCTCTATACCAAGATGGGTTTCAATATTTGTTTGCAACTACATTGCAATTGTTGTTTTAATTTTTTTTATTGATCACAGTGATTTTGACGTTAACTTTAACATAAGTGGAGATATCAAGGGTAATGCTGATATTAAAATTGATAATGTTTTTACTGAACGAGAGATGGAGAAAAATAATGAAGTTGTATCATGCATGAATTAAGATATAGAAATAAATCATTATTATTAACCTTCAATTTAAGATTTATGAATCTTGTGGTGAGTTTTACACTGGTGTCAACTAACCACAAAGGAATTATGATTAATCCAAAGTCTGATGAGCCTATCTTTGAAAGAAAACCAAGAATATTGTATAATACCCCATTTCGAGACCTACCTAAAAAGAGTATAACTTGTTAATGCTATCCATTAGTGCGTACGCAAGTAAAATAACCCTCGGAAGGTTTTATAATGTTAAAAAAAAATATGATATCGACAGAAATATTAAAAATTCCAAAATAAATAAATTCAATAATAATAAATTATTATCATCGTGTATACCCAAATAAAATAATATATAGATTCAAATTAACCAATATGGATTTTATAACTCGGTATTCATCTTTCCAAGTGAAAACGATATCCAATTCCCTATTTACTTTATAAATAAACGTTACTGTTTATAATCAATTTCATAGCGACTATTTTAAAATTTGAATTGGACATAAATTACAATATATAAGCTGAAATCTCAATTTTTCTCTTTCATTAAAAAAATATATAATCAATCTGATTCTAATGTTTCTTGTTTCATAGAATTCTGATTTAAAATAGATTCTGTATATCCAATTGAAATTAAAAATCCAATATTACGAACTGCCGCGTTGTTTCGTGTTTGTTTTAAATTAAATATAATTATAAGCGTTCAACTATCATTTTAAATAACGAACTCAATATTAAACTTCATTATTATTTCAAAAATAATATTTAAAACCAATTTAAATATTCGAATTCAAATGGCCGAAAAATCCGGGTCGTTACACCTTAATATGTTCTTCCTAATACCACGACTAAAAATACAACAAGAATTAGTATTACACTCTTCTTAATACCACTCACTTAAAAATAGGGGTTACCACACTATTTTACCCTATTTCTATTTCGCTCCATATTTATTCGTCCTCATTTCTAAAACCGATCAATGAGCTAAACCTTAGATTTATAATCGATCAACGAATTTGATGCCGCAAAGCCGAGGAATATACAATAGTCGTGAATAAGGTTTGAATTAAGCAAACTAAAAGAGGAAGTGAGAGATTAGGGTTTTCAGATCACCAAACAATTGAGAGATTACCATACAAATTTGAATTTTTCCGCGAGAGATGCGAAAAAAACAGCGATTACGAGAGATTAAGGTTTCTAGATTAGCTTAGTACATGATTAGTTTGGCAAATAATGATTGGGTGAGATATTAGAATGAAAAGATAATGCGGTATTAGGAAGCATACAAAATTTGATGAGTTTTATTTTTTTAATTGCGGTATTAGGAAGAACTTATTGGGGAGCCCTTAGCACCACACTATATATAACTGTAGATAAAAATATTATAGGTATGTGGTTGAAAGTAGGTTCTTTGAATGCGTAACAATGTTTGGTTAAAGAAAACTTATGTTTTCCGTAAAGTTTTCACATATGCAACGCCTGTTTGTATTGAGTAAACTAGATATAAGGATGAAATTACCGGAGAAAGGACGTGGTTGTGTCCTTATGCATGAGATGGTAGCATGTCTACTGTCTTAACGCCTTACCTGCCGAGTACATAGCTGTCTTTCTCTTTATTGTTGGTCCATACCGCCTCTTTGTTGTTGGTCCATACTACGTCGCAGGGGAAAGTGAAAAGGAACAACTGATGGTAATAGTAAAAGATAATGGTATGCAATTAAAGAATAAAAATAGTTGAGTGATTATGTAACAACCCGTATTTTTCATATCGGAAGATCGTAAAATATTTTTATTTTATTTTCTGAAGGTTGGATCATTCTCATATTTTAATATGTTGCTTATGGGGATGTGAGACACGTCCATAATTTTTACCAATTTTGTTTGTGACTACCCCTATCAGCCTTGTACAGGGCATAACTTTTGACTGGAATCGAATAAGGTGTTGAGACCTATGCCATTGGAAATGAAATGATGTTTCCCTTTCCGTAGAGTGTCCATAATAAAGATTTGGCTCAGCAGTTCGAGAGGAATCGTTGGTTTAAGGTTTTACAGTTGGATGTTCAGGTTTGGTAAGCCATAATGGGCTGATTTGGGAAGGCCCATTAGTGGGATGGTGGGGACTATAACTAGGTGGTAAGAGGCATGGATAATAGTTTACTCTCTCCATTCTCTCATTTGGAAGAGATAGAGTTTCTCCGTTTCTCCATTTTCTTCACCTTTCCACCGTTAAAGCTTAGAGAATCGAAGATCTACATCGTTTGAAGCTAGATCTATGCCGAGGGAGAGTTCATTGAATTGAAGAGTTTGGATCAAATTCTTTGCTGTCCGAATCTAGATCTAAGTTTTTTTGGAGAATCAGTGAGTGATATGCATCTCTCACGCGGATTCAATCAAGTATATGGGTTGTATGCACGTATTTTCATCATTTTGAATCGATTTCTCCTAAATTTACCCCATGGTAAGTCCATTTTCATATGAATCGTCATAGGATCTAATTTAGCAACTTAAAACCGGTTATTTCCATACATTTCCATATGTTTATGCAAGTTAGATCCATAATTTAGTTTATATGTTCATATGTTCATTTATCATGATTTGGGTGAAGTTTGCACAATTTAAATGAAAAGCATCTATTCAAGTTTTTAATGATTTCATAGCATGTTTCTGGTTAAATTGGATGAATTGGTTGAGTAGATTCCGTCGATCTTGTCATTTAACAAAGTTTTGGTGGAATTTGGTGAAGGACTGGACCGGTACAGGCCACAGGTCGGTCGTGTAGTACAATGTTGTACAAGGTGAAGTACAGGTGTCAGTCGGTAGGTCATATCCTCGAAGGTGGTTGGTCGGAGCAGTGCAAAGATGGAGTCGGTCGGTCAAGATTTCAGAGGTGGGATCGGATAGGTCGTGCACCCAGGGTTCGGGTCGGTCATGCACCTAGACGGGTCGGTCATTCATAAAGGTGGTCGGTTGGTTGCAAGATGAAGGGGTCGGTTGCAAGATGAAGGGGTCGGTCATGTGATGGGGTCGGTCATGCGATGGGGTCGGTCGAGTCTGGTCAGTCAAGCATGGTCGGTTGGGTTGAAGCATGAAGGGTCGGTCGAGCATGGTCAGTCGGTCATGATGTGAACAACATGGGTTGGCATGTATGAAGGGTTTATGGCAGCGCATTCAAACGCCATGGTTGATGGTTGAAACACTATGTTTTGTTTCCATAGCGGGTTATTGAATGCTATGAATGGATGATGGATCTTATGTTGATTCAGTGATGTTGTGACTTCGAAGTGAATTCAGGTAAGGAATGTTCGAAGTGTTGAAACATGTTCGTTGACTGGTGTAGAATAACGAATGAGATGACAACTCAAAGGTTGTGAATTGGTGGATAATGATTGCTCGAGAAGGTTGCTTGAGCTATGAATGGTCATCAGGGTTGGATGACCAGAGATGCGAAGGCCAAGAGATTATCGTTGTCGTAGGTTCTTGCAGGCTCAAAGCAGGGGTACAATAGGGGCACCTAAAAGACCGGAAGGTTACTGGTCGAGTACTCTGGGTATCGTTGAAAGGCCTAGGTACGTATTGTTGAAAGACATACGAAGATTTTGTTAGATATGGGGTTACCATTAGCCCTTGACATATGGCAAGGTTGGCTGTCATATGATTAACGATGGTTTCAAAGTAGGATTGGCGGTGATAGCCAAAGTCTGTCATAAATGATTGGATGCTTTGTTTGTACCATCTCATTTAGATTGTTCAACATTGAAGGAGATGTTCTGTAGTGACCTTCCTTCTCAGTCGATCCAAATCGATCGTTAATCGGACTTAAATCGAAACAAAAAGGCGGGTACGCTAACTTTGGGCGCACAACACATCAGAACAAACAACAGAAGCCTTTTTATAAACATCATAATAATGTTACATCAGAGTACAAAATATCATAGTATCGAAAATAATATACAGCAGAAAATAAATTTATAATAAATGTAATATAATGCAGCGTAAACAAATAAACTAACACAGCGGAATACTATCAATGCTCTGGACACAACTTTAAGCATCAATCCAGAATCCTGCTAAATGAAATAATCTACAAAACCAAAACTACTGACTGCCCGTGTGGAAAATATGGACACCCAGAGTTTAGGTAGAAACAATAAACTCCAAGTCAGTCATGGGACTAGCGCGAGAACTCGAAACAATTATTAATTTTCACTTTGAAATATGGTAAATCACAGGACCACAACGCATGTCACAGAATGGGTTTACCCCCATGAATACCAATGCCTAAACAATAACCAATAATACTTATATGGATCTACAATGCATCATACAACATGCAAATTTTCAGTCTACCCATTTAGGCTTAACCCCAAATTTAGATTTTTCAAAGTCAAATTCACTTTACAGAAATTATTCCTTTGGATTTTATTCCCGAATTCTTATTTCAAATCATTTGAAATACATTTCTAACTTTTATATCAAAGTAGATTTCACTTCGGGATCTCAAACCAAAATCTTTGGAAATATGAATTCCAAAATATCACAATGCATACAAACAAGTATGCGACCAAATATCGGGCACAACCCTCAGACAAGGCTGTACGCGCCTCTCCAACTTGATATATATATATATATGTGTGTGTGTGTGTGTGTGTGTGTGTGTGCGCGCGCTCGCGCGCAGGCTACACTGGTGATGCATCTCCCACGCCCTCGGAGAAAATCCACCGCACTCACACTTTTAGTCATCCAGAGTTACCTGAATCTTTAGCCACATACCAAATCATTTCATTCCCTGAAGTAGGGAAAAATCATTTCACAACATAATAATCACAAGTACTTTCCAAAATATAGTACTTTACATTAGGAATTCACACATATGATCCATCACTATTGATCACAAACCTTTGAGCTCGTACGTCTCAAAGAAGGGTGTTAAGCAAGAGAATAAATTCTCCGCCACCAAACAGATATATCATCAATAGCAACTAATCGGTTATGCGATGAACTACAATGCCAAACACATAATACATTTCGAAATCATTTCGACAACATTGGGTTTAGGCCTTGAAATCCTTTTTATTTTATAAAACATTCCCTGTCCAAAATCGGGAATACATTTCTTTTCACTTAAGAAAAATATCATTTCAAAATAATTCATTAAAGTTGAAATGAACTCAACAACATCGGTACACATCTCATAGTCAAATCGTTAAGTGTTTCACAAAATGTTAGCATACAGATATTTCTACCCAACCAAATGCTAAATGTAAAAGCATATCTTGCTCATAAACTGGTCGAGTAGAATCCAAACAATCAATCAATCACAATCAATATCAACAACCAAGAATATTTGGTTTATACCGCATCTCACGTTTTGGTAAATTTAATCACCATTCTTTCATTCAAATCTAATTAAAGATTTATTAAAACTCTTCTTAGTTTTAATCTCTAAAATCATTACCTAATGATTATTCAACTTTCTGGAAATTAATCCTGCTTTTACTTGAGTTAAAGAACAAATGTCATTTAAAACACAGTTCACGATAAACCCAAAATCGTCTTCCATTAACTATGGAATCTTCACGGAAGCCATAACAGATATAATCGATATAAATTTCCATATCAGATCAATACTATAAATGAAATAACGGCTAGGCCTTTTAAATACCATAAATAGCAACGGTCTTCATTCACAGAAGCTCATCTCGATTATTACCAAATCGAATTCCATTCAATTCCAATTTAATATTTTAAATTGGAAAACTTCCATTAAATCTTAATAAAAAGATTTGCAAATTCCAAATCATATCTTCACCGTTAATTGGATTAAAGAACTAATGTTATTTAAAACACAGTTCACGATAAACCAAAAATCCAATTTTAATTCCAATTAAATTAATTTGTTGGTAAAACTTCTCTGAATCTTAATTAAAAGATTTATTCTTCTCTCAACTGGGTTTAAGAACAGTGTTAATGAAGACATCATTCACGGCAAACCCAAAATCCAATTTGATATTAAATATAAGGCTCTGCATAGAAATTATATTGACTTATATTCAATATCAAATTCTGAAATTAACAAATATCGTATTGGGAATAACGATATATATATCTTCCGAATTCCTCAACAATATCCATATAATTATGGAATCCAATATTAAAAAATTACGAAGATTATTTTCGTTTAAATTCTTTCGAATTCATACTTTATAAAATTTTGGCTATATCAAAACCATTTTTCAAATCCAATTTATTTATTTAAAAACCATTGGATTTCTAATCTAGTTAATAACTAGCTCATTTAGATAAAAATATCTTTTATCTTTTCAAAACTTGGAATTTTTCGTCCAAAATCTCTCCAAATCATTTATTATGATTTTACACAATTTTTTCATATTTTTAATAATTTTATTAAAGCCCTTGCAGTCGGCTTCCAATATCGGCCAACGAACTGCATCCATAGAGATCTTTTCTGAAATGATTTGGACATATCTTAAAATATAACTGTATATTTCAAATCTCTTATTACCATTCCAAAGTTCTTTTCGATACGAACCCAACGGTTCCGGTTTAGGAGAATCCGACGGTCGTATCTCCCGTTACGTCCATTTGAAGTTAATGGTCGAAATTCGCAAACGGTCGCTGCGCGACGCATTCGATTCAATCCATTAATATATATATATATATATAATATATCGTCGATTTTCATTTAAAATGTATTTCATAAACTGTTTATAAATTTGTTTTAAAAACGATTTCTACTTCCATTTCAATTTCAAATCAAAATTGAATATTCCATTACGTGACAATTTTATATATCTCATATATATGTTAAAAATAATATTTTTAACCAATCAATATTTATTTCAATACGCGACCATTTTATATATCATATATAAGTTAAAAATTATATTTTTAACGAACAAATATTTATTCCAACACATGACCATTTTATCCATTTCTATTTTTATACAATGCATATATATATTTTTCACATCGCATATATATTATTTATTCACATCGCATACATATATTTTATTCACATCACATACATATATTTTATTCATTTCGCATATATATATTTTATTTACATCACATATATATAATTTTATCATCACACATATATATTTTATTCACATCGCATATATATAATTTTCACATCTCATATATATAATTTATTCACATCGCATATATATATATATTTTATTCACATCGCATATATTTATTTTATTCACATCATAATCACAACACAATACAGTCAATTAAATCGTCCATTGTTTGTGGATGAGAGATGTGAGCTAACAGGCACCGTATACAATTTACAATGATTAAAGCTAATCAAAATCTACACTAGCAATTCTATATATTTTAATACATGAATACAATACAATAACATGATAAAATATAATTTAGTGAGAAGGAGTTCTCACATTCAGTTCCACTTCGTCAGTCTTTATTTCTGAATATCAGTTTTATTTTTAATAAAATTAAACTAGACGTCTAATTTTATTAAAAACTGTAACTTGCTCCATTTCTGTTCTAGTCAGTTTCATGCTGTAGATCACGATTTTACGGTTCCAACGGAGCCGGGTTTGCTGAATTCTGTCGCCGTTTGACTGAGATATGTTCGTTCAAACATTAATTACATATTAAGATAATTAAATAATTTACATCTCCTTCCTCTTCATGAATTTCCAACCGACGTCTTCAGGAACCCATTCATCGCGATGCTTCAATCATCTGCGCACGCCTATAGGTTTGACCAACCGTCGATCCATCCTGTCCACGCCGTTGGGCTTCGAGCCTCCTCCTAAAGCCAGAGCTGGCGCATATTCTGATGCCCACTATCCTCCTAAAAACTGTCTCGAACGCAGTGCTTTAGGGTTCCAAATCTCACGAACCAGTTAATGATAAATGATCTTAGCCATCCATTAGGTAGATCTCTAGCCTCTCTTGAAGTTCTAGTTGGAAGGATCGAACAATGTTGCATAGACGATGAGATTTTGGAGGATGAAGATGGGAGAAATCTGGTCGCCAGTTTCTAAAGAAGCGGCTTGCTAAAGAAGTGATTAGGGTTTTAAAGAAAATTAGTTCATATATATATAATATTATTTTAATTCCAAAAATACTTGTTTATTGCCATCAACTCCAAATCAAACCCAACGACTATCATCCATAGCTAATTATCCCCATTTCGGACATAATGGAATATGTTTCATAAGCCAATTCATTGTTTCGATCAGTTTCGTCAAAACTAAAATATAAATCAATATATATTGAATCTATACATACGTTTTAATTTACTGGAGCCACATACTTACTCCAAAAAATCCAAAAAAATAAACCCATCTATGTTTTGACGATACGGTCCTAACAAAATTAATTTCGTCGAATTTGGAGACTATTTGAAAAATGACCTTTTTCTGGTCGATTAAATTTAAATTTAAATTGAAAACACGTTTAAATTTACACGCTCACATATTGATTCCAAAAATTATGAAATTTTAAACCTAACAATAATTTGACATTCCGGATCCAACAAAAGCGGTTTCATCGAAAACAGAGGTCATTTACAAAATGGCTATTTTAAGGTCTATATATTATATTAAAATATATAAATTCCATGGCGACTATTCTAAATTTTAAACCGGACTTAACTTACAATTTATAAAGTGAAATCTAAAATTTTCACATTCATTAGAAAGATATAGTTAAACAGATTCTAAGTTTTCTTGTTTCGTCCAGTTTTGATTTATTTTGAATTCTGTATATTCAATTGAAATTAGTAATCGAATTTTCAAACTACCACGCCATTTCAAACTCTATTTATAATTAAAATAAATTTATATGTTCTAACTTCGATTTAAACACATTTTAAATCGTTATTATTTAAAATAAATCATTTTAAATATTCAAAATCCATTAAAATAGCCAAAATAATATTTTTAAATTGATTCAAAAATTCCGGATGGTTACATGTTCCGTTGTTTCTTGTCTGATATTGGTTTAGGCCTCTGGGGCTTGCTCATAAGGGATGTTGAATTTGATTAGGATAGTTTACGTAAGATATATAATCTGGATGCTATGAGTGTTATGGTTCGATTGCTTCTGATTATCATAGATGAATGGTTGGTATGATTTCCATTAATGTGTGTTGAAATGTGTTTTGTAAAGGCTATCATTGTCGAATGGGGGGAGGAAGGTTTGGGTTCTTCTTTGGTGTTGGTAGATTGGTTTGTTAATCTACCCATTCTCATATACTTTATTGTTGATGTTTGTTAGCTGTTTTATTGCTCACTAAGACTGTTTTTCTGAATCAAGGTTTTATGTTTCACTCTTATTACCTTGGGTTGTTCATCCGGTTGTGGATGGGCAGACTGAGTGGAAGTTGACATGTGATAGCTTAGTGAGGACGATGTTGCAGTTCGGAGGCGAGCAAGAGGCTGGTGTATTATCTTTTCTACTATATAGTACATGGATTTCCGCTGTTTGTTATCCTACTCTAAGTGTTGTTGTGAGGCAAATTTGTATAGACATATGTTATAATCTTGGTGTTTCGATATACTTTCTAGTTGTTAAGAAAGTTTGGTGTTTTCTGCTCAAATATGCTTCACTAATATTGCATGTTGTATATGTTCTATTATATTTTATCCTTACACTGTGAGTTTTACAACAGGTTCCGTTTGGGTTATCATACCTTGATGATTGTCCACAGCTACCCAACACGTCTTTTCAGCGCATTATTCCTCTTGTTCAGTGCAAGTATTGTGGGCGGTCGTCACAGATTAAGCAAAGAATTAAGTGACTAGGGAATTCACAAGCATAGACATATACATAGTCATATAGAACCGCATGTCAGGAGAGTGGTTAAAGTCCTATAATTTAGGATGAGAGTGAGACGACCCGAATTTCCCCGTAAAGGAAAGCCCGGATTGAATTGAGAAAATGACAAATCAAAACACAAACAGAAGAACATTTCATTGCTTATTACAACAATTTACATCAGAATACAAGAATATACAGAGTATACATATATACATTACACATTTACTAAATATCAGAGATGTACAAATTACAATGCAGCAGAAAATAATACAAAACACAACTAAAAGGAATATACAGATACAGAGCTTTCCGAATATCATTCCAGTTGTAAAACAGGATCCTGTGAATATAAATCTGCAAAACCCAGACTACTAGATGCCCGTGTGGAAAATAGGGGCACCCAGAGTTTAGGTTAAAACAATAAACTCTAGGTCAGTCATGTGACTGGTGTGAGAACTAAAATAGTTATTAATTTGATTTTAAAGTTAGGTAAATCAAGAGACCACGTCGTATAACACGGAACGGGTTTACCCCCAAGAAAACCAGTGCATAAAACAAATAGCGCGATGCTAAATAAAGAACAATGAAGCTATTATAAGACTCAGGTCCCATCACACAATGTAACGCAAGCCGAAGGATAGAGTTTTTACCTTATAATAGCCAAAAATGCTTAGTACGTGAAATTTCATCTTTTGTTATTACTATAAGTGTATAGTGTCAAAACAATTTCAATCATAAGTATCAATCATAGACGGCGTAAGTGCCCCATACTAGGCTCTACAATCAAAACCGCAAAACGTCGTATTGGAAGTTGGATTTCCATCTGTGAACAAAGGCAAGGGATCATCCTTACCGCTTCGAGACGCTCTAGCCCATGTCTCTGGCAAGTACTCTGTTAAGCCTTTGGATCGTCAGGGCCGGTCCACTCGATATGGATTAAAATGCCTAAACACCACATTTCCCTGCCCTATGGGGCGTAACTGGTCATATCCCGACCAAACTATCGACCTAGGAACATCCGATATAACCGAGGCGCCTCGCTATCCATCATCCACATAAGTAAAATGTCAGGGCTAGTAAAACGCTGACACCACTTCTAGCTAGAAGGTACGCATGTCCTCCCTAAAGTCCTCTCCCATTTCTGGTTCACACCGGGGTGTGAGGCTCGCGAATTAACGCTACACAAAGCTATGCCACAAAGGCCATGCTTTAATCATCAACCACAAGACTCTGCTTTTCAACAGAAGCCTTGATCATTTGCATCTCAGCATGCCACACAGGAAATTCAGGCTACGCAGCCGACGTATATCAATCACACAGAATGAAATCCAATGTCAGACACACATCCATTTACAAGTTCGTTATGGGACTGAACAAAACTGGAGGTACCTTATTCCTCCCCCATATGTCCAATACAGGGGAGAGGTCCTCGCATATCCGTTCAATCTCCAAGTACGTCTGGACGATCACCACTTATTACCTTGTCTTGGGTGTACAACCCAATCAAGACATCAGTAATCATCCAAACGATGCGAAGACCTCTGGTCTTCGACCACCGTCTTCATCCTCGACATATCGTTGAATCAGTTATTCAGAATGGGATAAACCCAGTCTTTCTGAACAACTCGCGTGTATAATAAACAAGTGCTACAAAAACACAACATATGCCTCATTCCAATCCAAAATATTTCTTTATCCAAATATTCATATACTTTGGGGAAGGTTCCCATTAATTTTATCAAAGATAAATTCTTTAAATTTTTCTTTAATCTTTCTTTAGATATTAATTCAATCTAATTAAAGATGCATTAAAACTCCACTTGGTTTTAATCTTCCCAAAAATTAATATTAATGATAGTTTAACTTGGGAAATCATATCCTGTCATTAACTGGGTTAAAGAACCAATGTCATTTAAAACACGGTTCACGATAAACCCAAAATCACATTCTATTCCATCAGCCTTTAACCGTAAATTAGCAAGTGAACAATTCCCTAAGTATTAACCACGAAGGCCGAAACCAACATCAGATCAATACCCGGAAAACCATTCAACTTAACTAATCCCCAGTTAGTTTATGATTTTCTTAACTCCTTTGGGTCTAAGAACAGTATTATTAAAGGTACCATTCACGAAAACCCAAAATCACAATGGAATCTTCATGGAAAACAAATCAATATATATAATCGATATAAACTTCCATATCCAACCGATAATATAAATGGAATAGCGACAAGGCCTTTTAAATTCCATATATATTAACTGTCTTCCTCTATAGAAGCTTACTTCGATTATTACCAAATCGAATTCCATTCAATTCCAATTTAATATGTTAAATTGGAAAACTTTACTTTGGAAAATCTCCTTTAAATCTTAATAAAGGATTTATAAATTCCAAATCCCATCTCACTGTAAATCGGGTTAAAGAAATAATGTCGCTAAAACACAGTTCACAACAAACCGAATTCACATTCCATCAGTCTCTAACCGTAAATTAGCAAGTGAACAATTCCCTAAGTATTAACCCCGAAGGCCGAAAGCAATACCATTCAACTTAACTAATCTCCAGTTAGTTTCTGATTTTCTTAACTCTGTTGGGTCTAAGAACAGTATTATTAAAGATACCATTAGCGACAAACCAAAAATCTAATTTGATATCTGAATAGAAAGTATATCGGCTTATATTCAATATCAAATTCTGAAATCAACAAATATCGTATTGGAATAACGATATATCTATATCTTTCAAATTCCTCCACATTATCTGTACAATCACGGAATACAATATCGAAATATTCCGAAGACAATTTCGATTCAAATCCATTCCAATTTATATATTGGAAATCCTGGTTATTTTTAAAAACCATTTCAAATCCAATTTATTTATTCAAAAAATTTGGATTATGATTCTAGTTCATAACTAGTTCATTTCAATAAAAATCTATTTTTATCTTTTCAAATATGGAATTTTTTCATCCTAATTCTTTCCAAATCATTTCTTATGATTTTACACTAGTTATTGATATTTTTAATAACCTAATCAAGGCCCGTACAGTCGATTTCCATAAACGGCTATCGAACTGCACTTACATCAACTGTAACAACCCGAAAATCTGGGCCAGTTTAAAAATTTTATTTTGGCTATTTTAGCGAATTTTGATTATTTAAAATGAATTATTTTAAATAATATCGACGAGAAATTTATTTTGAATATAATTCGAACGTATATATTATACGCGTCGTCGTTAGAATATATAATAATTATATATAATTATAAATAGAATTGAAAATGGCGCGGTAGTTCGATAATTCGATTTCAAACTTCAATTGAATGTACCGGGTGCAAAACAATCCGGATTTTAGTGAAACCAAAAATAATGGAATCTAATTGATAATATCTTTCCAACGAATCCGAAAAATCAAAAGTTCATAGCGGGAATCAAAAGATATGTCCAGTTAAAAATTCTGAATAGTCGCTATGGAATTCAGGCCTTTAAAAATGGACATTTTGCAAACGACCTCGGATTTCGACGAAACCACTTTTGTTGGGTCTGTGATGTCGAATTATTGCTAGGTTCCAAATTTCATAATTTTTCGAATCAATATGTGAGCGTGGCGAAGGAAAACGCGTTTGACCAGTTTCAGTTGATTTTAATCGACTGGAAATTGGCCATTTTTCTAACGGTCTCAGAATTCGACGAAACTAGTTTCGTTAGGACCGTATCGTCAATACGAAGCTAGAAAATATTTTTCTGGAATTTTTCTAGTTAGTATGTGGCCCCGGTAATTTGAAATGTACGTTTAAAATTCAATATAATGATTTAAATGTAAATTTTACGGAAACTGATTGTAACAATCAAATCAGCTTGCGGTACATATCCCATTGTGTTCGGAATGGGGGTGAAACGCTATGGACGACAGGCGGTGGGCCTCGTTTCGAGGTCGTATGTAAAAGTCAACCCTTTTGAAAAATTAATTAATAAAATAATAATAAAAAAAAAATATTTCCTTTCTCCCCCTTATTTCCCTCTGGCCCCCCCCGTTTAATCGACAGAAACATTTCAGAAAAAAAAAAAAGGGGGGGGAAAAGGCGATCGCCCCCCCCCCCCCCCAAGGGTTTCGCCGCCGTCAGGGGCGACGCGCCCTCCTCCGACGAGAAGCTCCGACCCCCTCAGCCCCTCCTCCTCTTCGCTCGCCTCCATTCTCTCCCCCTTCTGAAACTCGAGCCCAAACCCACCGAGACCGCCGCTGGCACCCCCAGGCCCCCTTCCGCGACACTGGACCACCCTCCAGCACCTCCTGCCGCCGGTGCAGGCTCCACCACAGCCATCTCCACCTCCCAAAACTCAGTAAGCTTCTTTTTTTATATATTTTATTTATTAGGAAGAATACTTTTTTTTTAGGGTTTAAATATTGATTTTAAAAGGGGTTTAAAACTGATTTTAGAAATGACTTAAAAACTGATTTTTATGTATTTAAATTCTGTTTTTAAAAGATTATAAAACTGATTATCGTGAAAAGGAAAACTGATTTTTCTTGAAAAGGAAAAAAAAAAAAAACTGATTTTGGTTTAAATAGAAAAAAAACTGATTTATGTTTAAAAGTAAAGTTAAAACTGATTTTATAAAAAGGTTAAACTGATTTTAAAATGATTTTTTAAAACCTAAAAGATTTGATTTTTAAAACCTAAAAGATTTGATTTTTTTTAAAATGATTAGAGAATAAAGATAGGATTTTTATCTAAGAAAAAGGTTCATATTTTTGTTTAGAAAAGGTTCATATGTTTGTTTAGGAAAAGATCGTATTTTGTTTAGAAAAAGATCGTAGTTTTGATTTAGGAAAAAATTAGATTTTTGAAATGAAATTCGATTTTTATATATTGAACTTTGAAATAAAAATTCGATTTTTATATGTTGAACTTTGAAATAAAAATTCGATTTTTATATGTTGAACTTTGAAATGAAATTCGATTTTTATATATTGAACTTTGAAATAAAAATTCGATTTTTATATATTGAACTTTGAAATAAAAATTCGATTTTTATATATTGAACTTTGAAATAAAAATTCGATTTTTATATATTGAACTTTGAAATAAAAATTCGATTTTTATATATTGAACTTTGAAATAAAAATTCGATTTTTATATATGGAACTTTGAAATAAAAATTCGATTTTTATATATTGAACTTTGAAATAAAAATTCGATTTTTATATATGGAACTTTGAAATAAAAATTCGATTTTTATATATTGAACTTTGAAATAAAAATTCGATTTTTATATATGGAACTTTGAAGTAAAAACTCGATTTTTACATATGTAGTGGCTACGGGCAATGAAGACGAGGAAGAATTCTGCAAAAGAAGAGTCAAGATGATTGGATAGCTATCGGTGAGAATTTCTCACCTTTCAATTTATTTTTCTAGTTATATATATATACTAGGATGCAGACGGTGTTTAGTAGCACCCGACACAATCGTCCACAGACCATGGACTTGTTTGTTTGGCTGTTTGGTTATTGATTGTGATATTGGTTTGAATGTGGTTTGTGGTGTGAAAATCGAATCGATAAATTGGTTAGGATTAGACGTGCGCCGTTATAAGGCGAAGGAGTAAGGCTAGGTTAGACCCTTACTCCAAATTTTGTGGTTTGCATAACGAAAGTGAATTTGATTGATGTGTGAATGGCGTGGGCCTTCACTAGACCGGGGATAAGACTAGGCCTTGTCCCGTTTCTAGTATCGTGCCGTTATGCCGCCGAAATTTTCTAAAATAAGTTAGAAAAATAAAAATAGCATTTTATTTAAAGAATGAACTGAATAGAAATTCATATGTTAAAATAAAATGTGTTATCGTTAAAAAGATAATTTTTAACGTGAATGTGAATAAATAAATATTCATTTACAAACCAGACGGTTTGTTTATGTACACCTATTTGAATGACGTTGATTGGGTCGATAAATTTTACACATCGCCTAACTGCACAAATAAAATATGTGTTTGATTGTTTGAAACCCCACACGGGTGTTAGGATGAAATTTGAAGTTCACTCATCCTGATTGATTAAATATGTCGATCGATTGATTGACAGGCTGTTATAAGCGTTGAATATCTATATTTGATGCTTATACAGTGTAGTGCACTTTGGTTGATGGTTGATTATTTTCAATGCTATTATATACATGTGTTGTATGAAAATCCATATAATTAATTTTATATGGTAATTGATTGGGCCTCATTCCAGTTTTGAAAAAGAAATATTTGAAATAGAATATTTGAAAATAAAGGAATATATGAAGCCGTGTTGATTAGATTGACGCCATTTTGACGTGAACGATATTTATATCGATTTTAAAAACGATTTCGAAATGAATTGAATTGAAAACGAATTCAAAATGAATTGAAAACGATTTCGAAATGAAATGAATTGAAAACGAATTCAAAATGAATTGAAAACGATTTCGAAATGAATTGAATTGAAAACGAATTCAAAATGAATTGAAAACGATTTCGAAATGAATTGAATTGAAAACGAATTCAAAATGAATTGAAAACGATTTCGAAATGAATTGAATTGAAAACGAATTCAAAATGAATTGAAAACGATTTCGAAATGAATTGAATTGAAAACGAATTCAAATTGAATTGAAAACGATTTCGAAATGAAATGAATTGAAAACGAATTCAAATTGAATTGAAAACGATTTCGAAATGAATTGAATTGAAAACGAATTGAAATGAATTCAAATTGAATTGAATAGAAATGAATTTTGAAACGAATTTAAAACTATTTATATAATTCGTTTTGAATAGAGAATCGACGAAGTATATATTATATATATAATATAATGGCCTGAATAGAACGCGCCGCGCCGCGGCAGTTCGTGAATTTCGACCATTTATTTCAAACGGACATTGCGGGAGATCCGACCGTCGGATTCTCCTAAAACCGGAACCGTTGGGTTCGTATCGAAAAGAGCTTTCTAACGAATATTAGAAATTTGAAATCTAACGGTTGGATTTGGAATTATGTCCAAATCAAATTCGAAAAAGGTCGCTGTAAGTGCAGTTCGATGGCCATTGTTGGAAATCGACTGTACGGGCCTTGATAAAATTATTAAAAATAGTAATAATTTGTGTAAAATCATAAGAAATGATTTAGAAAAGATTGGGATGAAAAACTCCATATTTGAAAAGATAAAAATAGATTTTTATCGAATTGAACTAGTTTTGAACTAGAATTATAATTCTATTTATTTTTAAATAAATAAATTGAATTTAAAAAGGGTTTTGAAAATAACCAAAATTTCCAATGATTGCATTGGAATGGATTTGAATCGAAATTGTCTTCGGAATATTTCGATGTTGGAATTCGTGATTATACAGATGTTGTTACGGAAATTTGAAAGATATATATTTATATCGTTATTTCCAATACGACATTTGTTAGTCGTAGAATTCGATATTGAATATAAGCCGATATATTTTCTATTCAGAGCCTTGTATTGAATATCGAATGTGATTTGGGTTTGTCGTGAATGGTGTCTTCACTAACACTGTTCTTGAACCCAGTTGAGAAAAGATTAAATCTTTTTATTTAGATTTAATGAAGTGTACCAATTAAATAATATTTAATTGGAATTGAATTGATATTGATTTTTGGGTTTATCGTGAACAGTGTTTTAAATAACACTTGTTCTTTAACCCGATAATCAATGAATGTGATTTGGGTTTGTCGTGAATGGTGTCTTCACTAACACTGTTCTTGAACCCAGTTGAGAAAAGATTAAATCTTTTTATTTAGATTTAATGAAGTGTACCAATTAAATAATATTTAATTGGAATTAAATTGATATTGATTTTTGGGTTTATCGTGAACAGTGTTTTAAATAACACTTGTTCTTTAACCCGATAATCAATGAATGTGATTTGGGTTTGTCGTGAATGGTGTCTTCACTAACACTGTTCTTGAACCCAGTTGAGAAAAGATTAAATCTTTTTATTTAGATTTAATGAAGTGTACCAATTAAATAATATTTAATTGGAATTGAATGGATATTGATTTTTGGGTTTATCGTGAATAGTGTTTTAAATAACACTTGTTCTTTAACCCGATAATTAATGGGATGTGACTTTGGGTTTATCGTGAACCGTGTTTTAAATGACACTGATTCTTTAACCCAGTCACAGATTAAAACTAAGTGGAGTTTTAATGAATCTTTAATTAGATTGAAAAGATCGAGAATGGAGTATCACCAGTTTTGCTCCAGGCGATAGTTAAATCTTTAATTAGATTTGAATGTGAAATTTAGAAACTAACTGGCGGTTAGCCAAGCAGAATGGTTTTCTGGATATTGATCTGATGTTGGTTTCGGCCTTCGGGGTTAATATTTGGGGAATTATTCTCTTGATTAATTTACGGTTAGTGACTAATGAATTGGAATGAGGCGTATGTTGTGTTTGTGTAACACTTATTTAAAATATACGCGAGTTATTCGGAAAGACCGGGTTTATCCCATTCTGAATAACTGATGCGACGATAAGTCGAGGATGAAGACGATGGTCGAAGACCGGAGGTTTTCACGTCGTTTGGGTGATAACTGATGATCTTGATTGGGCTGTACACCCAAGAAGATGGAAACAGTTAGTGGTCGTCCAGACGTACTTGGAGATCGATGGATATGCGGGGTACTAGGTGCCTCCGGTTTCGTTCAGACCCAGAACGGACTTGTAAATGGACTGTGTGTCTGACATCGGATTTCATTCTGTGTGACTGATATCGGTTGCATAGGATGGTTTGCCTGTGTGGCATGCTAAGATGCAAATGATCAAGGCTTCTGTTGAAAAGCAAAGTCTTGTGGTGATGATCAAAGCACGGCCTTTGTGGCGTAGCTTTGTGTAACGTTTACCTCGCGTGTTTCACACCAGGTATGAACCAAAAACGGGAGACGGACCTCAGGGAGGGCATGCGTTTCCTTCTAGATAAAAAGTGGCGTCAGTGGTTTTACACGCCCTGACGAGTTTGACTTATGTGGTTGTTGCTGTTGCGAGGCGCCTCGGATTGATCGGTCGTTCTCGAACCGATGGAGCCATTCGTTGGCTCGTTTACGCCCCAAAGGGCGGGGGAACGCATGTTCAGGGTTTAAGTTTAATCCACATCGGTGGACCGGCCCTGACGATCCAAGGGTCACTCGAGCTCTGATCCTGAGACATGGGCTAGATTGTCTCGAATCGGTTGAGGACTATCTTTTGCCTCGGTTCATAGACGGAAATCCAATTTCCAAATACGTGACATTTGCGGTTTTATTTGTAAACCTATATATGGCGACATGATATATGGTACCCATGCCGCCTATGATTGATACTTATGATTTGAAGTTGTTTTATACATTATGCACTTATGATAGTATCAAATGATTTGATTTAAACGTATCAAGCATTCTTTGGCTGTTATAAGGGAAAACCCTATCCCCCGGCTTGCGTTGCATTGTGTGATAGGACCTGGGTCTTATAACAGCTTCATTTTTCTTTATTTAGCATTGCGCTGTTTGTTTTATGCACTGGTATTCTTGGGAGGAAACCCGTTCCGTGTTATACGGCGTGGTCCCTTGATTTTACCTAATGATTTAAAATAAAGATTAATAACTGTTTTAGTTCTCACACCAGTCACATGACTGACCTGGAGTTTATTGTTTTAACCTAAACTCTGGGTGCCCTTATTTTCGACACGGGCAGCTTGTAGTTTTGGTTTTGCAGATTTATATTCACAGGATCCTGGTTTACAGCTGGAACGATATCCGGAAAGCTTTGAATCCGTATATCTCATTCTAGTTGTGTATTGTATTATTTTCCGCTGCTATGTATTTAAATGTAATTTAAATCTCTGATATTTCTGTGTAATATTCTTTTATACTCTGTATATTCGTGTAATCTGATGCATTGTTGTAATATACAATGAAATGTTCTTCTGTATGCGTTCTGTTTTGTCCTGTTCTCAAACGATAGGGCGTTTCGAACGGTCTGGGTCAGTTTAGCGACTGGTTCGGACCGAGCGAAATTCCTTGCCGTCACATCAACCTTTTTAAAATTTGATTTGGACATAATTCCAAATCCAACCGTTAGATTACAAATCTCTAATATTTTAGAAAGCACTTTTCGATACGAACCCAATGGTTCCGGTTTTAGGAGAATCCAACGGTCGGATCTCCCGTAATGTCCGTTTGAAGTAAATGGTCGAAATTCACGAACTGCAGCGGCGTGGCATGTTCTATTCAGGCCACTATATATATTATATATTATATATATTTTGTCAATTTCCATTTAAAACGTATTTTATAAATCGTTTTAAATTCGTTTTCAAAACGATTTCAACTTCATATTCAATTTCTAATAAAAATTGAATATTCCATATCATCGATATATAAATGATAATATTTTCAAAACATTTGATTTTGAAATCAATTCCTTTTCGATATTCGTTATAACACTGAATAAAATCGATATATATCGTTCACGTCAAAATGGCGCATACCAAATCAACACGGCTTTATATATTTATATATATTTG
Organism: Allium sativum; assembly: GCA_030737875.1. NCBI lineage: Eukaryota > Viridiplantae > Streptophyta > Magnoliopsida > Asparagales > Amaryllidaceae > Allium > Allium sativum. Next base: position 997,965,073 of record CM060924.1, read on the forward strand.
TGTCCATCCCAAATCGGACATCAAAATCATATTTTGATTCTTTTACTAAATATTGTTTTAAAATATTCATTATTTCAAAATATTCGTTATTTTGAAATATTCGTTCTTCCTAAATTGGAATCAAACACAGTCAATTACCATATAATTTGATTATATGGATTTCATACAATACGTGTATAGTACAACAATGATAAACAATCAACCATCATCCAGAGTGTACTCTACACTGCATAAGCCTTAAATGTAAATATTTAACGCTTACGACAGCCTGTCAATCAATCGATTGACATACAACTAAACAATTGGGATTTGTATACGCCAAATTTCATCCCAGTACCCGTCGGGGTTCCAATCAACAAACACTGAATATTATTTGTGCAATTGGGCGATGTGTATAATATATCGTCCCAATCCATATCGGTTTAATAAGTGTACATAAACAAATCATCCGATTTGTAAATGAATATTTATTTTATTTCAACACATGAATTTTCTATTCAGTACATTTATACCATAAAAATGTAAAGACCCGTAACTTCCCCTGCGAGGTAAGCGCGGATAGTTCGAGAACAAGCCACAACAGAACGTAGACGAAAGAACATTTCATTGTTATATAACAACAATTCCATCAGATTACAAGAATATACAGAGTATAAATGAATATTACACCGAAATATCAGAGATTTAAATTACATTTAAATACATAGCCGCGGAAATAATACAATACACAACTAGAAGAGATATACGGATACAAAGCTTTTCGGATATCATTCCATCTGTAAACCAGGATCCTGTGAATATAAATCTGCAAAACCAAAACTACTAGCTGCCCATGTCAAAATAAGGGCACCCAGAGTTTAGGTTAAAACAATAAACTCCAGGTCAGTCATGGGACCGGTGTGAGAACTAAAACAATTATTTAAAACTTTACTTTTAAAGTTAGGTAAATCAAGGGACCACGCCGTATAACACGGAACCGGTTTCCTCCCAAGAATACCAGTGCATAAATCAAACAGCGCAATGCTAAATAAAGAAAAATGAAGCTATTATAAGACCCAGGTCCTATCACACAATGCAACGCAAGCCGGGGGATAGGGTTCTCCCTTATAATAGCCAAACATGCTTAGTACGTTTAAAACAAATCATTTGATACTATTATAAGTGCATAGTGTATAAAACAATTTCAATCATAAATATCAATCATAGACGGCATGGGTACCATATATCATGTCGCCATACTAGGCTCTACAATCAAAACCGCAAATGTCACGTATTTGGAAGTTGGATTTCCATCTGTGAACCGAGGCAAAAGATAGTCCTCTACCGATTCGAGACTGTCTAGCCCGAGCCTCAGGAACAACCGCAACTGCCCCTTGGATCGTTAGGGCCGGTCCACCGATGTGGATTATTATGCCTGAACAATACGTCTCCCCGCCTTATGGGGCGTAAATGAGCCAACGAATGACTCCATCGGACCCGGATCATCCGATCAAACCGAGGCGCCTCGCAACAGCAACAACCACATAAGTCAAACTCGTCAGGGCGTGTAAAATCACTGGCGCCACTTCTAGCTAGAAAGAAACGCATGCCCTCCCTGAGGTCCGTCTCCCGTTTTTGGTCCACACCGGGGTGTGAGGCTCGCGAATCAACGTTACACAAAGCTATGCCACAAAGTCCGTCCTTTGATCATCCACCACAAGACTCTGCTTTTCAATAGAAGCCTTGATCATATTGCCACTTAGGCATGCCACACAGGCAATTCACTCCTTGCATTTGATATCCATCGATATACAACCCCTGAGCTCGTACGTCTCAGAGAAGGGCGTTAAGCAAGAGAATAAATTCTCTGCCGCCAAACAGATATATATGTAATAGAAATCAATCACACAGACTAAAATCCAATGTCAGACACACAGTCCATTTACAAGTTCGTTCTGGGTCTGAACGAAACAAGAGGCACCTAGTACCCCGCATATCCATCGATCTCCAAGTACATCTGGACGATCACCAATTGTTTCCATCTTCTTGGGTGTACATCCCAATCAAGATCATCAGTAATCACCCAAACGACGTGAAGACCTCCGGTCTTCGACCACCGTCTTCATCTTCGACTTATCGTCGTATCAGTTATTCAGAATGGGATAAACCCGGTCTTTCCGAATAACTCGGGTATATTATAAACAAGTGTTACACAAACACAACATACGCCTCATTCCAATTCATCAGTCACTAACCGTAAATTAACAAGAGGATAATTCCCCAAATATTAACCCCGAAGGCCGAAACCAACATCATATCAATATCCAGGAAACCATTCTGCTTAGCTAACCGACAGTTAGTTTCTAAATTTCACATTCATAGGGAAGGGTTCCCATTAATTTTATCAAAGATAAATTCCTTGAATTTATTCTTTAATCTTCTTTTGAATATCAATTCAAACTAGTCGGGATTAACGAACCTCACCGAAGTAATCATTTGTTTTAATTTCCCAATCCCAACCTATTCATCCCATGAAGTAAAACTGGCAGTACTTCATATCTGACACCACAGTGTTATCGGTAAATTCAATTACCATTTCACGTTCAAATCTAATTAAAGATTTAATTATCGCCTGGAGCAAAACTGGTGCTACTCCATTCTTGATCATTTCAATCTAATTAGAGACTCATTAAAACTCCACTTAGTTTTAATCTTTAACATGGTTAAAGAATCAGCGTCATTTAAAAACACTGTTCACGATAAACCCCAAAAATCAATATCAATTCGATTCCAATTAAATATTATTTAATTGGTACACTTCATTAAATCTAAACAAAAAGATTTAATCTTTACTCAACTGGGTTCAAGAACAGTGTTAATGAAGACACCATTCAAGACCAACCCAAATCACATTTGATATTAAATACAAGGCTCTGAATAGAAAATATATAGGCTTATATTCAATATCAAATTCTACGACCAACAGATATCGTATTGGAAATAACGATATATATATCTATATCTTTAAAATTCCCATAACAACATCTGTATAATCATGAAATCCAACATCGAAATATTCTGAAGACAATTTCGATTCAAATCCATTCCAATGCAATCATTGGAAATTCTGGTTATTTTCAAAACCATTTCAAATCCAATTTATTTATTTAAAAATAAATAGAATTATAATTCTAGTTCAAAACTAGTTCATTTCGATAAAAACTATTTTTATCTTTTCAAATATGGAGTTTTTCATCCCAATTCTTTCTAAATCATTTCTTATGATTTTACACAAATTATTACTATTTTTAATAATTTTATCAAGGTCCGTACAGTCGATTTCCATCAATGGCCATCGAACTGCACTTACAGCGACCTTTTCCAAATTTGATTTGGACATAATTCCAAATGCAACCGTTAGATTTCAAATTTCTAATATTCGTTAGAAAGCTCTTTTCGATACGAACCCAACGGTTCCGGTTTTAGGAGAATCCGACGGTCGGATCTACCGCAATATCCGTTCGAAGTCAATGGTCGAAATTCGCGAACTGCCGCGGCGCGGCGCGTTCTATTCAGGCCATTATATTATATATATATAATATATATAATATATACTTCGTCGATTTCTTTTTAAAACGTATTTTATAAATCGTTTTAAATTCGTTTTCGAAACGATTTCATCTTCATTTCAAATTCAAATCAAAATTGAATTTTCCAATATATATTCGTTTTAAATTCATTTCAAATCGATTTCAATTCGATTTCAGTTCGTTTTCAATTCAATTCAATTTCAATTTGAATTCCTTTATATTCAATTTCAATTCGAATTCCAATTCTTTTCAAAATATCAGATTTTGAAATCACTTTCGATATTCATTAAAAAATGAATAAAATCGATATAAATATCGTTCACGTCAAAATGGCGTCAATCTAATCAACACGGCTTCATATATTTCTATTTTCAAATATTCTATTTCAAATATTTCTATTTCAAATATTTCTATTTCAAATATGGAACGAGGCCCAATCAATTACCATATAATGTTAATTATATGGATTTTCTACAACACATGTATACAATAACAACGACGAATAATCAACCATCATCCAAAGTGCATTCTACACTGTATAAGCATCATATATAAATATTCAAGGCTTATAACAGTCTGTCAATCAATCGATCGACATACAACTAAACAATCGGGATTAGTGTAATATTTCTATTTCAAATATGGAACGAGGCCCAATCAATTACCATATAATGTTAATTATATGGATTTTCTACAACACATGTATACAATAACAACGACGAATAATCAACCATCATCCAAAGTGCATTCTACACTGTATAAGCATCATATATAAATATTCAAGGCTTATAACAGTCTGTCAATCAATCGATCGACATACAACTAAACAATCGGGATTAGTGTACGTCAAATATCATCCCAATACCCGTGTGGAGTTTCAAACAATCAAACACATATTTTATTTGTGCAGTTGGGCGATGTGTAAAATTTATCGTCCCAATCATTATCAGTCAAATGTGTGTATATAAACAAATCGTCCGATTTGTTTATTTTTATTTCCTTTCATATACACGTTAAAAATTCTATTTTTAACTATAAAATATTTTTAACTATATAAATATTTTATTTCATTTCACATCACATCACACAATCAACTACACTTCAAAATCAAACAAACAAGCATACAAGCCGTCCATGGTCTGTGGACGACGGGTGTCGGGTGCTACTAAACACCGTCTGGATCCTAGTATATATTTCAACTAGAAAAATAAATTAAAGGTGAGAAATTCTCACCGACTAGCTAAACCAAACTCCACGACTCTTCATATGTAGGAAATCTTCATCTTGCCTGCCCTTCATCACTTTCGTCATCCGTATTCACTACATATATAAAAATCAAATTTTTACTTCGTTATTCAATATATAAAAATTGAATTTTTTACTTCGTTATTCAATATATAAAAATCAAAATTTTACTTCGCTATTCAATATATAAAAATCGAATTTTTATAATCACTCCATATGGGTAAAAATTCTATTTTTACATTGCTACTATATAGATAAAAATTCTGTGTTTACATCGCTGCTATATAGAAAAAGATTCTATTTTTACATCGCTGCTATATAGAAAAAAAATTCTATTTTTACAACGATGTTCATATAATAAAGGTCATATTTTTATTATTTTTATAATATGAAAATCATATCTTTCCTACTTCAAAGATGTAATCTTTTCGCTATTTCATTATAAAAATCATTCCTTTATCACTTCTATGAATTAAAGATCGAATTTTTATTCTTTCTAAAATATAAAAATCATATTTTTAATATTTTTACTTTATAAAAATCACCTTTTTTATATTCTCTATTAATCATATCTTCTCATCATTCACATACATATGAAGTTCATATCTTTTCTAATTGAAAAATCCAGTCTTTTCTATTTGCAAACTTATAATCCTTATCTTCATAAAAATCGAATGTTTATGCAAGTAAAAATCATTTTTTTATATAATATAATACTCTGAAAATAAAATAAAAATGAATGTAAATAAAAAGCACACCTTTATCTCGGATTTTGATGAAGCGGAGAGGGGCTGCGGGGTTTAGAAATCTCGAATCGGAAGGGAGAAAATAGAGGGGGGGGGGCGTGCTGTGTCTGAGGTGAAGGAGGGGGTGCTGTTTGTAGGCGGCGACGGCAAGAAAGGAGAGTGGGGGTCGGAGTCCGACTTGGGCGCGGCGGCATGCCCAGTTGGAGGTGAGCGACGGGGAACTAGGGCATGGGCGGGATTTCTTGGGTCGAGGGGAGATGGGGCGTCGCGGGGTCTTCTGGGGAGTGGCGGGGTCTTCTAGGGCGGAGGCGCCTGAGGCGCGGCAGCCCAGACGGTGGTGGCGGCGGTCATCTTCCCCCCCCGTCATCGATTTCTCTTTTTTTTTCTGTTCTGAACGGCAATCGTGAGGGAGAAGGAAAATAAAAGGGGGCTTGAGTGTAAATATATATATTATATTTTTATTTAATTCTCCTATGTTGACTTTTCATTCGAACCCCAAACGAGGCCCAACGACTGTCGTCCCTAGGGTAATACCCCCATTCCGAACACAATGGGATATGCTTCATAGGCCAATTCGATCGTTTCGATCAGTTTTCATTCAAATTAAAGTATAAATCTATATATTGAATTTGAACGCACATTTCAATTCACCGGGGCCACATACTAACTCGAAAAATTCCCGAAAAATATTTTCTAGCTTCGTATTGACGATACGGTCCTAACAAAACTAGTTTCGTCGAATTCTGAGACCGTTTGAAAAATGGCCATTTTTTAGTCAATTAAAATCAACTGAAACTGGTCAAACACGTTTTCCTTTGCCATGCTCACATATTGATTCGAAAAATTATGAAATTTGGAATATAGCAATAATTTGACATCGCAGATCCAACAAAAGTAGTTTCGTCAAAATCCGAGGTCGTTTGCAAAATGGCTATTTTCAAGGGCCGAAATTCCATAGCGACTATTCTGAAATTTCAACTGGACATATCTTTTTATCCCCGCTATGAAATTTTGATTTTGCGGATTTGTTGGAGAGATATTCTCAATTAGATTCGAATATTTTTGGTTTCACTAAAATCCGGTTTATTTTGCACCCGGTACATTCATTTGAATTTTGAAATCGAATTATCGAACTGCCGCGTCATTTTCAATTTCTTTTATATATATAAATAATTATTTATATTCCAACGACGATCTATATAATATATACGTTCGAATTCTATTCAAAATAAATTTCTCGTCGTTATTATTTAAAATAATTCATTTTAAATAATCAAAATTCGCTAAAATTGCCAAAATAAAAATTTTAAACTGGCCCAGATTTCCGGGTTATTACAATCTCCCCCACTTAAAACTTTTCGTCCCCGAAAAGGAACAAAGCCGAAAGTTGTTTCACAAATCAACCCAACTTCCAGTGTTTTCACTACGGCTTAAGTTCTTCAACTTTTCAGTTTCTAAGAACTTTTCAAATTTTTCAAAAATTTGGCTAACACCCTAAATTTTCGAAAAATTTCGCCATAACCTCCCCTGCACCGGGAGCAACGGGAAAATCCTGAAATTGCCATATAGGCCTTCTGATCTCAAAAAGAAAAAGAAAAAGCCAAGCGGCTAGCCAATCGGCTCATAAAATTATCATCACCCAAACAAAACAGTAAATTATAGTAAACATGTACCTATTTGTCGGGCAAACAAATTTTATTCTCTGCTCTAGCCTCCTTGCTATGACCTGTTCAATGTAAGTACATGTATATGCAAGTAAATGCGATAAATTTCAATACAATTCACTATTTGGTTCAATTGGGCTATATGGTACAAATTTTAATTAATCAAACAAAAATCAACAACACAACCATCAATCAATTAGTTGATTAGCTTTTCAAATTCATAACTTTGATATATAGTCAAAAATCACATTTTTGATGCCAAATCACAACAATAAGCCCTATCTAATTTTGGTTCTCACACCAGTCAATAGGAAATATATAGACGTCCCACCTTCGTCACTCGAACATAAATACTGATGATGCGATCGCTATCATCAGAATTACACCCGAACGACTACAGTGCGATTCTATATCTATCCAGTATATTAAAACTTCAAATACACGCGGATCAGACGTATACACAAAGTTTATATATACTGGATTGTCCAAATCAATACAAATAAATATTCAAATCCGTATAATTGATTTAAATTTTCAAAACAAAAATTGTTTTCACTTTTATTTATCAAAAACACTACTCTTCACACTCGTTCTAGGATACTACCGATCCTATCTCTGACGAGTCATTCTCGTTGGATATTACTAATCCAATTTCTGATGAATTCTTTCGTATGGTTCTAATGTGTCTTGTTCTCTGAGCTTTGTAAACCAAAGCTCTGATACCAACTGTAAAGACCCGTAACTTCCCCTGCGAGGTAAGCGCGGATAGTTCGAGAACAAGCCACAACAGAACGTAGACAGAAGAACATTTCATTGTTAAATAACAACAATTCCATCAGATTACAAGAATATACAGAGTATAAATGAATATTACACCGAAATATCAGAGATTTAAACTACATTTAAATACATAGCCGCGGAAATAATACAATACACAACTAGAAGAGATATACAGATACAAAGCTTTCCAGATATCATTCCAGCTGTAAACCAGGATCCTGTGAATATAAATCTGCAAAACCAAAACTACTAGCTGCCCGTGTCAAAATAAGGGCACCCAGGGTTTAGGTTAAAACAATAAACTCCAGGTCAGTCATGGGACTGGTGTGAGAACTAAAACAGTTATTTAAAACTTTACTTTAAAAGTTAGGTAAATCAAGGGACCACGCCGTATAACACGGAACGGGTTTCCTCCCAAGAATACCAGTGCATAAATCAAACAGCGCAATGCTAAATAAAGAAAAATGAAGCTATTATAAGACCCAGGTCCTATGACACAATGCAACGCAAGCCGGGGGATAGGGTTCTCCCTTATAATAGCCAAACATGCCTAGTACGTTTAAAACAAATCATTTGATACTATTATAAGTGCATAGTATATAAAACAATTTCAATCATAAATATCAACCATAGACGGCATGGGTACCATATATCATGTCGCCATACTAGGCTCTACAATCAAAACTGCAAATGTCACGTATTTGGAAGTTGGATTTCCATCTGTGAACCGAGGCAAAAGATAGTCCTCTACCGATTCGAGACTGTCTAGCCCGAGCCTCAGGAACAGCCGCAACTACCCCTTGGATCGTCAGGGTCGGTCCACCGATGTGGATTATTATACTTGAACAATATGTCTCCCCGCCCTATGGGGCGTAATTGAGCCAACGAATGACTCCATTTGACCCGGATCGTCTGATCAAACCGAGGCGCCTCGCAACAGCAACAACCACATAAGTCAAACTCGTCAGGGCGTGTAAAACCACTGACGCCACTTCTAGCTAGAAAGAAACGCATGCCCTCCCTGAGGTCCGTCTCCTGTTTTTGGTCCACACCGGGGTGTGGGGCTCGCGAATCAACGTTACACAAAGCTATGCCACAAAGGCCGTACTTTGATCATCCACCACAAGACTCTGCTTTTCAACAGAAGCCTTGATCATATTGCCACTTAGGCATGCCACACAGGCAATTCACTCCATGCGTTTGATATCCATCGATATATAACCCCTGAGCTCGTACGTCTCAGAGAATGGCGTTAAGCAAGAGAATAAATTATCCGCCGCCAAACAGATATATATGTAATAGAAATCAATCACACAGACTAAAATCCAATGTCAGACACACAGTCCATTTACAAGTTCGTTCTGGGTCTGAATGAAACCATAGGCACCTAGTACCCCACATATCCATCGATCTCCAAGTACATCTGGACGATCACCAACTGTTTCCATCTTCCTGGGTGTACATCCCAATCAAGATCATCAGTAATCACCCAAATGACGTGAAGACCTCCAGTCTTCGACCACCGTCTTCATCTTTGACTTATCGTCGTATCAGTTATTCAGAATGGAATAAACCCGGTCTTTCCGAATAACTCACGTATATTATAAACAAGTGTTACACAAACACAAAATACGCCTCATTCCAATTCATCAATCACTAACCGTAAATTAACAAGAGAATAATTCCCTAAATATTAACCCCGAAGGCCGAAACCAACATCCGATCAATATCCAGGAAACCATTCTGCTTAGCTAACCGACAGTTAGTTTCTAAATTTCACATTCATAGGGAAGGGTTCCCATTAATTTTATCAAAGATAAATTCCTTGAATTTATTCTTTAATCTTCTTTTGTATATCAATTCTGTAATAACCCGGAAATCTGGGCCAGTTAAAAATTTTTATTTTGGCAATTTTTGCGAATTTTGAATATTTAAAATAGGTTATTTTAAATAATATCGACGAGAAATTTATTTTGAATATAATTAGAACGAATAAATTTATATAGATCGTCGTTAGAATATAAATATTTATTTTAAATTATATAAGGAATTGAAAATGGCGTGGTAGTTCGATAATTCGATTTCAAACTTCAATTGAATGTATCGGGTGCAAAATAAACCAGATTTCAGTGAAACAAAAAACAATAGGATCTATTTGATAATATCTTTCCAACGAATCCGAAAAATCAAAATTTCATAACGGGGATAGAAAGATGTCCAGTTGAAATTTCTGAATAGTCGCTATAGAATTCAGGCCCTTAAAAATGGAGATTTTGCAAATGACCTCGGATTTCGACGAAACTACTTTTGTTGGATCCGTGGTGTCAAATTATTGCTAGATTCCAATTTTCATAATTTTCCGAATCAATATGTGAGCGTGGCAAAGGAAAACGCGTTTGACCAGTTTCAGTTGATTTTAATCGACTGGAAAGTGGCCATTTTTCCAACGGTCTCAGAATTTGACGAAACTAGTTTTGTTAGGACCGTATCGTCAATACGAAGCTAGAAAATATTTTTCTGCAATTTATAGAGTTCGTAAGTGTCCCCGGTAAATTGAAATGCGCGTTCAAATTCAATATATAGAGTTATATGTTGATTTGACGAAAACTGATTGTAACGATCGAATCAGCCTACGATACATATCCCATTGTGTTCAGAATGGGGGTAAAACGCTATGGACGACAGGCGGTGGGCCTCGTTTAGAGGTCGTATGAAAAAGTCAACTTTTGTAAGTTAAATAATTAAAAATTAAACACCCTCTCTACTCTCCTTATCTTCTCTCAGCCCCCCCGTTCACTTTTTCAAAATAAAAAGAAAAAAAACCCTAGAACTAATCGAAGAACCGCATCGCCCAGCCCCTCGTCGCGTCGCCACCCGCCATCGCTCCCCCTCCGTTCTTCCCTTCCCTCTCCAGCCGATCCGACGCCCCAACGCTCCTCCCCCAAACCCGAGATCGACGGAAACCGACACTCCCTGCCGCCAAGTCACCCCCGACGTGGCCATCTCTGACCTCCGGCGATGAAAAGCCCCACCACTCCCAATTCCGACGAGAATCCCTCCCCCTTGGCTCTCCTTTATTCGAAACCTGAAATGTAAGTTTTATGTTGATTTTTAAGCATAATAAAGTTGTTTTTCTTCATGATAAGTTGTGATTTTTAGTTTGATTTTTATAGAATGTAAAGGTTCAATTTTTATAGTTAAAAAAGGTTTGATTTTTGTAGAAAGATGAGATTTTTGAAAATAAAAAGACTTGATTTTTTTTAATTAGTGAAGTCAGAATTTTTATAAGACCAAGGTTAGAATTTTTAATAAGAACAAAGTCAGAGTTTTATTATTTATAAAGCTTTGGTTTTTAACGATGGAAGGAAATGATTTTTAGAACAAGCGAGTTTGAATTTTTATAAACAAAAGGATTTGATTTATAGATTCAAAAAGAAGTGATTTTTATAAGCAAAGTAAAAATTCGATTTTTATATATTGAGTAACGAAGTAAAAATTCGATTTTTATATATTGAATAGCAAAGTAAAAATTCGATTTTTTATATTGAATAGCGAAGTAAAAATGTGATTTTTACATATGTAGAGAATACGGGCAAAGAAAATTGAAAAAGGGCGAGAACGACGAAGATTTCTACCTAAGAAGAGTCGTGGCGTTGGATTAGCTATTCGATGAGAATTTCTCACTTTTTAATTTTATTTCTAGTTGAAATATATACTAGGATGCAGACGGTGTTTAGTAGCACCCGACACCCGTCGTCCACAGACCACGGACGGCTTGTATGCTTGTTTGTTTGATTTTGATGTGTAGTTGATTGTGTGATGTGATGTGAAATGAAATAAAACATTTATATAGTTGAAATAAAATATTTTATAGTGGAAAATATTTTATAGTTAAAAATAGAATTTTTAACGTGTATATGAAATGAAATAAAAATAAACAAATCGGACGATTTGTTTATACACACACATTTGACTGATATTGATTGGGACGATAAATTTTACACATCGCCCAACTGCATAAATAAAATCTGTGTTTGATTGTTTGAAACCCCACACGGGTATTGGGATGATATTTGACGTACACTAATCCCGATTATTTAGTTGTATGTCGATTGATTGATTGACAGACTGTTATAAGCATTAAATATTTATATTCGATGCTTATACAGTGTAGAGTGCACTTTGGATGATGGTTGATTATTCATCGTTGTTATGATATACATGTGTTGTAGAAAATCCATATAATTAACATTATATGGTAATTGATTGGGCTTCATTCAATATTTGAAATAGAAATATTTGAAATAGAATATTTGAAAATAGAAATATATGAAGCCGTGTTGGTTAAATTGACGCCATTTTGACGTGAACGATATTTATATCGATTTTATTCATTTTATAATGAATATCAAAAGTGATTTCAAAATCTGATATTTTGAAAAGAATTGAAATTCAAACTGAATTTGAATTGAATAGAAAACGAATTCGAATTGAATTGGATAGAAAACGAATTTGAATTGAATAGAAAACGAATTCGAATTTAATTGAATAGAAAACGAATTCGAATTGAATTGAATAGAATTCGAATTGAATTGAATAGAAAACGAATTTGAATTGAATAGAAAACAAATTCGAATTGAATAGAAAACGAATTTGAATTGAATAGAAAACGAATTCGAATTGAATTGAATAGAAAATGAATTCAAATTGAATTGAATAGAAAACAAATTCGAATTGAATTGAATAGAAAACGAATCTGAATTGAATTGAATTCAATTGAAAACAAATTGAAATAGAATTGAAATCGATTTGAATTGAAATCAAATAGAAGTTAACGGAAAAAGAATTTATAAGGGAAAATTCAATTTTGATTTGAATTTGAAATAAAGGTTGAAATTGTTTTGAAACAAATTTGAAATGATTTATAAAATTCGTTATAAAAAGGAAATCGACGAAATATATATAATATATATATACATATTATATATATAATGGCCTGAATAGAACGCGCCGCGCCGCGGCAGTTCGTGAATTTCGACCATTGACTTCGAACGGACATTGCGGGAGATCCGACCCTCGGATTCTCCTAAAACAGGAACTGTTGGGTTCGTATCGAAAAGAGCTTTCTAAAGAATATTAGAAATTTGAAATCTAACGGTTGGATTTGGAATTATGTCCAAATCAAATTTGGAAAAGGTCGCTGTAACTGCAGTTCGATGGCCGTTGATGGAAATCGACTGTACGGGCCTTGATAAAATTATTAAAAATAATAATAATTTGTGTAAAATCATAAGAAATGATTTGGGAAGAATTGGGATGAAAAACTCCATATCTGAAAGGATAAAAATATATTTTTATCGAAATGAACTAGTTTTGAACTAGAATTATAATTCTATTTATTTTTAAAATAAATAAAGTGGATTTGAAATGGATTTGAAAATAACCAGGATTTCCAATATATAGATTGGAAATGGATTTGAATCGAAATTGTCTTCGGAATATTTCGATGTGGGATTTTGTGATTATACAGGTATTGTTATGGGAAATTTGAAAGAAATATTAATATCGTTATTTTCAATACGATATTTGTTGGTCGTAGAATTTGATATTGAATATAAGCCGATATATTTTCTATTCAGAGCCTTGTATTAAATATCAAATGTGATTTGGGTTTGTTGTGAATGGTGTCTTCATTAACACTGTTCTTAAGCCCAGTTGAGAAAAAGATTAAATCTTTTATTTAGATTTAATGAAGTGTACCAATTAAATAATATTTAATTGGAATTGAATTGGTATTGATTTTTGGGTTTATCGTGAACAGTGATTTAAATAACACTTGTTCTTTAACCCGATAATTAATAGAATGTGATTTTGGGTTGTCGTGAACGGTATCTTCAATAATACTGTTCTTAGATCCAAAGGAGTTAAGAAAATCAGAAACTAACTAGAGATTAGTTAAGTTGAATGGTTTCTGGGGTATTGATCTGATGTTGGTTTCGGCCTTCGGGGTTAATACTTAGGGAATTGCTCACTTGCTAATTTATGGTTAGGTTCTGATTGAAATGTAATGTGATTTTCGGTTTATAGTGAACCGTGATTTAAATGACACTGATTCTTTAACCCAGTTAAATATTAAAACTAAGTGGAGTTTTAATGAATCTTTAATTAGATTGAAAAGATCGAGAATGAAGTATCACCAGTTTTGCTCCAAAGCGATAGTTAAATCTTTAATTAGATTTGGACGTGGAATGGTAATTAATTTTACCGATAACACCGTGGTATTAGATACGGAGTATTACCAGTTTTGCTTCATGGGATGAATAGGTTGGGATTGGGAAATAAAATAAATAATTACTTCGGTGTGGTTCGCTAATCCCGACTAGTTTGGAAAACCATAATTTGGTTTGAAATGATATCCAAAGGAAGATTAAAGAATAAATTTTAAAGAATTTATCTTTGATAAAATTAATGGGAACCTTTCCCTAAGAACGTGAAATTTAGAAACTAACTGTAGGTTAGTTAAGAAGGATGGTTTCCTGGGTATTGATTTGATGTTGGTTTCGGCCTTCGGGGTTAATGTTTGGGGAATTGTTCTCTTGCTAATTTACGGTTAGTGACTGCTGAATAGGAATGAGGTGTATGTTGTGTTTGTGTAACATTTGTTTATAATATACGCGGGTTGTTCGGAAAGGCCGGGTTTATACCCATTCGACGATAAGTCGAAGATGATGACGGTGGTTGAAGACCGAAAGTCTTCACATCGTTTGGGTGATTATCGATGATCTTGATTGGGCTGTACACCCAAGATGAGGGAATCAGTTGGTGGTCGTTCAGACGTACTTGGAGATTGACGAATATGCGAGGAAAGTGCCTCCGGTTTCGTTCAGACCTAGAACGGACTTGTAAATGGATGGTGTGTCTGACATTGTATTCCTTTATATTGTATTCGTTGATCTCTACTAAATATGTGTCTGTTTGGCGGCGGGGAATTTATTCTCTTTCTTAACGCCCTTCTCTGAGACATATGAGCTCAGAGGTTATATATTGGCAGAAATCAGTGGTATGATATGGATTGATAGTGTGGCATGCTGAGATCCAGTGATCCAGACTTTTGTTGAAAAGCAAAGTTTGGTGGATGATGATCAAAGTGCAGCTTTGATATAGCATGGCTTTGTGTATAGCATTGATTCACGAGCCTCACACCTCGGTATGGTGGTAAACTGGTGGTTTGATCAGTATGCTTTTTAGTGGATGGGCACCTTAGTGGTGTCGTGGATTCAGTCGACCGAGATGAGCTTAGTGCTCAGGGATATATAGAGTAAGCGGTGTTTTCTCTCGCTGGGACGTAAGCCGCGGTGACACTCTTGTCCCAAAAGTGCGGATGTGCAGACGGTGTTTTCTCTTGTTGGGACGTAAGCCGTGGGGAATTGCATTACGCGATCGATCTTTCGAACCAGGAGCCACCATGATGGAAATCCAATTTCCAATACGTGTATTCCGGTTTTATTTGTAGAGCCTAGTATGGCGACATAGTGGGATGGGGCGCTTATGCCGTCTATGATTGATACTTATGATTTGAAGATGTTTTATACAATATGCACTTATAATAGTTTCAAATGATTTGTTTTAAACGTATCAAGCATTCTTGGCTATTATAAGGTAAAAACCCTATCCTCCGGCTTGCGTTGCATTGTGTGATGGGACCTGGGTCTTATAATAGCTTCATTTTTCTTTATTTAGCATTGCGCTGTTGTTTTATGCACTGGTATTCTTGGAAGGAAACCCGTTCCGTGTTATACGGCGTGGTCCCTTGATTTACCTAACTTTAAAATAAAGATTTACAACTGTTTTAGTTCTCACACCAGTCCCATGACTGACCTGGAGTTTATTGTTTTAACCTAAACTCTGGGTGCCCTTATTTTCGACACGGGCAGCTAGTAGTTTTGGTTTTGCAGATTTATATTCACAGGATCCTAGTTTACAGCTGGAATGATATCCGGAAAGCTTTGTATCCGTATATCTCTTCTAGTTGAGTATTGTATTATTTTCCGCTGCGATGTATTTAAATGTAATTTAAATCTCTGATATTTCTGTGTAATATTTATTTATGCTCTGTATATTCTTGTATTCTGATGGAATTGTTGTAAGATACAATGAAATGTTCTCCCGTCTGCGTTCTTTTGTGGCTTGTTCTCGAACTATCCGCGCTTTCCTCACCGAGGAAGTTACGTGTTTTCACAGTTGGTATCAGAGCTTTGGTTTACAAAGCTCAGAGAACAAGGCACATTAGAACCTTACGAAAGAATTCATCAGATATTGGATTAGCAATATCCAATGGGAATGACTCGTTAGATATCGATCAGTAGTATCCTAGAACGAGTGTAAAGAGTATATTTTTAAAATGAAAACAAAATTTTGTTTTAAAAAAAATTAAATCAACTATTCGTATTTGATTAGTTATTATGTTTGAATTTGGACAATCCAGTATATATAGATTTTGCGTATACGTCTGATCCGCATGTATTTGAAGTTTTAATATACTGGATAAATATAGAATCATACTCTAGTGGCCCGAAGATGATTCTGATGGTTGAGTACTCATCGTCAGAATTTATATTCGAGTGACGAAAGTGAGGTTTCTATATATTTCCAATTGACTGGTGTAGGGCTTATTGTTGTGATTTGGCACCACAAATGTGATTTTTTGACTATATATCAAAGTTATGCATTTGAAATGATAACCAACTAATTGATTGATGTTTGTGCTGTTTGGTTATTTGTTTGAAATTTTGAACCATTACGCCTAATAGAATCAAATAGTAAATTGTATTGAAAATTAGTCGTATTTGCTTGCATATACATGTACTTACATTGAACAGGTCATAGCAAGGAGGCTAGAGCAGAGAATAAAATTTGTTTGCCCGACAAATAGGTACATGTTTACCATAATTTACTGTTTTGTTTGGGTGATGATGATTTTATGAGCCGATTGGCTAGCCGCTTGGCTTTTTCTTTTTCTTTTTGAGATCAAAAGGCCTATATGGCAATTTCGGGATTTTCCCGTGCTCTCGGTGCAGGGGAGGTTATGGCGAAATTTTTCGAAAATTTAGGGTGTTAGCCAAATTTTTGAAATTTTTGAAAAGTTCTTAGAAACTGAAAAGTTGAAGAACTTAAGCCGTAATCAAAATACTGGAAGTTGAGTTGAATTGTTAAACAACTTTCAGCTTCGTTCCTTTTCGGGGACAAAAAGTTTTAAGTGGGGGAGATTGTAATAACCCGGAAATTTGGGCCAGTTTAAAATTTTTATTTTGGCAATTTTAGCGAATTTTGAATATTTAAAATAGATTATTTTAAATAATATCGACGAGAAATTTATTTTGAATATAATTAGAATGAATATATTTATATAGATCGTCGTTAGAATATAAATATTTATTTTAAATTATATAAGGAATTGAAAGTGGCGCGGTAGTTCGATAATTCGATTTCAAACTTCAATTGAATGTACCGGGTGCAAAATAAACCGGATTTTAGTGAAACAAAAAATAATAGGATCTATTTGATAATATATTTCCAACGAATCCGAAAAGTCAAAATTTCATAGCGGGGATAGAAAGATATGTCCAACTGAAATTTCTGAATAGTCGCTATAGAATTCAGGCCCTTAAAAATGGAGATTTTGCAAACGACCTCGGATTTCGACGAAACCACTTTTGTTGGATCCGTGGTGTCAAATTATTGCTAGATTCCCATTTTCATAATTTTTTGAATCAATATGTGAGCATGGCAAAGGAAAACGCGTTTGACCAGTTTCAGTTGATTTTAATCGACTGAAAAGTGGCCATTTTTCCAACGGTCTCAGAATTTGACGAAACTAGTTTTGTTAGGACCGTATCGTCAATACGAAGCTAGAAAATATTTTTCTGCAATTTATAGAGTTCGTAAATGTCCCCGGTAAATTGAAATGCGCGTTCAATTTCAATATATAGAGTTATATGTTGATTTTGATGAAAAATGATTGTAATGATCGAATCAGCCTACAATACATATCCCATTGTGTTCAGAATGGGGGTAAAACGCTACGGACGACAGGCGGTGGGCCTCGTTTAGAGGTCGTATGAAAAAGTCAACTTTTTGTAAGTTAAATAATTAAAAATTAAACACCCTCTCTCCTCCCCTTATCTTTTCTCACCCCCCCGTTCACTTTTTCAAAATCAAAAGAAAAAAAACCTAGAACTAATCGAAGAACCACATCGCCCAGCCCCTCGTCGCGTTGCCACCCGCCATCGCTCCCCCTCCGTTCATCCCTTCCCTCTCCAGCCGATCCGACGCCCCAACGCTCCTCCCCCAAACCCGAGATCGACGGAAACCGACACTCCTTGCCGCCAAGCCACCCCCGACATGGCCATCTCTGACCTCCGGCGATGAAAAGCCCCACCACTCCCAATTCCGACGAGAATCCCTCCCCCTGGCTCTCCTTTATTCGAAACCTGAAATGTAAGTTTTATGTTGATTTTTAAGCATAATAAAGTTGTTTTTCTTCATGATAAGTTGTGATTTTTAGTTTGAGTTTTATAGAATGTAAAGGTTCAATTTTTATAGTTAAGAAAGGTTTGATTTTTATAGAAAGATGAGATTTTTGAAAATAAAAAGACTTGATTTTTTTTAATTAGTGAAGTCAGAATTTTTATAAGACCAAGGTTAGAATTTTTAATAAGAACAAAGTCAGAGTTTTATTATTTATAAAGCTTTGGTTTTTAACGATGGAAGGAAATGATTTTTAGAACAAGCGAGTTTGAATTTTTATAAACAAAAGGATTTGATTTTTAAATTAAAAAAGAAGTGATTTTTATAAGCAAAGTAAAAATTCGATTTTTATATATTGAATAACGAAGTAAAAATTCGATTTTTATATATTGAATAACAAAGTAAAAATTCGATTTTTATATTGAATAGCAAAGTAAAAATGTGATTTTTACATATGTAGAGAATACGGGCAAAGAAAATTGACAAAAGGGCGAGAACGACGAAGATTTCTACCTAAGAAGAGTCGTGGCATTGGATTAGCTATTCGGTGAGAATTTCTCACTTTTTAATTTTATTTCTAGTTGAAATATATACTAGGATGCAGACGGTGTTTAGTAGCACCCGACACCCATCGTCCACAGACCATGGACGGCTTGTATGCTTGTTTGTTTGATTTTGATGTGTAGTTGATTGTGTGATGTGATGTGAAATGAAATAAAACATTTATATAGTTGAAATAAAATATTTTATAGTGGAAAATATTTTATAGTTAAAAATAGAATTTCTAACGTGTATATGAAATGAAATAAAAATAAACAAATCGGACGATTTGTTTATATACACACATTTGACTGATATTGATTGGGACGATAAATTTTACACATCGCCCAACTGCACAAATAAAATTTGTGTTTGATTGTTTGAAACCCCATACGGGTATTGGGATGATATTTGACGTACACTAATCCCGATTGTTTAGTTGTATGTCGATTGATTGATTGACAGACTGTTATAAGCGTTAAATATTTATATTCGATGCTTATACAGTGTAGAGTGTACTTTGGATGATGGTTGATTATTCATCGTTGTTATGGTATACATGTGTTGTAGAAAATCCATATAATTAACATTATATGGTAATTAATTGGGCTTCATTCAATATTTGAAATAGAAATATTTGAATAGAAATATTTGAAATAGAATATTTGAAAATAGAAATATATGAAGCCGTGTTAATTAGATTGACGCCATTTTGAACGATATTTATATCGATTTTATTCATTTTATAATGAATATCGAAAGTGATTTCAAAATCTGATATTTTGAAAAGAATTGAAATTCAAACTGAATTTGAATTGAATAGAAAACGAATTCGAATTTAAAAACAAATTCGAATTGAATTGGATAGAAAACGAATTTGAATTGAATAGAAAACGAATTCGAATTTAATTGAATAGAAAAAGAATTCGAATTGAATAGAATTCGAATTGAATTGAATAGAAAACGAATTTGAATTGAATAGAAAACAA
This sequence comes from Allium sativum, assembly GCA_030737875.1. Taxonomy (NCBI): domain Eukaryota; kingdom Viridiplantae; phylum Streptophyta; class Magnoliopsida; order Asparagales; family Amaryllidaceae; genus Allium; species Allium sativum. The sequence goes on from CM060924.1 coordinate 997,985,133, forward strand.
ATTCGAATTGAATTGTATAGAAAACGAATTTGAATTGAATAGAAAACGAATTCGAATTGAATTGAATAGAAAACAAATTCGAATTGAATTGAATAGAAAACGAATCTGAATTGAATTGAATTCATTTGAAAACGAATTGAAATAGAATTGAAATCAAATAGAAGTGAATGGAAAAAGAATTTATAAGGGAAAATTCAATTTTGATTTGAATTTGAAATAAAGGTAGAAATTGTTTTGAAACAAATTTGAAATGATTTATAAAATTCGTTTTAAAAAGGAAATCGACGAAATATATATATAATATATATATATTATATATATAATGGCCTGAATAGAACGCGCCGCGCCGCGGCAGTTCGTGAATTTCGACCATTGACTTCGAGCAGACATTGCGGGAGATCCGACCGTCGGATTCTCCTAAAACCGGAACCGTTGGGTTCGTATCGAAAAGAGCTTTCTAACGAATATTAGAAATTTGAAATCTAACGGTTGGATTTGGAATTATGTCCAAATCAAATTTGGAAAAGGTCGTTGTAAGTGCAGTTCTATGGCCGTTGATGGAAATCGACTGTACGGGCCTTGATAAAATTATTAAAAATAATAATAATTTGTGTAAAATCATAAGAAATGATTTGGGAAGAATTGGGATGAAAAACTCCATATATGAAAGGATAAAAATAGATTTTTATCGAAATGAACTAGTTTTGAACTAGAATTATAATTCTATTTATTTTTAAAATAAATAAAGTGGATTTGAAATGGTTTTGAAAATAACTATGATTTCCAATATATAGATTGGAAATGGATTTGAATCGAAATTGTCTTCGGAATATTTCGATGTGGGATTTTGTGATTATACAGGCATTGTTATGGGAAATTTGAAAGATATATTAATATCGTTATTTCCTATACGATATTTGTTGGTCGTAGAATTTGATATTGAATATAAGCCAATATATTTTCTATTCAGAGCCTTGTATTTAATATCAAATGTGATTTGGGTTTGTCGTGAATGGTGTCTTCATTAACACTGTTCTTAAGCCCAGTTGAGAAAAAGATTAAATCTTTTATTTAGATTTAATGAAGTGTACCAATTAAATAATATTTAATTGGAATTGAATTGGTATTAATTTTTGGGTTTATCGTGAACAGTGTTTTAAATAACACTTGTTCTTTAACCCGTTAATTAATAGAATGTGATTTTGGGTTGTCGTGAACGGTATCTTCAATAATACTGTTCTTAGATCCAAAGGAGTTAAGAAAATCAGAAACTAACTGGAGATTAGTTAAGTTGAATGGTTTCTGGGGTATTGATCTGATGTTGGTTTCAGCCTTCTGGGTTAATACTTAGGGAATTGCTCACTTGCTAATTTATGGTTAGGGTCTGATTGAAATGTAATGTGATTTTGGGTTTATAGTGAACCGTGTTTTAAATGACACTGATTCTTTAACCCAGTTAAAGATTAAAACTAAGTGGAGTTTTAATGAATCTTTAATTAGGTTGAAAAGATCGAGAATGGAGTATCACCAGTTTTGCTCCAAAGCGATAGTTAAATCTTTAATTAGATTTGGACATGGAATGGTAATTAATTTTACCGATAACACCGTGGTATTAGATATGGAGTATTACAAGTTTTGCTTCATGGGATGAATAGGTTGGGATTGGGAAATAAAATAAATAATTACTTCGGTGTGGTTCCCTAATCCCGACTAGTTTGGAAAACCGTAATTTGGTTTGAAATGATATCCAAAGGAAAATTAAAGAATAAATTTTAAAGAATTTATCTTTGATAAAATTAATGGGAACCTTTCCCTAAGAACGTGAAATTTAGAAATAACTGTAGGTTAGCTAAGAAGGATGGTTTCCTGGGTATTGATCTGATGTTGGTTTTGGCCTTCGGGGTTAATGTTTGGGGAATTGTTCTCTTGCTAATTTACGGTTAGTTACTGCTGAATAGGAATGATGCGTATGTTGTGTTTGTGTAACATTTGTTTATAATATACGCGGGTTGTTCGGAAAGGCCGGGTTTATACCCATTCTGAATAACCGATTCGACGATAAGTCGAAGATGATGACGGTGGTCGAAGAACGAAAGTCTTCACATCGTTTGGGTGATTACTGATGATCTTGATTGGGCTGTACACCCAAGATGAGGGAATCAGTTGGTGGTCGTCCAGACGTACTTGGAGATCAACGGATATGCGAGGAAAGTGCCTCCGGTTTCGTTCAGACCTAGAACGGACTTGTAAATGGATGGTGTGTCTGACATTGTATTCCTTTATATTGTATTCGTTGATCTCTGCTAAATATATATCTGTTTGGCGGCGGGGAATTTATTCTCTTGCTTAACGCCCTTCTCTGAGACATACGAGCTCAGAGGTTATATATTGGCAGAAATCAGTGGTACGATGTGGATTGATTGTGTGGCATGCTAAGATGCAGTGATCCAGACTTTTGTTGAAAAGCAAAGTTTGGTGGATGATGATCAAAGCGCAGCTTTGATATAGTATGGCTTTGTGTATAGCGTTGATTCCCGAGCCTCACACCTCGGTATGGTGGTAAACTGATGGTTTGATCAGTATGCTTTTTAGTGGATGGGCACCTTAGTGGTGTCGTGGATTCGGTCGACCGAGATGAGCTTAGTGCTCTGGGATATATAGAGTAAGCGGTGTTTTCTATCGCTGGGACGTAAGCCGCGGTGATACTCTGGTCCCAAAAGTGCGGATGTGCAGACGGTGTTTTCTCTTGTTGGGACGTAAGCCGTGGGGAATTGCATTACGCGATCGATCTTTCGAATCAGGAGCCACCATGATGGAAATCCAATTTCCAATACGTGTATTCCGGTTTTATTTGTAGAGCCTAGTATGGCGACATAGTGGGATGGGGCGCTTATGCCGTCTATGATTGATACTTATGATTTGAAGATGTCTTATACAATATGCACTCATAATAGTATCAAATGATTTGTTTTAAACATATCAAGCATTCTTGGCTATTATAAGGTAAAAACCCTACCCTCCGGCTTGCGTTGCATTGTGTGATGGGACCTGGGTCTTATAATAGCTTCATTTTTCTTTATTTAGCATTGCGCTATTGTTTTATGCACTGGTATTCTTGGGAGGAAACCCGTTCCGTGTTATACGGCGTGGTCCCTTGATTTACCTAACTTTAAAATAAAGATTTACAACTGTTTTAGTTCTCACACCAGTCCCATGACTGACCTGGAGTTTATTGTTTTAACCTAAACTCTGGGTGCCCTTATTTTCGACACGGGCAGCTAGTAGTTTTGGTTTTGCAGATTTATATTCACAGGATCCTAGTTTACAGCTGGAATGATATCCGGAAAGCTTTGTATCCGTATATCTCTTCTAGTTGTGTATTGTATTATTTTCCGCTGCGATGTATTTAAATGTAATTTAAATCTCTGATATTTCTATGTAATATTTATTTATGCCCTGTATATTCTTGTATTCTGATGGAATTGTTGTAAGATACAATGAAATGTTCTCCCGTCTGCGTTCTTTTGGGGCTTGTTCTCGAACTATCCGCGCTTTCCTCACCGGGGAAGTTACGGGTTTTCACAAATTCAAACTAGTCGGGATTAACGAACCTCACCGAAGTAATCATTTGTTTTAATTTCCCAATCCCAACCTATTCATCCCATGAAGTAAAACTGGTAATACTTCATATCTAACACCACAGTGTTATCGGTAAATTCAATTACCATTTCACGTTCAAATCTAATTAAAGATTTAACTATCGCCTGGAGCAAAACTGGTGCTACTCCATTCTTGATCGTTTCAATCTAATTAGAGACTCATTAAAACTCCACTTAGTTTTAATCTTTAACGGGGTCAAAGAATCAGCGTCATTTAAAAACACTGTTCACGATAAACCCCAAAAATCAATGTCAATTCAATTCCAATTAAATATTATTTAATTGGTACACTTCATTAAATCTATATAAAAAGATTTAATCTTTACTCAACTGGGTTCAAGAACAGTGTTAATGAAGACACCATTCACGACCAACCCAAATCACATTTGATATTAAATACAAGGCTCTGAATAGAAAATATATCGGCTTATATTCAATATCAAATTCTACGACCAACAGATATCGTATTGGAAATAACGATATATATATCTATATCTTTCAAATTCCCATAACAACATCTGTATAATCACGAAATCCAACATCGAAATATTCCGAAGACAATTTCGATTGAAATCCGTTCCAATGCAATCATTGGAAATTCTGGTTATTTTCAAAACCATTTCAAATCCAATTTATTTATTTAAAAATAAATAGAATTATAATTCTAGTTCAAAACTAGTTCATTTCGATAAAAACTATTTTTATCTTTTCAAATATGGAGTTTTTCATCCCAATTCTTTCTAAATCATTTCTAATGATTTTACACAAATTATTACTATTTTTAATAATTTTATCAAGGCCCGTACAGTCGATTTCCATCAATGGCCATCGAACTGCACTTACAACGACCTTTTCCAAATTTGATTTGGACATAATTCCAAATGCAACCGTTAGATTTCAAATTTCTAATATTCGTTAGAAAGCTCTTTTCGATACAAACCAACGGTTCCGGTTTTAGGAGAATCCGACAGTCGGATCTCCCGCAATATCCGTTCGAAGTCAATGGTCGAAATTCGCGAACTGCCGCGGCGCGGCGCGTTCTATTCAGGCCATTATATTATATATATAATATATACTTCGTCGATTTCCTTTTAAAACGTATTTTATAAATCGTTTTAAATTCGTTTTCGAAACGATTTCAACTTCATTTCAAATTCAAATCAAAATTGAATTTTCCAATATATATTCGTTTTAAAATCATTTCAAATTGATTTCAATTCAAATCGATTTCAATTCGATTTCAGTTTGTTTTCAATTCAATTCAATTTCAATTTAGATTCCTTTATATTCAATTTCAATTCGAATTTCAATTCTTTTCAAAATATCAGATTTTGAAATCACTTTCGATATTCATTATAAAATTAATAAAATCGATATAAATATCGTTCACGTCAAAATGGCGTCAATCTAATCAACACGGGTTCATATATTTCTATTTTCAAATATTCTATTTCAAATATTTCTATTTCAAATATTTCTATTTCAAATATGGAACGAGGCCCAATCAATTACCATATAATGTTAATTATATGGATTTTCTACAACACATGTATACAATAACAACGATGAATAATCAACCATCATCCAAAGTGCATTCTACACTGTATAAGCATCAAATATAAATATTCAACGCTTATAACAGTCTGTCAATCAATCGATCGACATACAACTAAACAATCGGGATTAGTGTACGTCAAATATCATCCCAATACCCGTGTGGGGTTTCAAACAATCAAACACAGATTTTATTTGTGCAGTTGGGCGATGTGTAAAATTTATTGTCCCAATCAATATCAGTCAAATGTGTGTATATAAACAAATCGTCCAATTTGTTTTTTTTTATTTCCTTTCATATACACGTTAAAAATTCTATTTTTAACTATAAAATATTTTTAACTATGTAAATATTTTATTTCATTTCACATCACACAATCAACTACACATCAAAATCAAACAAACAAGCGTACAAGCCATCCATGGTCTGTGGACGACGGGTGTCGGGTGCTACTAAACACCGTCTGCATCCTAGTATATATTTCAACTAGAAAAATAAATTAAAGGTGAGAAATTTTCACCGACTAGCTAAACCAAACTCCACGACTCTTCATATGTAGGAAATCTTCATCTTGCCTGCCCTTCATCACTTTCGTCATCCGTATTCACTACATATATAAAAATCCAATTTTTACTTCGCTATTCAATATATAAAAATCGAATTTTTACTTCGCTAGTCAATATATAAAAATCGAATTTTTTACTTCGCTATTCAATATATAAAAATCGAATTTTTACTTCGCTATTCAATATATAAAAATCAAATTTTTATAATCACTCCATATGGGTAAAAATTCTATTTTTACATCGCTACTATATAGATAAAAATTCTGTTTTTACATCGCTGCTATGTAGAGAAAAAAATTCTATTTTTACATCGTTGCTATATAGAAAAAAAAATTCTATTTTTACAATGATGTTCATATAATAAAGGTCATATTTTTATTATTTTTATAATATGAAAATCATATATTTCCTACTTTAAAGATGTAATCTTTTCGCTATTTCATTATAAAAATCATTCCTTTATCTCTTCTATGAATTAAAGATCGAATTTTTATTCTTTCTAAAATATAAAAATCATATTTTTAATATTTCTACTTTATAAAAATCACCTTTTTTATATTCTCTATTAAGCATATCTTCTCATCATTCACATACATATGAAGTTCATATCTTTTCTAATTGAAAAATCCTGTCTTTTCTATTTGCAAACTTATAATCCTTATCTTCATAAAAATCGAATGTTTATGCAAGTAAAAATCATTTTTTATATAATATAAAACTCTGAAAATAAAATAAAAATGAATGTAAATAAAAAGCACGCCTTTATCTCGGATTTTGATGAAGCGGAGAGGGGCTGCGGGGTTTAGAAATCTCGAATCGGAAGGGAGAAAATAGAGGGGGGGGGGGGTTGCTGTGTCTGAGGTGAAGGAGGGGGTGCTGTTTGTAGGCGGCGACGGCAAGAAAGGAGAGGGGAGGGGGGTCGGAGTCCGACTAGGGCGCGGCGGCAGGCCCAGTTGGAGGTGAGCGACGGGGAACTAGGGCATGGGCGGGATTTCTTGGGTCGAGGAGAGATGGGGCGTCGCGGGGTCTTTTGGGGAGTGGCGGGGTCTTCTGGGGCTGAGGCGCGGCAGCCCAGACGGTGGCGGCGGCGGCCGTCTTCCCCCCCGTCATCGATTTCTCTTTTTTTTATTTCTGTTCTGAACGGCAATCGTGAGGGAGAAGGAAAATAAAAGGGGGCTTGAGTGTAAATATATATATTATATTTTTATTTAATTCTCCTATGTTGACTTTTCATTCGAACCCCAAACGAGGCCCAACGACTGTCGTCCCCAGGGTAATACCCCCATTCCGAACACAATGGGATATGCTTCGTAGGCCAATTCGATCGTTTCGATCAGTTTTCATTCAAATTAAAGTATAAATCTATATATTGAATTTGAACGCACATTTCAATTCACCGGGGCCACATACTAACTCGAAAAATTCCCAAAAAATATTTTCTAGCTTCGTATTGACGATACGGTCCTAACAAAACTAGTTTCGTCGAATTCTGAGACCGTTTGAAAAATGGCCATTTTCCAGTCGATTAAAATCAACTGAAACTGGTCAAACGCGTTTTCCTTTGCCACGCTCACATATTGATTTGAAAAATTATGAAATTTGGAATCTAGTAATAATTTGACATCGCGGATCCAACAAAAGTGGTTTCGTCGAAATCCGAGGTCGTTTGCAAAATGGCTATTTTCAAGGGCCGAAATTCCATAGCGACTATTCTGAAATTTCTACTGGACATATCTTTTTATCCCCGCTATGAAATTTTGAATTTTCGGATTCATTGGAGAGATATTCTCAATTAGATTCGAATATTTTTGGTTTCACTAAAATCCAGTTTATTTTGCACCCGGTACATTCATTTGAATTTTGAAATCGAATTATCGAACTACCGCGTCATTTTCAATTTCTTTTATATATATAAATAATTATTTATATTCCAACGATGATCTATATAATATATACGTTCGAATTCTATCAAAATAAATTCCTCGTCGTTATTATTTAAAATAATTCATTCTAAATAATCAAAATTCGCTAAAATTGCCAAAATAAATTTTTTAAACTGGCCCAGATTTCCGGGTTATTACAAAAAATGATATTTTTATGTTTCTAATATATTTTAGAAAATTTTGGCGGTATAACGGCGCAATATTGAAATCGGGTAATGTCTAGCATTAACCCTCTCCTGATATTGGCTTGCGCCATACACACATAACAATTCAATCAATTCAATTCAATTCTCATCCCAAACAAATTCAAACAGATAAATCAACCAAACCAAACAATCAAACAAGTGGTCCATGGTCTGTGGCCGACGGGGAGCAGTTCATATATGCAGTTATAAAATAAATAACTTTATAAAAATTATAGTGAGGAGTTCTCACCTTTGGTTTCTACTCCGCCGTTTTTAATACTGAATTTCAGAACAGTCCTAAGTTGCCTGAAATTTCAACGTAATCTTCTTCATGATATTTTCTATCGCCTGGATTTGCTGTTCTGGTTCCAGAATTTGCAAACGAGCTCCAATCTTCACACCATAATTTTTTCTAACTTAAATGTGCCATTTCGGACAGCTTTCGCCTAGTGGATTTCCTTCCGAAAATGTGCCATTTCGCCGGAAATCGCGAAAAGACAGTATTTGGACAACAGACTTCGGATGTGTTTTCCGGACAGCTCCGCAATCCAAAATAGGACTCCCATAAACCAGATCAAAGAGAAAATCGTGCTCTTCAATTTTGGTATTGTGAAGTTTTGGCCAGAAATGCAAGATTTGGGAGTTATTAGCGAAATAGTGACAGGGTGTTTTATACAAAACGAGATTTTTGGAGAAAAATGGGTTTTTGGAGGAGGAGGGGTCCACGGCCGGAGCTGAGGTGGTGGGTGGCGGCGTGGGGCCTGACTGACGTGGGGGGTGGTGCTAGTGGTTGGCGGCGGCGGTGGAGGGGCCCACGGTGGTGGTTTGGTGTGTTTTGGGGCCTAGGGCTGCAAATTGGAGAGAGAGGAGGAGGGGGTGGCCGGAGGGGAGGAGGAGTGGCGGCGGTGGGTGGTGGCAGTGGGAGGAGGGGTGGCAGCAAGCTTTGGGGGGAGGTCTCCATTTTTGGAGAATGAGGAAGAAAAGAGAGGTAGGAAAATAATGAAGAGAAAAGGAAGAGAAGTGGTTTATATGCATGTTTCTCTCGTATCGTCCGAATACAAACATTCTCCGATTGCCCTGGATTTCGTACACGAGATAGTAGGCGTGAAGACGAGTCTAATGAAACAAGTTTCGTCGAATTCCGAGTTCATTTGACCATTCGTTAAAATTGTCAAAGATGCTCAGATATTGTTCAAAAATGCGATTTTGGCGCACCTTTTCTTCTTGCACGCCCACACACCAACTCCAAAAATCATGGCCTCTTGCATTTAACTATTATTAGACGATATGAATCCAAAAAAAACGGAATCGAATTCTGAGATCGTATCAATAACGTTCCTTTGTAAAATGACTGCCTGTTTTACCCTGAACTGTTTTAGCTTGCACGCCCACATACTAACTTCGTTCGACGTGCATTTTGGAACTCAACAATGATTTGTCATTATGAATCCATAAAAATTTATCTTGTCAAATTCTGAGCTCATATGCAAAATTTCACTTTTTAAGGGCTATGTATTAATTACTGAAAACCCCATCCAATTCTCACTATCCCAGATCTCGGAATATATCGAAAATTATACTTTTCGGAGTCGCAAACGGCATTTTGAACTCAGTGAAAGTGGTTTCGAGTTTATATTCATTCGTATGCATAATGTGACTTTTTTGGACTATATTTCTATAGCGATTATTCTGAATTTTTCAACTGGGCATAACTTTTTATTCCCGCTATGAAATTTGGATTTTTCAGATTCGTTGGAAAGATATTTTCAAATAGATTCTAATATTTTTGGTTTCACTAAAATCTGGTTTATTTTGAATCCTGTACATCCATTTGAAATTTGAAATCGAATTTTCAAACTACCGCGCCATTTCCAATTCCTTTTATAATTAAAATAAATATTTATATTCTAACTTCGATTGAAATAAATATATACATTTTAATTCTATTCATAATAAATTTCTCGTCGTTATTATTTAAAATAAATCATTTTAAATATTCAAAATTCATCAAAATTACCAAAATAAAATTTTTAAATTGGTTCTGATTTTTTGGGTTGTTACAGAGAGATATTTAATAACGACAACTATAAAGCAGTAAAATATAGTTGTTATGTAACAGAGACATCTACTGTGGTTTACAACAACCACACAGGTAGTCAACAGAAGGTAAAAACATAGAAAACTGATCAACAGAGGCGTTAATCTGTTTACTGCTATATGTAAGAAGATCTAAAATACTCCTTGTATACAAATTCTGAAAATGCTAAATATAGAAGCATAGAAAATTTTTGTCAAAACGACTGTAAAAATTATATGTATTTGATGTAGCCATTCAATGCACAAAATTTATGGAGCTGCAACATATGGAGGCACACTGAACATACAACTCTACATGTCTCTTAGGAACAATATACAAATTTGCAGGTCATACAGGTATTCTAACATATTCTGTTATAGCCCCGTTTTCTCATTTTGGATCTTGTCGACGTGGACTAGAAATATGGGTTGTTGGATGTTTAAAATATAGTGCAAGGAGGTTTCAGGAATGTTAGAAGTAGGGAAAAAAGGGTTCATGCAAATGCAGTAACAACGTGGAGATTGTTGACTTGAATTTCAGATGAAAAGGAGAGGAAGAATGGGGTAGAAAGGGAGTGTAGTAGAAGTTAGAATGGTTTCTTGAATAAAGGAGGAGGTTTGAGGGGGTAGGAAGGACTGGAAGATGATTGGAGAAGAAGGTCAGAAAATAGGTGAAGGAGATGTAGAAATAGACAGTAGAATATAGCCAGAGAAGGAAAAATAATGTCTTATTTCATTCCACACCAAGAACAATAGTACATACCAGTATTTATAATGTTTCAAATGGAACTAACACAAACATGCTTTAACATATTAAGCCCAAAAATACACGTAATTGCCAGGATTTGAATGCACAGCCTAGCACATGCGCATGTGCTCCATCTTCCTTGCCTACAATCTTGCTTCTACCAGCGCAACTGCATATGTATTTGAATCCATAGTGGCTTGGTGTTGGTGCATAACATTACGGGTACTAGCATTCCCTTCCTCTTCAAAACAACCTTGTTCTCAAGGTTGAGCCAAAGCGTCTCCGACAATTTCAGCTATTCTACGTCGAACAACGAGATACCATCCAGATCGAATATTAGTATCTTCGTTTAACTAGCTTTTATATTCCCCAAGCAACATGGCACGACTGCAGTTTCCATATCCACTAGATTGCAACCAACAATTAATCTGTTGACGTGCAAGGAAGATAGGTAAAGCAAAATAAACTACATTGAATTTGCATCTTCTGGCAAACAACCTGCAGCTAAATATGCAGCTTTACGAAATTCAGATTCCTTTAAAACACCTATTGACAAATTTGCAATTTTCATCACTCTTTCTTTATCCTCCAAGAATGGATCTGCCCAAGAAACAAAATTTTGTGGTCTTGAACTGCAGCTAATGCTAACATTACCACTCACCCTTTTACGCATAAGAATCACCAAAAGCAGTGGACCAGATGCATATATGTCAGATTCTATGGTCAGTTTACCCTTCCCTGGATATTCATGCATGCTAGTATATTTTTCATTCTCGGTTCTGGGATCAAATACAAGCAATGTTCTTTCTTCGCTGTTGATCATGCCTAAGTAGTCCTCAAACATTTCAATATTGGATAGTATTTTCAGTCCAAATGTCATAGCCAGATCTTGGAATGCATAAAAGGATTTAATTATAATGCCAAAGGATAATATAGACAAGTAAGAAAGTAGGGAAATGAGTATAACTTTTGGTGATAGGTCTAAATGTGGGGTGCCTTGAATAGATTCTAACATGGAAGGGTATTGACACGACCGAAATCCCCATCCGGCCTAGATCGAAGGAGAACGTGGATTGCATGAGAACACGACGTATCGAAACATCAGGTTACAAGAATATTAGGGTATGAATAAATATTACACAGCAGGAAAATATTATTAGAGATTAAATACATAGCAGCGGAAATAAAAATGTATAAATACAATGCGTAACGGAAATATATCAACTAACGCAACTGAAAGAAATACACGGATACAAAGCTTTCCGAATATAGCTCCAGCTGTAAACCAAGATCCTGTTAAATAGAATCTGCAAAACCAAAACTACTGACTGTCCGTGTGGAAAATATAGGCACCCAAAGTTTAGGCGAAAACAATTAACTCCGAGTCATTTATGGGACTGGTGTGAGAATTTAAAACAGTTATTAAAACTTTACTTTAAAATGGGGAAAATCACGGGACCACGCCGTATGTCATGGAGCGGGTTTACTCCACATGAATATTGGCTTAAATAAATAAAACAACGCAATGCTTTTTAAAAAATGAAGCTATTATAAGACTCAGGTCCTATCACACAATGCAACACAAACTAGAGGACAAAGTTTTACCTAATAATAGCCAAACATGTTTGATACGCTTTAAAACAAATTATTTTGATAATACTATAAGTGCATAGTGTCAAAAACAACTTTAAATACAAATGGATCAATCATAGACGGCATAGGTACCATATATTATTTCTCCATACATAGGTTTACAACTAAAACCGAAAAGTCGCGTATTGGAAATTGGATTTCCATCATGAGTCAAGGCAAGGGATGTACTCCTTACCGGTTTCAGGCGATCTCTAGCGGGAAGCCCAGGATCAACACACATGAATTTTGGATAATGCAGGGTCGGTCCTCTCTTACTTGGAATTTGTCATTCCTGAACAATATGTTTCCTGGTACTATTAGACCTATCACTTTGCCCCTGGCGACCAATCATATCCGAGGCAACTCGCAATCCATCATCCATACAAGTAAAAATGTCTGGGCTCCATACCAAGACACCACTTCTAGCTAGAAAGAAACGTATGCACTCCTGCATCCCTTGTCCCATTTTAGACTCATACCAGGGTGTGAGGCTCGCGAATTAACGCTACAACACAAAGCTATGTTATATTAAAGCCATGCTTTGATCATCAACCCAAGACCCTGCTTTTCAGCAAAATCCTTGATCATTGCATCTCAGCATGTCACATTGACAATCCATACCATACCATTGATTTCCACCAATATATAACGTATAAGCTCGTACATCTCAGAGAAGGGTGTTAAGCAAGAGAATAAATTCTCCGCCACCAAGCAGATACATATTTAGTATAGATCAACAAATACAGAACGAAATACAATGTCAGACATATAATCTATTCACAAGTCCATTCTGGGTCTGAGCGAAACCGGAGGCACCTTATTCCTCATCCCATATATCTAATATAAGAGAGAGGTCCTCGCATATCCATTCGATTTCCGAGTACATCTAGAAAATCACCACATATAACCTCTACTTGGGTGTACGTTCCAAGTGAGACATTAGCAATAGCCCAAACAATGTAAAGATCTATGGTCTTCAACCACCGTCTTCATTCCTTCGACTTTCAATCGTCGTATGAGTTATTCCGAATAGGTTAAACCCGGTCTTTCAGAATAACTCGCGTATCTTATAATCAAGTGCTATAAATGTTGGGTTCAATAGTTAAATCAACATCTTAATTCAACAAATTAAAACCCTAATTCAATTGGATCAATACATAAATCAATAAATCGAAGAGTTATACCTTTACAAGCTTCCGTTATTCTTCATGAAATCGAAGTCGTTTTTGGGTTGAACCAAATCTTAGCAAGACAAATCGCCCCACCTCCATAGACTAGTCCACGAGAACGATTTTCCCTTTCAATCGAATTGAAGAAGAAAAAAGGGAGAGGCGATACTAGCCGCCGCAGTTATTTCTAGGGTTTTGAAATGGGATATTCGGGTTTGTAAAAAATGAATGAATGATAATAATCAGATGACTAAGATCCTTTTGTAAAGGGTTAGTCGTTTGATTTTAAAAGGAATAAAATATAAATTTTCTTCTTTTAAAATCAAAAGTTAACCTTAAATATTGAACCAACCCGAATACTAATTCCAATTTCAAATGAAATATCAACAAATTGATGATTTATTTGACCCAAAGAAAATAATTTCTCCTTTATAACGTTCTAGTTGTGTGACCCTATAGGTTATTACAACATTGGCAATAATTTAAATCATATTTAAATTATAAACAGTGAGCGGCATCTAATAATATATCACTGCTACCCAAGTTATAATAAGATCAATTAACGATTCGATAAAACCTTTTGTGACCAATGTCTCAATGTAATGTAATCCTTTCAACCAGTATATCCAGAATTAAACTCAAGGCATGGATCGTATCATCCTCTTAATAATTTAATCCATTTTTCTTGATCGATAAGTTGACTGTTTAAAACAAATCAATATTTGAGCACGGCCATGCATTTCACAGTCTCACTCAATCAAGAGGCCCATGGATATCACTACGAATATATTGTAGGGTTAAATTCCATCTAGATCATTCATAATTTTCATTCGATTAGAGATATATCCTCTCACCGTTATCATTACTCTGTTACGAATAGATTTAGATGATATCAAAACACAAATATCCTCGAATAAAATTATAATGATTTCAGGTCTGAGGACCATTACATCACTGTCACTGTGAGAATAACTTATGATACTATTAATTATATTCCATGTAGTTATCTCACGGCGGGTCAGCCCAATACCATATTCTCCAATATGTATTTATGTTTTGACATTAATATCATGTATACTAATGATCAATGAGATATGATCATCAGTCAATCAACATACTAGTCCCAACATTTTATTGTTGTCCCATATAAATAATAAAACTCGACTAGGGACATTTCAAGTCACTTACTTGAACTATATAATTACGTATTATAATTCTAAGGACTTCTAATATGTTAATATTTATATTACGTAGTAAATATAATATAATAGAATATTATTTTATTCCAAATAAAATAATAACATCAGTAGTGTTATCAATATCATCAAATGGACTGCCTCTAGGGCATAAACTCTAACAATCTCCCACTTGCACTAGAGTCAATCATTCACATATCGTATACTCATGAAACTAGTGTGACTATTAAAATTTTGCTACGATAGTGTTTAATTCAGTAGTTCTGCAACATTACAATGTTTGTAACTTTGCAGATATGTTCATTTCCTTTGTGAACAACTTCATGAAGGAATTATATTTCTTAAATATATGTTTGGATCGATAATGAGTTTAATGTTTTAGGCTTGAGCAACAGCCATATTGTTATCGCAATGTATATCATTGGATCAACAATGAATTGAGTTCAATCATGAACTTCTTAATCCAAACATTTTCTTTATTAGAATCAATATTTATTTCTTGTTTTAAAACTAGCATTATTTGCAATAATTAATGTGTTATCAAATAACATTTGAATTATTGTATCACTCCCACTCAATTTCTTGTCTATACAAGATTCAATAGCATTTTGTGGTTTTGAAACATTTCGAATTCTATTTCATTCCCATCGGTATTTTAGAGACTAGCTCTCCTTTATAAAGGATACCAATTCGAGCAATAAACATTTTATCTTCAGAGGATTTATAATATCCATTTGGTTCTTGTGGATATTCCACAAAATAGTTATCTGATTTAGGTTCGACCTTATCAGAGGAAGGACGTTTAATGAACGCCTTACTCCCAAATCTTCGCATTAGACATAATATGGCATTTCCTAGTCCATATCTTATGCGGTGTCTCCAGTATCGTTTTAGTGGGATTTAATATAATTGTTCTAAATTTAATTTTATTAGAAGATCTATATGACTCATCATTAATCGTACTATATCTTATAAAGTGCGATTTCTCCTTTCTAATACACTATTCTAATATGGTGTTCTAGATGGAGTGAGTTGTGAAGAAACTTCAAACTCGTCTGAATAGTCATTAAATAGTTGGCCTAAATATTCTTTTTCAATTTGTTCGAAAAGTACTTATTTTCTATTAAAATTGGTTTCTAACTTCACGTTGAATTCTTTGAACTTTTCGAAGGATTCCTATATGTGTTTCATAAGATACACATATCTGTATATATTGATATCATGAATAAATATAACGAAGTATTAAAACTTGCCTCAAGTGTAACAACCCAGAAATTCTGAGCCAATTTAAAATTTTTATTTTGGCGATTTTGATGAATTTTTGATTATTTAAAATGAATTATTTTAAATAATAACGACAAGAAATTTATTTTGAATAGAATTAGCACGTATATATTTATATAGATCGTCGTTAGAACATAAATATTTATTTTTAATTTTAAAAGGAATTGAAAATGGCGCGGTAGTTCGAAAATACGATTTTCAAAGTATCCGCTCTTTCCTTCACGGGGAAGTTACGGGTCCTTATATCAAGCTTATGTATTCATTCCTCCATATACATCCTTATGTATGAGACCCAATACTTATCACTCATTCACTGTGTCAAGTGAAAGGTGATTCAGTTATTTTTCCTAATAAACAAGATTCACATATGATTCAAAATCAAATGGTCTCAAAATTCCATCATTATGGAGTTTTGATAAAGTCTCTTGTTTATACGGGCTAACTGTTAATGCTAAAGGTATGTTGAATTTAAATCACCAAATTTAATTCATTGATTATTTATGTTAAGTACATTATAGTTAATGATTTATAAAGTTCATTAACTATTTGTGAAATTCCATAGATATTCAATGTAAATAAAATGAATAACAATTATTCCTTTTATTACAAATGAAATTTAAACTTGTTTGCACAAGATTTATAATAACTTTTATTTTATATGGAATTTTATAATAAAAATTATTTTATTTAATTAAGCCAGTATATTGAACAAGAATCAACTTCCTATGGATAATCCAGCAACATTTGCTTCATTTCCAGTCATAATTCCACTTGTCCTTTTATCTGATTTCTACTTATTTTGTAATTTCTATAAATTAACATACATCTATGTGATTCGTTTCTAGTATCTAATACTAGAGATGTATAAGTAGATTTTTATAACATTTATATATTATTCAGTTGATGTCATACTTCAACTTTTATTTTAGATCTTCTATATTTGTTTCCAAAACAATTACATTTAATTTGTTTGAGGACAATTCTCAAATTTCAATGTTAGTCAAGAAATCTGATTTAATTCGATTTATCCTTCTTAAGGATTAATTTAAATTATCAGAGTTATTTATTATTTAATATCTACAGTATAGATAATTAATATTAACTGATTCTTTAAAATTTATTTAATATAAATACAAAATTTTGACCATCAAAATTTATATTAACATAAATGTATAATTTAAACTAAAATATGCTCCCACTCAAATTAACATCCATTTGTTTATATATATATATATATAATGGTGTTCCAAGACCCATATCTAGTCATTCCTTGACCTAGCTTTGGCTAATCCCCAAAACACAACCTTTTAGGTAGACATCTTATGCCAATTATATCATGTATATAATTCCTGGATCGCATGATGAACATTTTGTTCAGTATTATTCATTTGCTCAAATATAGAATAATTCATGTTGCTGTCTCAAAGCCATAATCTTATTATGCAGCTTAGTTAAGTCAGACCCAATAATACAGTTCAAGTATCACTTTTACTCCGTCGCATATAACCAAAATAAGAGGATGCACAATGCTTTGGCATTACCTACACCCAGTGATTCTGGACATTAATGAGTGTAATATTGGAAGACATCACCATGACTTAATATAACAAAATTAATTTGCTTTAAAGGGAATTTTATAATTCGTAATGGTGAACAATATCAGAATTACTTACATATATTAAAATATATGTATTCTTATATTCGTAATATAATTTTGATTTAAATAAAACATGTGAAACACATATTTATATTTAAATTCAATGTTATATATTAAAACCAAGTTTATCTCATTCGAACATTTCATAATAATAATAATAATGGTTAACTTAAAGCTTGTATGTAGAATATTAGTAAGAAATCATTTCCAATTCTAGATACATACAACATGCAAGCCCAAACAATTTAAAGCCCGGTAAAGTATAAAACATTGAGTGAGCCCATTGATGCCAAGGTCCAATACATTTCCACATATTTTACACAACCTAATTAGTTAACCAATATAGATCAAGCCAATATAATTGAATTTCATAAATCCATACATGACAGTAGGTATCCAATACATTTCCAAAACATAAAATTCACAGCTTCGTGCATTTTGTATCTGCTCTAAGAAGTTAAATTAAAGCAATGTAAATCAAAACATACAAACCATAAGCTTACATATACATACGACGAAGGGTCGAACCCTTTCAGTATAATAAAATTTCAAGATGCAACAGACAATCTATTGACATACTTTTAACATACAATATTTGTACATACTTCAAGATGTTATTTAAATGTATAAGTTGTCATACAAACATAAAATTAGTTTATTCACTACACTATAATTCATTTATCACTCAACAGTGCATCCATTAATGTTTGTATACATTATACAGACAGTATGTATATGGATTGAATACGCCCTTCAATCTCATCCACATTTTGATCATCCAGAACAAGTTTAAACTTGTCTTTTACATCATGACCTTGCTGCTGTTCTCTCTTTAGAAATTTCATTGTTGCTTTTCCACTGAGATAGTTCAACATTGAGCTTATAATCCGCTTTAACCCTTGTAAAACAAGATTTAACACATAAGTCAATACATCAAATGTATTTGATATGTTTGCTATGGTTTTAATACATCAAATGTATACAATATTTAGGCATTAATTCACAAACATAAAATGTATATGAATCTGTCCTAGGATTGCCG
Source organism: Allium sativum (assembly GCA_030737875.1). Classification (NCBI taxonomy): domain Eukaryota; kingdom Viridiplantae; phylum Streptophyta; class Magnoliopsida; order Asparagales; family Amaryllidaceae; genus Allium; species Allium sativum. The sequence continues at coordinate 998,003,845 of CM060924.1, forward strand.
CAAGGATGGTGAGTCGAACATTCATATTAATTAATTGAATGTAAAATAATAAGAGTAAAAATTAGCAAGTCATACTTGCTACAGCAGGTGTAACTCAAAATTGTACATATAAACTATTCAAATATGAGCATATCTTATATGCAAGCTTCTGATGTATACCAAATAACAATTTTAAATCAAGTACCCAGATAATCAAACCTATATCTAAACAATTTAGTAAACATGATCAGTTAAATTCATGAAGATCATAACGGAATATTATGAGTGTTTTAAAGATATCTAAATATCCAAATATACACATCAGATGTATATTTGTTATTGCAAATCATATTTGTAGTTTTAGTTTATGAACTTGATCAAAATTACGATCATTGTGAGGATGGTTCATAACCAACAAGGTTATAACTATGTTAATACCCAAATAGACTGTTTAATGTAATCAAATGCATAATATACTCATACATATGTTGATCAATTTGTATGAATATACCACTACATTACATATATTTATTCCTATTCAATATTGTAACATTTACATATATGTATTAGATTATATATGTGCAAGTATATTAGCAAACACTAAAATAATGTAATTGTAAGTTAAACATGTAAAACATTGATACATCACAATGTATCACTACATTATTGTAGATCATGTTGCTGAAAACAGTACAGTAAAATAAGGCATTTAACATGTCAAATTGAACATAGCACATAAAATCCAGATATATACATAAATACCAGTACTTCTAAGAAGGGAGAAAAGTTCCAAAAGCACATACATAACATCATGTGTGTATTGAATTAAAAGAATGGATCAAAATCAGTCAAACTGATTTGAATTTATTAAATATTAATGTATAACTTACAACATTACACAATGTAATTGTGCAAATTATTAAGCCAAGCATACATGTATCAAATAGCTTTGTTACATGTTTTAGAAGGTGAAAACTGGTAACTGGTTTATATTACCTTATAAAAGGATCAATGTTTCAACACTATTTACCAATATCCATACGTTAGCATCAAGATTATCAACCAGTTTGATAAAATACAGTATCTTAATACTTATGCAAATGTAAATGGTGTTAAAACAAAAGGGAAAGTCATATTGCTTTGCATAAACATATATATATATATATATATATATATGTATATATCACAGGGATTACAATGGGAAAGCATATCAATGTTATTACATTTACAACTATCCCAATTACAATTATAAAGTGGTCTACAATTTAAATTTAATTGAAATGACAGTAAAAGATTTAGGAGTGAGCAATGTTTACACTCAGATTAAAAGGATCAAATCCTGTTAATGTTTTGATTAGAGTGACGATTCACTATTGTTTCATGATCAATATCAAAACCAAATCTGGTCATTATTATAAATTGATAAGATCATGAATTTAATACACATAAATCAAACAAGCTTTGATTATAATTTTAGTACAGTTAACTCATATAAACCGATCTAAAATTATGTAGTGTATAAATATAATTAATGTCTAAAATGAACTGTGTTAAACAAAACAATTTTGTCCTAGATATCACAGTTTCATAGCTCTAGAAATGGGGTATCAAGGTATACCAGATTCAAAAGATTACTAAATCATTCCTGATCATTAATTAAAATCATGATATCATATTTACTTCGAAGAAATATACATTCGGTGATAATTCATCAATGCAAAACTTAATATCTAATATTAAATAAACTTTACCAAGTCATCAATACTGACTTTCGGTATTTCGACTTCTTGTCTAACAATTATCAGGTTCAAACATATATATATATATACACACACACTTTATATACATACATAAAACATATAGTGGCAGCATTTAATCAACCCCTTTTTTATTCATTAGGCAATAATATACTTTATGAAATTAGTATCTCAAAATTAAAATAAGATTGCCATACCTTTCTTGATCAATCAAAACTGATTTTGATTTATCACTAGGTTCTTTGAAGAATAAACAGGATAACAACTATTTAATATTTTAGTTAAAATCAGATTTTAACTATCAATAAATGCAATTTACAATAGCTTTAAAATATCAGATACTAATACTGTATATATGCACAAATAATATGAAAGCCAGGTCAGTATCCTTGATTTATGAATTTATTTCTAGCTTTGTATCAAAATATAAATTTGGTTCTGTAGTGAAACTATTTTCACTAACTTTATAAGTGAATATAAAATTAAATTCAACCATCAGGATTCCTATATATAAATTAAATAAATTTTAATTACGAGTTTTGCATTTTTGCCTTATATAATCAGATAAGAAAATAGCTTATAGACAGAATTATATCTAGTAAATTCGTGTCTAAATAAACATATAGAGGCAATCAAATTTATCAATGTGTTTTTCAGATTCCAACGAGTAAAATTGGCATAATCAATCTCATACATTAAATCTCAATATTTTCAGATCTCGTGACAAAACAAAATTTTGCATATTGTGAAACAATTTCATCTTGGATCTGAGTGTTTCAACCATTTACTACTCATTGTTGTGTTCATAACATAGATCTGACATCGTAATTGCAAAACAAAGCTTCAAAATACCAATATTACGCAAAACCTCGCTTTGATACCACTGTTGGGTTCAATAGTTAAATCGACATCTTAATTCAATAAATTAAAACCCTAATTCAATTGGATCTGTACATAAATAAGTAAATCGAAGAGGTGTACCTTTACAAGCTTCTGTTATTCTTCATGAAATCGAAGTCGTTTCTAGGTTGAATTAAATCTTAGCAAGACAAATCGCCCCACCTCCATAGATTAGTCCATGAGAATGATTTTCCCTTTCAATCGAAATAAAGAAGAAAAAAAGGGAGAGGCAATACTAGCCGCCGCAGTTATTTCTAGGGTTTTGAAATGGGATATTCAGGTTTGTTAAAAATGAATGAATGATAATAATCGGATGACTAAGATCCTTTTGTATAGGGTTAGTCGTTTGATTTTAAAAGGAATAAAATATAAAATATCTTCTTCTAAAATCAAAAGTTAACCTTAAATATTGAACCAACCCGAATACTAATTCCAATTTCAAATAAAATATCAACAAATTGATGTTTTATTTGACCCAAAGAAAATAATTTCTCTTTTATAACGTTCTAGTTGTGTGACCCTAACGTTGGCAATATTTAAATCGTATTTAAATTATAAACAGTGAGCGACATCTAGTAATACATCGCTGCTACCCAAGTTATAATAAGATCAATTAACGATTTGATACAACCTTTTGTGACTAATGTCTCAATGTAATATAATCCTTTCAACCAGTATATCCAGAATTAAACTCAAGGCATGGATCGTATCATCCTCTTAATAATTTAATCCGTTTTTCTTGATCGATGAGTAGACTATTTAAAATAAATCAATATTTGAGCAGGACCATGCATTTCACAGTCTCACTCAATCAAGAGGCCCATGGATATCACTACGAATATATCGTAGGTTTAAATTCCATGTAGATCATTCATAATTTTCATTCGATTCGAGATGTATTCAATAATCACCGTTATTGTTACTCTGTTACGAATAGCTTTAGATGATATCAAAACACAAATATCCTCGAATAAAATTATGATGATTTCAGGTTTGTGGACCATTACATCACTATCACTGTGAGAATAACTTATGATACTGTTAATTATATTCCATGTAGTTATCTCACGGTGGGTCAGCCCAATACCATATTCTCCAATACGTATTTATGTTTTGACATTAATATCACGTATATTAATGATCAATGAGATGTAATCATCAGTCAATCAACATACTAGTCTCAATGTTTTATTGTTGTCCTATATAAACAATAAAACTCGACTAGGGACATTTAAGAATTATAATACTCAGTATATTATATAATCTCAAGTTCAAGTCACTTACTTGAACTATATAATTACGTATTATAATTCTAAGGACTTCTAATATATTAATATTAATATTTATATTACGAACTAAATATAATATAATAGAATATTATTTTATTCCAAATAAAATAATAACATCAACAATGTTATCAATATCATCAAATGGATTGCCTTTAGGGCATAAACTCTAACAATAAAAACACATCATATGTCTCATTCCAACCCAAAATAGTCTTTTATTCAAATATTCTTACTACTGGGAATTATCCCCATAAATCTTTTCAAAAATTTAATTCATTTAAACCACTTGTTTAAATCTCTCTTTGAAAACCATTGAAAAAAATTTGTATTATCTTTTAACAATCTTAAACCAAATTAAGGTTTATCAACTAGTCGGGATTAACGAGCCTTACCGAAGTAATCATTCATTTTATTATCCCAATCCCAACTTATTTTTCCCACAGAGCAAAACTGGTAGTACTCCATATCTAACACCCATTGTGTTATCGGTAAATTTAATTACAATTTAACGTTCAAATCTAATTAAAGATTTAAATATCGCATGGAGTAAAACTGGTGGAACTCCATTTCGAACATTTCTTGAATCCAGTAAATTTAATTACCTGATTTACATTTCAATCTAATTAAAGATTCATTAAAATTCTAGTTTAGTTTTAATCCCAAAAATCATTATTTAATGATTATTCAACCCTTGTAAATCAATCTTGTCTTTACTTGGGTTAAAGAATGTATAAACGCTGTTCACAATAAACCCAAAATCCTCTTCCATTTAATATGGAATCTTCATGAAAATCTGAACAATTTACAGTCGAAATAAATTTTCGTATCTAGCTAATACTATAAGTGAATAACAACAAGGCCTTTCAAAATTCCATAAATAGTAAACGCCTTCCTTTACAGAAGTTCATCTCGATTATTATTAATCGAATTCCATTCAATTCCAATTTAATTAAATAAACTGGAAAACTTCATTAAATCTTATTTAAAAGATTTATTACTTTCACAAGTGGGTTCAAGGATAATATTATTCACAATGAACCCAAAATCCAATTTGATATTAAATATAAGATCTTAAATGGAAATCATGTCGATTTACATTCAATACCAAATTCATAAACTAACTGATATCGTTTTGGAATAACGATATCAATATCTTCCAAATTCCCATAACAATATCCGTATAATCACGGAATCCAATATCGAAAATATCCGAAGATGATTTTCATTCAAACCCATTCCAATATATATATATATATATATATATATATATGTTGGAAAACTCTGGTTATATCAAAATCATTCTCAATCCAAATTGTTAATTTAAAACTTATTGGATTATTGTTCTAGTTGTGAACTAGTTCATTCTAATAAAAATATCTTTTATCTTTTCAAATATGGAATATTTCACCCAAAATATTTCCAAATCATTAACTATGATTTTACATAATTTCTTCATATTTCTAATAATTTTATTAAGGTCCTTACAATTGGTTTCCAATATCGGCCACCGAACTGCATCCATAGCGACCTTTTCCAAAACTAATTTGGACATATTTTAAATTTTAACCATTCAAATTTAAACCTCATATATTCATTTGAAATATCTTTCGATATGAACCCAAAGGTTTCAGTTTTAGGAGAATCTGACAGTCTGTCTCCCATTACGTCAATTCGAAGTTAATGGTTGAAATTCGCGAACGGTCGCTGAACGGCATTCTATTCAAACCATTTAAATATATATAATATATTTTGTCGATTTCCATTCAAAACATATTTTATAAAATATTTATAAATTCATTTTAAAAATGATTCCAACTTCCATTTCAATTTTAAATGAAAATTGAATATTCCATATCATTATAATATTAAAATGATAATATTTTCGAAATATCAGATATTGAAATCAAATCTTTTCAATATTCATTATAAAATGAATAAAATCGACAAAAAATTCCGTTAGAGTTAAAATGGCGTATATTTACTTAACTCGGCTTCATATTCATTTCAGTTATGAATATTTCAATACTTCCGTGTGCATCCAAAATAGGACATCAAAATCATATTTTGATTCTTCACTGAATATTATTTTAAAATATTCATTATTTCTGAATTGGAATCAGACTCAATCAATTACCATATAATTTTATTTATATGGATTCTGTACATCGCATGTATTCAAAATTGGTGATAAACAAATATTAAACATTCAATTCACATCCAGAGTGCAATTTACATCTGTATAAGCATTAAATAATTAAATAACACTTATAACTGTCTGTCAGTCAATCAGTTGACATACAATTAAATCCAAGGGAGATGTGAATACCCGTGTGGGGTTTTCATCCAATAATAGTAATTATTTTGTGCACACTTGGGCAATGTGTAAAATTATCATCCCAGTCAATATCACTTAAATAGGTGAACATAAACAAGTCGTTCGACTCATAACTGGGTGTTTATTCCAATTTCAATCACAACAAATATATTAACATTATTTTAATAGTTCAAATATTCCAAAATCTCAATCACCACATAACACAATAAAAAATTGCTCAACCAAAGCCATTTAAGGCACCACAAGTGTCCATCCACATTGTTTGAAATAGGAGTGTCGTATATTCAAACAACGCTTCTAATGCAAATAAGTTTGTGAATAGTTCATGTGTCGAACTCAAGGGATATCACATGCAATAGATAAAAATGACTATAGAAAATATGTGAGTGAGAGAGTTCTCACCTTGATTTCGACTTCGTTAATCTTTAATTGATGATTTATTTTTAAACTAAAAGACATTTAATTTAACTCAAAATTAAACTTACTCCAAATCTGACCAAATTAGTTTCATTGCGAAGCTCTTGTCGATACGGTTTCAATGCATCTTGAGTCGCCTAATTTCGAGTTCGTATGAAAAAATTATGAACTTTACAAGTTTGCATATTACGTTAACCCAACATTTAGCAACATATCTTGATTTAAACCAACTAATTAACTAATTAAAGCTAAACGATTCTCACCCCAAGCACTCCAACATCATGACACTTCATTGTCGGTGCTCCACGTGCTTGCCATGAGTTAAAAACCTCTCATTTTCTCATCAAAACAACTCCAAACATCTTGGTAACACCCGTATACACACTAACATACACCGCAGGTATAAAGGTGGGATTTTCATGGGTTTACGGGCACGTGGGGCCCATGGGAAGCTCTGACCAGATTTGGACAGTGAAGGGGCGGGCTGTGGTGAGGGTTTTGGGGAGTGTTATGGCCATGTGGGGCCCGTAGTTGGAGCTAGGAGGAGCTATATCTAGGTTTAGGCTAAAAGGAGGCACCTTTATCACCATGGAAGAGTTTAAGGAGGAGAGAGGAGGAGGGGAGGGGATGTGGGCCCGTGACCAACCTGGTGGGGCCTTCTGACGTGGAGAAGCAGTGGGGAGAGGAGGCGGCAGCCCTAAGGCTCGATGTGGTGGAGGGAGAAAGAGAGAGGAAGGAGGAAGCTTCCATTTTTGAGTTTCTAAACATATTTTGACATTCTGGATCCACCAAAAGTGGTTTCGTCGAATTCTGAGACTGTCTTAAAAATGGTCCTTTTTCAAGTGATCGGTATAGCTTTAAAAATATCAATTTTTAAATTCATACCTATAAATTTAACTAATAATTTTACTGATCTTGTTTTAAGTCAAATAAAATATAAAATCTAATTTTAAAATTATTCTCAAATTTTATCGAGCAAAAATTAGCAATTTATATTCAAAATTCAATAAAATAGATTAAATTAAAATTTTAAATTGGTTCAGAATTTCCGGGTTGTTACAGGTATTCTATCTCAAAATAATATTTTGGTATGCTTAAAAGTTTGATAATGCCTGCCACAAAATCTCAAGTAAGACCGAACTGCCTTTGACAGTTCTCTGAAAGCTTCATGACAACACTTAAGAAACCAAAGTATGAACTAGTAGTGCCATAATGAGTAATTCGGTTATGAATGTAGTCAACAACAATAGCATCTATAGCAGTAGGCCCTCCACTAGCAATAGTTATTGCAGCAGAAGTTGGAACTCTTACTCCTAAAATGGACCACACAAGTGAGTCGCCTGAACCAGCAAGAATAGTTCCAATTAGAATTGAGTTTTTCTGGTTATCTATACTCAATAAAACGTTTGGAACATCGTTTACAATTCCATTGCCAACAATACATATTATTCCTTCAGACATGTGCTAAAACCAACGGTTGAAGCTGGTTTCTTTGCATGGCCTGAAGTTGGGGTCTTGATCCCTTCCATTACGACATCTACTGGCTCAAATATGGATGCAACAGTAAGAACATTGCCGATGCATCCAACTTTAGCAATATCAGTCTTCAGTAGTTGTGGCCCCTCCTCATTCTCCAACATCTTTGCTTCATTGAGAAATTCCTCCTGTTGAGGGCCCGTGGGATTAAGCCTCCTTATTATTACAATCTTTTTTGCAATCTTCAAATTTTCTTTATAAGCTTGACCTATTTTTCCTTCTTCCAGTAGAGGTCCAGCATTGAAATCATACTGCAACTCAGCCAAAGTAATCGTCGGAAGGTTGTTTTCTTTGGATTCACTTATTTTCATTTCTTTAATTCGCAGCTCTTCAACATCACCTCCATGGTCAGCAACAACTTCATGTGCAGGATCTTTCAACTTAACTTCTTGTAGCTTCATTGCTAACAGTACAAATTTCTCTATGCTTAACGTCATCATCCATCTCTCCTATAGTGACTGTCTTTGTCCCACTATTCTCAATACTAAATTAAATAACTGGACGAATGAGAATTCTTGGTTCTGAACGATGCTCTGTTAATACAGGAACTAAAACCTTAGCACTATTAGGGTTGGTTCTTGGGAGCATACAAGGGACGATTGGGGTGCAGCAACAGTCGGATTTTCTGTTTGTGGGAAATCTTGGACATAAGATGAAGTATACCTTATAGCAACATCACAAGAAGCAGTAACCGTCGTACTATTATAAAAATCAATAATATTTTAATTCTCTACTATTTCACCCAAGATCACATCAAAGAATCCAAGTTCATTGAGATACAAGTCATTACCTTTGGGATATTCATTTGTTAGATCGATACAAATATTCCAAACTATAAGAAAGCTTATCAATCTTCCCTTTTTCAAAGTCCGAAAGAGAATTTGATGATATGCTGCTCTGAAGAGAGGAGATAGTATCACCAATCTTCTTGTCGACGGTTTGGATAGACAACATTATAATGCATAACTTCATTGATTCATACACCTTGACCAGTCGCTCTAAATGGGTTATTACCCGTAATGCTGATTCTTGAACTAAATTAGGATCTTTTAACCGATGAGGGTTAGAAATTTGGTCATCTTGGGGCTCTGATGCCAATTTGTTATGGCCTTATTTTCTCATTTTGGATCTCATTGATGTGAACTAGAAATATGGGTTGTTGGATGATTAAAATATAGTGCAGGCAGGTTTCAGAAATGTTAGCAATAGGGGAAAAAAGGGTTCATGAAAATGCAGTAAGAGTGTGGTGATAGTTAAATTGAATTTCATATGAGAAGGAGAGGGAGAATGGGGTAGAAAGGGAGTGCAGTAGAAGTTAGAATGGTTTCTTGAATAAAGGAGGAGGATTGAGGAGGTAGGAAGGATTGGAAGATGATCGGAGAAGAAGACCAAAAAATAGGTGAAGGAGATGTAGAAATAGACAGTAGAATATAACTAGAGAAGAAAAAATGATTTCTTATTTCATTCCACATCAAAACCAACAGTACATCCCAATATTTATAATGCTTCAACTAGAACTAAACACAAATAGGCCTTGACATATTAAGCTCAAAAATACACAAATGATAATTGCCAGGATTTGCATGCACAGCCTAGCACATGTGCATGTGCTCCATCTTCCTCGCCTACAATGTTGCTCCTACCAGCACGGCTGCATATGTGTCTGAATCCATGGTGGCTTTGTGTTGGTGCATAACATTTCGAGTACTTACATATTTTACTGCTATATTTAGGTTGATCTTCGCATAATGCTTGGTTAAAATGAAATATAGCATAGACTACAAGTATTTTAACATATTCAATATCCATGTCCATCTTATAATTATCCATTTCGATGATGTACGCAAAACAAATGAAAGTAAACTTCATTAAAAAACTGAAACACATGTCTCTTAACTACTACAAATTCTAAGCAAAGTATCGGACACATTGTAGAATAAAAAGGACTAACTCGAGTCTAAAACACAGTTATATTAGTTGGTTAGAAGTGGAGCTTAGTTTGGTACGCTCTCCTTCAAGACTTGCATAAAGTATGAAAAAAAGATAAAAAGTATAATTTCATGCATGCAGACATAAAAAAATTCATCTTATGTAAATAAACATGTTAGTTCTCTTGACAAACAATAGAAATAGCCTGCCAAGGTTTACCATTAGACTACGACGAAATGCAGTAACAATTATTTGAACATAGACCTTGATGTGCGACCTTTCGTATGCCTGACAAATCATCTTAACGCAGAGCCATGTGTGTGTGTATATATATCTATCTATATATGTATATATGTATGTATATATGTATGTATATTTGCATGAAGTAAGTATAATGGAAAATAAAAGTATGAATTTAAAAATGTGGTTAAAAATGTAATACAGAAGATGTGATATGAACATGAAGTAATACATGTAACAAAATTACGATTTAAAAGCACAACTGTTTAGGATTGCACCCACTTTATATACTCCATCGTGTCTTTGATATTTATTCATAGTTACTTATGTTGTTATTAGAAAAAAAAGTAAAAATAAGAAGATTGACTCATTATCACTTTTGGTCTTGTTAAAGAAGGAAAAAGTAAGAAGTATAAGCATTCATGTTCAAAAACAAATGAAGGATAGGCATTTATGTTAAGAAAAAAAATATGGATAAGTTAGGTCAATCGACGGGTCATAACATAGAACTAATTAATTATTACATCACTTATTAATCATTGCTTTTGTTTAACGCTAAAGAAATTATGAGGCTATGAGGGCAATGTTATAAAGATCGAACCATCAGTCGAACCTCGATGATCCAAGGTTTAAGGTTTTGAAGGTCCAGCCAGTTAAACTGTCGTAACCTGGCATTTTTTATTTTTCATTTTTATAATTAATACATGTTAAATAGACAGAATTGAAGAAAATAACTACATGAAAACTACATTTGTACAAGTAGTTAATATTCAGGAACTGAAAAATATATCAATACTGGAAGGTTGCATGAAAAATAAGAACATGAATAATAGAAGAATAAAAAAGGTGCGTATCTATATCGGTTGAAACCTTATTTTATAAAACAAGAAATTCATCCAGACCGAAAGATAATATATTAAACAGTTCAAAAAATGAATGAGATAAACATTCCTTCAAGAAATATACTAGTTCCACTTGTTTAGTTTCAGTTTGATCCTGAAATATGGACTGACAGAAATAATTGTGGCCAATTCGTTGAGGCTTTTATCATTCTATAGTCACTCAGGTAAATCCATGTGAAAACTTTTCCTATATTTCATTCACCTAACATCCTATTATAGACATAAATAGTATCCATAGATCTGAAAATTATTAACAATCGACCATGATTAAGCACAAGATTTTCAGAGTTAAAGCTGAAGGTGGCGCCTGGAGAGGGTTATTGACTGCCGATCTAAAAATTTGCATCTAGGTTTTATGTTTTTGGGGCAGACAAATTTCAAAGAAGCAATTTTCAAAAAAAGAAGGTTGGACGCAGTCCAACTAAGTGGCTCAATCGGCGGTTTAGAGGTTGGATCATTGGTTCTGACATACATAAGGCTTGGATCTCCTCCGGACCCTAGTAGTTGACGGCTGACGGTTAACCTCGATTCAACCGTGGCTAGGTCTGGTCTCGATAACATTGAATAAGGGGATATACCTTCAGTTACGTTGAGGAGATATACCTTCAGTTGCATTGGTAACTTTTCCCAAAAAAATAAGGAGGAAATATCTTGGATATATAGCAGTAGGGTGGTCAAATATACTGCATTATTAGTTATTATTTAGTGCTTGAGAACATAAACATATTTCTCGGATTTGTATACACTTTGTCAGGGTGAATTTTAACCATATCTACTACAACGTCGGATGAAATCTGTAAACATCCTTGATTACTTAATGTGTTATGAGAATGTCCATCAACAGAGATAGCTTCAAGAACATCATTTGGTACCCATCTAAAAAGTTACAAAAAGGTCAATAATAATAGTATATGAATTTATACATAATGTTAAAAAAAAGTTGCAAAAAGATAACATATTTAATCTGTATATAATTCTCACCTATAACTATGATATATGCTTCAACGAAGGAGTTCCCACTGATTCATTTAACTAAAACTAAGAAATAAACAACAATTTAATTAATAAATATTGAAATCGATTAATTCTAACTTATATTGATTTGCAGTTTCACATTCAGTGTAGTCTTTTAGCTGTTGACGTTGGCATAGTGTGTAGAGATTTGGTAGCTAGCAAATACATCTATAAAGGACCCTAACGTTAGAAATAGGATCTGAAATAAAATCATAAGACAACATGTAGAGAAATTCTACAAAACACCTTACATGCATGCACAACTATTTTATATCGTAGGCTTCCTGTACATGTGGTTTGAAATCAGGCGTATTTCGAGAATTCCTGATATCCTGTGTAAAGGCTTTACGACTAACACAGTCCAAATCTGTCTAAGATGTCCCGCCTTAAGTAAATCATCATTTCACATCAGTGATTCGATTTCCACAGCCAAGAAGTTTCCTCCAATCATCCAAGCCAGTATTGGTGCCTCCAGCATTCAGTCCAGAAAAGGCTGTAAGCCTATCTGCAACGTTCATATTTGGTTCGACCCTTACCCCCACAAAACTGGGTTCCACATCGAACCGAGGGCCTTGCGCCATAGCAAATCCATTTCCGTCCAAGTCCATGTGTTCTCGAATGTTAGCCGAGCTATTAAACCGACACCCACAACATGACCAAATTACACGTTGCGGTCCATTCCATCATCTCTTGGGGGTTTCCCTCTGGCTGAACCGGTTTGGTACCGTCCAATGCAAGCATTTATTGTTGCCCCTGAGCCTGTTCCCGCTGCAACGCCACTAGGTCTCGCTTCATAAGTTTCTACAACAACTATTATGTGGCCTCCTGACCTTCCAAGCTCTTCCATTCTCGAGAATAACATAGTCATCTATCCTCCTACCGCCTTAGGAGTTCGACCTGTAGCGCAATGCATGACTCTAGTTCCCTGAGTACTCCATCCATCTCTTCTCAGGTCAGATAGATGGAAGGATCTTCGGTGGATGTAGCCTCTTGACTTTTCTCCACTCTCGCGCCTCCGACTTGCACGCTAGCATATGTTTACTTCTGTTTCACTATCGTTGTAACCTTGAGCAATCCAAATCCTCCAAGCTGGGAAGATAGTTGTGTGGCCTAATTCTTGGCGCACCAAATGTTGACTTGAAAATTGGTTCTCTCAAGTTTTACACCCGAATCCAAACAATAATCATAGAATATTTAAACAAATCCAAACACAAAAAGCATACATACATAGTACTTATAGCGGTTTGGCAAATCCTTCCTACATCCACTCCAATGTAACCTTTATTTATTATATTGTGTGATCATAAATATTGTTTGGATGATCGTAAGAAAGGTATAAATAAGAGTATATAGAATGGAAATAGTGAAATCCTTGCGTATGTATGCCATTATCTGAGCCAAAGATTCTTTGAAATGACCATCTCCTCGTGTATTTATAGGTGCTAAAGTGTTCGGTTCGACATAGAGTAGTTGCTGAAAATTTGAAGTGGTGGAGCAAGCCACGTTCAGGAGTGGACGAAGTGGGATACATCATAGGATGTGCTTATTTCGACTCAGTATTGTTCAATTGGATCAAGTCGGCATGGCTGAATATGAGTAGGGCTGAGCCGGGGCCATCCAAGACTGCTAAACCGTGTTGCATTATGAAATGTCGATCCGTTTTCCAATTAGCCATGCCGAACCATGCATCAATGCTAATTTCAAATGGTAGCCTGGTGATGTTTGCCAAACCGCGAGACTGGCCTTTCAAACCTAAGTGCTGGTAACTTCCAAGACTTCAACCAAGCCATTTCGAGTTTGCCTAATCACATGCTCAAGTCCCTGAGCATTCCATTAGCCAGAAATCCAAAGTGTGACTGCCTTGCCAAAAGGCGGGTCAACGGTGTACATCATACATAACATTTTCTATTATCGTGTTTGTAATCAATCCTAAGATCTTGTAACAACCCACAGTTATGTGCGTTTTTAACGTATAAATATGAAATATCATTTTCATGTTAGATTGTATCATTCTATAATTTTGAGAGATGGCTATTAGAGGCATTTATCACTTTTAGAATTTTTCTCGCATTCTTTTGTGATCATTGTACCACTAATGAAATCTTATTTTTTCCATTACTTTTGATGGAGTTGAATTTTGATTCGAAACTACTTCCATTGGATCAGGATTATGGTTTCCCTTTTTATAGACTAGTGATTATATGTGGAAAAAAGACAAACTATTTGGGGGATACGGATGTTTGAAGGATTTTTAGAACATAAACAATCATTTCCAACCATCCGAGCCCATTATCTAGTATGCACAGTGAAGCTTTTGGAATTAGCAAGACAAAGGGTTAGATTGCATTACTATAACTCTCTTTTGTCGTTTCATTTCCCTCTCCTTCTTCCCACACTTCCACCTCCATTACAACAAACTTTTCTTCATCTAAAACAAAAAATCTCCATAAAATTAAATTGTATAGGTTAATAGATCCAATCTAGAGAAGCATATATGTAACTACTAGAAGAGGAGATTTATTCAGGTTCAATAATTCTACTCAGATTTGTAATTTCATAGGCATTGGTGAGCGATTTAATCTTAATTACATAATCCTTAATTTTTAGTCTTAAAATAATTCTAAAAAAATTAATTATGCTATAAATTTTACAACTTTTAGATTAAAATTATAGAATAAAAATGTTAGGAACTATAGTACTATATTTCCTACAAAACCACTTATAAATCTGCATAGGTCTATGACTTTTATTTTAGATCTGGATACTATCGCTCTGTTGGAACGATTAAAATGTTTTTAAATGTTATTTTGGATGATTTTTATGCTTACTTTTTTGTGTTTTTGTTCGGAAGCGCCTACGAATGGCGACCTAAAACTAGGACTTTGCGAAAAAAATCCAAAAACCAAAGTTGTCTAGAATCATAGCAAATTTGGAGGAGATGAACCAGAAAGTCTCTTGAGGTTATTTGAAAATTTTGGAGTCATTTAGAGTTTTTACGACAAAATTATAGCCAGTTATGTGTGGATCGGTCAAGTCTGGAGAGGCTTTGGTTCGGCTACTTGGCCCTGACTTAGCTAAACCTAATCATATCGTTATAACGTTCCAGGAATCCTGAGGATACTGATTCTGGGAATCCCGAGGATACCTATTCGGGAATCATGAACCATATCAGTATAGTTACACCATCCAAACATGGTTGAACTGGATTGTCATAACCGTACAAATCCAGATATGGCAGAACCGGATCAGTGTGATGAAACCAGTTCAGATTTAGGAGTTTTTGGGTTTTAGGTTTTGTGACCCCATATGAGTAACGTTCTTTCTTAGTGCGAGTTCTCAGATGGATGGTAATACCTCAAGATAGTTTACTTCATAGTAACTTCGACATGAAGACTTTGTATTAACATAGCTCAAAGGACTATTGAACTTAAAGAGTACGACTCCAACAGTGACTAGTAGAACTCATAAAGCAGAGTAGTAGACCATGAGTCAAGATAGGAAAGTTGTCAAGGGAAGGTTATAGAGCAGAGTTCGACGACAGATGAAGCTGTCGAGATAATTCCTAATGATAGAACTTCAGATGGAGTAGTAAGACAGTTCTAGAGTAGCTCTACAGTAGAGATATGTTTGCAAAACAGATTGTAAGTATGTAAGTTCAGAGGGGTACTTGAAGAGCTAAGGCTTGATTGTCTGTCGAGTCTTCGGTCTGATGTAGTTTGTAAGGCAACTCGGAAATTGCATGTTGGATATAGATGGTTAATCTAGAGGGACCTGTAAATACCACTTATGCCCATTCTCAACCAGACAGGGTTGGCAATCTAATGTAGACTATTCAGCTCAAATAGGGTATAGTTATTATGGAATTAAACGTACTGTATATCCTACACATTGAGTGAATAAATGTGAGGATGGATTATGTTTGCTACGTTTGTTTAGTCATTTATCACCCTTAGGTATGTCACTATATATAAGTAGCATTGACATAGATACAGACAGTGTAAATGCAGACATTTAGACATCCCAGTGCTAAGATCAGAGTACACCTATATTGCTGATTTTACAAGAGTAGTACATATTTTATGTGCTAACTCTTTGGATGCAGGATCAGGTTAAGTATGGTCTAACATACTGAGTGTTCCATTCATTTTCTGTGGCTTCAGATTTAATTGCTCACACCGAACTTTGTCTAACCCAAAGTTTTATGTTTTGCTTCTTATTACTCTAGGTACTTTCACATCAGCAGACTAGAGGCAAGTTAGGTGTGAGCACGAATAGTTGATAGGGAGATGAGCAGGAGGCTATCCATATATTAGTTATATTTATTATATCTCTTTTCGTTGTTCACTACTGTGCATCTTAGTAATATCTTTATTATTTTTCTTAGAGACGGTATTTATTTGAGTTATTTTTTTTGTACAACTCTACGACATTGTGATTTGCTATTTATCAATCTATTACTCTTATTTCTGGGACTCATTTTAGTTATTTATGTCCTCGCCTATTTTATATCAGTATGTTTTATTATTATATTTTATTCCATGCACTCTGACACATATGACAGGTTCAATGTAGTTTTAGTTCTTTTCTTCTTAAATGGTCATCCTACATTGCCCTGGACGTCGAAAGTGTAGGGTGGTCATTTCAGATCTACCCTCTCAAAGGATACGAAAGATTGGAGGAAACACTAAAGATAGAAAATTCAAAGTGTACCACTAAAAAGAAAAGGATAAGAAATAGGCATCTTCTCATTAGCCTCTGACGCTGCTTCTTCTATTTTGACTCCCCATGGAGTTTTTACATGCTTAACCACTTTGTTCCTATGTTGTTTCACCTCGTGCCTAAGATTCAAGTAGGCACATGATGTACAAATACTTCTCACGTGATCTCCACCTCCTCGAGATGGTTAGGCTAAATTAACTCTACTGAATCATGAAAGAACTTCCACAAGTAAGAGACATGGAATGCATCATGCACTCGTGCAAGTTCCTGTAGTAGTCCCACCCAATACGCCATCTTCCCTACTTTAGCTACAACACTGAATAGCCCAACAAATCAGGAGGCGAGCTTTCCAATAGAACCAAACCTCATGACATACCTATAAGGTGGTACTTCAACAAAAACGAAATCTCCAACCTCAAATTCAATGTATGTCCTTCTCTTGTCAGCTTAAGATTTTTGCTTATCTTGGGCCGCCTTCATCCTTTATCTTATTAAATCAATCTATTATGTAGTTTCCATAAACATATAAGGTATAAGTAACAATCTGTCTGTAGTCTCCCACCAACATGCAGGTGATCTTCACAGTATTCCTTGGATAGCCTCAAAAGGAGCCATCCCTATACCCCTCTGAAAACTATTATTGTAGGCAAATTCTACAAGGGGTAGATTCTCCCCCTAAGTCTCTCCAAAATATAGGATGCACAATCTCAACAAATCCTCTAGGACTTTATTCACCCTACTTGTTTGTCCGTTGGACTGAGGGCGATAGGTCGTACTCAATCTTAGCTGGATCCATAATGCTCTTATAGGATCCTCTAAAATTCACTAGTAAAGATTGGATTTTTGTCACCCCTAATACTAAAGGATATACCATGAAGCCAAAAAATCTCCCAAATGTATAAAGATTCCAATCAAACCACCATCTACATGCTCTTGATGGGAATGAAATGGGCGCTCTTCGTCATTTTATCCAAAAGCACTCTAATACTGGTAATGCCCTTCCTAGATCGGGGTAACCCATCTATAAAATCCATATACACCCCCTTCCACTTCCACTGTGGCACTTCCAATAGAGGGAGCAACCCACCAGGCTTCTATTGCTTCGCCTTGACTCTCTGACAAACTAAGCATTAACCACATACTAAGTTGCATCCTTCTTTGTTCTGCTCCAATAAAACACTCTCTTCGTGTCCATATATACTTTTTCACTAGCAGGATGGATGATCATCCTCAACTGGTGTGCCTCTGCAAGTTGATTATCACCATTTCATCAAGCGAAAGAATAAGCCTTTTATCTTTCCATTGCCAACCCTTACAATTTATGGAATATCGTTGGAGATGCTCGGAGGTCTCTATTCACAAGCTCTGAAATCTGTCACTGCCTCAACCCAATCTGATCCATGAGAGTGGGCTAAATCTCTAATGATGCCAATAATCTAGAGGCATAGTCCATATAGGTCTTAAGATCCGAAGTAGAAATAAACTCAAATCTCTCCCACTCTACGAATAGAGGACTCAAAAATGTCCTCTTCCTTCTCAATGCATCTGCAACCACATTCCCCTTACCGAAGTTATAGAATATCACTCTAGGAACTCCATCCAACGCTATTGCCTTAAGTTTAAATCCTTTTGCAAAAAAGGTATTTCAACGACTTCGGATCTGTATAAAGCTTGAATCTCTCTCTGAGAAGGTATTCTCTCCAATATTTGAGCACAAAAACTATAACAGACATCTCCAAGTCATGGGTAGGATAGTTCTTCTTGTGGATCTTTAACTATCTGCTCTTATAACTTACTACCCTTCCATATTGCTTCAATACCGCTCCTTGGCAAGTACTACATGAATTAGTGTAAACTGTAAATATCTTAGTTACATCTGAAATTTCCAACATTGGTGCATTGGTAATAGCCCTCTTTAGTCTGGTAAAGGAACCCACACAATCAACGTCCCAAATGAGTGCCAAATTATTCTTGTAGTGAGGGTATGTAGGGATGAAATTCTCGCACAATCCTTGATAAACTTTCTGTAATACCCCACCAAATAGACATCACTTGGTAGCATTCTTAATGGCTTTCCAATCTTGCACTGGAACCAGCTTGGCGGGATCTATTGCCAACCCCTCTCTTGAGACTATATACCCCCAACAAACACACCTCCTCTTGCCAAAAATGACACTTGGAAAATTTGGGTTTCAACTGTTGCACTCGAAGGAGCGAAGAACCTCCTCAAGGTGTATAACATGCTCCACTTCGCTCTTAGGAAATACAAGAATGACATCAACAAACAACACTACAAACTTTTTCAGAACATAATGGAAAACCCTGTTCATAAGATCAAAATTTATTCCAGAGCATTGCTTATCCCAAACTTCTTAACTAGCTACTCAAAAATCTATTTAACATCTGAAATGTTGTCTTGTCGATGTTGTCATTAACTACTCGAAGCTGATGAAAACAAGTGGCTAAGTCAAACTGGTAAAATACTAAAGAACTAACTAATTGATCGAAGAGATCATCTATTCAAGGGAATAGGTAGTAGTTCTTTTAAGTGAGCTTATTTAAATCTCAGTAATCCACACAAGTCGGAGAGAACCATCCGCCTTTGTAGCAAATACAACTACTGTTCAGCACTCAGAGATGCTACACCTAATGAAGCCCTTCTCCAAAGCTCATTGAATTTTTTTACTCAACTCATTTCTCTTTCTTGGAGCCATATGTTTCACAGGCAATGCCATAGGCTTGGCATTGTCACTCAGATAAATCGGAAACTAATCCACTTATTTAGGAGGTAGTCCTTTAACCTCCACTAACAAGTTTGGGAAGCTTCTAACAATGATAACTAAAATGATACCACCTAGAGATACATCAAGGGATTAAAGAAAACTAAACATGGCTAACCCTTTTAGTTCATAAGAAATCTCTAGGTTTCATATGTTGCATGTCCCTACATGGACAACCCTCCTCTCACAGTCAAAGATAGCCTCGTAAGTGGCTAACCAAGCTATCACTAAGATTATCCCATATGTCGAAAACACTAGAATATATTAATCGCAATCAAACTCTAGCCCTAGTATCATAATTTTCAAACAACAACAAATCATTAACAAATGTTTCGATCCTTCAACGGGTTTGAGACGACTATAGGGTCTTAAACTAGATAAAATCTCAAGTGTAAACATTCAACTAATGAACTAAAAGTGAAGGAATGTGATGCTCTCGAGTCAAAGAGAGTACGAAGAGTGTTAGCACCAAAATAATTCGGAAGAACCCGGAGCAAGAACTGTAATGAAGGGATGTCAGGAATAGAGAGCTTCAGGACCAGTCAAAACCATTCCATCATATTTTTTGTTTTTAGGTCTAGAATTAAAGGGCAAAGAACTCCTTTTCGTAAGGAAGAACCCTTTTCGCAGAAGACTGAAGGGTACATTCCTAAGATCATCAACCTTCAAGTACTTAGAAAAGAGATGACAGCCGAAGGAAGCATTCCGAGAGATTAAATACCCGTAAAGCATCCATCGCACAAGGAAGCACTTTATACTAGAGGAGGCAATACTTAAAGCAACGTCAAGAGCTAGAAGCTCGCGCAAGCCGATTACACCAGTAAAAAGTCAAGTTATGGTTTAAAGAATTGCTTTCAAAGAATCTGTATGCACCACAATGGATACTTATCTTTAGAAATTCAGGAGGACAAACATTTTTTCTGGGCGATATCAAAAATGTAAGCCATTCGTCATTAGAAGTGCTTGAATTAGACCATCACGTTAGGTACTACGAAGGTAATAATGCGAAGCTCATAAGATGTAAAGAGGTCAACCCGCACCTATAAATATGACCATAAGGGTCTAGAATCAGGATCAATTTCTTTATTCTCTAGCTTATACTAAGATGTCCAAGTTGTAAACCTTAATCTAAAATTGGTTTGGGTATAATATGCAATTGAGATATTAAAGTCTTTGCTACACTCATACTAAAAAAATAAAGAGATTTTCTTGCGTAATTAAGGTAATGAAATGGTAATTTTTGAATTATTATATTATTGTTATATCATAACTTTGCAGGTCCAATGCTATGAGCTCCAAAGGGAATTAATTTTATAAGAATACCCTCCGGATACCCAAAGGGTTATGGTCAATGAATAAATCAAGTGACGTCTTTTTAAGGATCACACCTCTAGAGCTTCATAACTTAGAACCCAATAAAGTTTTCCCAAGATATCTGAAACCAAATAAAAATCACTAATTTTCCTTGAAACTATAGGAAGACCTTCCTAATCACTTTTGGAGCCCTCTTAAGTGATGACAACTTACAGGGGAATCCACTAAAGGAGATAAAGAATCCCTGTGCCCGGCGAAAGGATCTAAGTGACTCTACTGAAAGACTTTCTATAGAACTACCTAAGAAAGAACTACATGGATCAACATTCATAAGAACAGAGTCTCTTCAAAGATATTTTGAATATCTACCTACATGGTTTAAATTATTATCTTTTGTTTCAATAGTAGTTTAGCTCTGGAAGATAATGGAAGCATGTTAACATAGTCATTCTAATTAAATGACATTGTGACCTATATTAATCCTCGCTCAAGTAAAGAATTTTACAAGGACCATACCATTTTAGGGTGTTGACCTTTTGGGATAACATTTTTAGCGATAGAGGAAGGGGTCGAACCTTTTGTAACTAATCAGCATTCCAATTTAGTAAGAATCCCTTCTAAAGGAAATTAAAATAGATTACAGGCCTAAGAAACTTCACTATGATTCATAGAAAGTTTCTTATGGTTTAGGAAAAATTTCTTATAGGACAATAGGAGGTAACTATGATTAAGGAAAATATTCCCATAATCTATAAGGATGTTTCCAAGGGGACGAACATAAGCCCAAAGGAGAATATCAGACACTCTCATAGTTTTATAGAGAAAAAAAGATTGTAACCACTTCGTACTACCGATTGGAAAATAACAAAGAAAGGTTAACAACAATATGGGATTGTCTGCTTAAGAAAAATAAGTATCACCTCTTCCAACAAAATAGTTACTCGGTAAAGTTGATAGATCGTTCCAGTTTGAACAACGGTCTTCTAATTCATTCGTAAGAGAGCTAACTTTTGTAAATTTAAGGATGAAAACCTTAAATATAATTAATCAAAAGAAGGTCAAAGCTTATGATCAGGGCAGATGGTGCATAAACCATTTCCATTTTAGGACGAAACCTCTCTTTTCCTATGAAAGAATTTTAGAAAAAGATGACAATCTATTTACAAAATGAATGATGTCATTGTAAGTAAATCTAAAGGAACTAGGTTTGAAAATAAAATAGTAAAATATTATGATGCTTTGCGCAAGGATGGCGACTGAACATCAGAGGAATGATTTCTCTCTGTGAGCACCGAGAAATGCCAGAGAAAGGGATAGTAATTAAAACGGATAGATGCAAGGCTATGAGATACAAAAGAGTCTCAAAAAGAAAATAATCATGGACGAAAGTGATGTACTATCATCAATTCAAAGAAGCTAAGAACCAAAACTCATAAGCAAAAGTTTAAGTCAAAAATAACAAACGAATTCAGTTTGACCATTTCTATTGAGAACATATATTTACTGCCCATAGAAGAATTGGATTATTGACTAACAAATAAGAGCTCCCCTAAGTTCAAAAAAAACAAAGGAAAATCTTATTTCCACTATCATAGGCCAATGGTCACAGAACCAACCACTATAAAGCACTTGAAAGGATGGTCATTTAGTTCATTGGGCAAGGAAAACTTGATGAATATATAGAGAGATTTTGAATGTATTTAATAAAAGTGAGCTTTATTCCTAAATAAGATCTTATACATGATTTATGGGAAAAAGTCGATCTAAAACAAGAAATTATACTTGGTTGGGGGTGTAATCCCCAATGAAATACTTTAAAAGTCCTTGACATAGTCAAGGAACTTTCCGAAAAGAAAGAGGGGGAAGGCCGGATACTCACTAAATTCCCTGGTATACCAAGGTTCTTCCCTAAAGAAAGAGGAGGGTAAACACAAGGACATGTAGTTAGCTTCAAGCTCTTGGTACAATCTTAGGCGCCTCTTAAAGGCAGGAGGGTAAGCCCGGGGACATGCACCCAGCACTATAAGCCCTTTTTCTCATCACTAATGAGGCTATTTCAAGGCACCCTCATGAGGGGTAAGCTGAGGGACATGCACTTGGCTTCATATGAAGCATGCTATACCTTTACTATTTTTAAAATAATCCCTTCCTCTACTTCGACGAAGCACGCCCTGCCTGTGCTCTAAAGATGAGCATGTCACATCACTTCTTATGTCCTATCCCGCAAAAAGGAAAGAAAGTTCAAATTGATTGCTTAAAGCACATCCTGCCTGTAACACCCCATAGTTTTAAAAGACATTACAACGATAAACTAAAGAATACTTAATTGAATACTAGGAATTAAGTAAAACAGACTATACCATTGCGTTTATCTCGGAAGTCTAGTTAGGATAAACTCTGAGTTTGCGTAAAACGAACACCATACGAGAATGATATGAAGGTTAGAAGTTTGTATACATATAAGAGTCTTATGTATAAATAAATTCAAACCAGAATTCAAAATATTTCGAAAATATGAGTGGGAGAAGAGATCTGAATCGGCATAGGGCGACCCACGCTTGGGTTGGGTTGACCAATGGCCAGGTGGGTTGACCCACGGGTCGAACCAGGTGAGGATCGGTCGACCCATCCCTGATCCAGCACGGTTCATTCTTCTGAATCGAGATTGGCTTCTTGATCGTGTTCTTTGGTAGTAGGCTATATATAGGACAAAATTTTGTATTGTTTTCTACGCCTAAAAACAATTAAGACAACGAGATGTTGTCTATGCTTGGATTGAATTAGGCTATCCTCTTCAACATAAGCCTATATACATACAAGAATCCCTTCTGCAACATCAGCATATTATTCTATTTCTTTAGATCTAATCTTTGTGATTTCATGTTACTTTTAGATATAAAAATTTATTAGTAATCCTGACATGTTTATAAATCTGAATCTAAACCTATGCCTGTTAAGAATTTGATTCATACCTAAATAGTTCTATTATTATATATATTCTTCTGTACACCCGATCTACTGTTCCGTTCTTATATGCCTATTTCTGTTATCATATGCCTATTTCTGTTATTATGCCTATTTCTGTTATTATGCCTATTTCTGTTATCATATGCCTATTTCTATTATCATATGCCTATTTATGTTATTATGCCTATTTCTGTTCTTCTCCCACTCTTTCCGTTTTTATTTTTATAGCCTAGGCTACCTTTAAGCCAAGGCCAATATCGTTGAAATATGCGTACAAACGAAATTGGGATAAATTGAGAATTATTAGGAATGATAAATTGGGGCATATCTTGTAATATGAATCATGACTGAAATGTAGGGGTATAACCTATATTGTGAAGTATGATTAAAAATTTGGGCTATATCATATACTGTGAATTATGACTTGTGGTTTGGGGCATATAAGTCTGTAGGCTTAATTTATAGATTAAGTGGAATATGTTAATAAAACTTGTAAACAACCTTGGAAACCTATTTAATATAATTAAACCTGTTTAATCTGATTTGGGGGGGGGGGGATAAGTAAACCTGTTTGATCTGTTAAGATTATGTAAACCTGTTTAATCTGTTGGGGTTAGATAAACCTGTTAACCTATGAAAAATTTAACTGTTATTCTGTAGGGGTTAGGCAAACCTGAGAATATAGGCTTAACCTGTTAAAAAAATCCTATTTAATTGGGGATACAAGTTCAAGGGTTGACTTATGTCATCTACTGTGTGGAACCCATATTAGTCAGTAACCCATTATACAAGTTCAAGGGTTGACTTATGTCATCTGCTGTGTGGAACCCATATTAGTAAGTAACCCATTTTGGTATTAAACGGGGACTCCACACTAGGTAGGGGTCAGGGCACGCATACTGAACTGATCGTAAGAGGTTCATATGAGAGGAGGTGTATACGGGCGCGTTCCAACGGAGTCATGTGCGTACATGAGTCCAGTCTATAGGGGGAAAATAAGTCGTTGTAGCACCAGCAAATCGGTCTGTGTCCTTCTGTAGGTTGCCACTTTAGGAAGTAATACACCCTAATGTGGGACCGAAACACGGTAAGTTAGGGAGCCGATCGCTTGGGTTAGTAATTAGGGTATGTCTAGTCCTGTCTATTTCTGTTGAGGTGCCTGTTATTTCTGTTTGGGGGTAACACCCGTTATTTCTGTTGAGGTACTTTTTATTTCTATTTGGGTAAAACCTGTTACTAGAGTACACCTAGAACTACCATTATGTTTCTGTTGGGATCATTCTATTTCTGTTAAGTAATTAAGGGAAACCTAATCCTGTCATAATCTGATATACTAGTATTGGTGCAGAGAAAAGTATCTGAGAAGCATAACCTACTCTGTTTATTCTGCTTATCCTGTTCAGTCTTTTTATACCAGTTATATGATCTATTATCCCTCATCCAGTTTATATACCTATCATGATGCTTTTACTTCTTTGTATGCTAAAAGTCACTAGACTCGCCAAACTTTATGTCTGACCCGTTTTGTTTCCTTTTCTCTCTCTCTTCCTCCCCCCCAGGTTCTTAAGGTGGGAACACACAGGCTTGTTTAGGACTCTCTCTTCTGTTTCTGCTTGGATTTGGATCTGCTTCAATGTATCGATTTGACTACTTGTCTACTTTATTATGGCTACTACTGGGGATTATGAGTTTACATTTCTGCACTCTGATGGTTTTTAGCGGAAGTCAGATGTTTTGTTTTGATGTACTCAATTTCATTATTTTATGCCTTATGTTGTAACTGGTTTTGAGACTACGATGTTTTCTGCAAAATAATGAAGTTTTAAATTTCTGCTGCTATTTTATATATGTCTTGTGATATTCTATTTCTGTTTACGTATATTGCTTCAGGAAATTAATGCATTATGATAAAGAGTGACATTTACGGATGTGGGGTGTCACATTTGCTATCAGAGCTAAAGGTTACAAGATCGAATAAAAAGTTTTGAAAATTGTTTTCAAAAGGTTTCGAAAAGAAGGTATTTTCAAAGAAAGGTCTATTTTTGAAAAACATATTCCCCAAAGCCATATAAAATATCTTTTGATTCTATGTTTGAATCCCTTTTCCTTTTCTTTTCAGTATGTTTGTGGAACTGAATCTTCCCGAGGGCGTTCAGATAACGGCTTGGTTCCGTAGGTATCTTGAGGCTACGGCGCCTACCGGATGCCAAGCAAACGCTCCTCCCCCAGCTGCAGCCGTTGTTCCTCCTCCTCCGCGAGCGGATAATTTCTCTAAGTTATGCAAGGATTTCTGTGCTATAGGAGGAAAGCTATTTCGAGGAACTGAAAATTTTGTGGAAGCATGGAATTGGCTAAAAGAGACGGAGAACTTATTTGGGCTTTTTGAGGTTGATGACTACAGGAAGATATAGTTGGCTGCATGGCAGCTTAAGGACGAGGCTTCGTTCTGGTGGGAAGTGACGCAAGCAGGGCGTCCAGGTGATACTTGGGATGATTTCTGACAGAGATTCGAGACGAAATTTTTTTCTCAGGCAGAAGAGAGTATGCAAATTGAGAGGTTTCTGGCACTTAAGCAACGAAGCATGTCTGTCAAAGAGTATGTCAATAAGTTCAATCAGTTGGCAAGCTTTAGTCTGAAGTTGGTGAATACCCCGAATAAGAAAGCTTTAAGATTTGCAAGAGGAGTGAATAAACCTCTTCAGGCATTGGCATTATCTCACATTCCGATGGGGGCTACTTTTGAGAGACTAGTTGATATGGCATTGATGCACGAAGATCGTAAGGATGAGAAAAAGGAGGCTAGGACTGATGAGATGCAAAACAAGAAAGTGTGGCTCAAGAAAGAACATCAAAAGAAGGGCAGAAATAATGACAAAGCTCAGGGCAATAAGAAATGTCATGGTTGTGGGAGCTTGGGTCATTTGGTAAAATATTGCAGAAAAAACAAGAATGCTTGCTTCAATTATGGTGAGGTTGGACACTATGCTAAGGAGTGCCTGAAGAAGTAAGGACAGGGCCAAAGGGCAGGATCTTCTGGAGGGTAGGTGCATGCTCTCGAGGCTAGTGTACTGGACAAAGGTAGGAATGTTTCTGTTGAAGTTTTGATTTCTCTTTCCAATCATCCAGTTAGGACTCTTTTTAATTTTGGCACATCTCACTCTTTTTTATTTGATTTTGTGGTTGAGTCTCTTCACCTTCGTACTAGTATTTTTTTGATCCCGTTATTGTCTCAAACCCCATCGGGAGCACGACTCATCTGTCTATGATTTTTTGGGGTTTGAGGATACCTATGTTGGGAGCCGAGTTTGAGTGTGACGCATATATGCTCGGTTTTATGGGCTATGGTCTGATTCTAGGGATGGATAGGCTAGCCATGTATGTTTCCATTCAAGACTATGAGAGGAGGGTCATTAGACTTTTGACTTGTGGAGATAGGACTCTTGAGATTTCCTGTGACCTAAAGCGGTCTGTCCTGCTTAGTTTCCTAGAATCACTTGATGCTTCCGTCGATGATTTATGATCTATGCCTATAGTTTCTGAGTATCCGGATGTTTTTGATGAGGTTAAGAGCTTACCTCTGAGGCACGATATTGTTTTCGAATATACTTAGTGGATAATGCAAATCCAGTCGCATTACCTATGTGCCACATAACTCCTAGGGAAAGGAGGGAGCTCAGCAAGCAAGTTACACTTATCGACCTTCGATTTTAGGCCATATACGGAACTTACACTGGTTTGTTGGCATCCCTAGAGGTATGAGTTACTCTTATGTATTAGATAGGATCTTCACAGCGAGAGGACCTACAAATAGCAGACATCTTGGATAGGCTCAGTAGAGGGGAGACTTCTAGTCACCTTAGCAGATATTCCACGGATGATAGAGGGTGGTTACGATGGGATAGGAGGCTTTATGTTCCCCGAGTTGGGAGTTTGTTGAAGACAGTCCTTGAGGAAGCCCATCATTCTAGGATGACTATCCATCTGGGCGGTGGTAAAGATATGAAGAGGGTTTTTTTTTGGGATGGGATAAAGAAAGATATAACGCAGTTTATCTCGCGATGTTTAGTTTCCAGCAAGTTAAAGATGAACAAAGGAAGCCCGACTGTTTGCTTCATCCTTTGGAGGTCCCACAGTGGAAATGGGAGAGAATCTCTATGGATTTCATTGATGGTTTTCCTAGATCGAGGAAAGGCAACACCAGTATTTGGGTTATAGTTGACAGGCTTACTAAGAGTGCTCATTTCATTCCTATTAAGAGTAAGAGAATAACGACATGGTTGGCATCATTTTATCTTCGTGAGATAGTCCGTCAACATGGAGTACCTTCTAGCATAGTGAGTGATCGTGACCCCATCTTCACCACTGAGTTCTAGAAAAGCCTGCAAAAGGCATTGGGTACACAGTTATGTTTGAGTATCACGTATCACCCACAAAATGATGGGAAGACTAGGAGGGTGAATAGAGTTCTTGAGGATCTTTTGAGGTTATGTATCCTAGACTTTAGAGGGACTTGGGAGGAGCATCATCCGTTGGTTGAGTTCACCTACAACAATAGTAACCAGGCTAGTATTGGTATGGCACCCTTCAAGGCATTGTATGGACGACCTTGTAGATCACCAACATGTTAGTGGGAGTCTACAGATAGACTTCTACTTGGATCTTAGATGATTAGAGAAACTTCAGAAAAGGTTGATCTTATCCGTAAACGCAGGAAGACAGCTCAGGACAGGCAGAAGTCACACGTAGATAAGAGAAGGACCGATATTGAGTTTGAGGTGGGAGACATGGTTTTCATCTAAGTATTACCTCAGAGGAATGTGGTTCGCTTTGGATCTACAGGGAAGTTGGCTCCAGGGTTTGTAGGGCCATTTAGCATAGTGGAAAGGATAGGACAAATGGTCTATAGGGTGAAACTACTGGATAGATTGGTGGGTGTTCATGATGTTTTCCACGTTTCTCTTTTACGAAAGTGTCTGCATGATACAGCAGAGGTAGTTGAGTCGAGCATGCTTGAGGAAGTAGAGGTAGAATGGGAGGCAACAGTTATACGAGTTCCTATCCGTATACTTGGATCAGAGGTAAGAAGCTTCACAACCGAAAGGTCAAGTTGATGAAAGTTCAATAGGGAGAAGACCGCGAAGATGCAACTTGGGAGACTGAAGACAAGATTCACGCTTCATACTCTTTTCTTTTCATGGTTGTGTTCTTAACTTCTTTTTCCAAGCTTTTATTCATACTTGCTTCTGTCATTTGAGTATATCCTATCAATCGAATCTTTGACCTTTAGGTGGAAAACCAATGGATTCAAACATGTGTTTGAAACATGTTATGTTTGATGGATGCAAGTGGATGTCAGGTGGGTCGACCCATGGGTCGAACAAGGTAGGGATGGGTCGACCCATCCCTGATCCAGTGTGGTTCATTCTTCTGAATCGAGACTGACTTCTTGACTAGGTTTGTTGGCAGTAGGCTATATACAGGACAACATTTCTATTGTTTTCTACACCTAAAAACAATGGAGACAATGAGATGCTGCCTATGCTTGGATTGAATTAGGCTATCTTCTTCAACATCAGCTTATATACATATAAGAATCCCTTCTGCAACATCAGCATATTATTCTCAGTTCTGTAGATCCAATCTTTGTGAGTTCATGTTACTTTTAGATATCAAAATTTATCAGTAACCCTAAAATGTTTATAAATCTGGATCTAAATATGCCTGTTAAGAATCTGATTCATACCTAAACGGTTCTGCTATTACATGTATTCTTCTGTATACCTTATCAGTTGTTCAGTTCTTATATGCCTATTTCTGTTATTATGCCTATTTTTGCAATCATATGCCTATTTCTGTTATTATGCCTATTTCTGTTATCATATGCCTATTTCTGTTATTATGCATATTTATGTTCTTCTCCCTCTCATTCCCTTTTTATCTTTATAGCCTAGGCTACCTTCGAGCCAAGGCCAATATCGCTGAAATATGCGTACAAACGAAATTGGAATAAATTAGGAATGATAAATTGGGGGCATAACTTGTAATATGAATCATGACTGGAATGTGGGGGCATAACCTATACTGTGAAGTATGACTAATTTTTTTGGGTATATCATATACTGTGAATTATGACTTGTGGTTTAGGGCATATAAGTCTATAGGCTTAATTTATAGATAAATTGGAACATGTTAATAAAACAGTAAACAACTTGGGAAACTTGTTGGCGTCAATTAAATTTGTTTAATCTGGTTGGGGGGTTAAGTAAATTTGTTTGATCTGTTGAGGTTATGTAATCTTGTTTAATCTGTTGGGGTTAGATAAACCTGTTAGATCTTTTTAGGTTATGTAAATCTCTTTAATCTATTGGGGTTAGATAAACCTGTTAACCTGTGAAAAACTTAACCGTTAATCTGTGGGGGTTAGGCGAACCTAATAATCTGTAGGCTTAACCTGTTAAAAAAATCCTAGTTAATTGGGGACACAAGTTCAGGGGTTGACTTGTATCATCTGTTATGTGGGACCCATATCAGTTTGTAACCCATTCTGGTATTAAACAAGGAACCCCCACTAGGTAGGGGTTAGGGCACGCAAACTGGACAGATCGTAAGCGGTTCATCTGAAAGGAGGTGTATACGGGCGCGTTCATACGGAGTCATGTGCGTGCATGAATGCGGTCAGTAGGGGAAATGTAACACCTCGAATTTTTGAATAATCAGATTAACTAAATTAAAGAATACTTAATTTCAAATGTGGGAATTTAGGAAAACGGGTTACGCCGTTGCGGTCGTCTCGGAATTCTGGTTGAGATAGAGTCAGAGTTTGCGTAAAACAGATGCCGTATGAAGAAGATATGGACGAACGAAGTTAGGCGGAAAAACCAGAAATGGGCCAGAATGCACTGGCGCACTTGGGAAGTGCGCCAGAACAAAATTGCACTGGCGCATTTGGGAAGTGCGCCCATGCAATATTGCACTGGCGCACTTGGCAGGTGCGCCCAGGCCGAGGCAAAAATCTGCATAGATTTCTGAGGCTCTGGTTCGAACGGTGAGTCAGTGCTGAGTCATTTCTGACTAGTTAATGAGTCACTAGTGTTTCTGGATAGTTCTAATCTGGACTGAATGGTTGCGATTAACTCTAGGGTCATCCGAAGGCTATAATTAAATTGGAATTCAATATAAACATGTGCAGACTCAAACCCTAGAATCAAATCAAAATTAGATCAGTGGCCGTCATGTTGTCACTCCAAACCCTAGAGTAGCCGCCGCCAACTAGAAGCAAATTAAAGACAACAATTCAATTCAAATCAAGCCTAAAACTACAACAACGAAATTGTCTACAACAAGGGAACGCTAATCAATTACAAAATTCAGATCCCAGAACCCAAGACCCCTTATTCGGTGAGTTCTAGTCACTTTTAGGTTTAAATAAATAAAAGTGAATTGTGGTAGACTATGATTTGGGTATATGTTGTTTGTAGTTATGCAAGCTTATTGTTGTGAATCATGATATGATGCAAGTTTATTATTATTGTGAATCATGAAGTTATGCAAGTTCATTATTGTTGTGAATCATGATATGATGCAAGTTTATTATTGTTGTGAATCATAAAGTTATGCAAGTTATTATGTTGAGAAACTATGAACCTATGCAAGTTGTTGTGTTGTTAATTCATGAATCTATGCTAGTTGTTATGTTATGAATCATGAACCTATGTAAGTCACCTATGCAAGAAGTTATGTTATGAATCATGCAAGTTGTTATATTGTGAATCATGAACCCATATGAGTTGTTGATTATGTTGAGGATCATGAACCTATATAAGTTGTTAATTATGTTGTTAATTCATGAACCTATGCAAGTTGTTATGAATCTATGCAAGTTGTTAATTATGTGGTGAATCATAATTATATGCGAAGTTATCATGTCTTCTTCCCTAGTTGTCATGCTTATGCCAAACTGTACTGAAAATGATCACCTTGTCATTCCCTTTATTTTATTGTTATGGTGAGACTATTTTGTAGCCT
This sequence comes from Allium sativum, assembly GCA_030737875.1. Taxonomy (NCBI): domain Eukaryota; kingdom Viridiplantae; phylum Streptophyta; class Magnoliopsida; order Asparagales; family Amaryllidaceae; genus Allium; species Allium sativum. Next base: position 998,035,948 of record CM060924.1, read on the forward strand.
CGATGACGCCAAAAACGCAAACGATTACGCTAGTTAAGAAACGGGGAAAAGGGGAATTTGTAATAGGCATAATTTACATAGTGATTATGTAAATTGGACACATGATTCTAGTAGGGAAACGTATAAATAATTACCTATTATGACATGGGTAAAATTGGGTAAAAATGGTATAATTTGAATATGACCATTTATGGATAGGAAATTCAAATTGTTAATAAGATAGGTATTGACACCTATAAAAAGGGAAAGGATTAATTAATTAACTTAATTAATCAAAAGAGGAATGTTTAAGCAATTAAAGTCTGAAGATTTAATATTGAGAATTGGCATAAATGCCTTAAATGGCATAAAATAAAATTGTGAAGAAATTGGTATGATTTTACATACCATAAATGGATGGACATAATTGAGTCAATTGTGGCCATAGTTAAATTTGGAATTAATTGATAATTTGAATAGGGAAAGTAATTCAAATTGGGGAATGATTAATTAGGAGTAATTAATCGTCTAAGACACGAGATTAGGCTCTTTTGTGGTATAAGACTGCCCGGACCCGCCCGGCAAATCTAGCTGCCACAAATGCCAGTCCAATGTAGGAGGTCTTAGGCATAAATTAAATACGTACCAATTGTAAAGACACGAGGTTAGACTCGTTTGTGGTGTAAGACTGCCCGGACCTGCCCGGCAAATCCAACTGCCACAAATGCCAGTCTAATGTGGGAGGTCTTTATAAGGTTACGGTCTTAATGAATTAAGAAACACTTAACCAGATAAACATGTAGTGGGACATGAGGGGTTAAGTGGGTGCCTTGGGTGGCATGTGGAATTAAGTGGGCGCCTTGGGTGGCATGTGAAATACGATTAAGTGTCTCAATAATTAATTAATGTTGATTAAAGACTACTTAACCTAACTTAATACATATGGACTGTATGATGATAGACATAAGTTAGGGTTAAGTAAAACGAATTGGATTGTGGGTGGGTTAACCACAACTGAAGGGTAGGTTGGTAATATTAATACATATAGGCCCACAAACTTAATCAGAAAAAAGGGTTATGTAATTAAAGACACCTAACGGTATACATAACCGGGGAAAAAATAGTAAAGTTATGTATTGAAGATACCCATTGGGGTACACATAACTAATGGGAATAGATAGAGTTATGTATTAAAGACACCTGTAGGTATGCATAACCGATAGGTAGAATAGGGGTTATGTATTAAAGACACCTATAGGTATGCATAACTAATTGAGGGCTATGTAATTAAAGACACCTTAGGGTATACATAGTCAGTAGAAAACCTAGTGGGGATACAAGACATAGGGGAGAGCTTGTATCATGTTGTGTTGGACCCATTTCAGTCGGTAACCCGGTGGGGTATCAAAGTAAAGAACTCCGTACTAGGCAGGGAAGTGGCACGCTTATTGATTGATTGTAAGAGATCCAAAACGAGACAGATGGTGTGGGCGGCACAAACCGACCGGGGACATGTGCGTGCATGGGCCGAGCAGAGGGGGACAAGACGACCGTGACACCAGTAGGTATAACTGTGCACACCTTAGGTTGCCACTTTAGGGAAGTGATACCCCCTAGTTGTGGGACCAGCACAGGGTATCTACAGAGTAGGGAGTCGATCGATTAGGGTAGTGGTTAGGGTATACCTGGACGTATGCCCTAAGTCTACCAATTTATAGTAGGAGGGTAGTGGGTACGACTAGTTGAGATAGGAGCAGGCGACTACTATGACAGCAGCTAGGAATACACGAAACTACCACCATCGTTATCATTAGCGGAAGGGATCATCCCGTCTTTACTTTACTAGTAATAGTGCAGAGTAGTTAGTAGTGAAGCATGCATACACCTTACCTTATTTGTCCTGTCATACCTGTCATCTGTACCATGATCCTCTTATCCACTTTGTATGCCTGTCATGTTTACCTTTATTTATTTACTGGCTAAAAGTTACTGGACTCACCAGACGTATGTCTGACCTAGTTTGTTTCGCCTCTTATCTTCCGTTTCACCTCCAGGTTCTCAGGGAGGAAACACATAGGTTTAGTCAGGATTTGGATATCATTTCTAGGAGCTACTTCTGAAGTATGGCTCGAGTCTCTGTCTCTTATATGGCTTGCCCTTTAATATGGGGAATGATGTTTTCTTTTAAATACGTATGTTCTCTGATAATATAAGACAGAAGTGTTTTGTTGTAAGGGTTTAATGACTCATGGTATTATGTAACAAAATATTTTGGTGATTTAATAAAGTTGTTTATTTTCCGTTGTAAAATTTTTATATCTGTCTTGTGATATTCTGTGTCTATTTACCAAAAACGCTCCACTGAAGTTGAGGCATTCCCTTTGTGAGTGACCTTATGGAGGTGGGGTGTTACACTTGGTATCAGAGCTGAAGGTTACCAGACTTGATAAAAAGCTTTTGAAAAACTATTTTCAAAGAGGTTTTAGAAGAAAGTATTTTCAAAAAGGAATGCCTGTTTTGAAAAACATTCCCCAAGAGCCATATATCTTTCCTTCGGTTCTTTGTATCGAGCCTTTCCTTTTTCGTTTCAGCATGTCTGGAGCATCTGAGATACCGCAGGGTGTTCATGTACCCGGTTGGTTTCGTCAATATCTCGAGGCTAGGGCCGCTACCGCGTGTCCGGCCAACGTTCCACCTCCTCCTCCCCCAGCTCCAGTCATTCCTCCGCATGGAGATACTTTCTCCAAGATATGTAAGGACTTTCGTTCGATGGGTGGAAAATCTTTTAGTGGGACTGAAACATTTATTGAAGCTAGAAATTGTTTGAAGGAAGTGGAGCATCTATTTGGCATTTTCGACTTGGATGACTGTAAGAAAATCCAATTGGCTGCTTGGTTGATGAAAGACGAAGCTTTGTTTTGGTGGGAGGTCATTAATGGTGAGCGTCCAGTTGATACATGGACGGATTTCAGGCATAGGTTTGAGGCAAAATTTCTCTCACGAGCAGAAGAAAATCTATATATGGAAACGTTTTTGGCATTGAAGCAGGGGGATCTGTCAGTAAAAGAGTACGTCAACAAGTTCAATCAGTTTTCGAGGTTCGGCTTAGACTTAGTGAACACACCTGAGAAGAAGGCCCTGAGATTTGTTAAAGGCTTGAATGAGCCGCTACACGGATTGGCTATGACCCACTTCCCATAGGGGCCACTTTTGAAAAGTTGGTGGATATGGCCCTAAGGCATGAAGAGGAAAAAGGAGCAAAGAAAGAGGAAAAAGCCGAAGGGACACTGAAAAATGAGAAGGCGGGACCCAAGAAAGGACAGCAATAGCAACAGCAGAAGAAAGGCAAGAAGGATGACAAGGGAAAGGATAAGAGGAAATGCCACTATTGTGGGAAAGAAAGTCACCTAGTCAAAGAATGTAAAAGGAGGAAGTCCAATTTTTTTAAGTGTGGAGAGGTCGGACACATTTCGAAGGAATGCCCGAAGGCGCAGGGATCGCAAGGGACTTCTGGAGGGCAGGCGAATGCTCTCCTGGCAGATGGATAGGGTAGAGATAGGAAAAATTTATGTAAAAGGTTTAATTTCCTTATGAAGTTAAGACTCTTTTGGATTCTGGCATATTAATTTTGTAATTGACTCTGCACTTTAATACTAGTCTTGTTTCTGATCCCGTAGTTGTTTCAAACCCCTTTTGTGGTTCGGCTCATTTATTGGTGATTTGTAAGGGGTTGAAATTATCTGTGTTAGGCATCAAAAATTTGAATGTGACGTTTGTATGCTCAAGTTTATGGGCTATGGGTTGGTTCTAAATGGACCAGCTTTCTATGTAGATGGTCGTTCTAGATTTTGAGAGAAGGGTCGTTAAGTTTCTAACTTGTCATAGGAAGACCCCCAAAATTTCTTGTGACCCGCAAGGGTCTGTTATGCTTAGCTTTCTGAGAATCATTCTGTAATCTGATCTGTACTAGTAGTCTATAATTATCTGGATATTTCTGAAGGATACGGGTTTCTACTCGAAGCATGAAGTAGATCTCCAGTTTTCACATTGTTTAATGAGGGTAATTCTTTGGGTGTCAGTCTGATGTTGATTTCAGCCTTCGGGGCTGAGACTTAGGGAATTATTCTCTTAACCGATGTCAAATGGGAACAGAGCTTTTGTTTTAGTTATATCATTTGTTTTTATCCCATCAACCGAATCTTCAACCTTTAGATAGGAAATCCATGGATGTAAACATGTGCTTGGGACATGTTATGTTTGATGGTTGCAAGTGCGCTAGTGGTTTCTCGTGGATGCATTTACACACACATTAGGCACTAGATCGGCTCAAATCACTTTCATATTGCATATAAATGTGTGTGCATATTTAGGTTAATGGATGAACAATGGTTGTGTTATCATATGGATGTTGCATTTTGATGAGTGGTTGAGCACACATGTAGAAATAATATGTATCGATAGGATTCTTTCGCATACATAATGGACGCATGGCACTATCATGGTTTGCATTGAGGAGGCCAACTGAATCAGTAGACCGCCTGATTTTGCATTAGATAAGGAACATATACACACACTTTTTGCATATGTTCATATGGCAGTAGAAATCTTTTAAGGACAATGGATGCCTGTGTTTGATGGTTGAGTAGATGGATGATTATATGGTAGGATGCACATTCTTCTTGACTTGAAGATTTCAGGGACGAAATCCTTTAAGGAGGGGAGAATGTAACACCCCGAATTTTTGAATAATCAGATTAACTAAATTAAAGAATACTTAATTTCAAATGTGTAAATTAAGGAAAACGGGTTACGCCATTGCGTTCGTCTCGGAATTCTGGTTGAGATAGAGTCCGAGTTTGCATAAAACGGATGCTGTATGAAGAAGATATGAACGAACGAAGTTAGGCAGAAAAACCAGAAACGGACCAGAATGCACTGACGCACTTGGGAAGTGCGCCAGAACAAAATTGCACTGGCGCACTTGGGAAGTGCGCCCATGCAATATTGCACTGGTGCACTTGGCAGGTGCGCCCAGGCCGAGGTAAAAATCTGCACAGATTTCTGAGGCTCTGGTTCGAACGGTGAGTTAGTGCTGAGTCATTTTCGACTAGTTAATGAGTCATTAGGGTTTCTGGATAGTTCTAATCTGGACAGAATGGTTGCGATTAACTCTAGGGTCATCCTACAACTATAATTAAATTGGAATTCTATATAAACTTGTGTAGACTCAAACCCTAGAATCAAATCAAAATTAGATTAGTGGCCATCATGTTGTCACTCCAAACCCTAGAGTAGCTGCCACCAACTGAAGGAAATTAAAGACAACAATTCAATTCAAATCAAGCCCAAAACTAATCAATTACAGAATTCAGATTCCAGAACTCAAGACCCCTTATTCGGTGAGTTCTAGTCACTTTTAGGTTTAAATAAATAAAAGTGAATTGTGGTAGACTATGATTTGAGTATATGTTGTTTGTAGTTATGCAAGTTTATTTTTGTGAATCATGATATGATGCAAGTTTAATATTATTGTGAATCATGAAGTTATGCAAGTTCATTATTGTTGTGAATCATGATATGATGCAAGTTTATTATTGTTGTGAATCATAAAGTTATGCAAGTTATTATGTTGAGAAACTATGAACCTATGAAAGTTACCTATGCAAGTTGTTGCGTTGTTAATTCATGAATCTATGCTAGTTGTTATGTTATGAATCATGAAACTATGTAAGTCACCTATGCAAGAAGTTATGTTATGAATCATGCAAGTTGTTATATTGTTAATCATGAACCCATATGAGTTGTTGATTATGTTGAGGATCATGAACCTATATAAGTTGTTAATTATGTTGTTAATTCATGAACCTATGCAAGTTGTTATGAATCTATGCAAGTTGTTAATTATATGGTGAATCATAATTATATGCGAAGTTATCATGTCTTCTTCCCTAGTTGTCATGCTTATGCCAAACTGTACTGAAAATGATCACCTTGTCATTCCCTTTATTTTATTGTTATGGTGAGACTATTTTGTAGCCTCGATGACGCCAAAAACGCAAAGGATTACGCTAGTTAAGAAACCGGGAAAAGGGGAATTTGTAATAGGCATAATTTACATAATGATTATGTAAATTGGACACATGATTCTAGTAGGGAAACATATAAATAATTACCTATTATGACATGGGTAAAATTGGGTAAAAATGGTATAATTTGAATATGACCATTTATGGATAGGAAATTCAAATTGTTAATAAGATAGGTATTGACACCTATAAAAAAGGAAAGGATTAATTAATTAACTTAATAAATCAAAAGAGGAATGTTTATGCAATTAAAGTCTGAAGATTTAATATTGAGAATTGGCATAAATGCCTTAAATGGCATAAAATAAAATTGTGAAGAAATTGGTATGATTTTACATACCATAAATGGATGGACATAATTGAGTCAATTGTGGCCATAGTTAAATTTGGAATTAATTGATAATTTGAATAGTGAAAGTAATTCAAATTGGGGAATGATTAATTAGGAGTAATTAATCGTCTAAGACACGAGGTTAGGCTCTTTTGTGGTGTAAGACTGCCCGGACCTGCCCGGCAAATCCAACTGCCACAAATGCCAGTCTAATGTGGGAGGTCTTAGGCATAAATTAAATACGTAACAATTGTAAAGACACGAGGTTAGACTCATTTGTGGTGTAAGACTTACCGGACCCGCCCGGCAAATCCAGCTGCCACAAATGCCAGTCTAATGTGGGAGGTCTTTATAAGGTTACGGTCTTAATGAATTAAGAAACACTTAACCAGATAAACATGTAGTGGGACATGAGGGGTTAAGTGGGTGCCTTGGGTGGCATGTGGAATTAAGTGGGCGCCTTGGGTGGCATGTGAAATATGATTTAGTGTTTCAATAATTAATTAATGTTGATTAAAGACTACTTAACCTAACTTAATACATATGGACTGTATGATGATAAACATAAGTTAGGGTTAAGTAAAACGAATTGGATTGTGGGTGGGTTAAGTACAACTGAAGGGTAGGTGTGTAATATTAATACATATAGGCCCACAAACTTAACCAGAAAAAAGGTTTATGTAATTAAAGACACCTAACGGTATACAAAACCGGGGCAAAATAGTAAAGTTATGTATTACAGACACCCATATGGGTATGCATAACTAATGGGTATAGATAGAGTTATGTATTAAAGACACCTGTAGGTACGCATAACCGATAGGTAGAATAGGGGTTATGTATTAAAGACACATATAGGTACGCATAACTGATTGAGGGCTATGTAATTAAAGACACCTTAGGGTATACATAGTCAGTAGAAAACCTAGTGCGGATACAAGACATAGGGGAGAGCTTGTATCATGTTGTGTGGGACCCATTTGAAACACCCCACCCCCGTTAGGGTCACTCTCAAAGGGAATGCCCTAATTTTGGTGGGGGTTTATAAGTATAAGTCACAGATACCAGGACAGATATGAATACACATATTTTTGAACAGTGGAAAACAACAGCAATTTTTATTTCAGCAAAATACGTGTTACACAAACCATGTCATAATTGTCTTACAATACTTCCAAAAACCATTCCATTTTCATAACTGTCTTGATTTCATAACTTAAAGAAGCATAAAAACAAAAGTAAACTGCATAAGTCCCTAGGGTTTCAATCCAAAGTCATAGTCCAAAACGAAAGAGATCCAAGGAATACATTCTTTCTCTTCAAGCTGGATATGAAAACTAGTCAAGCTGCGGTATTCCCTCCCTGTGGACCTGGGGGGGAAACGAAAGAAAAGAAGACGAAAGAAAAGTAGAGTCAGACATAAAGCCTGAGTAAGTCTAGGACTATTCAGTCTATGAATAAAGAACTGGGCATGATAAGTATAAACTGGAAATGGGAAAGAACCATAAACTAAGTGAAGTTGTCTAGAGTCGAATATACTTATCGTACCCCATATTAATCTCTGCATCCATATACACTAGTTCCCAACAGGCACCCCATAATCAGGGTGAAGTGATCCGTTTCTAATGATCGGCTCCTACTCGCATAGTTACATGCGTCTTACGGCCCCCGATGTTGTAGTTACCTATGCTGGTCCCACCATGGGGTGTATCAAGTCCCATGATGGCGGCCCGACACAATTCTAGACTGCACAGGCATACTACTGGTGCCCAGTGCCTTATTTTTCTGCGCCGGAGTGTGTGCACGCCCGCACCCCGTTAGAATCTACACTGCTGCACCACCGCCGTCGATTTGACCTCTTACAGTTCAGGGTATCCTGATACACCTTGTAGGGTTACTGCTGAAAAGGGTCCCCCGCTACTAGGTTTTCTATTTCTAGCCAACATGCTAAGTTGGTTAAGTGTTTTGTAAACCTAACCCCCAATCAGTCTGTATAGTTAGCATGTTCCATTTTGATTAAGTATTAATTCAATTTACTTAATCCTATCAATCCTGACTCAGCCTTAATTGTCTTATTAAAGCCTCGACCTCTCACATTAGACAGGTATTGTTGTGGCTGCCTGTTGCCGGTTGGGTCCGGGCAGTCTTACGCCACAACTCAGTCTAACCTCGGGTCTTTATTGGGCTCTGTGTTTAACCACCCACATTGGCTAGGTATTGTTGTGACAACTGGACAGCCGAGAGGTTCTGGGCAGGTTTACATCACAGCTCAATCCAACCTCGGGTTAAACACATCATATTTTCTAAATTTACATATTTTGTCTCTTTTCTTTTTATATGTAAATATTTGCGGCCCATTATTCAAATTCAACTTTTTTGGGTAAAATTAATTTACACCACTTAATTGTTTTTCAAGGTCGTTGGCATGCGTCAAACATGCCAACACATATGTTTTATATTTTAACCCAAACGCCATTACCCCCGTTTTATACGTTCGCTACAATATAACATATGTTGGGTTTAACATTTAAACCCAACTTAGCCACATGAAAAAGGGGAGGCTTAGAACATGGTGTTTATATATTCTAAGTAACATAAAAAGGGGAGTGTGAACGCATGAACTTGCAACATAGAGAACTAATTAACATAAATTTGGCACTTGTGAACTTGCATCATGACATAAACATACCTAAACATGAAATCGTGGTTTTTGATCTATTCATATAATCATGGCATAAACATACCTAAACATGAAATCATGGTTTTTGATCTATTCATATAATCATGGCATAAACATACCTAAACATGAAATCATGGTTTTTAATCTATTCATGCAAACTTGCAATTGGAATGTAAATCTGACTTAATTATGTGTCACATATATTATCGTATGATTTTGATAACAACATAGGCCTAAAATATGTTTTTCAATTAGGCATAACACCAAACATAGTTTAGTCATGTTCATAGAGTCAACACAAGTTCACAAAGATGCTTACTTTTGTCTCTAGTACAAAAGTATGGTTTTACACTTGAATCATGATGCCAATTCCAACATAAATTCACATAAGTCATAATACCCAAATGGATCCAACTACACTAAAAGTGATTATAATATATATTATGTTGGCATAATAGTGAATCATATACTTGCATGAATCCAATCGTTGTACCACAACATCCCAAATCATTTAGAATCAAAGCAACATACAAATATGAATTATTATCACCACAAATCAAATACAATTCTATTTCTCATTTTACACAAATCAAAACACAATTATTTATTCACATCGGAATAACACTCTACTTACAACGTATGACGAATCTTCAATTCAGGAATCTGAATTCTGAATTTGGAGATGCTATCCTTTGTTGTAGGCGTTGTTTTGATTTAGTTGTCGCTGCTTTAAGCTTTTGAATTATCTCCTAATCGTCTCTCAATTTTGACTGCTATTTCTAGTCTTTCCTCAGCAGCATGACAGTCTCATTCTAATTTTTATTGGTATGAATTAGGTGAAGTCTTAGGTCCTTTTTATAGAATTTGTGAATTGATTAGGACCGTTGATGGAGCTTGGATTAATATTAGCCATTCATTTGAAGGAGAGGCCAATCAGGAGCTGACACCTAGCCCTAGTGACAAGGCAAGGCTCAGGAATTTGGCTAAGCACAGACCAGACCAGCCAGGGGGGCTGGGTTCGACCTGGCTCAGGGGCCAGGTCGACCCCCAAGTCGACCCCCAGGTCGACTACCCAATCGACCTGGGTAGCCCAGGTCGATTACCCAGTCGACCTGGGTGCCTTGGGCGGGAAAATTCCCGCCCTAGCCAATCCGTCCCGATTTTTGAAATTTGAATTTGTTTTCTGAGCTGTTTTTGTCTGTTTGAATTTTAAACTGAATTCTAAAACTTCCGGAGGCCATATCTTCTTCATACGGAGTCCGTTTTACGCAAACTCGGACTCTATCTCAAGCAGATTTCCGAGACGAACGCAATGGCGTATCCCGTTTCCCTTAATTCTTTGATTTGAAATTAGTTATACTTTAATTTGTGAATTTCACTGTTATAGAATACACGGGGTGTTACATTCTCCCCCACTTAAAAGGATTTCTTCCCCGAAATCTTCAAGTTTAGGAAGAATGTACGTCCTAACATCCAACCATCCATCTACTCATCCATCAAACACGAGCATCCATTTTCCTTAAAAGACTTCTAATGCTTCATGATCATATGTGAGGTGTGTGTGTACATGTACTTATCTAATGCAAAATCAGTCGGTCTACTGATTCAGTTGACCTCCTTAATGCAAATTATGTAAGTGTCATGAATCCATTATGTATGCAAATTTTCCTATTCATGATTCTACATGAGTGCACAATCATTCATATATAAATGCAACATCCATATGGCAACACGTTAAACTTCAACCATATACAAATATAAATACATATATGCATATGCAATATGAAGTGACTGAGCCGATCTAAAACCTAAATTGTGTGTGTATATGCAACCAAGAGCAACCACTTGCAATCACTTGCAACCATCATCCATAACATGTTTCAATTACATGTTTTCATCCAAAGGGTTTCTTCCTAAAAGATAAGGTCAAGGAGATATACCTAAAAAGATAGATAAAAGCGCGACTTAAGGAAAAAGAAAGATCAAAAATGTACCCTCGAAAAGAAAAGGGTAAGCTGCGCGTATTCTAGCTTCAGTTTCCCAAGTTGCGTCTCCCTCAGTGTCGCTCCACTGAACTTTGACGAGCTTGACTTCGCGGTTGCGTAGCTTCTTCACTTCCGTTCCTAATATGCGGGTTGGAACTTTCCTCACGGTTGCTTCGCGTTCCACTTCAGCTTCTTCTAGGATGCTTGGCTCTACCACTTCAGTAGATTCATGTAGACATTTTCAGAGGTGCGAAACATGAAAAACGTTGTGAACTCCGGCGAGTTTTTCGGGTAGCTCTAATCTATAGGCCATTTTCCCAATTTTCTCGATGATAGGAAATGGCCCTACGAACCTTGGTGCTAGCTTTCCTGTGGTTCCAAAACGAACAACGTTCCTTAGCGGAGATACCTTAAGGAAAACTCTGTCCCCAACCTCAAATTCAAGGTCGGTCCTCCTCTTGTCGGCGTAGGATTTTTGTCTGTCTTGGGCTGTCTTCATTCTTCTCCGTATCAAGTCTACATTTCTGAAGTCTCTCGGATCATATCTGGTCCAAGTATGAGCTTGTCCGTAGACTCCCACCAACAAGTGGGCGATCGGCACGGTCTTCCATATAAAGCTTCGAAGGGCGCCATTCCGATGGTGGCTTGGTAGTTGTTGTTGTAGGAAAATTTCACCAAAGGAAGATGGTCTTCCCACGTCCCACCGAAGTCAAGGACGCACAGTCTTAAAAGGTCCTCCAAAACTCTGTTCACTCTTTCTGTCTGGCCGTCGGTCTGGGGATGATAGGCTGTGCTCAAACATAACTGTGTGCCTACCGCTTCTTGCAGACTCCGCCAAAACTCACTTGTGAAGATAGGGTCTCGGTCACTAACAATGCTGGATGGTATTCCATGGAGTCGAACAATTTCCTTGAGATAAAGAGATACTAGGGATGAGGCAGTTCTTTTACTCTTGACAGGTAAGAAGTGGGTGCTTTTAGTAAGCCTATCCACTATTACCCAAATGCTAGTGTTGCCTCTTCTAGACCTAGGCAGCCCATCAATGAAGTCCATTGAGACGCTATCCCACTTCCACTACGGGACCTCTAGAGGATGGAGCAGACCGCCAGGCTTTTTCTGTTTCGCTTTAACCTATTGGCACACCATACACTTAGAAACGAAATCTGCCACGTCATTCTTCATGCCGTTCCAAAAGAAAGTTCTCTTTATGCCTTGTACATTTTATCTCCGCCTGGGTGTATCGTCATCTTGGAGTGATGTGCTTCCTCGAGAACCTTCTTTACTAAATCCCTTGTCTGTGGGATGCATAGTTTTCCGTCTCGCCTTAGCCAACCCTTATCGTCGACGGAGTATCTGCTGAGGTGACCTGAAGTCTCACCCCTAATTAGCCTATCAATCGTCTCCACAAGCTGAGGGTCTTCGCGTTGTGTTGTCCCTATTGAGTCCACTAAAGTCGGGCGTACTTCGAGAGATGCTAGCAAGCCCGGTACAAAATCGGAGGAGGGCCTAAAGTCAAAGCTGGCTATAAACTCTAGGCTTTGTCTTTCAACAAATAGCGGGCTTAGGGTTAGTTTCTTTCGGCTCAACGCGTCTGCCACTACGTTACCTTTGCCCGGAGTGTAGGAGATCTCGAAATCGTACGAGGCAAGAAACTCCATCCATCTCTGTTGCCTCAAGTTAAGGTCCTTCTGCGAGAAAAGATATTTCAATGATTTATGGTCAGTGTAAAGTTCGAACTTCTCACCTAGGAGATAGTGTCGCCAAGACTTGAGTGCAAAGACGATGACAGCTAACTCAAGATCGTGGGTCGGGTAGTTCTTTTCATGCGCTTTCAATTGCCTTCCACCATAAGCTACTACCCTTCCTTCTTGCATCAAGACAGCGCCTAGCCCTGTCCTACATGCATTTGTATAAACTGTGAACATCTTGCTTCCATCTGGCAACGTCAAAACTGGGGCTGTTGTAAGAGCCCTTTTTAGTCGTTGGAAAGCAAACTCGCAATCCAAGTCCCAATTGAACACTAGATTCTTCTTTGTCAGCCTTGTAAGTGGAGCTGATATTTTCGCAAAATCCCTTATGAATTTTCGATAGAAACCTGCTAGTCCTAGAAAACTTCGGACCTCAGTTGCATTCCTTGGTGTCTTCCAATCCTGTACCGCTACTACCTTAGCAGGGTCCACAGCTAACCCTTCTTTGGATACTATGTACCCAAGGAACCTCACTTCTTCTCTCCAAAAGTGGCATTTGGAGAATTTGGCTTTTAGCTGATGGACTCGCAGAGTTTCCATGATTTCCCTTAGGTGCTGAGCATGCTCCTCTTCACTCTTTGAGAAGATCAAGATATCGTCTACGAAAACAACTACGAACTTGTTGAGGAATTCTCTGAACACCCTACTCATCAGGTCCACGAAGTAAGCGGGTGCGTTTGTCAAGCCAAAAGGCATGACAAGCCATTCAAAGAAGCCATCTGGGGTTCTGAATGTCGTTTTATTGATGCTATCTTCAGCCACCCTTAGCTGATGAAAACCGGTCGCCAAATCGAGTTGGGAGAAAACAGACGCTCCTACAAGCTGATCAAACAGATCGTCAATTCTGGGGAGAGGGTGCCTATTCTTTTTCGTTAGCTTGTTGAGATCCCTATAGTCAACACATAGACGGAGTGAACCATCCGCCTTTGTAGCGAACACCACTGGAGCGCCCCATTCTGAAATACTCCTCCTAATGAACCCCTTCTCTAGAAGCTCTTTAATCTGTTTACTGAGCTCTTTCCTTTCCCGTGGAGCCATGTGTCTAACGGGCAACGCAAGGGGCTTTGCATTATCTACAAGATATATGCGGAAGTCTATCTCCCGCTTCGGAGGTAAGCCCTTCACCTCTTCGAAGACATCCGGATATTCCCAGACCACCCTAACCGATTGCAAACTTTCAACAGAAGCATCTAGCGATTCAAGATAACTAAGCATAACCGCATACGAGAGATTACAAGTAATTTCCATAGTGTTACCGAGTTGGGTCAGAAGCCTAACCACCTTTTTCTCACAATCAAGGATGGCACCATTACTGGATAGCCAATCCATGCCCAAAATCAAACCATATCCCGAGAAGCCCAAAACAAAGGCACTACATTTAAATTCTACGCTTAGAATAGAAATTTTCAATCCCACACAGATCATAGACAAATAAGCTGGGCGCCCAATTGGATTTGAAACAATTAAGGGGTCCTCTACCATACTAGTTTATAGGTGCAGAGATTCTACTAATGCAGATGAGATAAAGGAGTGTGATGCGCCAGAATCAAATAAAGTGCGAACTGGGTGATCATAAAGATAAACTACACTTTCTACAGAAGTATTTATACCTCGCTGTTGCAGAGGTGACACTTCTAGCACATGAACCTGTGCCCCTGAGGTGGATCCAGCCCTCTGCCCCTGTCCTCGTTTCTTTGGGCAATCCTTAGCCATATGGCCTGTTTCACCGCAAGAAAAGCACCCACCATTCATCTTGGCCTTCTTTTTCCGGCAATCTTTCACCAAGTGCCCCACTTTGCCACAGAAATTACACTTCCTCTTCTCTTTGCTGTCTTTCCCGCCCTTCTTAAAGTCTGTCTTCTTAGGCTGTAAACCCTCTTTCTTCCCTTGAGAGCTTTCTGCCTTTGTCTCCTTCTTGCCCTTATCCTCTTCGTTCAACAATGCCATCTGCACCAACCTTTGATACGTAGCTCCCATGGGTATATGGGTCATGGCTAAACTGTGTAATGGCTCATTCAATCCTTTGACAAAGCGGAGAGCCTTCTTGTGCAGAGTGTTGACTAGGTCCAGCCCGAACCTAGCCAGCTGATCGAACTGATTAACATACTCTTTGACTGTCATATTCCCTTGCTTAAGAAATAAGAATTTTTCCAACTGAAGACTCCTTTCAACTTCTGAGAGAAATTTAGCTTCAAAACTTGCCCTAAAGTCCTCCCATGTTTCCACTGGCCTTTCTGCATTGGTGACTTCCCACCAGTAGGAAGCCTTGCCTTTAAGTAGCCATACTGCCAGTTGTACCTTCTGCCTATCTTCTACCTCAAAAATGACGAATAAGTCTTCGGTTTCATTCATCCAATTTCTGGCTGCCACGAAGGACTCGGTTCCATGAAAGTCCTTCCCTCCCATGGCTTTGAAATCTTTACATATCTTAGCAAAAGTATTACCACGCGGAGGAGGTGGAGGGAGAGGTGCTGCTGCAGCTGGTTGATTTCCTGCAGCTGGGGGAGGAGGAACAGTGGGACCTGGCTGATTGGCCCTTGCTTCTAAGAATCGTCTAAACCAACCAGGTATTGGTACACCCTCTGGCAAGTTAAGTTCTTCGGACATGCTGAAACAAAAAGGACAGTCTCAAAACGAAGGATAAAAGATAGTACTATGGCTTTGGGGAACTTTGCCTTTTTTAAAATATAATAACATTTTTTTTCTTTAAAAATGCTTCTTTAAATTTTCTTTTTGGAAATTAATTTTCAAAACTTTTTATCTTATCTGGTAAACCTAGGCTCTGATACCAAGTGAAACACCCCACCTCCGTTAGGGTCACTCTCGAAGGGAATGCCCTAATTTTGGTGGGGGTTTATAAGTATAAGTCACAGATACACAGGACATATATAAATACACATATCTTTGAACAGCGGAAAACAACAGCAATTTTTATTTCAGCAAAATACGTGTTACACAAACCATGTCATAATTGTCTTACAATACTTCCAAAAACCATTCCATTTTCATAACTGTCTTGATTACATAACTTAAAGAAGCATAAAAACAAAAGTAAACTGCATAAGTCCCCATGGTTGCAATCCAAAGCCATAGTCCAAAACGAAAGAGATCCAAGCAATACAGTCTTTCTCTTCAAGCTGGATGTGAAAACTGGTCAAGCTGCGGTATTCCCTCCCTGTGGACCTGGGGGGGGGGACGAAAGAAAAGTAGAGTCAGACATAAAGCCTGAGTAAGTCTAGGACTATTCAGTCTATGAATAAAGAACTGGGCATGATAAGTATAAACTGGAAATGGGAAAGCACCATAAACTAAGTTAAGTTGTCTAGAGTCGAATATACTTATCGTACCCCATATTAATCTCTGCATCCATATAAACTAGTTCCCAACAGGCACCCTATAATCAGGGTGAAGTGATCCGTTTCTAATGATCGGCTCCTACTCGCATAGTTACATGTGTCTTACGGCCCACGATGTTGTAGTTACCTATGCTGGTCCCACCATGAGGTGTATCAAGTCCCATGGTGGTGGCCCGACACAATTCTAGACTGCACAGGTATACTACTGGTGCCCAGTGCCTTATTTTTCTGCGCCGGAGTGTGTGCACGCCCGCACCCCGTTAGAACCTACACTGTTGCACCAGCGCCGTCGATTTGACCTCTTACAGTCAGCCCAGTAATCGTGCCCCACCCTGCCTAGTTCAGGGTATCCTGATACACCTTGTAGGGTTACTGCTGAAAAGGGTCCCCCGCTAATAGGTTTTCTATTTCTAGCCAACATGCTAAGTTGGTTAAGTGTTTTGTAAACCTACCCCCCAATCAGTCTGTATAGTTTAGCATGTTCCATTTTGATTAAGTATTAATTCAATTTACTTAATCCTATCAATCCTGACTCAGCCTTAATTGTCTTATTAAAACCTCGACCTCTCACATTAGACAGGTATTGTTGTGGCTGCCTGTTGCTGGTTGGGTCCGGGCAGTCTTACGCCACAACTCAGTCTAACCTCGGGTCTTTATTGGGCTCCGTGTTTAACCACCCACATTGGATAGGTATTGTTGTGACTACTGGACAGCCGGGCGGTTCCGGGCAGGTTTACATCACAACTCAATCCAACCTCGGGTTAAACACATCGTATTTTCTAAATTTACATATTTTGTCTCTTTTCTTTTTATATGTAAATATTTGCGGCCCATTATTCAAATTCATCTTTTTTGGGTAAAATTAATTTACACCACTTAATTGTTTTTCAAGGTCGTTGGCATGCGTCAAACATGCCAACACATATGTTTTATATTTTAACCCAAACGTCATTACCCCCGTTTTATACGTTCGCTACAATATAACATATGTTGGGTTTAACATTTAAACCCAACTTAGCCACATGAAAAAGGGGAGGCTTAGAACATGGTGTTTATATATTCTAAGTAACATAAAAAGGGGAGTGTGAACGCATGAACTTGCAACATAGCGAACTAATTAACATAAATTTGGCACTTGTGAACTTGCATCATGGCATAAACATACCTAAACATGAAATCGTGGTTTTTGATCTATTCATATAATCATGGCATAAACATACCTAAACATGAAATCATGGTTTTTGATCTATTCATATAATCATGGCATAAACTTACCTAAACATGAAATCATGGTTTTTAATCTATTCATGCAAACTTGCAATTGGAATGTAAATCTAACTTAATTATGTGTCACATATATTATCATATGATTTTGATAACAACATAGGCCTAAAATATGTTTTTCAATTAGGTATAACACCAAACATAGTTTAGTCGTGTTCATAGAGTCAACACAAGTTCACAAAGATGCTTACTTTTGTCTCTAATACAAAAGTATGGTTTTACACTTGAATCATGATGCCAATTCCAACATAAATTCACATAAGTCATAATACCCAAATGGATCCAACTACACTAAAAGTGATTATAATATATATTATGTTGGCATAATAGTGAATCATATACTTGCATGAATCCAATCGTTATACCACAACATCCCAAATCGTTTAGAATCAAAGCAACATACAAATATGAATTATTATCACCACAAATCAAATACAATTCTATTTCTCATTTTACACAAATCAAAACACAATTATTTATTCACATCGGAATAGCACTCTACTTACAACGTATGACGAATCTTCAATTCAGGAATCTGAATTCTGAATTTGGAGATGCTATCCTTTGTTGTAGGCGTTGTTTTGATTTAGTTGTCGTTGCTTTAAGCTTTTGAATTGTCTCCTAATCGTCTCTCAATTTTGACTGCTATTTCTAGTCTTTCCTCAGCAGCATGACGGTCTCATTCTAATTTTTATTGGTATGAATTAGGTGGAGTCTTAGGTCCTTTTTATAGAATTTGTGAATTGATTAGGACTGTCGATGGAGCTTGGATTAATATTAGCCATTCATTTGAAGGAAAGACCAATCAGGAGCTGACACCTAGCCCTAGTGACAAGGCAAGGCTCAGGAATTCGGCTAAGCACAGACCAGGCCAGCCATGGGGGCTAGGTTCGACCTGGCTCAGGGGCCAGGTCGACCCCTCAGTCGACCCCCAGGTCGACTAGGTCGACTACCCAATTGACCTGGGTAGCCCAGGTCGACTACCCAGTCGACCTGGGTGCCTTGGGCGGGAAAATTCCCGCCCTGGCCAATTCGGCCCAATTTTTGAAATTTGAATTTGTTTTCTGAGCTGTTTTTGTCTATTTGAATTTTAAACTGAATTCTGAAACTTCCAGAGGCCATATCTTCTTCATACGGAGTCTGTTTTACGCAAACTCGGACTCTATCTCAAGCAGAATTCCGAGACGAACGCAATGGCGTATTCCGTTTCCCTTAATTCTTTGATTTGAAATTAGTTATACTTTAATTTGTGAATTTCACTGTTATAGAATACACGGGGTGTTACACATTTCAGCCAGTAACCCGGAGGGGTATCAAAGTAAAGAACTCCGTACTAGGCGGGGAAGGGGCACGCTTACTGATTGATTGTAAGAGATCCAAAATGAGACGGATGATGTGGGCGGCGCAAACCGACCGGGGACATGTGCGTGCATGGGCCGGGCAGAGGGTGACAAGATGACTGTGACATCAGTAGGTATAACTGTGCACACCTTAGGTTGCCACTTTAAGGAAGCGATACCCCTAGTTGTGGGACCAACAAAGGGTATCTACAGAGTAGGGAGCCGATCGATTAGGGTAGTGGTTAGGGTATACCCGGACGTATGCCCTAAGTCTACCAATTTATAGTAGGAGGGTAGTGGGTACGACTAGTTGAGATAGGAGCAGGCGGCACCTATGACAACAGCTAGGAATACACGAAACTACCACCATCGTTATCATTAGCGGAAGGGATCATACCATCTTGACTTGACTAGTAATAGTGCAGAGTAGTTAGTAGTGAAGCATGCATACACCTTTCCTTATTTGTCCTGTCATACCTGTCATCTGTACCGTGATCCTCTTATCCACTTTGTATGCCTGTCATGTTTACCTTTATTTATTTACTGTCTAAAAGTTACTGGACTCACCAAATGTATGTCTGACCCAGTTTGTTTCGCCTCTTTTCTTCCGTTTCCCCCCAGGTTCTCAGGGAGGAAACACACACGTTTAGTCAGGATTTGGATATCATCTTCTAGGAGCTACTTCTGAAGTATGGCTCGAGTCTCTGTCTCTTATATGGCTTGCTCTTTAATATGGGGAATGATGTTTTCTTTTAAATACCTATGTACTCTAATAATATAAGACAGAAGTGTTTTGTTGTAAGGGTTTTATGACTCATGGTATTATGTAACAAAATATTTTGGTGATTTAATAAAGTTGTTTATTTTCCACTGCAAAATTTTTATATCTGTCTTTTGATATTCTATGTCTGTTTACCAAAAACGCTCCACTGAAGTTGAGGCATTCCCTTTGTGAGTGACCTTAATGGAGGTGGGGTGTTACAGGAAAATAAACGGTTGTAGCACCAGCAAATAGGTCTGTGTCCTTTTGTAGGTTGCCACTTTAGGAAGTAATACACCCTACTATGGGACCGACACAGGGTATTTACAAGTTAGGGAGTCGATCGCTTGGGGGTAGTAATTAGGGTACATCTAGTCCTGTCTGTTTCTGTTGAGGTACCTGTTATTTCTGTTTGGGGGTAACACCCGTTGTAACGACCCGCATTCTATGCATCGGAGCATCGTAGAATATTTATTTCATTCTCATACGAAGTCGTATGGTCGTGTAACTTTGGGGAATGACTATTGGGGTCATTTCCTATGTTCACAATTTTTGCCGAATTGTAAATAACCATTTTACCTCTGGAGAATATTGTTTCTCCTATAACTTTTGATTGGTAAGGAGTTTTGACCTTAAATTGCTTCCATTGGGTTCGGATAATGGTTTACCTTTCCGTAGAGTGGTCACATTGGTAAAACGAACTTACTGTTTGGGAGATATGGCTGAAATAAGGTTTGAAGATGGAAAAAACAGCTTAACCGGGCTTAATAGGGTAATTAGCAGCTAGGCCCATAACCTATTTCGGGATTATGGTTACGGGAGGGCTGAAAGGGTTTGGAAAACATTTCATGTCAGTTTTCCAGCCGCCACTAACCTTCCTTGAACCCTAGTAATGGCCTCCACCTTCTAAATTCATCTTTAATCACTTTTTAATCACATATTAGCCGAATCTACATCAAATTATGGTGGATTTCCATAGAAATCGAGATAGAGCTACTGGAATACGTTGGGATCCATGCCAAATCAGTTAGAGTTTCAAATATGAAATTTATTTGTGGCTAAGGTGAGTGATTTGCACTTTTATTCACTAATTATGGCTAATTATGTGTGATTAGTGATAATTAGCGAAATTATGACTTAGAAAAATATGGAAAAATATGTGAAAATTCTAAAATATTATTTTATGCCACTGATATAAATTTGGGATAATTTTGATTAAGTTTGTTAATCCTATAGTTAAAACATGATTAGGGATTAAGGAAAAAAACCATGGATTTGGGTATGTTTGATCATAACACACATTATTAATGTTTTGATGTTTGTGATTGATTATACATGTTGTTATTGCTGCTTGGAATGTTTATTGATTGTCTAATGGAGTTTGAATGGTCGAAAACGCCGTCGTGTAGCGTAAATAGCTTGCTGGAAATGGTGTAGTAATTCAGATCGGACCGGAGGTGGAGGACCAGGTCGGGTCGTGTATCCCACCTACGAGCCGCCTCTTACACTCGAACCGAAGCTTGCACCATAAAGGGTCTTCTCGAAACCACGACCCGATGCATCACAAGCCCCCTTTGCTCGAGTACCATGAACCGATCAGGATGAAGGAAGGGAGGCCAAACCGAAGCTGTTTGCCACCCGAACCGAACCGTGAAGCAGCCACGACCCGAACCGATGGTCACGATCCATGATGAGAGCTACGAACCAATGCAAGAACCACAAACCGATCCAGATAGAGGAAGAGCACGAACTGCGAACCACTGCTTCACATGAACCGAACCCAAGTGATGGTCACGAACCGAACCAATGATGACTGGAGCACAAAGCACACCTGAACTGAAACTAAAAGTCGAGATGCAAAGGTAGTCCAAATAAGAAGTTAGAACTCAGGATCCAGATGGAAGGCAACGAGTTAACTTCATGAGTTGGGCTTTGCTGCAGGACGTATGCAAAGGGGTTATCGATATCTATAACTTTGGTTCACCACTAAGAGACGGATTAGGGCTATGAATCAGCGCAATAGGATCATTAAGACTCCCATGGGCAAGGTGATCGTAGCATGGCTATGGATTAGTGCAATGGGATCATTGACTCCTAAGGGTAAAGTGATCGTCGCAAAGGATTAGTGGCTATAGACCAGTGCAATGGGGTCATTAAGACTCCCAAAGAGAAAGTGGTCATAGCAAAGGATTTGGTGATCAAAGTGGTGGATACCATATGCTTTATGCACTGAGTGAGAGATGTGAGTATGATTGCTATGTTTGATGTTTGCTATCACCATGACACGCACACTTCCATTTTCACACCATATATTAGTGTTACCTTAGAGTTCTGTACATCTTGTTATGCTAACTCTTTGGTTGCAAGTCCAGGTTCAGGTATGATTATTTATACATGTTATTGTTCAGTTTTGCTGCTATCACTCATACCAGACTTTTGTCTGATCCAGAGTTTTATGTCTCTTCTTATTACTCTGGTTGCTCCTAAACGGGCAGACTAGAGACAGGTTAGGTGGTATGCATGAGTAGCTGTCTGGAGACGAGCATGAGGCTTCCACGTACTATTTACATATATTCTCCCTGTGTTGTTGCTGGTCACTACTTTGGGCATTAGTAGTGTACCTTTTCTATTTTATTTAGAGACAACATTTTGAAGTTGTAATAATGGTTTGGATCATAAGCCGTATTTTGGATTCTGCTGCTATGATGATTTAGTTTTCAGCTTATACGCTGTCTCACCTGTTTTATGTCAAGTTATGTTATTATTATATTTTATTCCATGCGTTGTGAGATATACTACAGGTTCTTTGGTGATTCATTGTTTCAGACCCTTTTCCTTTGACGACCGTCCCGTGCTAGTTGGACATTGGCACAGCGCATTTCGTAGGAATGTCGGCTGGTGCCGGGCGGGCCGTCACACTTGGTATCATAGCTTAGGTTGAGTAGTTTAACCTAGGGGAAGACATCAGGGAGAGATAGTATACATATGTGAGAGCGCGTATTTGCGATATTTTGGTTTTCAAAAACTATATATATACTATTAGTATATCTATGGAAGAAGTCGCACTACACTGGCACCACTAAGGAGTTGGTTAATCGTTTTCTTTTTACAGATTGGACGATGAGCCGAAATATGAGAAGTACGTATTTAGGGGCCAATAATAGGAATGCCCCTGATATGAGGACGATGTTTACTACCTTCATGAGAGAGATGCTTAGATATGTTTAGGAGCAGCTTCTAATGCTGCTAACAGTGGTGGTGTAGCAGCGCAGGCGACAAGAGCTGATTTCGCCAAGCTCTGCAAGTATTATATTTGTCTCGGTGGGAAGCCGTTCCATGGAACGGAATCGGCTACGGAGGTTCAAGATTAGCTTGACAGTTGTGAGCGCATCTTCGAGGATTTGGGGGTCGATGATGCAATGAAGAGAAAGTTAGCATCGCGTCAACTTCAAGGACGGGCTATAAATTGGTGGATTGCTATTAAAGCAGCTACTCCTGAGGATCAAATTACTTGGAATCAGTTTAATATTCGCTTCAGTGATAAGTTTATTTTAGCTACTCAGAAATCAGAATTGTTCAGGAAATTTTTGGAGCTTAAGCAGAATGGTAGGACAGTCTTGGGATATATTGCTGAATTCAATACTTTATCAAAATATGGATTATCTCTTATCGATACCGCCGAGAAGAAGAACGAGAAGTTCATAACTGGTTTAGATGAGTACTTGGGCGAAAGGCTGATAAATCTTATAGATGAGACATTCGAATCTATTGTAGGGAAGGCATTGAGATCCGAGAGCCTTCAACCTAAGTCGAAGACCGAGGTTGCTATTACATCTGCAAAGGAGCCATAGCCGCAGGCAAGCGGTGGAGGCAAGAATAGCTCCCAGAGTAAGAGGAAGCAGAACCAAAGCAAGGATGGTCAGAGAAAGAAGAATAAGAAAGATGTTGAGTGCTATAGCTATGGAAAGAAAGGCCATTATTCTAGAGATTGTCGAGCAAAGCCAACAGATAGGAAGTGCTTCATCTATGGCCAAGTGGGACATCTCAAGGATAAATGTCCACAACCCCCTAAAGAGAAGCAGATCGTGAAAGCATATGCTATCAACGCAGTTCCTTCTTCGTCGAATGCTCCAACTGCGGCGCAGAAGGGAAAGGACGTCGTTATTCAAGGTATGCTTTCCATTTATGATGTTCCTGTTCGAGTGTTGTTTGATACCAGGGTTTCCCATTCCTTCGTATCGAGTTACCTGGTAGATAGGTTGGGATCGGAACCCGAGATTGTCGATAGACCTTTAGTTGTGATGAACCAGACTGGTGGTTCAACTAGACTTATTATGATTTGTCGTAATTTGGTCTTATCGAGTCATGGATGTATGTTTGCTTGTGATTGCTTTTTTAGGGGCTTTACTGGGTTGGCATTATTTTGGGAGTAGATTAGCTCCAAAGGTATGGGGTGGTGGTAGACCGTGAGGGGTCTTCGGTGACCATTAGATCGGATGATGGGTGGAGGGTACTGTTTGGTAGCCTACCTAGTGATGGGGTGATGGCTAGTTTTCTATATTCCCTCGACATCCTACGTGATGAGTTGTTAGATGTGCCTATTGCTGGTGAGTATCCGGACATCTTTGGGGAAGTGACCGGACTTCCACCACACCGAGAGATCGAGTTCCAGATTGATTTAGTGAAAGATGCTAGACGTATAGTGATGCCTCTTCGTCGTATGGCACCAAGGAAGCAGCAAGAGCTCGAAGTGCAAGTTGGCAATCTTTTGAAGAAGGGATTTATCCAAAGAAGTGTTTCCGAGTGGGGAGGACCAGTTGTATTTGCTATTAAGGCAGATGGTTCCCTTCGCATATGTGTGGACTACCGCGAGTTGAACAAGGTGATAAGGAAGAATAACTATCCTCTTTCGCGGATAGACGATTTGTTTGATCAGTTGAATGGAGCGAGAGTGCTCTCCCAGTTAGATCTCATGGCAAGTTTTCATTAGCTCTAAGTAATAGCTAAGAGTATACCTAAAATGGCATTTCGGACGCCGTCTGGATTTTATGAGTGATTGGTCATGCCATTCAGGTTGACCAATGCACTAGCATATTTTGTGGATCTTATGAATAGAATTTTCAGAGATCAATTGAATAAGTTTGTTCTTGTGTTCGTGGACGATATCTTAGTTTATTTGAGGATGAAGGAAGAACACAAGGAACATTTGAAGACAGTGATGGAGATGTTGAGGAAACACCAATTAAAAGCAAAATTATCTAAGTGTCACTTCTGGAGGAGGGAAGTGAGATTCTTTGGCCATGTTGTTTCAGAGAATGGTATTGCCGTGGACCCTGCGAAGGTGGCTACGGTGCAAGATTGGTCTACGCCCAAGAATGCAACATATGTAAAAGTTCCTTTGGGTTAGCTGGATATTATCATAAGTTTATCCAAGACTTCTCCAAGATAGCAACACTATTAACTCAGTTGACCAAGAAGAATCAAGCTTTCGTTTGGGACAAAAGGTGTGAGACTGCATTTAAGATCCTAAAGGAAAAGTTAACATGCACACCAGTGTTAGTTATTCCTAATGGGAACGAAGTGATCACGGTATACACGGATTCCTGTGGTACTGGATTAGGTGTTGTATTGATGCAAGGAGGTAGGGTTATAGCTTATGCTAGTCGGCAACCGAAGCCGCATGAGAAAAGATATCCTACCCATGATTTGGAATTGGCAGCGATTGTGTTCGTGTTAAAGATGTGGAGGCATTATCTCTTAGGAGAAAGATTTGAGTTGTTTACCAATCATAAGTCATTAAAGTACCTTTTCTCTCAAAAGTATTCAAATCTTCGTCTACAAAGATGGTTAGAGTTCTTGGCTTCGTATGATTTCAATATCATATACACACCCGGGAAGGGTAATGCGGTAGCTGATGAATTGAGTTGCTAGAATGGAAGCAACTGGAGTATATCGCAGGATATGATTTCAGACCTAAATGAGAATTGGATCCAGAGATGTTAGCAAATTTGACGAACAGACCGACTTTGATTAAGAGGATCGGTTCCAGCCAGAAGGACGATTCTAACCTGTTGCAAATCATCTCCAAGGTGGATATGGGTATCGATAACGAGAGAATGAACAAGTATGGCCTTGATCGAGTGGGATGGCTTTGAACGAATGGGAGGCTAGTTGTACCCAACGTTAATGGATTGAGAGATGAAGTGTTGGATAATGTCATCACTCAAAACAGACTATGCATCCCAGTGGTAACAAAATGTATCGAGACATGAAGCAGACCTACTACTGGGAAGGGATGACCAAGTGGTTTGTTACAACCGTTGGAAATTCCCGAATGGAAATGGGAACAAGTCTCATGGATTTCATTGATGGTCTACTAAGGACTAGATCGAGTCATGATAGCATTCGGGTGATTATGGATCGATTGACCAAAAGTGCAAGGTTTATACCGATCAAGTCGAACAGAACGATAGCTAAGTTAGCAGAACTGTATATGAAGTTGGTAGTGAGATTTCATGGAGTACCCAAAGGTATTGTAAGTGATCGAGATCCATTATTTACTAGTGGGTTTTGGAAGAGCTTACAAGAGGCGTTAGGGTCAGAATTACATCTCAGTACCGCGTACCATCCTCAAAATCGATGGTCAAATGGAGAGAGTGAATCGTGTATTAGAGGATCTCTTAACGGCTTGTATATTGGACTTTGGAGGATCATGGGATGACCATTTGCATCTAGTTGAGTTCACATATAATAATAGTTATCAATCCAGTATTGGTATGGCTCCATTTGAAGCTTTGTACGGAAGACCGTGCAACTCACCATCATGTTGGTTAGAAATCGGTGAGAAATTTGTGCTTGAGCCAGATGTAATAAGAGAAAATTCAAATAAAATCATGATTATTCAACAGTGAATGAAGGCTGCCAAAGATAGGCAGAAGAGTTATGTTGATAAAAGGTGAAGAGATTTGAAATTCTTCGTTGTTGACTTGGTATTCATCAAGATTTCTCTGTTAAAAAGAGTGTGATTCGATTTGGCAGGAGAGGTAAGTTGGCACCAAAATTTGTTGGTCCATTCCCAGTTCTCGAACAAGTTGGGAATTTGGCATATAAAGTTGGATTACCAAACAAGATGGTGGGGGTGCACGACGTATTTCATGTCTCCTAGTTAAGGAAGTTCATGCACGATTCTGATATGACTATTTCACCAGATTAGTTCAATGATATTAAAATTGGAATCTAAGGCAGTTGGGAGCCACATACCGATTCGTATTGTCGGACATGATATGAAGCAACTTCGAAGGAAGACGGTGAAACTAGTCATGGTCCAGTGGGGAGATAATGAGAACGACTGTACTTAGGAAACATAGATGGACATAAGGAAGTCGTATCCAGAACTCTTTGCCTGGTAAGATTTTGATTGTGGTATAGTTATTCCTTTATTAGTAAATTGCATGCTAGGATAGGCTTATTGTGTTGTTACATATGTTCGATTGTTTGTAAAAGGTTGATAGGCAAGCAGGACACCTTTGTATGTTTCTTGATTAAGGAATTTTGGGGGCGAAATTTCTTTGGGGGGGGAGGGGAGTGTAACAACCCGCATTCTACACATCGGAGGATCGTAGGATATTTTTTTCATTCTCATACGAAGTTGTATGGTCGTGTAACTTTGGGGAACGGCTATTGGGGTCTTTTCCCATGTTCACAATTTTTGCCGAATTTTAAATGACCATTTTAACCATGGAGAATCTTGTTTCATCTATAACTTTTGATTGGTAAGGAATTTTGACCTGGAACAACTTTCATTGGATTCGGATGATGGTTTATCTTTCCATACAGTGGTCATATTGATCAAACGAATTTACTGTTTGGGAGATATGGCTGAAATAAGGTTTGAAGATGGAAGAAAACAGCTTAACTGGGATGAATAGGGTAATTAGCAGCTAGGCCCATAACTCATTTCGGGATTAGGTTTATGGGAGGGGTGAAAGAGTTTAGGAAAATATTTCATTTCAGTTTTTAAGCCACCACCAACCTTCCTTGAAACCTAGTAATGGCCTCCACCTTCTAAATTCATCTTTAATCACTTTCTAATTATATATTAGCCAAATCTACATCAAATTAAGGTGGATTAGCATAGAAATCGAGATAGAGCTATTGGAAAACATTGGAGTCCATGCCAAATTAGTTAGAGTTTCATATCTGAAATTTATTTGTGGCTAAGGTGAGTGATTTGCACTTTTATTCACTAACGAGGGGTGATTAGTGATAATTAGAGAAATTATGACTCAGAAAAATATGGAAAAATATGTGAAAACTCTAAAATATTATTTTATGCCACTGATATAAATTTGGGATAATTTGGATTAAGTTTGTTAATCCTACAGTTAAAACATGATTAGGGGATTAAGGGGAAAACCATGGATTTAGGTATGTTTGATCCTACATAACACACATTATTAATATTTTGATGTTTGTAATTGATTACGCATGTTGTTACTACTGCTTGGAATGTTTTATGATTGTCTAGTGAAGTTAGAATGGTCAAAAACGCCGTCGTGTGGCGTAAATAGCTTGCTGGAAATGGCATAGGAATTCGGATCGGATCGGAGGTGGAGGACTGGCTCGGGTTGTGTATCCCACCCATGAGCCGCCTCATACACTCGAACCAAAGATTGCACCATGGAGGGTCTTCTTCAAACCTACGAGCTATTGCATCACGAGCCGCCTTCCGGATGAAGGAAAGGAGGCCGGACCGAAGCTGTTTGCCACCCGAACCGAACCGTGAAGCAATCACGAGCCGAACCAATGGTCATGAGCCATGAACCGATGCAAGGACCACGAACCGATCTGGATGAAGGAAGAGCATGAACGGTGAACCACTGCTTCACATGAACCGAACCCAAATGATGGTCACGAACCGAATCGATGATGACTAGAGCATAAAGCACACCCGAACCGAATGCAGACCAAAACGATCCGGAGAAGACTAAAAACCGAGATGCAAAGGTAGTCCAAATAAGAAGTTAGAACTCAGGATCCAGAGCCAATGAGTTAACTTCATGAGTTAGGCTTTAATGTGGGACGTGTGCAAAGGGGCTATCGATATCTATAACTTTAGTTCACCACTGAGTGATGGATTAGTGGCTATGAATCAACGCATTGGGATTATTAGGATTCCCTAGGGCAAGCTAATCGTAGCGTGGCTATGGATTAGTGCAATGGGATCATTGACTCCCAAATGCAAAGTGATCGTAGCGAAGGATTAGTGGCTATGGACCAGCGCAATGGGGTCATTAAGACACCCAAGAGCAAGGAGGTCGTAGCAAAGGATTTGGTGATCAAAGTGGTGGATACTGTATGCATTACGCACTGAGTGAGAGATGTGAGTATGATTGTTGTGTTTGATGTTTGTTATCACCATGACACACATACTCCCATTTTCACACCATATGTTAGTGTTACCTTAGAGTACTATACATCTTGTTGTGCTAACTCTTTGGTTGCATGTGCAGGTTCTGGTATAACTATTTATACCTGTTATTGTTCTGTTTTGCTGGCTATCACTCATACCATACTTTTGTCTGACCTAGAGTTTTCTGCCTCTTCTTATTACTCTGGGTGCACCTAAACAAGCAGACTAGAGACAGGTTAGGTGGTATGCACGAGTAGCTGTCCGGAGACGAGCAGGAGGCTTCCATGTACTATTCACATACATTCTCCTTGTGTTGTTGTTGATCACCACATTGGGCATCAGTAGTGTACCTTTTCTATTTTTCTTTAGAGACAGCATTTTGAAATTGTAATAATGGTTTGGATCATAAGTCGTATTTTTGATTCCACTGCTATGATGGTTTAGTTTTCAGCTTATATACTGTCTCGCCTATTTTATGTCAAATTATGTTATTATTATATTTTATTCCATGCGTTGTGAGATATACTACAGGTTCTTTGGTGATTCGTAGTTTCAAACCCTTTTACTTTGACGACCGTCCTGTGCTAGTTGTACATTGGCACAGTGCATTTCGTAGGAATGTCGGCTGGTTCGGGGTGGGCCATCACACCCTTTATTTCTATTGAGGTGCCTATTATTTCTGTTTGGGTAAAACCCTCTACAAGAGAACACCTAGTACTACTATTATGTTTTTGTTGGGATCATTCCATTTCTGTTAAGTAATTAGGAGATACCTAATCGTGTCATAATCTTATATACTAGTATTGGTGCAAAGGAAATTATTCGAGAAGCATAACCTACTATGTTTATTCTTCCTATCGTGTTTAGTCTATTTAAACCTGCTATATGATATGTACTCTCTCATCCAGTTTATATACCTATCATGATGCGTTAACTTTTTTATATGCTAAAAGTCATTGGACTCGCTAGACTTTATGTATGACCCATTTTGTTTCCTTTTCTCTCCCCCTAGGTTCTTAGGATGGGAACGCTCAGGCTTGATTAGGAATCTCTCTTCTGTTTCTGCTTGGATTTGGATCTGCTTTGATGTATCATTTTGACAACTTGTCTACTTTATTATGGCTATTACTGGGGATTATGATTTTACATTTCTGTACCCTGATTGTTTTTAGCATAAGACAGATGTTTTGTTTTGATGTACTCAGTTTCAGTATTTTATGCCTGATGTTGTAATTAGTTTTGAGACTACGATGTTTTCTGCAAAATAATGAAGTTTTAAATTTCTGCTGCTATTTTATATTTGTCTTGTGATATTCTGTTTTTATTTACCTATAACGCTTCATGGAACTTAATGCATTCTGATAAAGAGTGACATTAATGGACGTGGGGTGTCATACTTCCTATGTTCGAAAGAAGAACATGCCTTACCTCTGCTTTAAGAAATAGCCTAAAATGGGCATAAAAGTTAATTAAGTAGAAAGTGATTTTGGGACTTCTATTATTTTCAAAAGTTGATTTTCTGGACTTCTATTATTTTAATACCTGAATCTGGGTTTCGGGTCTGCTAATGCCGAAAAGAATTTTGTAACACCCAGTAATTTTAATGAACACTATAACGATAAACTAAAGAATACTTATAACTGGAATTAAGTAAAACAGACTGCGCCATTACGTTAATCTCGGAATTCTGCTTAAGATAGTCACCAAGTTTGCGTAAAACGGATGATGTATGAAGAAGATATTAAGGTTTGAATTTAGTATACATATAAGCATAATATGTATATATAAACTAGTCCAAAAATCAAATCAGAGAGCAGGATAAAGAGGGGAATTCGACCCGTTAGGGGTCGACCTCGTGCCCCATATGTGTCGACCCCTACACAGGGGGGTCGACCCTTGTGTTGACCCCTGGGTCAACCCCAGTTAGATCTGAGGCAGATCCAGTTTTGTGAATGTGGACTCGTTTCTTGACAAAATTCATTGACATTAGGCTATAAATAGGACCTCATTTATATTGTTTTATTCACAAAAAACAATGGAGATAACAAGTGCTTCCCCAACTCAGATTAAACCAGCCTATTATTTTGCAACAACAACTTATAAGCATACAAGAATCTCTGCTACAACATCTACAGTCAATTCTCTATTCTTCATATCCCATCACAGCGAGTTCATGTTATTTTTAGATAAAAACATTTAACAGTAATCTTGACATGTTTATACGTTGAATCTAAACCTGTGCCTGAATCATAACTAAACAGACCTGCCATTAATTGTACACCTGATCCTCTATTTAGTTTTTACATGCCTATCTTTATTATGTATATTCTGTCATTTTGCCTATTAGTATCACCATATGCATATCCTGTTATTGTGCTTAATAATGTCACCATTTAAATATTCTGCTAGTATGCCTATTTCTGTCATTATATGCCTGTTTTGATTTTATGCCTATTTCTGTTCTCTTCTCTCCCTCCTTCCCTTTTTATTTTTATAGCCAGGCAACCTTCAAGCTTAAGCCTATCGCTGAAATATGCGAGCGCACGGAATTGGGAACAGTTGGGAATGACTATTGGGGCATAACTTATATTGAAAAACATGATTGGGATTTGGGCATAATCTATACCTTGATCAAAAACTTTACTTTGGGGCATAACTTGGATTGTGAATCAGACTAGGATTTGGGGAATAATCTTGGATAAACATGAAAAATTGTTCAATAGTGAACATGCCTAAATTTACCGTAATTAGAAACTGTAACCGCACTTAGAGCCGAGGTTATATTACACTCGTAGTAGAAGTCTGCCCGAAACCGCCCGACAAATCCATCATCCACAAGTGGTCAATCTAATGTGAGGGGTTGAGTGCATAAATGTACACGTAACGGTGCTAAGACACGAGGTTAAGTCCGACTTATGGTAGAAGTCTGCCCGGAACCGCCCGGCATATCCAGCATCCATAAGTGGTAGACTCAATGTGAGAGGTCTAGTCCATTAACAACCATAAATGGATGAATGATAATAACTTGTCAACCTGTAATACTTAACCTGTTTAAATCTGTAGAGGTTACATGAACTTATCAAATTGAGTAGGGTTTAAGTAAACTTGCCTGAATCAGTAGGGGTTAAGTTAATCTTGTTAAATATGTGGGGGTGGGTTATATATACATAAACCCGACAAACTTAACCTATTTTACATGTGGGGGCTATGCAATCTTGTTAAACCGTTAGGCATAACCTGTCAAAATCCTAGTAATAGGGATGCAAGCCTAGAAAAAAGCTTGTATCATCTATTGTGTCGGATCTGTATCGGTCAGTAAACCATCTTGGTATCAAATCGGGAACCCCGAACTTGGTCGGGGTCTGGGCACGCTTACTGAGTTGATTATAAGAGGTTCATTTAAGCGGGGATGTTGGGCGCACTCCGTCGGATTCATGTGCATGCATGAATCTACTTGCGTTGGGATAAATATGATGCTATGACATCAGTAGATGGATGTGCATCTCGTTATTAAAGGGATTGCCACTTTAGGAAGTGATACATCCTACTATGGGGCCAGCACAGGTTATCTATGGGATAGGGAGCCAATCGATTAGGTAGTATCGAGGGTACATCTAGTTTTTCTTGTTTAGGAGCCCGTTATTGTTGTTGGGGGTAACACTTGTCATTTCTATTGGGCTGCCTGTTATTATTGTATGGGGAAAAAAATCCCCTAACTAGACATACACCTAAGTCTACCTTCTTGTTCTTGTTGGGATCATCTTGTTTCTGTTATACTAGTATTGGTGCATGGAAAAGTACTTGAGAAGAGTAATATATTCTATCATGTTTACTCTGTGTATCCTACACAGTTGGCTATACTTGTCTTATGATATTGTTATCTCTCATCTAGTTTATATGCCTGTCATGGTGCTTTTACTTATTTATATAATAAAAGTAACTGGACTCGCCAGACTTTATGTTCGACCCGTTTTGTTTCCCCTTCTCTCTCTTTTGTTCCCCCCAAGGTTCTCAGGGTAGGAATACTCGGCCTTGAATTGGATTCTCTCTTTCATCCTGCTTGGATATGCTTAGACGTACTGCTTTGGTTTCTTGTCTTCTCTGATATGACTATATTTTGAGGGCTATGCTTTTTATATATTATTGTACTATGATGGTTTTAGTATGAGATAGAAGTTTCAAATTGATGTAATGAGTTTTCTGTATTTCAAAATTATGATGTAACTGGGTTTTGGACCATGATGTTTTCTGTTTCAATAAAGTTTTAAATTCCGCTGTTTTTTATATCTGTCTTGTGATGTTTCTTTTTCTGTTTACCTACAACGCTTCACAAAACTTAATGCATTCTTATAAAGAGTGACACCAACGGACGTGCGATGTCACAGGTTTCATGTTGAAAACATGGTTTCAGTGTTTTGATGATAACAACCATGCGACGGTATTACTTATATGTTTGTTAAATGATTTAAGGCGAACGCACAATACATGGGAAAGCCTATTTAATATGACTGCATGCTATGTTGAAAAAAAACACAAAACGTCTTCACTAAAGATTTTGAACATACTTGTCAACACTGGTACAATGGTTTTTATAGTTTACTGGATGCACGCAATAATTGGAAATAAAAGCAGTTGGAACCCAGCTTTGAAAATGTAAAATGAATGAAGACATCGATGTTGCCACTCAAAGGCAGACCACCATGGAGCAAAAAAAGGTACAAAGAAAATATGGTAGCACTAGGATTCGAACCCAAGTGCCTATGGAGGAAATGCAAATGTACATACTATTGAACCAAGGCTGCTTTTGAATAACGAACAGGTGAAGCTTTATTTGAATGGTAGGAAAAAAAATGGAAATTTGCAAATGACGCTACCTTGTTCGAACCTGGCACCTTGCACATGACAAATTTATGCTTCAACCGCCCAACTTACGTAACATTTTGAAAACAACAACAGCGGTTGTCTTATAATACCATTTATAAATGAAAGGTCAAGCTCCAATATATGCATCTATATAACCAAATGCAATCTTCCACTGGCTGCGTCTCTTTCAAAAAGAAATTGCTAAAGGGTTGCAACTATTTAATGACATCTCATAGCTCTTATATAAGTCTCATTTTACTCCATAAACAAACACGACTTTTTTCTTAAATCATTCTAGCATTACTTCCAAATGCTCCAAATTCCATATTCATTTCAAAGCAAATATTAGACAAAATCATTATTGTTGAAGGTTGTAAAAGTTGTACGATATTGTAACATATTCGTGTTATTAAGAACACAAAGAGTCAATTACTGCTTATTATTTGTATTTGTTAAAGTCCTGTTCTACTGCTTAAGAAAGAAGTTCTCTTTGGCTACTGAGACACAATCATGTTCTTCTACTCAGGTCATATTCTGCTGCTCAGGTATTGTAATACTTATTCCTCCAAATTCAGTGAGGGTAGTTGTTTAGTCGAAATTCATTTGATATCAGAGTCTGTGATGCTAGAGATTATTATAACATCCTAGAATAAATGGCGATAAAAAGATCTAGTCAGGGTAAGAGAAAGACATAGACCAACAAAGCAGAATCAAAGGAACAAACATGCAAATATTTCATAACTAAACTCAGATCACAATCGGTATGTGTAGATTCGTTATATAAAGATCTTTTGATAGCACATGAAGGATTATTAAAAGATGTTAGAACTTTAAATAAAGTTAATGCAATTTCTATAGCTGAAAAGATTGTGAGAAAGAAATTTCTAGTTTAAAAGAGAAAAATAAATTTCTAGTTAAACAAGCTGATCATAGAGATAGTACTAGATAAGACTTTATGTATGGTAAAAAAATCTACTAGTACTAAAGTTCGAGAAAATTTTGGATCGAATTTTTATAAACACTTGAGTACTTCGATGACAAGAAATGTTTATAATATATCTAGAAGTACAAAATTAATAATAGAAAATATGAATAACAATTATTTAAGTATTTGGATTCCTGATAATTGGAAAAATAGAGAAAAATATATCGATGATTATTTTAATACAGTAGTTAATAAAAAAATCTTTTCTAAAGTTCTACCAAATTCTCTGGGTATGGTTATCTTCATTCTAACCCTTAGGACCCAAACATAGAAAGTGGCTAGCAAAATATATAATCTATTTTTTGAAGGTACCCAATAAACGATAAGATGGATTTGAAAGAGCAATTATTCCTTACATATGATGGAAAACAAGCGTTTATGGGTAACGGAACTGTAGCAAATTTGGTATATCTAATTTATTATTTGTAACAACCCGTATTTTTGAATAACATATTATAACATAAATCGAGGCAGAGTCAAACTGTAAAATCTGAATCAAGGGAAACGGGCTGTGCCATTGCGTTCGTCTCGGAAAAATACGCGAAATAGAGTCCGAGTTTTCGAAAATCGGAGTCTGTATGACCAAGATATGGCCTCGCGAAGTTTCACGAAAAAATTCAAATCAAAACAGATTCAAAAATTTCAATTTTCAGAAGTGGCGGGAAAATTCCCGCCAGACCCAGGGGTTCGACCTGGGGGTCGACTGGGGAGTCGACCTCCCCCCCAGGTCGACTGGGGAGTCGACCTCCCCCCCAGGTCGACAGGGGAGTCGACCCTAGGGTCGACCTGGGGGTCGACCTCCCTGGTCGGCCAGGTCGGCCAGGTGCACCCATTTTGGCTGTTTTGACCTGTTTTGTTGGCTAGTGACGGGATTTGATGGCTCTGATTGAATCTAGGGTTAATCCTATGGCTAATACTATCCTAAAACTCTATAAAAAGACCCCTAAGCCTAGCCTAAATCATCATTATTCATTCCTACAACTAAACTATGCCAAATTTGTTCCTCTCATGGCCTCCACTCTCATGCTAAAATTCCTAAGCTTATTTCTATGAGAGATTTTGAGTGCATACAAGTATTTTCAAGCTTGTATGAGTGTTCTTAGTTTGCATTCAAGTCAAGTTGCAACATTTCTATTACAAAGCAAGGGTTTTTATCGATTTGGCTCAAGGGTTTTCATTTGGAGCTTGCATATTTGGGTTTTTGGTGCTTGCATAAGGGCTTCGTCTCAATCTTTATAATAAATAATTATTTGTGTCTTCATAGCATTGTAAGCCCTTTTCTACTTTCTTTCTTTGAACTCTAAAGTTAAATGAATGATGCAAGTTTGGGGTTGATCATTATGATATGCAAGTTTGGTTGATCATTATGATATGCAAGTTTGGTTGATCATTATATGCAAGTTTGGTTGATCATTATGATATGCAAGTTTGGTTGATCATTATATGCAAGTTTGGTTGATCATTATATGCAAGTTTGGTTGATCATTATGATATGCAAGTTTGGGTTGATCATGTTATCATGTTATGCAAGTTAAACTTGAAGTTGTGAGCTTAAAGCTTCAAGCTTTATGTTGAAGGTTGCATTTTGGCAACATGGAAGTTATCATATCCCTTATGATAACTTGCATGTGAGGCTAAATGCGAACTTCTAGCAACTTCTACATGTCATTTATCACCATGTATCACTCATATGCTAAGTTTGGTTTTATGCATGCTTTTGAAGCCTAATGATGCAATATGCAAGTATATGAATATATGTACATTTCATATGCCACCATGATAAACTTGTGGCTTCAACACCTTTTTGTCATGATTATGCCAAGTTCCCTATTTTATCCTTTATGCGTTGTTGCGAGTATGTAAACGATGGGATTACGTTGGGGTTGGGTAAAATTATGACATGAACATGATTTTTATAACATGACGTGATATGTTAACTTGTAATTATGTTTTGGAAACATAATGGACATGACACTTAGAAAATATGAGTGTGGCCAACTCGAGGTTGGGTTGAGTTTGTAGCATAAATCTACCTGGACCCGCCCGGCTTAAATAGTGGCTACAAACAATAGGACCCAATGTAAGAAGTTGGTCATGTTGTGCTCGAACCCGAGGTTAGACCTAGTTGTGGTGTAAAGCTACCCGGACCCGCCCGGCTTAACTAGTAACCACAACAAAGTCTAATGTGAGAGGTTAAAGCACATTAAGTTAATTAATGCCTCCTGATTAGGGTTAAGTCATGGTCCACTTAATACTTAACCAATATGGGCTTGATGGATTAATCGGGGTTAAGTCAAGAACCTTGGGTACTCTTAACCAATTTAATCCACGTTTGGATTGGGTTAACCACATTTAACCCGTTAAGAAACCCTAGTTGCGTGGTCCTTTACAGCAGTAACCTTCTAGATAGTATCATAAGACCCTAGGACTAGGCTAGGGCACGATTACTGGGCTGATTGTAAGAGACCAAAAGAGACGGCTGAATGATGCCCCGGTTGTTCAGACGGACCATGGTCGTGCACATTAAGTCCGGAGTTGAACACGGGCACCGGTAGGTTTGGACTGTGCATCATGGTATGGTGTCTGAGGGTTACACCGTAGGGCCAGATACACCCTAGGGTGGACCCTGCACAGTCAACTACATTACATGATTAAGCCGTATGACACCGACACTTGACGAATTAGGCTTATAGGGAGCCGATCGACTAGACCGAGTAGTTGGACCTTGATTTAGGTCATCTCATGATGTTGGGCCAAACTTGGGCCAAGGGATCAATTCTTGTTTTTACTTGACATGTTAAAATGCTAGTACACCCGTGGTGCAAAACTTAACCTTGATTATGCGATGACACCTTTATCTATCTTGTTAGTTAATCATCATGCCAGTATGTTGTTATCCTTATGTTCATCTCAGCTTCTCATGCCAGTTAACTTTACTAGTTCATAGACAGATAATAGTAGGGCTTACCAGTCTTTTTGACTGACCTGTTTTCTTTCGCCTTTTTTCTTCCGTTACCCCCCCCTCAGGTCCTCAGGGTGGGAACATTGGAGCTTAGCTTGGATCTTTCTAGCTTGCTTACTGGATTTGCTCATGTACGGTTTTGGACATTGAGCTAGCTATGGTTTACTTCACTTTGGGGATAGTACTTTATGTTTCAGTTTTTTTCAGTTTATGCTTTTATCTAGACTTTGTTTGTTTGGAAAATAATGATCAAGTACTTTGTTGTAACTTAACTATGGTTTTGAAATGCTAGTTTGATCCGCTGCTTTATTTACTCTGTTTTACTTATATGTTCTGTCTTGTGATATCTGCATGCATGTTTACCTCGTTTAACGCCCCTCCAAAGCTAGTGTCCTTGCAAGAGTCACCCTGGTGGAGGTGGGGTGTTACATTTGGTATCAGAGCATAAGGTTTACAAGATTTGAGAAAAAGTGTTTTTTAAAACTTACCTTTTGAAAAACAATTTTCAAAACCAATTAAGTATTTTCCAAGAAAAGTCTAGTTATTTTAAAAAGGTTATTCCCCAAAGGCCATAGCACTATCCTTCGTTTCTTCGTTCTGAATCTATCTTTTTCTTCGTTTTAGTATGGCCGATCGCTTTAAAATCCCGGAAGGCGTACAAGTACACGTCTGGTTCCGAAGATTTATGGAGGCAAGGGCGAATGAAGCCGGCCCCGCGAACATTCCTCCTCCTTCCCCCTTCGCTAACATCTCTCCTCCTCCCATAACTGAGGTTCCTCCTCCCACTCCTCAGAATCCGCAAGCAGATTTCGCTAAGATTTGCAAAGACTTTAAGGCGATGGGTTGCAAGAATTTTGTCGGAACGGAGACTTCTGTGGAGGCAAGAAACTGGTTAAAGGAAACTGAAGACCTCTTTGCTATCTTTGAGGTGGAAGATCGTAGGAAAGTTCTGCTGGCGGTATGGCTATTAAAAGGGGAAGCTGCTTATTGGTGGGTAGTCACCACCACTACTAGACCCATTGAGACTTGGGATGACTTTAGGAGAAGGTTTGGACTAAAGTTTCTATCATCGACTGAAGAGAATCTTCAGATGGAGAGCTTCCTATCTCTAAAGCAAGGGGACATGACAGTTAGGGAATACGTGGATATGTTTAATCAACTTGCTCAGTTCGGCCTAGAATTGGTAAACACAGCTCAGAAGAAGGCCCTACACTTTGCTCTAGGATTGAATGAGCCATTGCGCGGTTTGGCCATGTCTCATATACCCATGGGGGCGACTTTCGAGAGTTTGGTGAATATGGCCCTGCTTCAAGAAGAAGATAAGAGTGGCAAGAAGGAGGTCAAGGCAAATGAGTCCCAAGGCAAGAAGGAAGATACCGAGAAAAGAGACAAGAATAATAAGAAGAGGAAATGCAACTTCTGTGGGATTACTGGACACATAGCCAAAGACTGTAGGAAGAAGAAAAGGAAGTTGGGGGGATGCTTTCATTGCGGAGAGTCTGGACATTTTAGCAAGGATTGCCCCAAGAAGCAAGGACAAGGGCAAGGACAAACTCAGCAGGTAAGACCCTCTGGAGGGCAATTGCAGGCTCTCCTCGCTCTTCCAGCTTTTGATCGAGGTAGAGTTTTTATAGAAATTCATGTTTACATTTCTGATTTTCCTGTTCGCACCTTATTTGATTCTGGTGCATCGCATAGTTTTATCTCTTCTGATATTGTTGAAAGTTTGCACCTAAGTACTAGCTTAGTTGAGGATCCCGTTTGTGTTTCAAATCCAATTGGGGGTTCCGCCCATCTACCTGTGATTTGTGTAGATTTGAAAATCTCTATCTTGAGCATAGAATTCATGTGTAATGTTTAGGTTCTCGGGTTTATGGGATACGGGTTGATTTTGGAGGTGGATTGGTTGTCCAGTTATGGAGCCATTCTTGACTGTGAGCATAGGGTAGTGAGGCTCATGACTCGCCTCGGTAATACCCTAGAAATTTCTTGTAACCCTAGAGGTCCCGTCATGTTATGTTATCTTGAATCTCTCGACTCGTCCATCGATGATCTGCAATCTGTAAGGGTGGTCCGAGACTATCCTGATGTCTTTGAAGAAGTTAGGGGGTTACCCCGTAAACGAGAGATAGATTTCCGCATTTATCTAGTTGATAATGCCAAGCCAGTATCATTGCCAGTTAGGCACATGGCTCCACGTGAGAGAAGGGAGCTCAGTAAGAAAATCAAGGAGTTGCTTGAGAAAATTTTTATTAGGCGAAGCATTTCTGAATGGGGTGCTCCGGTGGTATTCGCTACTAAGGCGGATGGTTCGCTTCGTCTATGTGTTGATTACCGAGAGTTGAACAAGCTGACAAAGAAGAATAGGCACCCGTTACCGAGGATTGATGATCTCTTTTGGTGCTTCTGTTTTCTCTCAACTCGATCTAGCCACCGGATTCCATCAGCTTAGAGTAGCTGAGGATAACATTGATAAAACTGCGTTTAGGACTCCAGATGGATTCTTTGAATGGCTTGTCATGCCATTCGGTTTGACTAATGCACCCGCATACTTCGTGGACTTGATGAGTAGGGTGTTCAGGGAGTTCCTTAACAAGTTTGTTGTTGTCTTCGTGGATGATATTCTGATCTTCTCAAAGGATGAGGAAGAACATGCAAGGCATCTCGAGGAAGTGATGGATACTCTTAGAGCACATCAGTTGAAAGCCAAGTTCTCCAAATGTCATTTTTGGAGAAGGGAAGTTCGGTTTCTTGGACATATAGTCTCTAAGCAAGACATAGCGGTGGATCCCGCGAAAGTGGTTGTGGTTCAAGACTGGAAGACTCCTAGGAATGCAACCGAAGTAAGAAGCTTTCTTGGTCTGGCGGGCTACTATAGGAAGTTCATCAGGGACTTCGCTAAGATTTCGGCCCCTCTTACTAAGTTGACAAAGAAGAACTTAGTCTTTGCATGGGACTTGGAGTGTGAGCTTGCTTTTCAAAGGCTCAAGAGAGCCCTTACCTCAGCTCCAGTTTGGCAACGTGGATTGGCACTGTTTTCAAGAGATAGTTTTCTGCGTGGGATACCGTATAATATGTAAATGAGATCCAAGATTCACTACGAATCTTGGAAAGCTTGCACGAAACCATGAGCACGCAGTTATGTTTAAGCCAAGTATTTTAGGCAAAGAATAAGTGGAAGTGGAACGAGAGGCAACGGTGAAATGAGTTCTAACTCATATTTTGGGAACAAGAATTAAGAACTACGGAATTGAGAAGTTAAAAGACGGTCAGGGCACGATGGGATTAAGCACAAGAAAATGCGGCTTAGAAGATCGAAGACTAGATACGCGCATTTAATCTCTTTCTAAGAGTATATCCTTGATCCCTATTGTTCTGTAGAGCTTACTCGCATGCTATCTTTTAAGTATATCCTCTCGGCCCTATCCTCAATCTTAGATCTGTTGCAAACCCCCTAAGGAGTATGACTAGCCTATTTGTGATATATGGTTGGGGTGAAGAAGTTCGTCACCAAACTATTTGGGCTTTATGGGATATGGGTAATAATTGATAGACTTACGAAGAGAACCCATTTTTCCGGTGAAAAGATAGAGGACCGTATCATGGCTAGCATCTGTTTATCTTCGAGAGATAGTATGGTTGCATGGAGTTTCTTCTAGCATAGTTAGCAATCGTGACCCAATTTTCACTAGCCAGTTCTGGAATAGTTTGCAAGAAGCGATGGGTACGCGATTGAATTTGAGTACAGCCTATCACCCCCAGACGGATTGCCAAACCGAAAGGGTGAATAGAGTGCTAGAAGATCTCTTGAGGCTTTGTGTTCTCGACTTCGGTGGTACTTGGGAATACCACCTTCCCCTTGTAGAGTTCGCTTATAATAATAGCTATCAAGCCAGCATAGGGATGGCACCATTTGAAGCTTTGTATGGGAGGCCGTGTAGGTCACCAACTTGTTGGTGGGAGACAACAGATAGACTTATACTTGGGCCGATATGATACGGGACACATCCGAGAAAGTTGAATTAGTGAGAAGAAAGATGAAAGCGGCCCAAGATAGACAGAAATCCTATGCTGACAAGCGAAGGGCAGATTTGGAATTCGAAGTGGGAGACATGGTTTTCATGAAGGTTTCTCCTTTGCGTAATGTGGTACGTTTTGGAGCAATTGGGAAGCTGGCACCAAGGTTCGTAGGACCCTTCCCCATCAAAGAGAGAATTGGAAAGATGGCCTATAAGGTGGAATTGCCCGAAAAGCTAGCAGGAGTGCATAATGTCTTTCATGTCTCGCATCTCCGAAAGTGCCTACATGAGTCCGCTGAGGTGGTTGAACCAAGCATTCTTGAAGATATTGAGGTAGAGAAAGAAGCAACCTTGAGAAAAGCTCCGAATCGTATCTTGGGAACGGAGATCAAGAAACTAAGGAATCGAGAAGTCAAATTGGTGAAAGTTCAGTGGGGTGAAGCCGACGAAGATGCAACTTGGGAAACCGAGGAGAAGATGCGTGGGCTTTATCCATTTCTTTTTGAGGGTACATTCTCAACCTCTCTCCTAAGTAGCATATCTTTCTTTTTGCTATCCGTGTTTATCCTGTTTGTCTAATTATCTCGTTAATCATGTTATGAGGACCTTAGGTAGAAACCCTTTGGATGAAACATGTATTTGAAACATGTTATGCTTGATGGTTGCAAGTGGTTGCAAGTGTTTGCACGTGGATACTCGTGGATGCATGATACACATTAGGCACTAAGATCGGCTCACACACTTTCATACCGCATATGCATGAGTGTTTATGCTTATTC
Organism: Allium sativum; assembly: GCA_030737875.1. Taxonomy (NCBI): domain Eukaryota; kingdom Viridiplantae; phylum Streptophyta; class Magnoliopsida; order Asparagales; family Amaryllidaceae; genus Allium; species Allium sativum. The sequence continues at coordinate 998,078,517 of CM060924.1, forward strand.
ATGGATGAAACTTGTTATGCTATCACGTGGATGTTGCATATGGATGAATGTTATGTGCACTCATGTAGAGACTATGAGTTATGTTAGGAATTTGCATACATATGGACTCATTTCACTAACATGCTTTGCATTAAGGAGGTTTACTGAATCAGTAACCGCCTGATTTTTGCATTAGATAAGTACATATACACACACCTTTGCATATGATCATACAGCATTTAGAATCCTTTAAGGACAATGACTGCACGTGGATGATGTTTTGAGTAGATGGGTGATGGATGGTAGGATACTTTCTTCCTAACTTGGAGATTTCGGGGACCAAATCCTTTAAGGAGGGGAGAATGTAACAACCCGTATTTTTGAATAACATATTATAACATAAATCGAGGCAGAATCAAACTGTAAAATCTAAATCAAGGGAAACGGGCTGTGCCATTGCGTTCGTCTCGGAAAAATACGCGAAATAGAGTCCGAGTTTTCGAAAATCGGAGTCCGTATGACCAAGATATGGCCTTGCGAAGTTTCACGAAAAAATTCAAATTCAAAACAGATTCAAAAATTTCAATTTTCAGAAGTGGCGGGAAAATTCCCGCCAGACCCAGGGGGTCGACCTGGGGGTCGACTGGGGAGTCGACCCTAGGGTCGACCTGGGGGTCGACCTCCCTGGTCGGCCAGGTCGGCCAGGTGCACCCATTTTGGCTGTTTTGACCTGTTTTGTTGGCTAGTGACGAGATTTGATGGCTCTGATTGAATCTAGGGTTAATCCTATGGCTATTACTATCCTAAAACTCTATAAAAAGACCCCTAAGCCTAGCCTAAATCATCATTATTCATTCCTACAACTAAACTATGCCAAATTTGTTCCTCTCATGGCCTCCACTCTCATGCTAAAATTCCTAAGTTTATTTCTATGAGAGATTTTGAGTGCATACAAGTATTTTCAAGCTTGTATGAGTGTTCTTAGTTTGCATTCAAGTCAAGTTGCAACATTTCTATTACAAAGCAAGGGTTTTATTGATTTGGCTCAAGGGTTTTCATTTGGAGCTTGCATATTTGAGTTTTTGGTGCTTGCATAAGGGCTTCGTCTCAATCTTTATAATAAATAATTATTTGTGTCTTCATAGCATTGTAAGCCCTTTTCTACTTTCTTTCTTTGAACTCTAAAGTTAAATGAATGATGCAAGTTTGGGGTTGATCATTATGATATGCAAGTTTGGTTGATCATTATGATATGCAAGTTTGGTTGATCATTATATGCAAGTTTGGTTGATCATTATGATATGCAAGATTGGTTGATCATTATATGCAAGTTTGGTTGATCATTATATGCAAGTTTGGTTGATCATTATGATATGCAAGTTTGGGTTGATCATGTTATCATGTTATGCAAGTTAAACTTGAAGTTGTGAGCTTAAAGCTTCAAGCTTTATGTTGAAGGTTGCATTTTGGCAACATGGAAGTTATCATATCCCTTATGATAACTTGCATGTGAGGCTAAATGCGAACTTCTAGCAACTTCTAATGTCATTTATCACCATGTATCACTCATATGCTAAGTTTGGTTTTATGCATGCTTTTGAAGCCTAATGATGCAATATGCAAGTATATGAATATATGTACATTTCATATGCCACCATGATAAACTTGTGGCTTCAACACCTTTTTGTCATGATTATGCCAAGTTCCCTATTTTATCCTTTATGCGTTGTTGCGAGTATGTAAACGATGGGATTACGTCGGGGTTGGGTAAAATTATGACATGAACATGATTTTTATAACATGACGTGATATGTTAACTTGTAATTATGTTTTGGAAACATAATGGACATGACACTTAGAAAATATGAGTGTGGCCAACTCGAGGTTGGGTTGAGTTTGTAGCATAAATCTACCCGGACCCGCCCGGCTTAAATAGTGGCTACAAACCATAGGACCCAATGTGAGAAGTTGGTCATGTTGTGCTCGAACCCGAGGTTAGACCTAGTTGTGGTGTAAAGCTACCCGGACCCGCCCGGCTTAACTAGTAACCACAACAAAGTCTAATGTGAGAGGTTAAAGCGCATTAAGTTAATTAATGCCTCCTGATTAGGGTTAAGTCATGGTCCACTTAATACTTAACCAATTTGGGCTTGATGGATTAATCGGGGTTAAGTCGGGAACCTTGGGTACTCTTAACCAATTTAATCCACGTTTGGATCGGGTTAACCACATTTAACCCGTTAAGTAACCCTAGTTGCGTGGTCCTTTTCAGCAGTAACCTTCTAGATAGTATCATAAGACCCTAGGACTAGGCTAGGGTGGGGCACGATTACTGGGCTGATTGTAAGAGACCAAAAGAGACGGCTGAATGATGCCCCGGTTGTTCAGGCGGACCATGGTCGTGCACATTAAGTCCGGAGTTGAACACGGGCACCGGTAGGTTTGGACTGTGCATCATGGTATGGTGTCTGAGGGTTACACCGTAGGGCCAGATACACCCTAGGGTGGACCCTGCACAGTCAACTACATTACATGATTAAGCCGTATGACACCGACACTTGACGAGTTAGGCTTATAGGGAGCCGATCGACTAGACCGAGTAGTTGGACCTTGATTTAGGTCATCTCATGATGTTGGGCCAAACTTGGGCCAAGGGATCAATTCTTGTTTTTACTTGACATGTTAGAATGCTAGTACACCCGTGGTGCAAAACTTAACCTTGATTATGCGATGACACCTTTATCTATCTTGTTAGTTAATCATCATGCCAGTATGTTGTTATCCTTATGTTCATCTCAGCTTCTCATGCCAGTTAACTTTACTAGTTCATAGACAGATAGTAGTAGGGCTTACCAGTCTTTTTGACTGACTTGTTTTCTTTCGCCTCTTTTCTTCCGTTTCCCCCCCTCAGGTCCTTAGGGTGGGAACATTAGAGCTTAGCTTGGATCTTTCTAGCTTGCTTACTGGATTTGCTCATGTACGGTTTTGGACATTGAGCTAGCTATGGTTTACTTCACTTTGGGGATAGTACTTTATGTATTTCAGTTTTTTTTTCAGTTTATGCTTTTATCTAGACTTTGTTTTTTTGGAAAATAATGATCAAGTACTTTGTTGTAACTTAACTATGGTTTTGAAATGCTAGTTTGATCCGCTGCTTTATTTACTCTGTTTTACTTATATGTTCTGTCTTGTGATATCTGCATGCATGTTTACCTCGTTTAACGCCCCTCCAAAGCTAGTGTCCTTGCAAGAGTCACCCTGGTGGAGGTGGGGTGTTACATTATTTTATTTGTTTTGGGTTGATACTTACATTTTTTTTAATTATTGGAATATCATAACATTTTAAAGAAAAAACATTATCATTGTGAAACAGTCTAAATTAATGTACGATCCAAAACCAATTATTATTTTATCTTTTTGTTGATGACAAAAGGGAGAAATTTAAGAACATTGACAGGGAGATTATATAAATTTAAAGGAAGCAAATATTAACGGGGAGCAATATAATATTATTTATTTATATACTCATAAAAACGGAGTATGTTGAAAATATGGTTTTTGTGTTTTGATGATAACAACCATGCGACAATATTACTTATATGTTTTTTAAGTAATTTCAAGTGAAGGTGCGGTACATGGGAAAGCCTATTTAATACGACTACATGCTATGTTTAAAAAAAACACAAAACATCTTCACTAAAGACTTTGCTTATACTTGCCAACAATAGTACAGTGGTTTTTATAGTCCACTAGATGCACGTATTAATTGGAAATAAAAGCAGATGGAACCCAGCTTTGGAAATGTAAAAGGTTTTTTTACAATTAGCTTAGTTTTTATTTTTTTATTACAAATTTAGCCCGGTTATCAAAAACATTACAAAAATAGTTCAAATTTGGCCAATTCATCATTGAGTTATCCAAAACACACTGGCGCAATCCTAGATTATACCAGAACATGCGTACACTGGCGCAATATGGGATTGCGCCAGTTCAACCAAAAAAAACTCCTTGCTTGGGTGCATTCCTAGATTGCACAAAACTGGCGCAGTATGAAATTGCGCCCAGGCGAGAATAAGTTGAAACGTCCCTTTCTTCCTCCCTCGTTTTTTTATTACAAAAATCAAAACCCAAAAGCCTAACTTTTCTCAAATCACAAAACTCATTAGAAATTTATCAATTTTTACTTGTAATTTGAAGAATGGCAAACTCTTCAACACCTCAAGAATCTACAAGTAACAATTTCTACCATTACAATCAATATTTTCCAAAATTAGGTTTTTTTATAAAGTTTGGGGATTATGTAGACTGTTTCGTTATTGGGATTTACAGAGGATTTGAAGTTGTTTAATCCTTATCATACATAATTCCTTGACAGTTTTGTTGAGGTTGGAAACATAAATCAATAATTTGGGTTATGTTTTATTGAGTTGAAAATGATTGTTCAGTACAAATGTGGTTGCATTACGTAGCTCGGAAGATAGTGATTTAACAAACTCATTCATGTAGGATGCATGTTTAACAATCACCAATTTCTATGTTTTGAATCGTTATTTCGGAGTTGGAATCATATTTTAAGTTACTGAAGATAGAATTGAATAATGTTGATTTATGTTAGCAAAATTTTTTGGGACTGAATTATAGAGTGAAATAAATCTTTGTGTAGAATTGGTGACTATTATTTTTTAATAGTTTTGTTAATATATGATGTTGAATTTGTTATTGTTGAATGCATGTGAGCATTCAGAGATGTTACCTAGACCTACTGATGATAGCTTCTTATATTTGCAGGCACATCATCGGCCGGGAAATAAGGGTTTGATGGCGGTAATTAAATTTCTATTTTGAAACAAATAATAAAATATTAAATTCTTATTATTTTTGTGGAAGAGAAAAAAATCCTATTACTACCATCTTTCACTCATCTTTTTTAAAAGTAGTCAATTCCACTCTTTCCGCCATGATGGTGCTATTAGGTCAAGCTGGCTGCCTGCTTATACATCGACTTGGGTACATATAGTTAGATCGTCATCTTATCACCGCCTTACTACATTGATTGATGCCAAAGACACCGTCATTTCATCTTTGATGTGGTGAAATGACCATTACATTGGTTGATATAGCAATATTGTAAGGCATACCCATTGATGGTGCTCTGTTGAGCAATCTTGAACCCACTGATTAGGCGGAGATGCGAGAAAGGCTATTAGGCTTGTCTCCTCCCGGTGATTAGTGGTAGAGCAACGAGATAATAAACACCAACTGGTATAGGGTGCATCTAGCAGGGGACTTTCCTTTAGACGCCTCACAGGTTTAGATAGAGCATCATGCCCGAGCTATTGTATTGCATATTGTCACATCTCGTTTGGTATGCGACCATTCGAAATTGCGTGTATGGCTTAGGTGGCTACATTATTTATAAAACTTTAATGTTTGTTGTCGGTACTCATGAGGCAGTGTGGTGCTGACATACGCATATACAGAGCTTATAAGAATGTCACTACAACAGACAACATCCATTGGAGGTTGTCTGACTTTAGTGCAGGTATTACAATTACAAGTTATTCATTTTCACGCATATTATTTATCTTTTCATTTCCTTCTTTAATATATGTTTATTTATTTGCAGCTTTGACCTTGGATTTATCTTCCGGTCAGGAGAATATCTATGAAGAGTTCGAATGTTGATTTATCTTTGCCTTATGGTGGCAGGTATTTGTATAAGAATATTTAACTACAAATATTTGTTTTGAATATGTAGTAATTAATATTAAATGTTCATAATAGGTGGGTTGAACCGAAGAGCACGGTGAGCATGCATAGATGCAATGTTGTGTTCTATCGTATCGAGTTTGGTATACTCGAATACAATGCGTTCACGTGACCCCATATACTGAAGCATTTCAACATCTGACTCACTTATGTATTGCATTTATCCAAATATTGACATCACACGTTCCTTTAATTTTTTTGGGGATGTTTTGTTTCACCTTCCAGATAGAATCATGATATAGTTTGGCTTGTTGCAGCATATACCCGAACAACCTCCTCATTACAAGATCGAGCACATGGATGTAGACATCAATCAATTGGCGATTAAGACATGGAACGATCGGTATGGACATATTGAACAACAACGAGATGTAACAGCATCAGATTTGGAGTACTACACATAGTATTGGAACATCACCTGTCGTTATATGCTCATTGCCATGGAATCTCCTATAGAGATTCCTGAGGACATAGAACCATACATCCCTGGAACTCCAATTGAGAAAAATGTGCTATGTAACTTTTTTGTACAATAAATCGTATATACCATACATACATTCTCATGGTTATGATTTTTTTTGGACCGATAGAATATATCATGCTATTGAATAGGTTGATGAGCTATGTGAGGAGGTGCCAGAGACTTAAAAAGATAACTGCTTCAGTGTGAAATGCATACTCCAGTCGAGATTGCAGAAGAACAAGCTTGCTAGACCTCCACCTTCTCAACCTCCACCTTTTAGTCTTTCAGAGGTTGGGTGTCCTCGTAAAGCTACCCTTAATGGCAAGGGTAAGGGTCAGACATCATCTTCGCAACCATCACATATAGAGTATGAACACCATCCTTCATAGCCTCTCAAAACACAAGAAACGGAAGATCCATTTCCTAGGCCTCTAAGGAAAGCTCTTCGCAATTCAACTCCTAGAGAGATCAAAATTCTTCGTCATTTGAATTGTTCTCAATTAGATGGTGTGTTAGCGGAAAACAATATGAGTGTATTTTTTATGTTACTTGAAATGTTCTTATTTGGTGTTTTTCGAATATTGAAGTGTTGAAATGGTGAAATATTGGTTTAGCTGAATTTTGAATCATTGGATTATTGAAATATTGGCATGTACCATGTTACGTTTTATTGATTGAAATGTTGGATTGTTAGTGTTACAGAGAGCAAAATGCTCGGCACAATCATAGATAGCGACAGTGGGCACAATTTGAAAATGCAACCACTGGCACAATCTTAAAATGCGCCCACTAGCGCAATGTGGGATTGCATGCAGACTTTTACAGAGAGAATTTTTGCTTTCAATATATACAGAAAAAATTTGCTCTATGTATGTTGAAGGTGGAATTTCGGATTGCGTCTTCAGGCACAATTCAAGATACTGCCTTTGTGTTAAAGAGACCAATTTTGTTCTCTATATGTTTACAAAAAGAAAATTTGCTTTTTGTAAAAATCTGGGGCACAATCCAAAAATGTTACCACTGGCACAATCTGGGATTGCTCCTTCGGCTACTTTACTATATAAGGGAATCATCATCCTTTTTCTCTCACATACTTTTCCACTTTCTTACTTTACCAAATCTCTCCAAAACATAACACATTACCAAATCTCCACTTCAACTCAAAATAATCTATAACACAGTTACTTGTAATTGCGCTATATAGCTAGATTTTCATCGCAATCAAGGGTAATTCTATTATACATAACATTTTTTTCCTTTTCTGACACATTATATGTTCTAAATTTTCTTTCTATTTTTGCACACAAACTTTATGTCACCATTATGTAGAATGGATCAATAGGAAATTGACGATGAGACTTTGTTGAAGTATTGGGTTAGTCTGGACTTTGGATCGACTGAGAACATGATGGATGTTGATAACATACCACAAATCCAAGTATCACCTAATTGTCGTCAATCTGGTAAAGAAATTCGCATTGAAACATAAAGGGTTAAATTTTTCGACCAACAAGATAATCTTCCCAGTAGCAAACAAAAGTATTTTGTGGTGGTAGATAACGGTAGATGAGTTAATCGGGGTCGAGCACTAGCTATAGGGGAGTCCATACCAAGAAAGTCATGCTATTTTAGAAGACATGTGACTTGATTGTGGCAAAAAATAGGAGCATTACTATTAGTCATACGATCTACAAACGTACTGCCTATACAATGAGCAAATCTTATCCTGATTTATTCCACTATTGTAAGTATAGTGATTGGATTGGTCCTTACACACTGGAAATGGAGGATGAAAATTATCGATTAAAAAAAGATGATGGAAGAAAAAATACGTTTGGAAACTAAAAATTTCCATTTGAAACTCCTTAATTCAGACTTAGAGTCGAAGCTTCCAAGATATCCTAATGAGTAGTTTGTGCGACCGTAATTGTACGATTGGAAATGTATTGGTCACTGTATTAGGTTTGAAATTGTAGTAGTGTAACAATATATCAATCATTGTATTATGCGTGCAAATGAAAGTGATGAATGTATGCTAATTGAAAATTGTCATTAATGTATGAATGAAAGTCATTCTTCTATAACCAGTATTAATAATAACCTCAAACTTGAGCAATACAAATAAAATTTAATTTGTTGAATTATAACGACTCCTTCTGTGACCAACCACTCCACATTTGCTACATCTATTTGACTTTAGAGTATGCATCTCATCCATCGTCCCTTTGATTTTTATAGATCCAAGCCTCCCAGGTGCTCTATTCACTATTGGCGGCAGAACTACAGGTCCATCGTATGCACTCCAATAACGTTTGTTAGGAACATGATGAAACTCTGGTTTGTAAGCTTCCAAGAAATTCTAAACCGAATACCACTCTGAATCAAAGTCATGATAAGCTCTGTTAGCACCATTGGCTACCGATGAACAAGACTCTATTACCTGTTCACACAGAAGTTGCTGAAGTAATGGGATGTTGCATGTACAAAAACATATATTCCCATTGATTTTTACCTTATATTCATTACCGAAATAGTGAATCACTAGCCATTCATTTGCACTAAACTAGACAATCCGGCAACGCCTTTCTTCAGTAGCCCTCTCAGTTATCTTTTCCTCCCATTTTAGGGTTAATTGAGCCGTCGATAACATACCAAACTCTGGTCGTTTGTAAAAATAGTCTATCGATTGAAAAACCATGCGAGCAAGTAAAGCTTTGACAGGAAACGATCTTGCATCTCTAAGTACACCATTGAAGCTTTTAGAAGCATTTGTCGTCATGCCATGAAATTTCTCCCCATCATCCTTACACAAAGCACAACTCTCCTCTTTTGCTTACAAACTTCGCCCAAGCCAATTGTGAGCTCGTACATTAGTTGTTTTAATTTCCTTTCAGATCTTTATATAATCAATCTATTCTAAAGCACATGATGCTGTATAAAATAAACATGTCAACCATTTACCTTTAAATCGAGCAGCTTGAAAGTCGGCTTTTAGATGTCTTACACAGAATCTATGATTGTGAGGGGATCACCAACAACTCACTAACGCTGTTGATATCCCTTTCATTCTATCTGAAATGTGGGCAATACGTCGATTGTTAACACTATGAATGAATCTTTGCATGCAAGCAAAAAACCATCCATAACTATCGCATGATTCTGACTCAACAATCCCATAAGCCAAAGGGTATAGCTAATTATATGCATCTACTGCAATCGCAAATAGTAATGTACCTCTGTATTCACCGTATAAATGTGTGTAGATGCAAAGAAAAGGTCAACAATGTACAAATCCTTCGATGTAAGGTCCAAATGCCCAAAAGGCTCTTACGAATACACCACACTCATCGGTTATTACACGCCTAGCACCCACGATTAGTTTCTACAATATTGTCAAAATACTGTCATAAGCTGGAGTATGACTCCGCCTAGTCATTATATATATGTTTGATTGCATTGTTGAATGCCCTCCATGCTTTTATATAACCAATTTTTATAAATAGTTGTTCCTTCGTTAGGACCTGCACTGTCCCAGCAGTAGTGCTCAAAACTATTTCACAAAAGGCATGATCTTCGAGACTAAAAGCATAGACATAGCTTGCTTGTGATTGGAGTTAACTATTGGGTTTATGCAACTATGTTCAGTTGGATATTTTTTAATAACCCACCATATAGCTTGCGATTTTTTGGAATCAATGGCATGTATTCTCCATTGGCAGTTGGGATCGATGTTGTAAATAGCGGTGTATTTTTCCTTATTTGACCTTATCAGCTTAAATTAAACTGCATGTAAAATTGACCACTCATTTAGTTGTTGAATGAATTTTATTTTGTTGTCTAACACCATACTAACTTTGAAACCATTCTGAACACAAGATGATGAGAAATTCTCATTATTGAATTACAAATTTTCAACAAAGGATTTAGCCAACATTTTGCATTACACAAATCATCATCTAAAGGTACCTCCATGTCCAGATCATCACTATCTGTGGAAGCATTGTCTTCACCTGCAAAATAACAATTTAATGGAGCATTGTTCAATAACATTACATCGATCCATGTCATATCATTTTTGGGAATGCTTACAACGGTCATGCTATTGAGTGAAGGAACATTGTTTATCCCTTCAATTTCATGTTCTTCTATATCCATATCGACATCAAATTGTTTTGGTTCCATGTTCGATTCAGTTTCCATAACATGTACTGGATTACTACTATAAGAAAATATGAAATTTTGAGTACATCTTTATATGCAAAATAGTTTAGAATCATTAATGGATATTCTAACCGTTGGCTTACGTGATACGATTCAGAGGGCGTTGGCTGCTGCATTGGACAAAACCGATACAACGATATTTTGTGTTGGAAAGAATTGCAGAACGCAACTGGAAAATACAAATATTTTACTATCAAACATTTAAGAATGATCATATTGTTCATTACAAAAAGATTTAAGTTAGAGTTACCATCGAGTAATGTTTGCAATGGTATCCTACGTTGGATATGGATATGTGCGTTGTGATACTTGCTAAAAATTCATAAGTGGATTATACCCAATAAACATTTGTTATTACCCGCAATTTGGTATGTTGACAAGAGGATACGAATAGTTGTCTGCTGGAGCCGCTGAGGAAGGAGTTACATGTTGTTCTCGCAACAATATTCTATTTTTTAGAACAAACAATTCTATAGATTTTGGCACGGCAGAAAACATTAGTTCAACATCTTCGTCATCTACTACTTTATTGCTTTAGATCCGGAATCGGTTGGCCAATTTCAAACCAATCGTGTGTCAAATTTCTTTACATTAATCCTAGTTGCTTTGTAAACGGAATCTTTCACTTGTATGAAGTTGGAACCTTTTTGAATCTTTGTCCGTCTGTAAGATCTTTCGTTACAGATTTCACATTTATGTTCATCAATGACCAAATCTCCATCAAAATAGCATATAGTCACAATATAATTAGGAGTCATTCCCTATAAAACACAAAATAAAGATTACTTAGAACTCTAAATGCAAAAAAAATTCCAAAGTTTAATAAAAAAATACTTTTGTTAAGCAAAAACAAGCTCAACCATTAATCTACAAGTAGATCACTAAAAATCAATTGTTTCTAATGAGAAACAATGAAGGACGTGGAATCTTATATTTTGGATTTAGGTTTGTTTGTTGAAAGGAGGTTGGTGTGAGACAAATAAAAGGGAGTTGGGGTTAGGATAGTGAAAGGGGCACAATCTCATATTATGCAAGTTAGGCACAATTTGGGATTGCTCCCAGGCGATTTTTTTTCCTAGTTGAACTGGAACAATCCCAGATTGTGCCAATGTACACGTGTTCTGGTGCAATCTGGGATTGTACCAATGTGTCGGCCAACTCAGCCCTAAGTCGGCCAAAACCGGGCTATTTTTGTAATATTTTTTATAATTGGGCAAAATGTGTAATAAAAACTAAGCCAATTGTAAATGAAATCCATTGAAAAATGATGAAGACATTGGTGCTACCACTCAAAGGCAGATCACTATGAAGCAAAAGAAGGTACAAAGAAAATATGGTAGCACTAGAATTCGAACCCAGGTGCCTATGGAGAAAATGCAAATGTACTTACTAGTGAACCAAGTGTGCTTTTGAATAATGAACTGCTGCAACTTTATTTGAATGGCAGAAAAAGAATGGAAATTTGCAACTGACGCAACTTGGTTTCAAACCTTGCACCTTGCACATAACAAATTTATGCTTCAACTGCACAACCTATGTAACATTTTGAAAACAACAGCAACGATTGTCTTATAATAATGTTATATGCATCTATTTAACCAAATGCAATCTTCCACTAGCTGCGTATCTTTCAAAAAGAAATTGCTAAAGGGTTGCAACTATTTAATGGCATCTCATTGCTCTTATATAAGCCTCACATCACTGCGTAAACAAAACACAACTTTTTTCTTAAATCATTCCGACATTGCTTCCAAATGCTCCAAATTCCATATTTATTTCAAAGAAAATATGAGATCAGTGCCACATTACTCCACAAATATTCAAATATGGTCAAATTTCACTTCCTAGCCTCTACGTACTCAATCTACATCATTATTGTTGAAGGTTGTAGAAGTTGTACTACATTGTGACATATTCGTGTTACCAAGAACACAAAGAGTCAACTATATTTGTATTTGCTAAAGTCCTATACTGATGCTCGGGCAAGAAGTCCTCTTCCGCTACTGAGACAAAATCTTGTTCTACTGCTCAGGTGTTGTAATACATATTCATCCGGGTTAAGTGAGGGTTTTTGTTTAGTCGAAATTCCAGAAGGAATCTGGGAATGGACGTAGAAGGTACCCTAACCAGTATAAAATATCTAGTGTCATTTATTTTTATATACTGCTTATAAATTATTTGTTATATATTCCTCACTTTATTTATTACACATATTTTCATATTACTCTATCATACTCGATTTTCATTGTCTCTCATTATTTCTGAAAGTGGATTTCTAAACTTTTACTATTTTAATACCCCAATCTGGGTTTCGGGTCTTCTAATGTCGAAAATGGTTTTGGTCCCCTATTATTTCCGAAAGTAAAATTTTGGACTTCTATTATTTTAATACCGAAATTAGGTTTCGGGTCTTATGCGACTAAAAGGAATTTCAGGATTTCTGCTATTTCCAATGGGAAAGAAAATCGATAAAAGAACATAAATGAATTATACTCAAGTAAATTAGTTAAAAGAAAACAAAAGGTACAACCAGGTTTCAACTATATGATTTTTAAACTATGTATGAATTGAAATAAAGAAATAAGAATTCATAGACTTTGAAGTCTCTCTATCAGGCTTGTGACAATGCAGGATCCAAAGGGTGTCCCAAAGCAGTTTGAAGCATTTCTTTGGGCCTTTTCTCCTTGCTTCTAAAGTTGTTGGTCTCATTAGTAGAGTCAGTTTGGATCTTGAAAACTCAATTATAAGCTCTGTTTGTTTTCATGGGAATTTTATTTTCCATAATCAGCATTGCACTTTCTAAGGATATATATTTCCTTCTTCAAAAGGTTAACTTGATTAACATAGTCATAGATATGATGGATAGTATCATGTTTTTTTGGTTCTCGTAATACTTCCTAACTCCATGTTTCACTTTTTTAACCCAATATCTCACAATATCGTCATCTTAGCCTTTAAGAGGGTTTGATAAATCGGAATATCTTTAGGTAGATACTTTCTTGAGTCTCATAGATCCAACCGTCCTGGATGAAACATTGAAAGAAGGAACTCGGAGGTCAGGGACACCATCATTCAAAATAAATTCCAATGACTTATAGGAGGCTTTACTGCCTTCTAACTAAAATACCAAATCACAAACTAGTTCTTAAAGCACGGTCATTCCATTATCAAAGTTTATGTAACACCCCGTAATTTTATAACATTAAAATTCACAAATTAAAGTATACTTAATTTTTAGAAGAAGAATTAAGTGAAATGGGTTGCGCTATTATGTTCGTTTCAAAATTTTGGGTCAAGATAGACATTTGGTTTGCACAAAACGGATACCTTATGAAGATGTTATTAAGCCTTGAAGTTTGTATGCATACGAGAGAAATTTATATATATATATATATATATAATTGAATAAATAGATATTCAAAAAAGTTCAAAGCAACGATTTGGGAGGGGGAATAGCCGAATCGCACCATTTTTGGAGTCGACCCAAGCCCTGCTAGGTCGACTGGGGGTCGATCTAGGGTGTTTGACTGTCAACCCGTGGCCCGATTCGCCCTAAGGGCTGATGTGGCATCAGAGTGGTCCTGATGGTTTCTGGGTTAATCTAAAAGCTCTAATCTATCCTAGACATCTATATATACATAGCTAAACCTAAACCCTAATTCATTAACAAAGAGGAATGGTGCCTCCATGCTCCTAAAACCTAAAGTGACCTAGCCTCCACCCTAATTAATCACTCAAAAGAGAAAATAAAGATAACAAATCAACGCCTACATTAACGGAAAGCTAAATAAACTCCAGAAAATCAGACCCCAGAATCGTTCTTCTCTTTCTTAAACCAAGATTTGTGAGTACAGTTATTTTCAGATATGAAATTTAATTATGATCTTGACGTGGGTATAAATCTGAATTGGAGATCTATCTTATTCTTATTTATCAAATCTGTTTTTCTGTGTAGATCCATCTTATTCTTGTTTATCAGATCTGATTTTCTGTGTAGGTCTATCTTATTGTAACTATTATGTATCTCTTTCTTCCTTCTATTCTATAGCTAGGCTACTACGAGCCTGAGCCAAATCTCATAAGAGATTGACACGCGAACGCTAAATTTGGGGAAAATATTGAATGATGCATAATTGGACCTAACTGATTTATGACTAAATTGAGAACACAACATAAGTTGTATTTAAGATCCATATCTGGGCATACTATATATGACGGTTTATGATTTGGAAGAAGGAGAATTAATGTATGACAACATATGACTTGTAATTTGGGGACATAATGCATGTTATAATTCAAGATCTGAGTTTGAGGACATAATACATGTTGTAATTTAAGAGTTAGATTTGGGGCATATTTTATATGACGATCTATGACTTGGAAGAAAAAGGATATGTGACTTAGGCCCGAAAAACCTATATTAAAATAGGGATAACTATTAATGTGAATACGCCTAATTCGGATTTTTGGATATTTGACATACGCGGTAATCAATGGCTATAAATTGGCATAATTCATATTGTATATCATGATTTGGGGCTTTTAGAGAATATTCTGTATTGTGGAAAATCTAACTAAATTTGGGCATATGTTATGTTGAGAATTATGGCCATAATTTAGGCATATAAAATGAGGTGTAATTTATGATTAGGCAAGATATGTTAATAGAACTTTAGGATATGTTTAAATCTATTAAATTGCCCAATCCGCTAGATCTGTTGAAATTGAATACTGTGATTTGGGTATGTAATCTGTAGGCTCAATCTAAAATTGAGCAAAACATGTTAATGGAACTTTGAATAATCTGCTGTAACTTGTAAAGAAGTTAATTTGTTGAGTTGGAATAATTAATCTGATATTGTCATAATCTATGAATGAAAACTTTAGCTACAAATAAGAATGCTGAGACACGAGGTTAGACTCAGTTTGCGGTGGAAGCCATCCCGAACCCAACTAGATTAACCAACAACCGCAAACTGTCAGTCTAATGTGAGAGGTCATAGGCATAAGGATGCTTGGACATGAGGTTAGGTCTGGCTCATGGCAGAAGTTTTCCCGGAACCGCCCGGCACATCCAGCGACCACAAGCAACCGACCTAATGTGAGAGGTCAGTGCATTAATATTTAATTAATGCAAATCTAAGATAAATATGATGCCTAAAACGTGTTGGGTGGATAGGGTTAAAACAACTGGACTGATAAATCTAATAAACCCGTTTCGTGAATCTGTAGGCCCAATACAAAGTTAGGTAAAACAATCTGTAAGTCTATTAATCAGTATATCTGATCCGTTAGTCTGAGAACTTGTTAATCTGTACATCTGATCTGTTAATCTGAAAACCTGTTAACTTGTATGTCTGATCTGAAAACTAGTTAATCTGAACTTTGTACATCTGAAATCTGTAAACAAGTTAATCTGAAATCTGTTAGTCTGGGGGCACAAGGTTAGGAGGGATAATTACTTGTCATCTGTTGTTTGGAACCCATATTAGTTAGTAACCCTTTCTGGTATCAAAATTATGACCCAACACTAAGAGGGGTCCGGGCACGCTTACTGAACTAACTGTAAGAGGTTCACTCTGATAATGGTGAGGGGTGTTGATGGCGCATTCCAGCCGGGTCATGTGCCTGCATGAATCCGGTCTGCTCTGAGGATGTAAGACACCGTGAAATCTGTAAATAGGTCTGTGTCTATAGGTTGCCACTTTAAGGAGTGATACACCCTTCTGTGGGGCTGGCACAGGGTATTTATGTATTAGGGAGCCGATCGCTTGAGGTAGAATTTAGGGTACACTTAGTTCTATCTATTTCTGTTGGGGTACCGTCTGTTTCTGTTGGGGTGGTAACACCTTTCTGTTTCTGTGTAGTACCGTCTATTGGGGTGGTAAAGGCCCATTACTAGTTTACACATAACTCTAATATTCTGTTTCCGTAGGAATTATTCTGTTTCTGTCTTTGATTTTGTTCTGATTCTGTTTCTGTATCGTCTGTCTCTGTTCGGGTGGTAAAGTCCCATTTCTAGCATCGTGTTTCTGAAGAGATCATTTTCTTTTCTTTTTAGACAATAGGACAACACCTAATTCTGTTATACTAGTATTAGTGCAGAGAAGTGAAAACTAAGTAAGGAGCTTAGCTTAGCCTATATCATTCTGTTTCTTCTGTTAACCTGCTACTCCTGTTACGGCTATCTCTCATCCAGTTTTATTTACATGTCATGATACTGTTATCTGTTTATATGCTGAAAGTCACTGGACTCACCAGACGTATGTCTGACCTAGTTTGTTTCGCCTCTTTTCTTCCGTTTCCTCCCCCCAGGTACTCAGGTTGGGAACGTAAGAGCTTGACTTAGATTTCACTCTGCTTGAAGTGCTAGAGTGCTTGAAGTATTTCTTGGCTTTGATTCTACCTATTTATGGCATTTTCTATTGGGGATTATTGATTTAAAATTACGTACTCTGAAGGCTTTTGTACAAGACTGATATATATGTACTTGAATTCCGATATTGTGGTTTTGAAAGATGTAACCAAACTTACTTCTGTTTCTGATGTAATAAAGTTATAAATTTTTCAAGTACTACTTTATGTATCTGTCTTGTAATATTCTGTTCTGTTAACTTATAATGCTTCATGGAAGTTAATGCATTCCCTTTGTGAGTGACATTAACGGAAATGGGGTGTTACACTTGGTATCAAAGCTGAAGGTTACCAGATTAGATAAAAGTTTTTGAAAACTATTTTCAAAAAGGTTTTAAAAACGAAGTATTTTCAAAAGTAGAATTTATTTTGAAAAACATAATCCCCAAAAGCCATATATCTTTCTTTCGATTCTCCGTTTTGAATCTCTTCCCATTTTCTTTTCAGCATGTCTGGGTTACACGAGATACCATAGGGCATACCGATACCAACTTTGTTCCGAAGGTATCTGGAGGCTAGGGCCACCGCCGCAGGCCCAGCAGACGTTCCTCCTCCTCCCCCTCCTCGCGTTGATACTTTTTTGAAGATATGCAAGGACTTTCGGGCGATGGGCGGGAAACCTTTTCACGGGTCAGAGACGTTTGTTGAAGCTCGAAATTGGCTTAAGGAGGTGGAAGATTTATTTGGTATCTTCGAGATAGAAGACAGAAGGAAGGTCCAACTAGCTGCTTGGTTAATGAAGGACGAAGCCTCGTTTTGGTAGGAGGTCACGAATGGAGAGCGTCCAGTGGAGACATGGAGGGATTTCAGGCATAGGTTCAAGATGAAATTTCTCTCACGAGCAGAAGATAATTTATACATGGAGAGGTTCTTAGCATTGAAGCAAGGGAATTTATCAGTAAAGGAGTACGTCAACAAGTTCAACCAATTGGCGAGATTTGGCTTAGACTTGGTGAACGCACCTGATAAGAAGGCCCTGAGATTCGTTAAAGGTTTGAATGAACCGCTACACGGGTTCGCTATGACCCACATTCCTATGGGGGCTACCTTTGAGAAATTGGTTGACATGGCATTAATCCATGAAAAGGAAGCCAAAAGTTAGAAGAAAGAGGAAAAGCTCGAAGGACCAAAAAACAAGAAAGCGTGGCCCGGAAAGGAAACACAAAAGAAGGGTGAAAAGTCTGAAGATAAGAAGGAGAAAAGTGCTTTACTTGTGGAAGCTTGACTCATCTGAACAAGGATTGCAGAAAGAGGAAGGGCGCTTGCTTCAACTGTGGAGAAATGGGACACTTCACTAAGGACTGCCCGGAGAAACGAGGGCAAGGGCAGAGGGCAAAACCTACTTCTGGAGGGCAGGCGAATGCTCTCGTGGCTAGTGGATAGGATAGAGATAGAAAAATTTCTATAGAATGTTAATTTACTTATTTGATTATTGAGTTAAAAATCTTTTTGATTCTGGCATTTTGATTCTGTAATTGAGACTCTGCACTTTAATAATAGTCTTGTTTCTGATCCCGCTATAGTCTCAAACCCCATAAAGGTTACGACTCATCTGTTCGTGATAAGTTGGGGTTTGAAGGTATCTGTGTTAAGCGTTAAGTTAACTGTGACGCATACATTCTGGTTTTTGTGGGATATGGTGGGGTTTTTATCATGCTTAGTTTCCTAAGAATCATTTGATAATCTGATCTGTACCAGTAGTCTGTAAGTATTTGAATATTTATGAAAAGGATAGGGGTTTTTACTCGAAGCATGAAGTATATTTCCAGTTTTGACATTGTTTAATGGGAGTAATTCTCTTGGTGTCAATCTGATGTTGATTTCGATCTTCGGGGTTGATACTTAGGGATTTATTCTCTTAACCGATGTCTAATGGGAACAAAACTATTGTTTTAATTGTACTTGCTTCTATCACTCGGCTGAATCCTATCGATCGAGTCTTCGACCTTTAGGTAGAAACTAATGGATGTAAACATGTGTTTGAGACATGTTATGTTTGATGGTTGAAAGTGGATGCAAGTGGTTTTTCGCGGATGCATATACACCCACTAGGCACTAGATCGGCTCAAAAATACTCTCATACTGCATATGGATGTGTATGCATTTTTCAATTTTTCTGGATGCAAAATGATTGATTCATCACATTGATGTTGCATTTGGATGAATGATTATGCACTCATATAGAAATGATGTGTATCAAATAAGATTTCTTGCATACATAATTGGACTTATGGCACTAACATAATTCACATTAAGGAGGCTAACTGGATCAGTAGACCGCCTGATTTTGCATTAGATAAGAAACATATACACACAATCTGCATATGTTCATACGACATTAGAAACCTTTTAAGGACAATGGATGCTTGTGGATGATGGTTGAGTAGAAGGATGATTGGATAGTAGGATACAATCTTCTTAACTTGGAGATTTCGGGGACGAAATCCTTTAAGGAGGGGAGAATGTAACACCCCGTAATTTTATAACATTAAAATTCACAAATTAAAGTATACTTAACTTTTAGAAGAAGAATTAAGTGAAATGGGTTGCGCTATTATGTTCGTTTCAAAATTTTGGGTCAAGATAGACATTTGGTTTGCACAAAACGGATACATTATAAAGATGTTATTAAGCCTTGAAGTTTGTATGCATATGAGAGAAATATATATATATATATATAGATAAAAAATTAAATAAAAAAATATTCAAAAAAGTTCAAAATAACGAATCAGGAGGGGGAATAGCCGAACCGCACCATTTTTGGAGTCGACCCGAGCCCTGCTGGGTCGACTGGGGGTCGATCCAGGGTGTTTGACTGTCAACCCGTGGCTCGATTCGCCCTAAGGGCTGATGTGGCATCTGAGTGGTCCTGATGGTTTCTAGGTTAATCAAAGAGCACTAATCGATCCTAGACATCTATATATACATAGCTAAACCTAAACCCTAATTCATTAACAAAGAGGAATGGTGCCTCCATGCTCCTAAAACCTAAAGTGACCTAGCCTCCACCCTAATCAATCAATTAAAAGAGAAGATAAAGATAACAAATCAATGCCTACATCAACAGAAAGATAAATCAACTCCAGAAAATTAGATCCCAAAACCATTCTTCTCTTTCTTAAACCACGATTTGTGAGTACAGTTATTTTCAGATATGAAATTTAATTACGATCTTGACGTGGGTATAAATCTGAATTGGAGACCTATCTTATTCTTGTTTATCAGATCTGTTTTTCTGTGTAGATCCATCTTATTCTTGTTTATCAGATCTGATTTTCTATGTAGGTCTATCTTATTGTAACTATTATGTATCTCTTTCTTCCTTCTATTCTATAGCTAGGCTACTACGAGCCTGAGCCAAATCTCATAAGAGATTGACATGCGAACGCTAAATTTGGTGAAAATATTGAATGATGCATAATTGGATATAACTGATTTATGACTAAATTGAGAACACAACATAAGTTGTAATTTAAGATCTAGATCTAGGCATACTATATATGACGGTTTATGATTTGGAAGAAGGAGAATTAATGTATGACAACATATGACTTGTAATTTGGGGACATAATGCATGTTACAATTCAAGATCTGATTTTGAGGACATAATACATGTTGTAGTTTAAGAGTTAGATTTGGGGCATATTTTATATGACGATCTATGACTTGGAAGAAAAAGGATATGTGACTTAGGCCTGAAAAACCTATATTAAAATAGGGATAACTATTAATGTGAATACACCTAATTCGGATTTTTGGATATTTGACATACGCGGTAATCAACGGCTATAAATTGGCATAATTCATATTGTATATCATGATTTGGGGCTTTTAGAGAATATTATGTATTGTGGAAAATCTAACTAAATTTGGGCATATGTTATTTGAGAATTATGACCATAATTTGGGCATGTAAAATGAGGCTTAATTTATGATTAGGCAAGATATGTTAATAGAACTTTAGGATATGTTTAAATCTATTAAATTGCCCAATCCGCTAGATCAGTTGAAATTGAATACTGTGATTTGGGTATGTAATCTGTAGGCTCGATCTAAAATTGAGCAAAACATGTTAATGGAACTTTGAATAATCTGCTGTAACTTGTAAAGAAGTTAATTTGTTGAATTGGCATAATTAATCTAATATTGGCATAATCTGTGAATGAAAACTTTAGCTATAAATAAGAATGCTGAGACACGAGGGTAGACTCAGTTTGCGGTGGAAGCCTGCCCGGACCCAATTGGCTTAACCAGCAACCGCAAACTGTCAGTATAATGTGAGATGTCCTAGGCATAAGGATGCTAAGACACGAGGTTAGGTATGGCTTGTGCAGAAGTCTGCCCGGAACCGCCCGGCACATCCAGCAGCCACAAGCTACCAACCTAATGTGAGAGGTCTGTGCATTAATATTTAATTAATGCAAATCTAAGAAACATATGTTGCCTAAAATGTGTTGGGTGGATAGGGTTAAAAAAACTGGACTGATAAATCTAATAAACCCGTTTCGTGAATCTGTAGGCCCAATACAAAGTTAGGTAAAACAATCCGTAAGTCTATTAATCAGTATATCTGATCCGTTAGTCTGAGAACTTGTTAATCTGTACATCTGATCTGTTAGTCTGAAAACCTGTTAACTTGTATGTCTGATCTGAAAACTAGTTAATCTGAACTTTGTACATCTGAAATCTGTAAACAAGTTAATCTGAAATCTGTTAGTCTGGGGACACAAGGTTAGGAGGGATAATTACTTGTCATCTGTTGTTTGGAACCCATATTAGTTAGTAACCCTTTCTGGTATCAAAATTATGACTCAACACTAAGAGGGGTCCGGGCACGCTTACTGAACTAACTGTAAGAGGTTCACTCTGATAATGGTGAGGGGTGTTGATGGCGCATTCCAGCCGTGTCATGTGCCTGCATGAATCCGGTCTGCTCTGAGGATGTAAGACACCGTGAAATCTGTAAATAGGTCTGTGTCTATAGGTTGCCACTTTAAGGAGTGATACACCCTTCTGTGGGGCCGGCACAGGGTATTTATGTATTAGGGAGCCGATCGCTTGAGGTAGAATTTAGGGTACACTTAGTTCTGTCTGTTTCTGTTGGGGTACCGTCTGTTTTTGTTGGGGTGGTAACACCTATCTGTTTCTGTGTGGTACCGTCTGTTGGGGTGGTAAAGGCCCATTACTAGTGTACACCTAACTCTAATATTCTGTTTCCGTAGGGATTATTCTGTTTGTCTCTGATTTTGTTCCTGATTCTGTTTCCGTACCGTCTGTCTCTGTTCGGATGGTAAAGGCCCATTTCTAACATCGTGTTTCTAAAGAGATCATTCTGTTTTCTGTTTAGACAATAGGACAACACTTAATTCTGTTATACTAGTATTAGTGCATGGAAGTGAAAACTAAGTAAGGAGCTTAGCTTAGCCTATATCATTTTATTTCTTCTGTTAACCTGCTACTCCTGTTACGGCTATCTCTCATCCAGTTTTATTTACATGTCATGATACTGTTATCTGTTTATATGCTGAAAGTCACTGGACTCACCAGACGTATGTCTGACCTAGTTTGTTTCACCTCTTTTCTTCCGTTTCCTCGCCCAGGTACTCAGGTTGGGAACGCAAGAGCTTGACTTAGATTTCTCTCTGCTTGAAGTGCTAGAGTGCTTGAAGTATTGCTTGGCTTTGATTCTACCTATTTATGGCATTTTCTGTTGAGGATTATGGCTTTAAAATTACGTACTCTAAAGGCTTTTGTACAAGACCGATATTTATGTACTTGAATTCCGATATTGTGATTTTGAAAGATGTAACCAATCTTACTTCTGTTTCTGCTATAATAAAGTTATAAATTTTTCAAGTACTATTTTATGTATCTGTCTTATAATATTCTGTTCTGTTAACTTATAATGCTTCATGGAAGTTAATGCATTCCCTTTGTGAGTGACATTAATGGACATGGGGTGTTACAGTTTACCATAGGATTGACACATATTAAACGTTTCGCTTTTAATAAGGCTTTTCTCCAACTGAATTAATTTGCTCTCCTAGTCCCTCGTCTGCTCTCTAAGATTTTGAACTAAAACACGTTGATCTTGAAATGTTTTAAACAACCCTAACTCGAGGGGGTTATTTGTAAATTCCAAGGAACAGGATCTTTGGAAGCCTTTCGATATTCAAGGCCAGTTATAATTTTATCCTTGATTGATGAAATACAAGAAGTATTGTTTTCCAGAGGAGTTGCTAATATCGATTGGGAAACCTAATCAAAGAAAAAATCATATACCAACTTAATTTTCTAATGAATTGATCCATCATTCATTAATACTAAGTGTTGACATGCTTTTTTGTCAAAGCAGTCACACGTCGAGTATTTGGTAAGCGACATGCTAAAGCGTCAAAAAGCACAAAGTAGTTGGGTCGAAGTCGCGTCGCAAACACATGGAAACTCGAAGCCTTTATCAGATGGCCCCTGTCGGGCCCAATGGATTCTTAGTCAAGCCGTGCTCTGAGTTGAAGGCGAGCCGTCCAGCGGGTCCAGGCGCAGCACCGGTGGGGGTCCGGGGCCCCACAGTCCCGACAGCGATCGACCTAGCCGGTCAGGTCGAAACTCGAGAACATTCTACAAATGAGGAACTCTCGGACTTGGTTACTCGAGAGGATTTAGCGGAATTAGCTAAAGGATTGATCTCTTATCTGGATCGGCAAGCAGAAGTTATGAACACGTTCCTCGCTCGGACTTAGGGTAGATTACATGCTTTTGGAACGTCGACTGACCAAGCAGACGTCTTTGGAACAAGTGCCCATGTTCCGCTGTTTGTAACTCGGGACATGGGGGCAACCTCGCACACCCCACAACAGGACGACGCCGATCCTCGGATCAACGTCGCTCCCTCGACACTCGGGGGCACCCCCATTCCCGATAGAAGCGCAGTCCTACAAGTTTCAGATACTCGAGCTATGGTCTCAAGTAAAGGAAAGCTCCGTAACAAAGCAACGTAGGTTCCCGACCTACTCGGAGCTTACTCACACTCTCGAGGAGATCTACAGAGAGGTTCACCCTATCGCTCCCTTCAGAAAGCCTCCCGCTCGGGAGCCCTCTAAACAAGAAATAAATTCTAGCCGACACTGCATGTTTCATGACATCGCCGGTCACAATACAAATGAGTGTAATCATCTTAGGAATGCTATCGAAGAACGTGTTAGAAATGGAGAGCTGTCACGATTCGTCCGAACTCGGGCTAGGATGCCAGGACAGGTACAACCCCCAATTGTTATTCAAGATAGGCCCGAGCCCCATGCTCGGGGCACCAATCCAAACTAAGCCCCTTATTGGTTCAGATGTCCTGGATGCAAGTCTCCCTAGCATCGGTATCTTACGGCTTTTCGGTCTTCTAGTCTTATTATGGTTCTCTATGGCTCACAAATAATGCACTCCTCACTTATGGCTTTCTAGTTCCGGTTCTCTAGGCCTGGTTATTTGGGCTTTGGCCTTAGGGACCTTAGTCCTTTGGATGTATCCTTCCTCTTGGTTGTTAATGAAAAGTTTACTTTTCTGGCTTCGGATTGTGAATGGTTATGTTTGTTTACCCATGTAATTGGAACCGGTGAGATCCTAGGCATGATATTCACAAACACTAAACTATTCACTCTCCTTAACTAATGAACTTGGATTTAAAAAACGGCCAAGTCCGCTTACCCATGCACGGGGGCAGGCCAGCTCCCTAGGCATGCTCTTTGCGGGTGACGAACCGTTGGGTTTTCCTTTGGCTTTACTAAAAATCCTTAACGTTTATAACATTAACAAAATTACTTCACAAAGTAAGGACGCTTACTTGCGAAGTATGAAATCAATAACGGGATTGCAAACTCTAATAAGCATCTGTCTATTTTAGCTTTTCGTCCTACTTCGACGAGATTGCCTTGACTCGTGGCAAGCATTGGATCGTGCACAATCCTGCTTGTTTGGATTAGTGGGTCGCCTTGTCAACGACCTTGGATTACGTTGGGTGGACTTGTCTGTGACACGAAAAGGATATCCACTCCTGGATTGCTGGCGAGTGTCGGATTGTGCACGATCCTACTCGTTTGGATTAGTGGGTCGCCTTGTCCACGACCTTGGATTAGATCGGGTGGACTTGTCAAGTGGCATGACAAGGTTATCCACTCGCGGATTTGTGGCGAGTTTTGGATCTCATACGATCCTTCTCATTTGGATTAGTGGGCCGCTTTGTCAACGACCTTGGCTTAGTACGGGTGGACTTGTCCGTGACATGACAAGAATATCCACTCGTGGGATTTGTGACGAGTTTCGGATCTCGTGCGATCGTTCTCGTTTGGATTAGTGGGTCGCCTTGTCAGCGACCTTGGATTACATCGGCTGGACTTGTCAATGACATGACAAGAATATCCACTCGTGACTACCTCGACCTCTTTCCCTACTTCGATAAGGTTGCTGCAACTCGTGGCGAGTCCTGGGTCCTAGACTTTAGGTCGACAGATACAGCTCACTTGGTTATTGGATCATCTTCACTTGACGGTTCATATGATTTTCTGGCTATATGGTTATCCTAGTTATCTCTCAAAATGATCCCAAGCGATCGTTGGATTTCTCTCCTTAATACGATCCCACGCGATCGTGGTTTTACACTAATATAGTCCGAAGCAATCACAGATTTCTAGTTCATTGGCTTTGGTTTCCCGGATAATATGACCTGGCATGGTTGTGGCTCTTCCATCTTATGAATGTAGAAGCTCGCTCTGGACATCTCCTAGCTTTGGTTTCCGGATTTCTCTTCTCCTCACAAAACACACCTTCCTTGGACCAAGCAAGATATGTTTTGGGGGGCAAATGTTGATATGCTTTTTTGTCAAAGCAGCCACACGTTGAGTATTTGGTAAGCGACATGCTCAAGCGTCAAAAAGCACAAAGCAGTTGGGTCGAAGTCGCGTCGCAAACACATAGAAACCCGAAGCCTCTATTAGATGGCCCCTGTCGGGCCCGATGGATTCTTAGCCAAGCCGTGCTCCGAGACGAAGGCGAGCCGTCCAGCGGGTCCGGGCGCAGCGCCGGCGGGGGTCCGGGGCCCCACAGTTTCGGCGGCGATGGACCTAGCCGGTTAGGTCGAAACCATGGGTACCGCCCGATTTATCCGATTTTCTCCATACAGGAAGCTCAGATTCCTTCACTTCGGACCAGCAAAACCGCGGATTCCTTCACTTCGGACCAGCAAAACCGCGGATTCCTTCACTGCACATTCAGAAACTTTGACTCCCTTGGTAGCACGATTTCTGCCTCATCCACCGCACCTCACCAGTGGGGTCGAAATTTCGCACCCCACTAGTGGGTTCGAAATTTCGAACCCTACCTGTGGGGTCGAAATTTCAAACCCACAGGTATGTTCGAAATTTCGAACCCCCTGGTGGGTTCGAAATTTCGACCCCCAGGCAGGGGTATGAAATTTCGAGCTTGCACCAGGAGGTGCGAATTTCCTGCACATGGCTCATTCTGCGTGCGAAAATTGCTGCTATGGGCCCCGCTGCTCACCTACTCCCACCTAACCTCCTTCTTATAAGTACCCCAAACCTTGGCCTTCAAATGGGTCCTTCTCCCTTGGAATTTTTGGACCTTGAGAGCTCAAAACACTCATTAATGACCTCCAACACCTTCACCATGGCCATGGAAGATGGGATAAAGACCTAAAACATGACATGCATGTTTTCCTTCAACACTTGAAGACTAGCAAGCCTTATTACACCGCCTCTAGACCTCTTGGACATTAAAGCCTACCTTTCCTACAGTTGACCAAGTCAACTCATTTCAGGGAAGAAGAAGGACAACTTAGTCAAAGTTCACCATACATACAACTTTGTACACAAATATTGTAACATCTTTTGTAATCGATCAAAGATATGATGAATGAGAATTATAAAGTGAATGTAGGCGTTAGTGCCGAACCATTATAAAAGTTGTGTCTCCTTGCATTTACATTATATACTGCTTATTCTGATAATTGTTCACACTCGCACATTGGGTGTTGGCGTGCGACAATTTTGCCCGTCAACACTAATTAGATAGGAAAACATAACTATATTGAAAGAAAAAAAAATCAATAACCCCAGTTTAATATTTACACAACATTAAGAGGATTCGTACAAAAAAGATTTTTTTGAATTTGTGGAATAGAATGTCTTTGTTGTATGAAATTTGGCTCTCGGTAAATCTATGTTATTCTCGAATGATGGTCATGGCCAATCTCACTCGAATAACTTTAGTGAACGCACTTAAGTAAACCTGCACTACACTTTCCAAAGTATGAATAATCCTCTTTCGGTTGATGACGATAGATCTCCTAAAGAAAGCCAACCAAAAGAAATCTCTCCTCAATCAACATCCATAATAGTGTCATCAACTCCTTATTTTCTTTACAAGTCTTTCATTCTGAAGAAGAGCCCTTTTGAGACCCACTTCATTATTTTTAAAAGATATTAAAGTAGAAACACTCTTAATAACTAAAAATATTTGCCAGATATGTTATTATAACTCTAATCTGCTAACTAACTCCCTCCACAAGGAGTTCATTTCAAACTATTTTTATAAGCTAATCTTTAAATGATAACAAATGCTTTCGTCGTATCCATAGTTATTTTAAATAATAAGTTAGCTACTAAAAAGTAAGTGAGATTTTAGGGGGGAAAATCATACGTGAAGAACATGAGAAGAAGAATGCGCCACCAAGTCTTTTCCTTTGGGCATTTTTATTGACACTCCAAATATTGTTAAGGGGACATCACTTTTTTTAAAAATAAAAATTTGTTAAGGGGAGTACCAATGAAGAAAGTAATCCCTTAACAAGTAAAGGTAATTTTACCTTATTATCCATTTAAGCTTAATTTCACTCTTTTATTCATTAATCTATTTTTTAATGATTAATCAACACCATTAGTTGTGAAGAAATCATATCCTAACCAAAAAATATGAATGAAAAAGATGAGCGTTGTCAAAAGAATAGGATCGAACTTTTTTTTATCAACATAAATATGCCAAATTTTATAATTATGAAGGTAATGCACTGAAATAATTATTAATTTTCGACATATTACTGTCTAATACATATATAATTGATTAGGTGCTGCATTCGGTGCAGTGGTGATTAACTGCTTATTTTAATTCGGTTTACCTTATCAAATAAGTTTTTTTAAATCTGGTTTGAAGGGGTAATCTGGGAATATTGAGTAGTGTGAAATAATATGTTTGTGTATCCGCTTAACAAATTTACAAATAATGGGGTGTTTTTAAAAAATGATCTCCTTTAACAATAGTTGGAGTGTCAATAACAATACTCTTTCTTTTAGAGGTATTAGAATGGAGAGCCAATGAAGGGTTTGCCAAACAAATAATGAGCTATGGATAGTCTAGATTTTCAACATCGGCAACAGATTTGCCTTTGTCGGATGACTTATTCCCCTTAGAGGTTGATGATCCTCTTTACGGCTCTCGTCATATGAGCTTCACGACTACCACCACCCTCTTAAACATCATGACCACTGGTGTTTTCTTTAGTGCTCCTGTCAACATTATCATCGTCTCCAAAAATGTCGTCCGCATACTTTTTGTCTGAAGCCTCTCCATTGTCATTATCTTGTTCATTGGAGGCTTCTTTGCTAATGATTGGAATGTCAAAAGAAAGAAATCCTCCACGCCCACTCCCCCATTTTGTGGAACTTTAACCCCTTTCCAGAGATTATTGAGTTTTTCTTGAAACCTCTTGGCTATTTCGGATAGCAAGGCAGGGGAAGTCAAACCTGGATACATATCCTTGTTTGCAGAACAAGCCACTATGAGAGGATCTGAGAAAGTATTATCTAAGATTTCACCACAAGAATTTGCTAGGAAATCACCCACCTACCTTTTGGCACTAGTAAAAGCGATCAAAAACCTTGGAAAGGGTAGTTTTTCCTTTCGGAAGAGAGGGATGCATATTTTACACTAAGATCTTCTTTTGCCTTTTGAGAATGCTCTAACAAAATATTTAGCACCGAACTCTAGTTTTAGAGAGCTTGTATGGTATTTTCCTCATTGGAAATGATAGCTTTCGCAGCATCCAGCTCTTTCAAAGCTTCATCCTTGGCTATGGACAAAGTAGAAGCTTGAATCCTTTGGGCTCCATTTTCTTCTTTGATCTATAACAGTTCAGAAATACCTCTTTGTAAATAAAACCACTGCCTAACAAGCTACAAAAACAAAAGAATGAATATGAAAAGGAGAAAATGGAATGATTAAGAAAAAGCAAAGATTAAAGAATTACCGATAATCTACTGAGTAGTAATGGCCTTTTGATCCCGGGGGAACTAGATGGAATCTTTGGGTAAGCAAATGAAAGAGAATCCATAACAACTTTCACTGGGTCAGGAAAAGAAGATTTCGGAAGGGAAAGGATAAAAGAGCTAATGATATTGGATGTAGTATATGAGGAAATAAAGAGGGACCTGGTATCATTTGTATTTCGTTCAAAGAAATAGAAGAGCTAGAAAGATCGACATTCGAAAAATGATCTTCTCTAGTTAGAACAGCCGTTACAAATTTTTACTTTTGGTATACGGCTAGGGACTATCGGAAGGTTGGATGGCAGCCGTAATACTAACCGTCATACTCCTGCTCTCCTCCTTCCAAGTAGCAACAGACGTAGAATCGATCAGATTAACTTTCTTACTGGATTGATCTTCTGATAGAGATTCAAGCTACCTTTTTTGCATTGCCTCTCTGATATCAAACATTTCATGTTTATTCCTTGACTTTTAAGATGAGGTATGCGAAGTGTTGGAAAGAGGAGTAATATGCAGGGCACTTGAGACAGTAGTAGAAACGAAAGGATAAGTGATTGGAAGAGTTCTTTGAAATTTTGAATGAAAACTCAAACTTACTAGTAGGGCCAAGACTTATAGGCGACATTCTAGAAATTTTTTGGGGATCACCATTCGCCAAAGTGCGAACTCCCTTCCGAGAATGATGTATCACAGGCGAACGTCCAAGCATCTTATAGCACGGGTGAAGAATGAAATGTTTTATAAGCATGTTGAAAGTTAATAGGGAAGCCCACTTCCCACGCGTAGAAGAAGCATTTTCCATCTTTTATCTGTTACCTCTTTGGTTTTAATGTTGGGCAACTTTGAGATAGCCCTAATGATTAAGAAAAATGGAGCAAAATGTGAAATGTAGTAATAAAAATGTCAAAATAGTTACCAAGCTTAGAGAAAGTACCGAAGATGACCGACTAACATTGAATATAGAAGAACTGGTTATCCCTATCCATGGATTTATTGATACTTTCATCAATAAGCTTTAGTAGAGGATTCGCCCTATTAATCTGAGGATTTATCTTATTCGGTCACTACAACAAAACAGATCTATTACAACGTCCATTTTACAACGGGCGTTTACTGCCCATTGTAATAGATTGCTGTTACAACGGTTATTTTCTGGACTGTTGTAATAGATGCTTGTACAACACCCTTTCTACAACGGGTAATAAATGCTATTACAACGGTCATTTTTAGGTCCGTTGTAATAGATATCTATTTTACAACGGTCACAAAATGTACATTGTAATAGATGTCTATTTTACAACGATCACAAAATGTCCGTTGTAATAGACGCTAATTTTTTACAGTCAATAATTAATAATTACAATACTTCCATAAAATTAGTTTTGATTATTTAATAATGAATCATTAATCATATATTACTTATTATTATTAAGTATAATATTATAATTTTTCTATTTTTATATTTCAAATACACCGATAATAACAAAATAAAAACGTCCTACATAATACTATACCCAGATCACTTATCAGTGTCTGACCCATTTATCTACTAAGGAATCACGATAAACTGATTCCTTCCCAAATGCTGCTCATATCGTCGGTTGCTTCAATAAAAAAAACCTTGCACTTTTCTGCTTTGCGATCGAAAAAATAACAGTGGAAGGCGCCTCTAAACAAGGTGACCGAGGATGACGAGAATAGGAAATCCGGGGGTAGACGATTCAAGGGTAGATAAGGCTAGGCGAAAGCAGCCGAGGCGGGGCTAAAATTGAAAGGCGATTCGAGAGTTGCTGATTCAAATCGGGAAAGGCGAATTAGGCAAGGAGACGTGCTTTCTATGTTCCTAAACCCTCGTTCCCAGATCTCTAAAATCTGAGAAGGTATGTCTCTTGAATTCATGAAGGAAGGTATAATTGTTTGCTTTTAAGTTAGAAGAAAGAGAGCAAAGATATGTTGTTGTTTGTCTAGAAGCTTCTAACTGTAAATGAAACTTAATATTTTCTTTTTTTGTTTGTTTTTGCTTGACGACAAGTTTGGCAGTTTCATTTGCTATGTACAGTCACATACAATTGTTAGTGTAAGTGACCCATTTTGCCCGTCCAATATCAAACTGGAAATAAAAATAATTGTTTTTAGATTAGTAAGCAAATGATTGTGGTGTTGATCGCAATGATGAATTTCCTTCTGCTGTGGTCGTCCATGTTGACAGATTCACTTGTCCATATTGGAAGTATTCTTTATTATGTAAACAAAGGATCCGCGGTATGGGATATTGTAGATTCTTCTTGTTTCACCCATTTTTCTGTGAAATTAATGCTTGGTTTCAACTTCACGCAGCCTCTTTCTTCCTTTTATCATCTTGCTCTATCTTACTTGTTCTTCTATGAGATTTATACTGTTTATGGTTTTGCATAAAATGCTCTTAGCTTTTTCTTGTACGTGTGCCTTAAGCAAACAAATGAAAGCTAGTATTTACGTTATGTATTGCTACCTTGGATACTACTAGCTGTTATACAATTATTTTATGAATGAATATAGATTGTTTTGTGTCGTTTTAGCGATGATAAATGTTTGTAATTCTGTCTCCTTTTAACGATGTTTCTTGTTTGATCCATTTATCTGTCACTTCAGACTAATTTGATTTAATAGGCAAGGTGCATTCAACATTTTTTTTCTTTGCATGGTCTAGCGAAGGGTTATCTAAATGTTTATACATTATTCCTTTGACTAAGATTTTGATTAATCTTTTGGGTTTAGTTTAGCAAATGTTTGTACATTGTTCTTTTGACTAGGATTTTGGTTAATTGTTTGGGTTTAGTTTAGCTTTTCAGAAAAATTAATAGCCTGATAACACAAAATCATACATAGTTTTATGTCGATTTATACTTTGTATATACTAGATAAACTTGTTGGCCTTGCTCATTCATGCGCGATTGGGCACTTAAAAGTGAAGAGACTGTCAGAGCATCGCACGTAAGATGAGTTGCTTTCACTTGCACAATAGTAAGATAGTTTATAAGGACCAATCAAATTAATCTACACAGGCAATTTTGTAGACATGAACCGATATAAGAGCATCTCCAATGGGAATTTGGTTACATATTATTTTTTATGAGTTACAAAATGTGTTCCCTGTTACTATCCAATAAAATATCAAATCAAACGCTCGTTCAACAAATAATAATAATAATAGTAATAATAATAATAATATGTTTGAAAATTTCCGTAGCTTCTACATGCAGAGGCACATGCAGGATTTGTAACAAGTCCTATATTTTTGGATCTCATTGTTGGGGTTAGTTCTCAATTGCAAGTAATGGGATTACCATATTGTTGAAGTTGGTCACATTGTTGCTTGGCTGAAATGTCACTTTTATTCTAGTTTTGTAAGCATGATTTGATATATTTAACTTTACACAAGAAGCAAAAAAACTGGGTTAAAAACCCAAAAAAAACTAGTGTTACAATTGGCGTTACAGCTACTTGTTTGGAACATTACACCTGAATTCAGGATTAAATGCAATTTGGAAGTTCTTTATTGTTCATTAGCTTTCATCTAACATCAACACACTTTACCCCTGACATACAACAAATTAATATATAGTATTAATAGTAATACAAAATCTTATGTAATGGCCCGGAAATTTCGACAACTACAATATAAACTTAATTGAAGGTTTAATTATTTATAATCAATTTTTATATGGGTACTTGGGTTAAAATATCAAATACATGGTTTCATGTATGAATCAAATTTAATATTTAATTCAGAATGGTTGATTGGGAATCAGATATTTAGTGTTGAATATTTGAATCGAATTCGATTGGATATTTGAATTGGATTTGGAATTTGATTGGAAATTATAAACAGTTTAATTTAAAAACAAACGTCGTTGACGTTAAACAAATTAGAGATTTTATTTGCTGAAATATATGAAAAATTAGTCTAAATATGTGTGTACTTATACATATATATATAAAGGAATTGAAATTTAACGTTGGAATAAAACGGGGTTGTTGGTGAACGAATGGAGATAAACCAATGAAATGATAAATAATTTAAATTTTAAACTAATGTCGTATAAAACCGGAGTCGGATTACGATCAGGATAAATTTATCTTGCTTAGAATGCGAAGACGAAGGGGTACGTATAATTTTTATCGTGTTTAGAAGTTGCGTTAGTGGTACGAAGTCATAGCGTTACGGGGTATTTCACGGTCGAAATTAATATTAAATTAAAATAAAATATAACCTACCTCGACCTATTCCTGATGCGTCGTCCACCTATAGCCCTATGATTTTACTTTAATCTTTATCTCCAATTCTCTCTTCTATAAAATTTGCGCAATGCCCCCATTTCCTTCAGCGAAATTCATTTTAACCTAACTCCCAAAATCATTTTAATGGCTTCTACCAAATTGGCAACGCCTCTTTTTTTTTCTTAAGCCATTAGTTGTCTCCTCCTTTCCAAATCAAAAAGGAGAAATCGTTCTCCCCCAAATGGCGTCTTCTTCCTGAAAACCCTTATCTCCAAATTGATGACCGTAGCCACCGCAAATCCCTACATCGCTGTTCGTTGCCTCGTCGTCTCAATCAACCAATCGTCCTCCCCAATCGAAGCCACGCAGCAGCCTTTTTCATCTACAAGCCCAAATCACCATCGAGCCCTAAATCATTTCGACTGAGACTCCTCCTTCTGGCGTGAAGAAGAAAATCAGGCGCCATCAGCGGTTGGAGCTGTTGTTGGTCGGATTCGCTGTCGTTCAGAGACACACATCGCAGCGTTGTCACCTGCTAATATTTTCCCCGCTGACTCAAGGTAAGAATCCTCTAACGATTAATTTTTACATCAAGTAATTCAAAATCTATACAGAACTAAAATATAATAGTTGGTTTCGCGTGATGGATGCTTTGAAACTTTTGTGTGCTTGTACGGATTTGGAGTTGTTGCTTGTGATTTTGTCCTATGACTAGGTAATCGAATATTGATCCCTTGTGAAAAACTGAAACAATACATCTGTGTATACACACTCCCTGACTGGTTGAGAAGGCCTGGATATAACCCTATTTTATAAATGTAACGACCCGGAAAAATGCGATCTTGGTTATCCGATATACAACACATATCGAACATCCAAGGATCGAAAATAACTGAATAGTTAATGAAAGAAATTAGAGGGTGAGAATAGATAAGATAGAAACTTAGAATAGAAGAAGAAGAAGAACACAACATCAGAGTAACACGAACCTCACAGCGGAACGAATAACATATAATAGATAACATAACTTTGAAATATAACAGTTATGTATACAATAGCACTTATCAGAGTACAGCACTTACAACACAGCGGAAATAAACTATAGCTATATGATCCAGAAGCCTCCTGCTCCAGCTCTTCAAGTATATTTGTAAATCCCGACTACTTGACTGCCCGTACAAATTTAGGCACCCAAGTGTTTAGGGAAAACAACAAAGTAAACTCCGGGTCAGTCATGGGACTGGTAAGAGTAAAACAGTTTAAACAGGTATATGAACAAGTAAACGATATCTCATAAGACCACGCCGCAGAACGGAACGGGTTTTTCCCTTATGAGAATCCAAAATATCTTTATATCAAAAACCTTTTGATATTATAATAATGTCTATGTACAAATAGATATCAACTAGCAGAAACGCTTTCATCTCACGTTCTACATATATAGTATACAATCAAAATCGCAAGCACGTATTGGATAATGGATTTCCAACTATGACAAGGTATGGAACCACCTTCTGATCAGTGTACTCTAGGAACGATACACTGGAGTTCAACAAGAACATCTTGTAACTCAGCCACACATGACCGACCACTCATTTCGCTTGAGTGTATCGAATGTACATCACCAACGGTTGGGATCAGCAACCGTTCCCGTATATATATGGGACAGCGTTGATAGATTTAAGAAGCAAATGAATATTCTCTAGATAGGTGATTATACACCCTACTTCGGTGTGACCGAATTAGCCATGCTGCCTGCCCGATTTCTGTCATTTACTGGTTGATGAGGCTAGAAGCTACGCTTTATCATCACATCAGATTCACTTCGAATGCCACATTGTTAGGTCCATCGAAAATCACTAATTGACGTCTACAACCATACATTACGTGTCAGCTAAAAGAAGTTTCCTTCTCCGCTTCCACTCTTGGTACGGTTGAAGAAATCAATGTACGTGACCTTTCTGGAAATACTCTGTCAGACATTCATTCATACAAGTCATCCTCATTCACTTAGAATGTCACATCGTCATACCCTCCAAATCACAAATTGACTTATCCAAAAATAACACGGGTATACAGCTAAGAGAAACGAATTCCTCCGCCACCAAACGTGAATACGTTTGAACAGATCAACTTACGCGATCCATTGGATATACTCTGTCAGACCTTCGTCCATACAAGTTGTCCTGGGACTGGACAAACCGAAGGCACTATTCTGTAAACAGGATAGCCTTGCATTTTACTCCGTCTTCAATTATCTTTGGCATATATGATTCGCGACGCTTATGCCAATACAGAGTGGTTCTTTGGATAATAATCCAACCGGTCTCTCCATATTAACAACGTTAAAATGGTCAAAACTTCGATAGTCTGTGATTTAACCATCAAAGAGAAACAAGTGTGCAAACAACGATATTATTTCCAGATGGAAATTATATCGAACAAACATCATTTAACATTAACCTCTTTAGTTCATTTATTTATCTCCTGTTTCCCTATATTCTAAATTCTTATTTTTCTTTTATCAGAAAACATTTCTGATTCTCGTTTGGAAAACATTTCCAAAACTCCTTTACGATCAAACCTTACCATTTCTTAGTCAAGAAGGAAGTCACTCAAGTTGGGGTATAATTACCTCTCAGACCTTAACTGAACAAGGTTATAACTTCGAAATGGTCAAAGTTTATCTTTTAATCTTTAACAACTTCTTTACGCCTTTCTCGGATTCAATTTTACTAATCCACTTCTATATTTAAAACATTGGTTATAACGATAACGTTATAATCCCTCCTTTTGAATTATCTAACTTTAATTATAACTTCTATTCTTATTAGTGAATAATTAACCTAACACTTATTTATTTATAAATAAATAAATCTCTATTTAAACACTGGAAAGTATAAGTACTTTCCCGAATTCGATATAATCGAATTTGCCGAGTAACTCTCTTCGAGAAATTTCTATTTGATTAACTCTTCTTCGAATAACCTATATTCGATTAACTCCTTCTCGAATAAACGATATTCGATAATCTCTCTTCGAATAACTAATATTCGATAACTCTTCCTTTTCAAATATCTCATATTTGAAAAT
Organism: Allium sativum; assembly: GCA_030737875.1. NCBI lineage: Eukaryota > Viridiplantae > Streptophyta > Magnoliopsida > Asparagales > Amaryllidaceae > Allium > Allium sativum. Next base: position 998,115,039 of record CM060924.1, read on the forward strand.
CTCACTTCGATTAAACTAACATCGATAACTCCTTTCGATGAAACTAACATCGATAACTCCTTTCGATGAAACTAACATCGATAACTCCTTTCGATGAAACTAACATCGATTTATTTAACTCGACGAACTTAACTCGACTAACTTAACTTGACTCGACTAACTCGACTTACTTGGTTTGACCAATTCGATTCGATTAACTAGGCTCGACTAACTTGACTAACTTAACTCGACTTACTTGGTTCGTGTAATGACCCGGATCCTTATGGGTCAATTTTTGAATATTTAATATTTAATTTAAATATTGGGTGGATAATATAAGTGGAATTTTATATTTGAGTTATCAATTTAATAATCAATTTCGATTTAATATCGAATAGACTAAATTATCGTAATACGAAGTAAAATGAATTCAAGTTTAAAACTGAATTAAAGTCAGTTCAAACAATCAGTACGAAATTCAGTTGAGTTAGAATAATAATATTTATTTATTATCGAGGAGAATAAATTGTCTGAAATTAATTTATCAATTTAAATTAATATCTTCTATAGACAATCGAATTGGACTTTGTGATCTATCCCAGTGTGTCCGAAATAGGGGTATTACCCTAGAATTGTCACTTGGTGGGTTCAGAAAGGAGTTCGCAGTAAATGAAGTATTTTAATTAGAGGATACCGAATTTAAAATAACAATAAATAAAATATTTTGTGGCTCCTCCCTCTCCACAAAACAAAACCCATGGCCTTTACATCTCCTCAAGTTCAAAAGGGCTAGGAAGCACCACGTCCTCTTCCTTTCTGTATAAAATCGATGCCTAATTCCCATTCCAACCCTTCGAGAAAAAATATAATCGAAGTACCCCTTTTCATTTTTCTGTTGAAAACTTCAATACTACAAAAATCGATCCTCCATAAAACAACGCCTGATTTCGTGGATCTCGTGTAGCTCGAGCTCCACTCTAGTGAGCTCCATGTTAAGTTCGAACATCCTGGAATCGCGATGACAGTTTGAGGGGTAAGGCAAGTGGAAGTCGCTAGTCAGGGCGACACTCGTGAGAGGAGGGATTAGGGGTATCAACGTTGGTTAGTTCTGAGATTTTGTGAAGGGGGTGCTGCGATTTAGGGGTTAAAGCCGACGTTGTTATTAGGGAACCATCGACTGTGGACTCTCGATCAAATCTAGATGGCGAAGTTTTGACATGTGCAATGTTAGAACGGGTTGCGGCCTGTAGCATCGGAAATGAGTAAAGGCTGAGGTCGTGATTTGATGTTAGTACGTTCGAGCTCGAGGTATTAGGTTGAAGGGCAGAGTCGCGTGAGCATTCGCGGAGGAGGAATTTTTTTGGTGATGTCTGTTTGGGTTTTAACGCAATGGAGACTGGAACGGAGGGCTTGGGAAGTGGAGTTATCAGTGATGACCAACGTGATGGGAAAAGCTGTTCAGTTATGGGTCAGTAGGAAAGGAAGGCTTCAAGTTATTTGAATGTCGAGAGAAGAAGGCTAAAAGCTGACAGGTTGAAAACATTTCAGTGGAGAAGAATGACTTAACGAGGGGATTAATGGGAAATTAAGGTAAATTTAATAGTTATTTAATTTCTTTAAACAAGTACTAATTAACTAAAATGGTATTAAATTTATAAATGCACACATGTATTTATATAAAATCATATTCACCAAGGAATGTTGTATTAGGGGTATTCGAGATGTTACTGAAAAAAGTCCGTCGAGAAATTCATAGCTGATGACTGCATAACCAGGAATTAAAATTTGAATCAGAATGGATCGAATAAAGAATTTCGGTGAGTAAATCTCACTCACCTGTTTGTTTAGAATTATTTTTACATCGTTAAAAATAATTGTTGTTGCTTGTTTGAATGCTGTTTAGTCTGATTGTTCAAAAATATATATATATATATATATATAGTTATTTAGGATTGGTTGACTATTATATATATATATATATTGGGTTGATGATTGGTTGGATTCCCGCAGTATCATTAGCGGATGCCCGCGGTTTCATTAGCGGATGATTACCCTATACGCCCCACGCTATGATAGTGGATGACCTTCTATACCGCGATATCCTGCCTCGAAGCAGGATGGGTATTATTTTGTTGACTAACGTCTGTGGATGCAGGAAAACAGGTTGGAGGAATCCAACAGGATTCCTCAAAAATATATATTATCTGTTTGTTTGTTTGATTTCATATATATTCATATATGATGTGTTAAAAATCAAATGATTGAAAATTGGTTGATTCGATTGTTTAAAATATCAATGGGGCTTGAATATTGATCTATAAAAATATCGTAAAGGGTATTTGAGATTTTAAAAAGGAATTCTATTTTTATAAATCGAATTTGAATTTTAAATAAAACTATAGAAAATATTAACTTGTTTGAAGGTATATAAAACAAGTAATTGAATTTATAAACTTTGTTTATAAATGAAAAGATGGAATTTGAATTGAATTTATAAACTTTGTTTATAAATGAAAAGATGGAATTTGAATTGAATTTATAAACTTTGTTTATAAATGAAAAGATGGAATTTGAATTGAATTTATAAACTTTGTTTATAAATGAAAAGACGGGATTTGAATTGAATTTATAAACTTTGTTTATAAATGAAAATATGGGATTTGAATTGGAATTTATAAACTCTGTTTATAAATGGAAAAGATGGGATTTGAATTGAATTTATAAACGTTGTTTATAAATATATAATGGGGGACTTTAAGTAAAGTTATAAACGTTGTTTATAAATAATGCAGAGAATTCAAACAGAATTTGAATATAGAATTCAAATGGACTTTAAACTATAGAATTTGAATATAGAATTCAAATGTACTTTAAACTATAGAATTTGAAAATAGAATTCAAATGAAGTTTAAATAAAAAGAATTCAAATAGAATTGAATTGGAATTTGAATAAGAAGTCGATAAGGGAACGAGAGTATGAGTATAATTAGAATTTGTTAATATGCAGTTAAAATATATTTGAACATGTCATGTTCAAATATGAAGGTGAAATAGACTGAAGAGTTAAGTAACAAATTTATTTAACAAATTGAGTTAAAACGATTTGGTATAGTTAAATAGATTGAGCAGGTATAGGTACACGAGACAGGTTTGGAATAAAGTGTTAGAAGGTATAAATATAGATTGCCCGACAAAACGGTACGTAGTTAATTCATATAAGAGATTTTATGCGCCGTATCGGCAAGCCGCTTGGCTTTTCCTTTTTCTTTTTGATTATAGAGGCCTGTGTGGCAGTTTAGGGATTTTCCCGATGCTCCCGGTACAAAGGAGGTTATGGCGAATTTTTCCGGGAATTTAACTAGATAGAATATTTTTAAGATAATTTGATAGTTAGAAATCAACGTATCGATATATATAGAAGTCGATAAGAAAACGAACTTAGAAATAGAATAGTATAATCAAAAAGGAAGTATAAGAATAAAATCTAGTAAGAATAGAAAGGAAAAGTGTATACGTGTTTAAAGGTAAAGAAGTAGTTGTATGTTATTGATTGTTCGAGTAAGTAGTCATATCTGTTTTGACGTTATAAATGTTATTCAGTCAAGGTCTGAGAGGAAGTTATACCCCAACTTGATTGACTGCATTATTAACAAATGAACAGTAAGATTTCAGGCTCGAAGATCAATGTTAGATAAAGGTTAGTTGAATATATTATTTGGGTTGTCGTAACGATGTTTTACACAACATCCGTTTTAACCCAAATAAGTGTAAGCTGGGAAATAGAATAATAAATATTTCCTAAGTATAGGAATAAACGAGATTGGAAAAGAGATAAGTAATTGGAATATTTTCCAATTATAAATAACATATATTTTCTAAAGTTTAGAAAATAAAAGAAGGCGATATATGGAAATGTTTTCCAAATAACGTATAAGGCCAATATGGATATTGAAAATATTTGGTTAACAAATATTGATAAGAATTAGAGAAGAGATTTAATTAATGGAATATTAATTAAAGGCTCAGTGATTGTTGGATGTTTGGATGAACACTTGTTTTATTCGATAGTTAAATCATCGACTATCGAAACACTTGTTTTTATTCGATAGTTAAATCACAGACTATCGAAGTTTTGACCATCGTTGTCAATATGGAGAGACCGGTTGGATTATTATCCGAAGAACCACTCCATATCGGCAGTAGCGTGCGAATCGGATTATATAAAGATAATCGAAGACGGAGTAGAGTGCAAGGACTTTTTCTATTAATAGAAATAGTGCCTTCAGTTCATCCTGTTCCTGGGTGACTTGTATGGATGAATGTCTGACAGAGTATTTCCAGAAAGGTCACGTACATTGATTTCTTCAACTGTACCAAGAGTGGAAGCCGAGGAGGAAACTTCTTTTAGCTGACACGTAATGTACTGTTGTAGACGTCAATTAGTGATTTTCGATGGATCTGACGATGTGACATTCGAAGTGAATCTGGTGTGATGATAAAGCGTAGCTTCAAGCCTCATCAACCGGTAAATGACAGAAATCGGGCAGGCAGCATGGCTATGTAGGTCGCACCTATTAGGGTGTATAATCACCTGATCTAGAGTTTCATTTACTTCTAAAAATCTATTGTCGATGCTGTCCCATTCGGGAAACGGTCGATGATCCCAATCGTTGGTGATATACATTCGATACACTCAAGCGAAATGAGTGGTCGGTCATGTGTGGCTGAGTTGCAAGATGTTCTTGTTGAACTCGGTGTATTCTCCTCTAGAGATATACCAGCGGAAGGTGGTTCCATACCTTGTCATAGTTGGAAAACCAAATACCCAATACGTGCTTGCGGTTTTGATTGTATATTATATAGGTGGAACGTGAGATGAAAACGTTCCACTAGATTGTTATTTACTTGGTTTAGACATTATTATAATATCAAAAGAGTTTTGATATAAAGATAAGTCAAGTGTTTGGATTCTCATAAGGGAAAAACCCGTTCCGTGTTATACGGCGTGGTCTTATGAGGTATCATTTAGTTTCTGAAACTGTTTTAAACTGTTTACTCATACCAGTCCCAGGACTGACCCGGAGTTTATTTGTTTTGTTCTACCTAAACTCTTGGGTGCCTAAATTTGTACGGGCAGTCAAGTAGTTCAGGATTTTACAGATTTATCTAAAGGAGCTTGATGCAGGAGGCTTCAGCGTTAGTTATATAGAATTTTGTTCCGCTGTGTTGTAAGTGTTGTACTCTGATAAGTGTATGTTATACAGTTAAGATTTTTGTATTTCAAAGATATGATATATTATATTTTGTTCCGCTGCGATGTGAGATTCTGTGTTGTTATTTCTGTTCTTCTTCTACCTCTTTCTTCTAAAAAAAATGTTTTGTATTTTCGTGATATTTGGGTTGGACGTATGCTGTATATAGTCAACTCTGATGTTACGGATTTGCGGGTCACTACAGTTCGACCAATTCGATTCGATTAACTAGGCTCGACTAACTTGGCTAACTTAACTCGACTTACTTGGTTCGACCAATTCGATTCGATTAACTAGGCTCGACTAACTTGGCCGAACCACCCGATCAACTCAACTTATTTAACTTAACTTATTTCTCAACTCGATCAACTCGATTAACTCCTATCGAATAACTAATATTCGATTAAACTCCATTCGCTTGACTCTAGATCGCAGCGATCACAATGGTTACGCCTGACTCCCTTAGGAAACATCCGACCGCCGTAGGCTATTTACAGCCCTGCGAATTACGCTAGCAGTCGTACAAGATGGCAACTTACCCTGAATACTATGTTTGACTAACTCTGTCTCAAATAACTATATTTGATTAACTCTAGTTCGTTTTAACTCTAATCGATTAACTCTAACTAATTAACTCCAACTGGTTAACTCTAACTGATTAACTCTAACTGGTTAACTCTAACTGATTAACTCTAACTGGTTAACTCTAACTGATTAACTCTAACTGGTTAACTCTATTTGACTAACTCGACTTGACTAACCCCTTTCGAATAACATATTCGATTAACTAACTTTCGAATACCATATTCGATTAACTAACTTCGAATACCATATTCGATTAATTCCTTTCGAATGTCTATATTCGATTAACTAACTTCGAATACCATATTCGATTAACTCCTTTCGAATGTCTATATTCGATTAACTAACTTCGAATACCATATTCGTTTTACTAACTTTCGAATAACATATTCGATTTACTCCCTTCGAATACCATATTCAATTTAACTTTATTCACTTTATAAAGATTTCCTTTTTAACAACGTTTTATTCATTTGAAAAGATTTACTTTTAAATAATGGTTCTACACTTTAAAAATGATTTCCTTTTTATAATTCCCTTTCCAATTCTATTTGTAAATGATTTACAAATATTTCCTTTTCAAATTTATTCTTGAAATATTCTAACTCCTTAAATTCCCGGGAAAATTCGCCATAACCTCCTTTGTATCGGGAGCATCGGGAAAATCCCCAAACCCGCCACACAGGCCTTTCCATTCAAAAAGAAATGTTTTGAATTTATTTCCTTTTCAAATATCTCCTATTTATAAATATTCCAATTTATAAACATTTCTTATTTATAAATATTCCACTTTATAAATATATCTTATTTATAAATATCCCATTTTATAAATATGCTATTTTCAATATCACTTTGAAAATTCCGTTATCTACATTCCGGTATGTTATGGTATTCAATCATATCAAATCACGATGTTCAATATCGTCCAAGCACATATAATCGCCCACAGATTTTATATCACATCATATAACAATATATGAAAAATAATAAAATAACTGTTGAGGAATCCAGTCGGATTCCTCCAACCTGTCTCCCTGCATCCACAGATGTTACACAACATGATTGTCATCACTTTCAGTTCAATATGAATTATTCTGATAAACAGAATCAATATATAACTATATAACTATTTATATATTATATATATTCATATATATATATAAAATATTTCATTAACTGACTAGCAGTTCAATCAAACAGTCAACACACAATCAAACAGACAATTTTAACAGTTCTAAAAATACAACATGAAATTTTAAACTGTTCAGAGTTAGTGAGATTTACTCACTTTGGCGCGTTAACCGTTATATAATCGGTTTGCGTTCTTTGACTAAGTTGGACAATTTATTTCGCTATAAATTGCAATGAGCTTGGATTCACTCCCGGTCAGTCTCATTGTGTTGCTCCCGTCCATACGGTCCCAACGCAACTCACGGTTCGTCAATCTGATCTTGTTTGACCAAGATATGATCTTTGCAAGTTAATGAACTATTAAATTTAAACTAAAATATATTAACAATACATTTGGTCCTCACCTTCTACATCCGGCCCAATTCCCTTTATATCACCTTGGCCCATTCACCAAATACCAACCCATGTGAAAAGTGCTCCTCCCCCAAATCAATTACCGAAAGTTTCCTGGTAATCACTCCACAACCATTCTCGCATACTCCTCTTCTTTCTCCTTCTTCACTTTTCTAAAAATCAAAGTAAAATCACCACAAATCCCACCTTCTCATCTCGGTTCACTTTCGCCAAACCCGTCGTCGGCCTACTACAGGGATCCAACGAACCCTTTTCGAACGGAAATACCCAAATTTTTACCCCGAGCTGCTAAACGATGTTACAATCCCAAAAACGATATCGGTTTCTTGTTTTAAAACTTGGATCCTTGCAAATACCAAGCCCTACGGCGGCTGCTGCAAAAACCGACGACAGGAAAAAGGGTTCGGACCCTCAAAGACCGGTATCAACACGAAGAGGAACTGATGAGCATCTCATCAATATTTGTTTGAGGATTTCTAGTATTTGATTTCATTTCTTCTTGATTTTTGAAAGTGGAAAAGAGGGTTTCATATTTTCTGGAAACCGACGGCTTGGAATTTTGACCAAAAAAATGAGATTAGGGTTTAGAAATGGTTGAGGACTATTTATAGATTGGTTTAGATATTTTAGATATTTTATAGAATGGAATATTCTCGGTATATTCTCATTTCTATATTCAATTTTTCTTTCTAAAAATTCGTGTGATCACACACAATACCCAAAAATCACGAAACTGAACATGCAGCTACAGTTCGACACTACGGTCCCAACGAAACTGGTTTCGTCGAATTCCGACTTCGTATGCTCACACAGCGTATTTTTAACCGTCAAAATACTGACTGTTTTACACTTTAAAAATCCGTACGGCCACACAGTGACTCTAAAAATCACGAAACTGGAAATCTAACAACTATTTGATATTGCAGATCCAACAAAATTAGTTTCGTCGAATTCCGACTTCGTTTGCAAAAGTGGCTTATTTTTACAGCTTTGAATGACCCATTTAAATATATAAATATATTTAAATAATTAAATTAAATAAAAATAAATTTATATTATTGTATATCTTCACATATGATATCGTACAGCTCCAGAATATCATATCAGAATTTACAGTTTGATATTTCAGATTTCAGATTTATCGATATTCAATTCATATCGAAAAATCCATTTATAATGTAAATAAAGCGTCGCAAATTATAAAGAAATTCCACAGCGACTTTTCTGAAATTTGATTTGGACGTGAATCAAAATCTACACGACGAAATCCCGATTTTTCTCTTCCACTAGAAAGATATACTCCACCAGCTCCACACGTTTCTTGTTTCACAGAAATCCGGCTTAAAACGAATCCTGTACATTCAGTTGAAGTTCAAATCGCCAAATAGCGAACTGCCGCGCCTTTCAAGCTCTATTATAATTATATTATAATTATACGTTCAAACCATCGTCGATTGAATATATTCATTATTATATTTCGAATCGAAACTCCACCAAATCTCGTATGCTATTCAATTCACATGATATTGTGAATTTCACTATTTCCGACTATTTCGACATTATAATATATTATTATATTATAATTATTAATTAAATATTCAATATTATTTAATTTAACGATCATTAACTTCTCTAAATCACCAATTATATAATTAAATAAATTAATTATATATCTCTAAAAATGCGGGTCATTACAATAAATTTTGAAACACACTTGCTAATGTATTGTCCCCTGGGTCGCATTATCGCATACCAGTCTTTGTTTAATTGCTATAACCTGCTGCCCTATGTGCTTGCCAGTTGAGTTTGCCCTACTTCACTCTTGTGGCCTGCATAGAAATCATAGATGATACCGCATTTGTTTTACTAAATCTTATATAAGGTGATACTACATTTGTCTTACTTAAATAACACTGCATTTGTTTTACTCAGTTTTATAGAAGATGATACTGCAATTGTTTTTACTAAATTTTAATAACAAGGTAAAACTGATATGAAATTATCCAGTTAAACGTAACGCTGAATCTTACGGTCTGGTGTACGAGACACTCTACAATAGTGATTATTCGAATAAATTGTTAGATTAAATGATAGGTTGTCCATCTTGCAGTCTCATACTATCAAATTTTAGCAGCCGGCTTCAGTTTGAATTTTAAGTTCGGCAATCATTAGTTTATTTTTTATTTTTTTTAAATATCATGAGTTTGTGAAATGTTTGCTAGACTGTTATATGCTGAAGGGAACTTAGGTGCTGTTACGTGCACTTGTACATGAGTACATTGTTCTTCACTGCTACTTTAATACTTTAACCCAGTAAGTACACTCATGTTAAACCTAATACTTTAGCCCAGTAAATACACTCATGTTAAACCGGTGTTAAAACCATTACTGTGTATAGGATTTATGCTTGCATGAAATTTCGTAGTTGTGCTGGTATGTTTTGAAGTGTATGCGCCTTATGTCATGCATTTCCATTGTTATGTTACATTTACTTAAGTAATGTTCTTGTACATGTTTACTAATTTAATATATTAAATGTTGGGTCTATATGATCTTAATTTGAGGGAACAACTATATATTTCTCTTAATTTGTTTTAAGTTTTGTAATCAGTTTATTCATTATGTAAATTCTCCTTTTCAAAGACACACTTTCTTGTTAATTCAGTATTACAACTTGAGGATGGATTTAGTCTTTAAAGGTTTTGTTGTTATTAGTTTACATTACTTTTAAAATTTAACATACATTTGTACCACTTGTACATCTGCATGGTAGGCTGCCTAAACCTGAACTCAAGATATTAACACATCTTCATTATCTTGCTCAAATGACTTGCGTTGTCTAATCATGATTTACCGTACAAGCCAACTGTGCACCCTCTCTGTTGTCATAAATTAGTTTTGTTACCTTGTTCATTGTTGGCAAAAATTCTTACATGCTTACTTTTTATATATGTGCTCTAGGGTATGTTATATTTAGCTAATTTAATGAGCAGTACTGATGCTACATTTTATCAATTTAAAAAAAAGCTGAAGCTGTATTTGTTTTTTTCAAAATAACATATTGGGTATGGGTAGTCCGTTGTCCCCATGGTGATTTAAATCCGCCACCACATATATTAGACACCCTATTATTTAGTGCTGTTGGGATATGTGTGTTGATTAATGGTTCATTAACTTTTCCCCGGTTATTCCAGAATTAGACATCTATATATAATTTTATAATAGCAGGGTACTCTCATTTGAGAAAGAGAAGGAAGAAAATGTTATTCATAAACTTTGCATGCGCATGGTCTGTTATCCCACTTATGCAATTGAAATTTCGTTACCTGTAGCCTTTTGAGAAAAATCTAGAATGTACATATTAGTACATATCCCTCTTATTTGCTGGAACTTCCATACCAGGCCACCTATTTTTGTTTGTTTGTTTTATGCATTCATGACATCCTAAGACTAAATTGTACCCACCAGAAGTTTGCACCTCTTTTGTCATACATTATATTTTATTTTCTACACCTAGTGGTATAAGTTTATGATATATATATATATTCTTTATATAGTTTTGGATGTGTGATTTTTTATACACTTCATATCTGAGTGAGTCTTGGTGTGTATGCATGTTCTGTTATTTGCGTTTTCAAAATAAATAAAAAAGTGACAGAAGGTTGCATTTTTTTAAATTCCAACAAACAAATTACATTGCATATTTTTATTTCAAGAGCTTGAGTTTCCAATTTATAGTAAATTTTGCAAACTTAATGTATTTTGCAAGTTCATTTCGTTGTTTACATTCATTCTTGCAAACTTAATGTGTTTGACCGAAGTCAAACGATCATCAATGATTGATTATTCTCAACAAAGCTTCTTCTATATAGAATGATCATGTGGGATCAAATAGTTATATATCAAGCATACAATCTTACTTCATCACGTATCAGGCTATTGAGTTTAAAAATAACTGTTAACTATTTTTGCAAACTTCGTCAAACCATTAGCAATTTTTTCTGATAAAACCCACTATATCACAACACCGGACACATAAGAGTACCATAAGATTTTAACATTGGGTCTCAGAAAATCAAATAAATAAACAAACAAAGGTCTACCATATTCTAATACATAATATAATTGAAGCCTAAAAAATAATTAATTACTCCATGTGAAGGTTATACACACACACACACCCCATTAGGCGTTATTCCATTTGGATATTTATTACATCTAGTAACAGTCTGCACAAGTTTGACTGAATTATATGCAAAATACAAAAAACGTAATTAGGCATCTTTTACAGGACCAAATGCAATTGTGGTCTTTATTGTTGGCAGTCCAAACACTTTCCTGAAAGGCTATCGGATAGCTTTTATATTCATATTTGAACTATAAGATAAATATAGTTGTAGAAAAATATCCTATTAAATTATATATTATAAAAAGGGTTGCCCTATATTGTCCAGAGTCCCTTAATGCAATAAAACTTGCTCTGGCCACTTTAAAACCATAATTGAAGCTGCTAGTAGCAAAGAAACAATGAATTCACAAACTAAGCAGATTTTTCATATATTTTCTTTGAAGTTATTTGATGTATGGTTCACCCCTGAAGCTCCACTGCGGTTAATGCAAGTAGAATTGTAAACGTAAAGAATATGGTTTTAGTGCAATTTAGTGCAATGTTGTAAGGTTACAACAATGCAAGACTTAAATGCTATATAATATTCTGAATGGTGTATAATAATATATTCTCTGAATATTTGGTAACCTTTTTTTTCTAGCAGTCACACTGTGCTAATTGCAGTATGCAGGCTCAAGATCAACGAGATCGTGTTACTCTGGACGGTTTGGTGAGAAAAAAGTGCAGGCTATTGGGTTGGGATAAAAACATAGTTGCAGAGGGGACGATAGCAAGTATTGATCCTGATATTGTGGCGGAAGCTTTTTTTTAAAGCCAAATTCGGAGATGTCCACTATCAAACAGACCGTTGGATCTACCGTCATGTGGCACAAAGATTACGTTTCCTTGTTCTAGTGTTGGTACTTATGAAACTAGTTATGTAATTTATGTTAGAATTATGTCGATAAAACTTATCTAACCTTTTGGAACGTAAACTCGTCTAGATCCTTTGGAATGTAAACTTATCTAAATCTTTTGGAATGTAAACTTGTCTAACTTTTTGAAATGTGTTGGAACTTTATGACTCTCACTTTAGTCTTTTATTATGTGTTGTTATGTGATTTTGATTATTGCATCACAATATTATTGCATGCTAGAATATTCATTATTATTATGGATGTATATGGTCGATTGCCTGTTGTAAAAATAGGTTTACCAAGTAGCCTATTACAACGGTCGACAAGTGTTGTAATATAATGTATTACAACGGGCAAAAGCCCCTTGTAATTTACTACCAATTACAACGGACAAAATAGCCATTGTCATAGAGTTGTTGCATGTGATAGAGAAAGTTATTACAACGGTCGTTTACAACAGTCACTGACCGTGGTAAAATAGTCAGGACCTATTACGACGACGCATATTAGGATGGGCGTATGCCCATTGTAAAAAGCATATAACAACGGTTTTTGCCCATTGTAAAAGGGCTGTTTTGTTGTAGTGAGTTTAGGTAAATGAACTATTTATTCCAGAGCCAGAGCATGTAAAGAAGAATCACTAGATTCCAAGGAAAGAATTTCCAATCCCAGCAAATAAGTATATACATTGGGAGGAAGCTGGTTTGGAGTGAAATTAAGATGAAAAATGAAGCGGAGGATAATGGAAGGAAAAGGGATTAAAAAAACCATGTCAGATATGAATGGCAATGTATGCAAAAAAATCCCTCCAAATGATTATCGATGGTATCTTCTACACCAGGAGGGATAACAATGACATTAGTAATGCCTAAGTCTTCAAGAATGGAGTTAACTTTTGTTTTTATCGAAACAAGAGAGGATTTCTCAATAGCAGCGACTTTCTTCGAAGCCTCTTCCAAAATAGGAGATCAAGTCCCAACTTCAGTAAGAGAAGGGACCTTAGAGTTGTTGATTTATTTTTGTTAGCCATAACATTGTCAGGTGACATCATTTCAGTTACAATAAATGGTAGAAGGCTAAAAGTATGCTTGAGGGAGAAAATATCCGTCGTCCCTATCGAAACCCTTCAAACAACGCTATATAACTGTTATGTTTCACCCAAATCAGGCATGCCAAAAGAGGGTTTTGGTAGGGACACGAAAGGCCCTATTACCAAAATTTGACTAACGCACCTTAGTTATTATGATAAATCTTCTTATAATAAAGATTACGGATTTAAACCCATTACCAGGAAAAACTCAAAAGTGTGATATACAGTTGAGATTGAACAAGTTAAATTGTGAATCCTAAAATTAAAGAAAAAACTCCAAAATCAAATCATATTATTGAGAGAAAATGAATTGAAACTTAGAATTACGCTCAATATCAAGAACAAATGCTTGGAGAATACACAGCTAACCTTTAAATAAAGAAAAACAAATTAATTTCAACCTAAGGATTGATTTTTCGAAACCTTTAAGAAAATGATAAGACTTATGCTCAATTTTAAAATTAGACAATGAAACAAGAAAGAAAGTATATACACCTGAAGTTTCAAATTTGTATAGACTAGAATACATTGAAAAATTTATTTGGGATCTTAATCTTCGTTGAAGTTCTTTTTAAAAAAAGATGAAGAAGAAGATAAAGTTATTTACAAGAGAAATGCAATGGATGAGACAACCGTATAATGGGATCTTGACGTAGTGGTGTCAAATTGGTCATTTAGGGTCGTATGAGGGTCAAGAAAATTTTTACCCAACCCATTTATTCTGACCCATTTAATATAATGTTTTACTTAGGCGGGTTACCCATTTAACTCGTATAAATGTAGTCCGGTATTTTTTATACACAATTATGAAAATTAGTATTTTATTTTCTCAGTATAAACATTAATCACCTTGAGGAGCTATAATGTTCGTTTATAGGATGAAATATCCGAGTGTTCCATACGGTCTGTAATTTAGGTGAAGCCTATTGGTCGAAGTCTCATCCGGTTCCGAGGTGATATGAACAAATTACTGCAGTTTTTATAAAATAAATTGCGACTTTGTATGTAGGCAGAGTTCAAATATGAGAATATATCCCATTATTTTCGAAGTACGACTGTTAGTCACCTTGGAGACCTATAGTGTTCGTTCACAGAACAAAATATCTGAGTGTTCCATATTGTCCATAAATTAGGTGAGACTTGTTAGAGAATGCGGATCTTAAGGCAAAACAAACACTAAAGGGAGTGAATAGTGTTTATGAGGAATTTATGAAAATCTTAAACTAAAATGATTTACTATATGAATCATACACACCAGAGATAATCACAAACACAGAATCAAAACAAACACAGAAACAAATAAATATAAAATACAGAAAAGGAAAGAACACACCGGATTTTATATTGGTTTGGATTACTCCTACATCCAGTCTCGCGTAACGCTGGATTGCGCAGAGTTTTATTATTATCAATATCTAAGTACAACCCCTTGATTTCATGGCTATAAGGTTAACACCGCTCCAAACACCTTTGGTTTCACGACTATAAGGTTAACGCCGCTCTCTTTCCTTGATTTCAGGCTACAAGGAACACACCCTTTCCCAAACAATTCCCAAATGATTGCAACAACCCTATAACTCTTCAATATCACTTCAATTCAGAGAGTAGTAGATAAAGATTGAGAAAAGATGAAGTTTGATATAATATGAGTAGAAATCGGCAAAGTATAATGTAGAAATCAAGAAAACGATAAATATTAATGGTGTATGAAAAGGGGTGAAGATCGAGAAGAAGAATAATTTAATAATTCGAAATCAGCCCCTATTTTTAGCATTTCAATGGTTGCAATGTTTCAGAAACATTACAAATAGCGAAAAGACACTTGCCTTTGAAAATTGAAAAAATGACAGTTGTATATCGACAAAGCCATTTATATATGTCGACATACGTATAGTATTTTTATTTTTAAAACTATTTTTCAAATGTTTAAACATATATACTATTCTGGAAATTCTTGAATCAAAACTTAGTGATATAAATAAATATTATAAAGTGTAAAATCATATGAAATCATAATAATATATTATATATACATATTTATAAAGTTATAAGGTTTAAAACTATATATATAAACTTATATATTTAAAACTTTGTAAACTTATATGTTTGAAATTGTGAAAACCCGTAACTTCCCCGTAAAGGAAAGCGCGGATAGTTCGAGAACAAGCCACAACAGAACACATACAGAAGAACATTTCATGTATTTTACAACAATACATCAGATTACAAGAATATACAGAGTATAAATGAATAAATATTACACAGAAATTATCAGAGATTACAATAAAGTACATAGCAGCGGAAAATAATACAATACACAACTAGAAGAGATATACGGATACAAAGCTTTCCGGATATCATTCCAGCTGTAAACCAGGATCCTGTGAATATAAATCTGCAAAACCAAAACTACTAGCTGCCCGTGTCGAAAATAAGGGCACCCAGAGTTTAGGTTAAAACAATAAACTCCAGGTCAGTCATGTGACTGGTGTGAGAACTAAAACAGTTATTATTCTTTATTTTAAAAGTTAGGTAAATCAAGGGACCACGCCGTATAACACGGAACGAGTTTCCTCCCAAGAATACCAGTGCACAAAACAACAGCGCAATGCTAAATAAAGAAAAATGAAGCTATTATAAGACCCAGGTCCTATCACACAATGCAACGCAAGCCGGGGGATAGGGTTTTTACCTATAATAGCCAAAGGATGCTTGATACGTTTAAAACAGATTATTTGATACTATAATAAGTGCATAGTGTATAAAACAACTTCAAATCATAAGTATCAATCATAGACGGCATGAATGACCCATACCACTATGTCGCCATATATAAGTTTACAATCAAAACCGCAATGTCGTATTGGAAGTTGGGTTATCATTTATGGTATGAACCGAGGCTAGGGGCAAGATCCTCACCGATTCGAGACTGTCTAGTCCGAGCCTCAGGAACAGCCGCAACTGCCCCATGGATCGTCAGGGCCGGTCCACCGATGTGGATTATTATGCCTGAACACTGCGTTTCCCCGCCCTTTGGGGCGTAAGCCTGGCCCGTCAGCCGACCAGAAGCATCGGCCGAAACCGATATCACGAGGCGCCTCGCTTTTCAGCAAGTAATAATAAGCAACATCCACATGAGTCAAACTCGTCAGCCAGTTCAAGCACTGACGCCACTCCTAACTAGAAAGAAACGCATGTCCTCCCTGATGTCCGTCTCCCGTTTTTGATTCATACCGGGTGTGATACTCGCGAATCAACGTTACACAAAGCTACGCCACAAAGGCCGTGCTTCGATCATCAACCACAAGACTTTGCTTTTCAACAGAAGCCTTGATCATTTTCATCTTAGCATGCCACACAGGCAATTCACTCCATGCGATTGATATCCATCAATATATAACCCCTGAGCTCGTACGTCTCAGAGAAGGGCGTTAAGCAAGAGAATAAATTCTCCGCCGCCAAACAAATATATATTTAATAGAGATCAATCACACGGACTAAAATCCAATGTCAGACACACAGTCCATTTACAAGCCCGTTCTGGGTCTGAACGAAACTGGAGGCACCTAGTACCCCGCATATCCATCGATCTCCAAGTACGTCTGGACGATCACCAACTGTTTCCATCTTCTTGGGTGTACAACCCAATCAAGATCATCAGTAATCACCCAAACAACGTGAAGACTTCCGGTCTTCGACCACCGTCTTCATCTTCGACTTATCGTCGTATCAGTTATTCAGAATGGGATAAACCCGGTCTTTCCGAATAACTCGCGTATATTTTAAATAAGTGTTACACAAACACAACATACGCCTCATTCCAATTCATCAGTCACTAACCGTAAATTAATCAAGAGAATAATTTCCCAAATATTAACCCCGAAGGCCGAAACCAACATCAGAGCAATATCCAGAAAACCATTCTGCTTGGCTAACCGACAGTTAGTTTCTAAATTTTACATTCATAGGGAAACGTTCCCATTAATTTTATCCAAGATAAATTTCTTGAATTTATTCTTTAATCTATTTTTGAATATCAATTCAAACTAGTCGGGATTAGCGAACCTTACCGAAGTAATCATTTGTTTTAATTTCCCCATCCCAACCTATTCATCCCATGAAGTAAAACTGGTAATACTTCATATCTAACACCACCGTGTTATCGGTAAATTCAATTACCATTTCACGTTCAAATCTAATTAAAGATTTAACTATCGCCTGGAGCAAAACTGGTGATACTCCATTTTCGATCATTTCAATCTAATTAAAGATTCATTAAAACTCCACTTAGTTTTAATCTGTGACTGGGTTAAAGAATCAGTGTCATTTAAAAACACGGCTCACGATAAACCCAGAATCACATTTCCATTAATTATCGGGTTAAAGAACGAGTGTTATTTAAAACACCATTCACGATAAACCCAAGAATCAATATCAATTCAATTCCAATTAAATATTGTTTAATTGGTACACTTCATTAAATCTAAATAAAAAGATTCAATCCTTTCTCAACTGGGTTCAAGAACAGTGCTAATGAAGACACCATTCACGACAAACCCAAATCACATTTGATATTCAATACAAGGCTCTGAATAGAAAATATATCGGCTTATATTCAATATCAAATTCTGCGATTAACAAATGTCATATTGGAAATAACGATATAAATATATATATTTCAAATTTCCATAACAACATCCGTATAATCCCGAATTCCAACATCGAAATATTCCGAAGACAATTTCGATTCAAATCCACTCCAATGCAATCATTGGAAATTCTGGTTATTTTTAAAACCCTTTTCAAATTCAATTTATTTATTTAAAAATAAATAGAATTATATTTCTAGTTCAAAACTAGTTCATTTCGATAAAAATCTATTTTTATCTTTTCAAATATGGAGTTTTTCATCCCAAATCTTCACAAATCATTTCTTATGATTTTACACAAATTATTACTATTTTTAATAATTTTATCAAGGCCCGTACAGTCGATTTCCATCAATGGCCATCGAACTGCACTTACAGCGACCTTTTTCAAATTTGATTTGGACGTAACTCCAAATCCAACCGTTAGATTTCTAATTTCTAATACTCGTTAGAAAGCTCTTTTCGATACGAACCCAACGGTTCCGATTTTAGGAGAATCCGACGGTCGGATCTCCCGTAATGTCCGTTTGAAATAAATGGTCGAAATTCACGAACTGCCGCGGCGCGGCGCGTTCTATTCAGGCCATTATATTATATATATAATATATATAATATATACTTCGTCGATTGCTATTTAAAACGAATTATATAAATAGTTTTAAAATCGTTTCAAAAGCGATTTCAACTTCCTTTTCAATTCAAATCAAAATTGAATTCTTCTTTATAAATTCGTTTTAAAATTCATTTCTATTCAATTCAAATTTCTATTCAATTTGAATTCATTTCAATTCACTTTCAATTCAATTTGAATTCGTTTTCAATTCAATTCATTTCGAAATCGTTTTCAATTCAATTCATTTCGAAATCGTTTTCAATTCAATTCATTTCGAAATCGTTTTCAGTTCAATTTATTTTCGAAATCGTTTTCAATTCATTTCATTTCCGAAATCGTTTTCAATTCAGTTCATTTCGAAATCGTTTTCAATTCATTTCAGAATGAATAAAATCGATATCAATATCGTTTACGTCAAAATGGCGTCAATCTAATCAACACGGCTTCATAAATTTCTATTTCCAAAAATTCTATTTCAAATATTTCTTTTTCAAAATAGTTGTTATTATCAAAATATTTCGTTCAACACATGACCAATCTCAATGGATGAGTACTGTCAACACATGAACCTTTATTTTATATTGATAAAGATGTAAATTTTATTACTAAAATATTTCGTTCAACACATGACCAATCTCAATGGATGAGTACTGTCAACACATGAACTTTTATTTTATAATATTCTTTATTTTTCAAATTGGAATGAGGCCCAATCAATTACCATATAAAGTTAATTATATGGATTTTCATGCATTACACACATATAATAGCATTGAAAAATAATCAACCATCAACCAAAGTGCACTACACTGTATAAGCATCAAATATAGATATCTAACGCTTATAACAGCCTGTCAATCAATCGATCGACATATTTAATCAATCAGGATGAGTGAACTTCAAATTTCATCCCAACACCCGTGTGGGGTTTCAAACAATCAAACACATATTTTATTTGTGCAGTTGGGCGATGTGTAAAATTTATCGACCCAATCAATGTCCTTCAAATAGGTGTACATAAAACAAACCGTCTGGTTTGTAAATGAATATTTATTTATTCACATTCACGTTAAAAATTATATTTTTAACGACAAAACATTTTATTCCAACATATGAATTTCTATTCAGTTCATTCTTTAAATAAAATGATATTTTTTATTTTTCTAACTTATTTTAGAAAATTTCGGCGGCATAACGGCACGATACTAGAAACGGGACAAGGCCTAGCCTTATCCCCGGTCTAGTGAAGGCCCACGCCATTCACACATCAATCAAATTCACCAAACAACCAAATTCAAATCAAAATATCCAACTAATCTATGCAACCAAACAAACAAGTCCATGGTCTGTGGACGATTGTGTCGGGTGCTACTAAGCACCGTCTGCATCCTAGTATATATATATAACTAGAAAATGAAATTGAAAGGGGAGAAATTCTCACCTATAGCTATCCAATCATCTTGACTCTTCTTTGATATAAATCTTCTTCGTTCTCGCCTTTTTGTTACCTTCGTTGCCCGCTTTCACTACCTATGTAAAAATCGAATTTTTACTTCGCTATTCAATATATAAAAATCATATTTTTATTTCGATGTTCAATATATAAAAATCATATTTTTATTCCGAAGTTCAATATATAAAAATCATATTTTTACTTCGATGTTCAATATATAAAAATCATATTTTTACTTCGATGTTCAATATATAAAAATCATATTTTTATGTCTAAAATCATTTCCGATGAAAACCATGCTATTTATTTTTAAAAAAACAATCCTATTTTATTTTTGAAAACAAATGTCTAATTATATTTTTCAAAAACAATGCTTTTATACTTTCAAAAATAATGTTCTTTACTTCTATAGAAATATAACTCGCCTTTTACGGGTTGTTACAATATGCAAGCAAACGCAACCAATTTTCAATACAATTCAGTATTTGGTTCAATTAGGCTAAATGGTTCAAAATTATCAACCAAATAAATAAACAACACAATCATCAATTAATTAGTGGATTAGAGTTTTCAAATTGATAACTTTGATACATAGTCAAAAATCAGATTTTTGATGCCAAATCACAACAATAAGCCCTATCTAATTTTGGTTCTCACACCAGTCAATAGGAAATATATAGATATCACACCTTCGAAACACGAATACCAATTCTGATGATGTTCGAACTATCATCAGAATCATCTCCGGGCGACTAGAGTGTGATTCTATATCTATCCAGTATATTAAAACTTCAAATACACGTTTGCAAGGCGTATATGCAAAATCTTTATATACTGGACTGTCCTAATCAATATGAAATAAATAATCAAATACGAATAGTTGATTTAGATTTTCAAAACAAAATTTGTTTTCACGTTAAAAATATACTCGTCACACTCGTTCTAGGATACTACTGATCCCACCTCTAACGAGTCATTCTAATTGGATATTACTAATCCAATATCTGATGAATTCTTTCGTACGGTTCTAATGTGTCTTGTTCTCTGAGCTTTGTAAACCAAAGCTCTGATACCAACTGTGAAAACCCGTAACTTCCCCGTAAAGGAAAGCGCGGATAGTTCGAGAACAAGCCACAACAGAACACATACAGAAGAACATTTCATTGTATTTTACAACAATACATCAGATTACAAGAATATACAGAGTATAAATGAATAAATATTTCACAGAAATTATCAGAGATTACAATAAAGTACATAGGAGCGGAAAATAATACAATACACAACTAGAAGAGATATACGGATACAAAGCTTTCCGGATATCATTCCAGCTGTAAACCAGGATCCTGTGAATATAAATCTGCAAAACCAAAACTACTAGCTACCCGTGTCGAAAATAAGGGCACCCAGAGTTTAGGTTAAAACAATAAACTCCAGGTCAGTCATGTGACTGGTGTGAGAACTAAAACAGTTATTATTCTTTATTTTAAAAGTTAGGTAAATCAAGGGACCACGCCGTATAACACGGAACGGGTTTCCTCCCAAGAATACCAGTGCACAAAACAACATCGCAATGCTAAATAAAGAAAAATGAAGCTATTATAAGACCCAGGTCCTATCACACAATGCAACGCAAGCCGGGGGATAGGGTTTTTACCTTATAATAGCCAAAGGATGCTTGATACGTTTAAAACAGATTATTTGATACTATAATAAGTGCATAGTGTATAAAACAACTTCAAATCATAAGTATCAATCATAGATGGCATGAATGACCCATACCACTATGTCGCCATATATAAGTTTACAATCAAAACCGCAATGTCGTATTGGAAGTTGGGTTATCATTTATGGTATGAACCGAGGCTAGGGGCAAGATCCTCACCGATTCGAGACTGTCTAGTCCGAGCCTCAGGAACAGCCGCAACTGCCCCATGGATCGTCAGGGCCGGTCCACCGATGTGGATTATTATGCCTGAACACTGCGTTTCCCCGCCCTTTGGGGCGTAAGCCTGGCCCGTCAGCCGACCAGAAGCATCGGCCGAAACCGATATCACGAGGCGCCTCGCTTTTCAGCAAGTAATAATAAGCAACATCCACATGAGTCAAACTCGTCAGCCAGTTCAAGCACTGACGCCACTCCTAACTAGAAAGAAACGCATGTCCTCCCTGATGTCCGTCTCCCGTTTTTGATTCATACCGGGTGTGATACTCGCGAATCAACGTTACACAAAGCTACGCCACAAAGGCCGTGCTTCGATCATCAACCACAAGACTTTTCTTTTCAACAGAAGCCTTGATCATTTGCATCATAGCATGCCACACAGGCAATTCACTCCATGCGATTGATATCCATCAATATATAACCCCTGAGCTCGTACGTCTCAGAGAAGGGCGTTAAGCAAGAGAATAAATTCTCCGCCGCCAAACAGATATATATTTAATAGAGATCAATCACACGGACTAAAATCCAATGTCAGACACACAGTCCATTTACAAGTCCGTTCTGGGTCTGAACGAAACCGGAGGCACCTAGTACCCCGCATATCCATCGATCTCCAAGTACGTCTGGACGATCACTAACTGTTTCCATCTTCTTGGGTGTACAGCCCAACCAAGATCATCAGTAATTACCCAAACGACGTGAAGACCTCCGGTTTTCGACCATCGTCTTCATCTTCGACTTATCGTCGTATCAGTTATTCAGAATGGGATAAACCCGGTCTTTCCGAATAACTCGCGTATATTTTAAATAAGTGTTACACAAACACAACATACGCCTCATTCCAATTCATCAGTCACTAACCGTAAATTAATCAAGAGAATAATTTCCCAAATATTAACCCCGAAGGCCGAAACCAACATCAGATCAATATCCAGAAAACCATTCTGCTTGGCTAACCGACAGTTAGTTTCTAAATTTCACATTCATAGGGAAAGGTTCCCATTAATTTTATCCAAGATAAATTCGTTGAATTTATTCTTTATTCTATTTTTGAATCTCAATTCAAACTAGTCGGGATTAGCGAACCTTACCGAAGTAATCATTTGTTTTAATTTCCCAATCCCAACCTATTTATCCCATGAAGTAAAACTGGTAATACTTCATATGTAACGCCACAGTGTTATCGGTAAATTCAATTACCATTTCACGTTCAAATCTAATTAAAGATTTAACTATCGCCTGGAGCAAAACTGGTGGTACTCCATTTTCGATCTTTTCAATCTAATTAAAGATTCATTAAAACTCCACTTAGTTTTAATCTTTAACTGGGTTAAAGAATCAGTGTCACTTAAAACACAGTTCACGATAAACCCAAATTCACATTCATTAATTATCGGGTTAAAGAACGAGTGTTATTTAAAACACTGTCCACGATAAACCCAAAAATCAATATCAATTCAATTCCAATTAAATATTATTTAATTGGTACACTTCATTAAATCTAAATAAAAAGATTTAATCTTTTCTCAACTGGGTTCAAGAACAGTGTTAGTGAAGACACCATTCACGACAAACCCAAATCACATTTGATATTCAATACAAGGCTCTGAATAGAAAATATCCCGGCTTATATTCAATATCAAATTCTACGACCAACAAATATCGTATTGGAAATAACGATATATATATCTATCTTTCAAATTTCCATAACAACATCTGTATAGTCACGAAATCCAACATCGAAATATTCCGAAGACAATTTCGATTCAAATCCATTCCAATGCAATCATTGGAAATTCTTGTTATTTTCAAAACCATTTCAAATCCAATTTATTTATTTAAAAATAAATAGAATTATAATTCTAGTTCAAAACTAGTTCATTTCGATAAAAATCTATTTTTATCTTTTCAAATAGGGAGTTTTTCATCCCAATTCTTTCTAAATCATTTCTTATGATTTTACACAAATTATTACTATTTTTAATAATTTTATCAAGGCCCGTACAGTCGATTTCCATCAACGGCCATCGAACTGCACTTACAGCGACCTTTTTCAAATTTGATTTGGACATAATTCCAAATCCAACCGTTAGATTTCTAATTTCTAATATTCGTTAGAAAGCTCTTTTCGATACGAACCCAACGGTTCCGGTTTAAGGAGAATCCGACGGTCGGATCTCCCGTAATGTCCGTTTGAAAAAAATGGTCGAAATTTACGAACTGCCGCGGCGCGGCGCGTTCTATTCAGGCCATTATATTATATATATAATATATATAATATATATTTCGTCGATTATCATTCAAAACGATTTTTATAAATAGTTTTTAAATTCGTTTCAAAATTCATTTCAACTTCCATTTCAATTCAAAGCAAAATTGAATTCTTCTTTATAAATTCGTTTTAAAATTCATTTCTATTCAATTCAAATTTCAATTCAATTTGAATTCATTTCAATTCGCATTCAATTCAATTTGAATTCGTTTTCAATTCAATTCGGTTTCCAAAGTCGTTTTCTATTCGATTCAATTCAAATTGGTTTTCTATTCGATTCAATTCAAATTGGTTTTCTATTCGATTCATTTCGAAATCGTTTTCAATTCAATTCATTTCGAAATCGTTTTCAATTCAATTCATTTCGAAATCGTTTTCAATTCAATTCATTTCGAAATCGTTTTCAATTCAATTCATTTCGAAATCGTTTTCAATTCAATTCATTTCGAAATCGTTTTCAATTCAATTCATTTCGAAATCGTTTTCAATTCAATTCATTTCGAAATCGTTTTCAATTCAATTCATTTCGAAATCGTTTTCAATTCAATTCATTTCGAAATCGTTTTCAATTCAATTCATTTCGAAATCGTTTTCAATTCAATTCATTTCAAAATGAATAAAATCGATATAAATATCGTTCACGTCAAAATGGCGTCCATCTAATCAACACGGCTTCATATATTCCTTTATTCTATTCAACAAATGAATATTTATTTTTGTCAACACACGACTAATCTCAACGAATGAGTACTGTCCACGTGTGACTATTTTTGTTAAATTATCTTGTTCAACACATGACTAATCTCAACGGATGAGTACAGTCAACACATGAACCTTTATTTTATAGTGACAAAGATATAAAATTTATTATTAAAATATTTCGTTCAACACATGACTAATCTCAACGGATGAGTATAGTCAACACATGAACCTTTATTTTATAATATTCTTTATTTTTCAAATTGGAATGAGGCCCAATCAATTACCATATAGCGTTAACTATATGGATTCCATACAACACATGTATATAATAGCATTGAAAAATAATCAACCATCACCCAAAGTGCACTACACTGCATAAGCATCAAATATAGATGTCTAACGCTTATAACAGCCTGTCAATCAATCGATCGACATATTTAACCAATCAGGATGAGTGAACTTCATATTTCATCCAAACACCCGTGTGGGGTTTCAAATAATCAAACATAGATTTTATTTGTGCAGTTGGGCGATGTGTAAAATTTATCGTTCCAATCAATGTCCTTCAAATAGGTGTACATAAACAAACCGTCCGGTTTGTAAATGAATATTTTATTTTATTCACTTCACGTTAAAAAATATATTTTTAACGATAAAACATTTTATTTTAACATATGAATCTCTATTCAGTTCATTCTTCAAATAAAATGGTATTTTTATTTTTCTAACTTATTTTTAGAAAATTTCGGCGGCATAACGGCACGATACTAGAAACGGGACAAGGCCTAGCCTTATCCCCGGTCTAGTGAAGGCCCACGCCATTCACACATCAATCAAATCAATTCATTTCACCAAACAATTCAATTCAAACCGAATAATCTAATCAACTACACAACCAAACAATTTAACAAACAAGCCATCCATGGTCTGTGGATGACGGGTGTCGGGTGCTACTAAACACCGTCTGCATCCTAGTATATATATATAACTAGAAAATTTAAATTGAAAGGTGAGAAGTTCTCACCGATAGCTATCCAATCATTTTGGCTCTTCATTTATAGAAGGCTTCATCGTTCTTGCATCTTTGTCACGCTCTCTGCCTGTATTCTCTACATACGCAAAATCACATTTTTACTTTGCTACTCAATATATAAAAATCGAATTTTTACTTTGCTATTCAATATATAAAAATTGAATTTTTACTTCGCTATTCAATATAAAAATTGAATTTTTACTTTGCTATTCAATATATAAAAATCGAATTTTTACTTTGCTATTCAATATGTAAAATTGAATTTTTACTTCGCTATTCAATATATAAAAATCGAATTTTTACTTTGCTATTCAATATATAAAAATTGAATTTTTTACTTCGCTATTCAATATATAAAAATCGAATTTTTATATTGTTATACATATAATAAAAATCGCATTCTGATTATATCGCCACATATATAAAGATCAAACTTTTACTTTGCTACATATATAACGATGATATTTTTAATATTCCTAACATGTAAAAATTATATTTTTAATTCTTTAAAAATATAAAAATCATATTTTTACATCTTCTATATAGTAAAGATTATATTTTTAATACTTTAAAAATATAAAAACCATATTTTTATTACTTTAAAAATATAAAAATCATATTTTTATTACTTTAAAAATATAAAAATCATATTTTATATTTTTATTTTCAAATAGCAAAGCATATCAGGCTATTTCATTTTTAACCCCCATTTTTAAATCTATGCTATATATATTCAGTTTTTTCTTTCCATGTTAATTACACAAAACAGCATTTTCTATTTTGATAAAATATAAAAGAAAATAGAAAAAAAACTGATTTATATAAATAAAAAAAATTAATAAATCACTTACAGTAAATCAAAGGAGGAAGAGGGGGGTTTTCCACTGTTGAACTTCGGAGGGGGGGGGGGGGTTTCAGCGCCGCCGAGGTCTGGGGTCTTCGGTGGTGGAGCGGTCTTGAGCTCGGTGGACTGGAGGAGCAAGCTCGCGTCGCGGTGGTCTCGCGAGGTCGACGGGGGAAGGTGGAAAGACGTCTGGAAGGGGGAGGCCGGAGGCTGTGCGCGCGAGGGGAGGCGCTGACCAGAGGGCGGCGGTGGCTTGTAGTCGTCCATCGATCCCTCTTTTCTCTCTTTTTTTTCTTTCTTTTTTTGAATTTCGATCTATAATCGATTGAAAGGGGGGCAGCGGTTTATAAGGGGAGGAGGGAGAGAAAGTTTACTTTTTAATTTATTTATTTATTTTATTTTGCAAAGTGTTGACTTTTACATACGACCTCTAAACGAGGCCCACCGACTGTCGCCCATAGCGTTTTACCCCCATTCCGAACACAATGGAATATATATCGTAAGCTGATTCGACTATTTCGATCAGTTTCCGTTGAATTTACATTTAAATCGCTATATTGAATTTTAAACGTACATTCCAAATTAAGGGGTCACATATTAACTCTATTAATCCCATAAAAATATTTTCTAGCTTCGTATTGACGATACGGTCCTAACAAAACTAGTTTCGTCGAATTCTGAGACCGTTAGAAAAATGGCCAATTTCCAGTCGATTAAAATCAACTGAAACTGGTCAAACGCGTTTTCCTTTGCCACGCTCACATATTGATTCCAAAAATTATGAAATTTGGAACCTAGTAATAATTTGACATCACGGACCCAACAAAACTGGTTTCGTCGAAATCCGAGGTCGTTTGCAAAATTTCCATTTTTAAGGGCCTGAATTTCTTAGCGACTATTCAGAATTTTCAACTGGACATATCTTTTGATTCCCGCTATGAAATTTTGATTTTTCGGATTCGTTGGAAATATATTATCAATTAGATCCTAATGTTTTTGGTTTCACTAGAATCCGGATTGTTTTGCACCCGGTACATTCAATTGAAGTTTGAAATCGAATTATCGAACTACCGCGCCATTTTCAATTCTATTTATAATTATATATAATTATTTATATTCTAACGACGACGTATATAATATATACGATCGAATTCTATTCAAAATAAATTTCTCGTCGATTTTATTTAAAATAATCTATTTTAAATAATCAAATTCAGCTAAAATTGCCAAAATAAAAATTTCAAACTGGCTCGCATTTTACGGGTTGTTACAGAAATCTTAAGAAAGATAATAATTTGAAATCATTTAGAAAAATAATTTGAAATCAGGATTTAAATTTTGAAAACAGAATTTGAAATTTGTAAAATCAGAATTTGAACCTGGACTGCTATTTAGATTCTTACATATAAACTAGACTCTAGTACTATATTTTTCTTGAACTCTTGAAATCTTAATAACTTGATAGAGTCTTGAATCTCTTTTGAATCCTGAATCTCTTGAAACTCTTAAAACCGTACAGTCTTCAGTATTTAAGTCCTGTATACAAACCCTACATATATATATATATATATATATACAAACTCATATATTCAAGATAGAGATGTTAGCATATATTTTATATCAATTAATAATGATAATTGAAATAAGTTTGTTGTCATCAAAATTCCATTCTCCAATAATCTCCACCCTTTTGTTGATGACAACCTTGATTTACATAATATTCATACCTGTTCATATCTGTTGATAATTTTTGATCTGGTCCTTCGATTACTCCCCCTTTCACCATGAATCCTATATACCCCCCCTCCCCACCTTAAACTAAGCCTAACTATTCCTTATTTTATAATTTCTCTCCCTTTGTCATCAACAAAAAGAAATTCTAAGTATACTCCCCCTAAATCTATACCATAAATATATATAACTTATATATATTTTTATATTCTACAATACTTTATTCTATACTAAAGTATGCATAACTCCCCCCTAAATCTATGCCATGTTATTATAAAAGAATAAACAAATCAATCATGCCGAGTATTATAGTTAATATTGACAAATGTTTCAATCCATATATACAAGTTTCAAATCCAAGCAATCCAAACCAAGTAAAATTTACAAACAAGTTCAAACGAATTCAAATTAAACAAATCAATCAAACCATACCAAACATTTCAAATCAAATGCCTCTTGGAACTTGTAACACCCCGCATTTTTAACTTAAGATAATAAAATAATAACAAATTAATTAAATATTCAGAATTAAATGAAACACACTGCACCATTATGCTCGCCTTGGAATTTTGGTCAAAATAGACACCTGGTTTGCGTAAATCGGACACCGTATGAAGAAGTTATTAAGGTTTGAAGTTTGTATATGTGCAGGAAGAATATATATATATATATATATAATAGGCTTAGAAATTCAAAAATCGGTTCAGAAATTCAAAAATCATTTCAAAATTCGAAATTCGAGGAGGCGGCAGATTTCCCGCCCAGGGGTGTCGACCCCCTAAGGGATGGGTCGGCCCCCCTTTAGAAAATTTTGGCAGATTACGATATTGGGGGATTTGGCTATATATATGGCCTTATTTTACTTGTTTCTCCACACCAAAAACAATGGAGAACTAGATGTTGCCTCTATCCTGATTAAATCAAATCTTTTCTTCTTCTACAATCAAGTTATTCAAGTTTAGAGATCAGCAAGCCATCTTCTATCACAGCGAATCGACGTTAATTTTAGATCTCTTATCGAAGTGAGGTAATTCCTAGATCTGGTCTATTTTTCAGTTCCCTTCTCTTTTCTTCCCTTTTTCTATTAGTGAAAATTATAAATCCATGGTAGCTAGGTTCTGAATCCAATTAGGGGAAAACGATGGAAGGATAGATCTAGACCAGATCTAGGATTTGGAAAGCTTACGAGGTGAGTGGGTTTAAGCTATAGCATTTTAGATAATAATATGTTGTCATTTACCATTCCCTTTTTTGTATAATTGAATTTTCCAAAATAATTAAGAATTACTGTTATAACAAGTTGAGATGTTAATATTAATAATTCATATGTTGAATCAGTTAAAGTGTTGGAATGATTACGTGTTGAGAACAAACTTGTTAGAAAATGGGTAATGACTACTATTGTTATAATCACATGATTCACTTGTGGTATATTATTGAGTAAATGACATGTTTAACTTGTTGGATTTGAACAATTACCCGATTAAATATTTACATGTCAAAATAGAATTAAACACATGGTAAAAAGGACATGCAACAAAATTTAGGCATAATTTGATGACAAGTAAATTGGATTATAACAAACATATGAAAAGGGAAATATGCCTAAAATTTACATGAAATAGTTGTAATTGTTAAAGAACGAACATCCCTAGATTCACAGTAATTTGACAGTGTAACGCTCTTAGACACAAGGTTATATTACACTTGTGATAGAAGTCTGCCCGGAACCGCCCGACATATCCAGCATTCACAAGTGGAAAATCTAATGTGAGGGGTCTAAGTGCATAAATAAAACATGAAAGGGTGCTAAGACACGAGGTTAAGTCAACTTGTGGTAGAAGTTTGCCCGGACCCGCCCGGCAAATCCAGCATCCACAAGTGTAGACTTAATGTGAGAGGTCTAGTGCATGTGTGTATATATATATATATGTAACCAGACATGAATAAATGACAACGATAGTAATTAAATGTCTAACTCAGAAAAAAAGAAAGGAAGGGATGTAGTGGACTGAGTTAGTGCGATGCGAAGGAAAAGTGATGTATTTCCCTAAATGACCTATTTCTGAGAATGTGGTCGCAAGTAAGCACAGAAAATAAGGTAAGAAAAAGGAAAGAAATTACTTGCCACCACGGATTCAGATGGGAATATGTTATGATAATAAATCACTAATTCCTTTTATAAATCAAACTGATAAGGTGTATGAAGTGTTTTCCTTAATAAAATAAGGAACATATATTACAGTGGATGAAGAATAATGGATTACAACAGTAAATGGTTTAAACGGGGAATGATAATAACCTATTATAAATAAATAACATTAATGAAAATGTTGTATAATAGGTAGACTTATCCTAGGGATAGGTGAAGATTATAACTTAGGTTATAACATACTAGTAAGGAAATGGAATGACTGATGAAATGAGATAAGGGACACTTAATTATAAATTGATTAATCAGTAAATGGGAAAAACCTGAAACCAGTTGAGAAAAGGGGGGAAATTTGTGAAATATAAGAAGTTGTACTTAATTATAAATTAAGTAATCTATAAACTTGGAAGTTTGGAACCCGTTGATAAGAATAATATGTTCAGACCTGTCCTAGGGACAAGAGGAAATTATAACATAGGTTATAATAAATGGGTAGAGAAACTTATTAATGGACCTTAGTTAAGAGAATTAAGTTAATAAGTAAACAACGATAAGTTTTACTGGCGGTGTAAATTGAATTTATGATTAAATGAGAAAGAATAAGGAAAACTTATGAAATGAAGTAAGTTATATTTAATCATAAATGGTAAGTGGCATGTTAATTAGAAAACATGTGAATTGAGATATACTTAGTAATATATTAAGTAGAACATGTTATTGTAACTGTGAAATCAAACAAGAATATGAAAGGGGTTGTGGATTACAGACCTTGGACCACATTCTAGAGAATAACATGTTGTAGGCTTATTAATAAACTTAAATGGGTTAAGTTATATAACTGAAATTAATAAGCAAGGGGGGCCTATTTCTCAGAGATATAAGGGGCTAGGAAGAACTTGGTAACCTGAATAAATAGTTAAGATAACCAAGTTAAATGGAAACCTGATAAGATAAGCAACCGCGTAAAAGAATGTTTAGACATAGGGTCTAATAGCATATTAAAGTGAGGCGCTTGGACTAGTCCGCATGTTCGAGGGTGAATAATCTAATGGGGTAGATCATTGTGGTGTCATAAGGCACGAGGGGAGCGCACATTTATCTGATTATTATGTCGGCTCCGAAGGACTAGAAGGTGAAGCACGCGACTTCCTGACATACGTAAGGTTCTTATAGTAGTCCTCTGTGTGGTGGCAGATGTTTAGGCTGTGGTCGTAGAGGTTGGGTCTACACGTAACTACTAGGTGGGTGGGCCATGACTGCAAATGTAGCTATGCAGCCAGAATGCTGTGACACGGTGACACCAGGGTGATTAGTCGGTCGCCTCAACGGGGAGGCGAAGGGTCATAACCAATAAGGATAGTAGATCGTCGGATACTCGTCATCGGCAGCCAGTAGGATGCAAAAAGACTAGAGTTAAAACCAATAGACCATTCACCTTTCACCATCGAGGTACGATGGTTGAGGGAAGACGCCAAATGGATGTTTAGATTGTTTTTTTAGGGGTAGTCGTTTAGCTCTTGTAGTCCTTACTAGTTGAGGGAGGGGCCGAGGTGGAGCCATAGCCACCGTGAAAACAGACCCTAGGAATATTTGTATATAGAGGCTCTTAAAGACGGGCCTGTACAGATATGGAAAAGCTCCCGCCTGAGTTACGTGTTTCTTGTATCGCCCTGCCACGGAACTCGGTGCACATTAGAGGACATGCGGTTAAGGCATTGAGCTACAATTAACGATACGTATGTGGGACAATCTAGATACATGCATGTTGGCTCTGGGTGGTGTATCATAGAGTTAAGGGCATTACTTCGGTATGAAACCTGATTCGATCAACGATGGAAGTCTGTACGCTTACGTAGCATAGTAATGACAGATATATGAGGAATGTAACATTGTTATGTAGAGATCCGTACGTCACTCCGGCGTAGGATGAGGTACTATGTTCATTCATATGGCATTACGGTGGAGACCGTGCGAGTGGGGTACCATGGGGAGTACCTCAGTATTGAGGGGTAGCTACATATATACTATATTAGGTTAATCGACTAGGAAGTAAATGGGTACGACGTGCATGTAAGCCTTGAGTGCTGTTAACCCAAGCAACCTAATAAATAAGAAAATATGATTGAACGATATATGTAGGATTATCCAAAATGTATAATTTAAATCCAGTCACCAGAATTTGTGTTCTGACCCCCTTCTCATAACATACTCGCAGGTCAGATTTGTGGCAGAGACATTATAGCTTTGGATACTGGTTAGACAGTATTATTAATACGGTAAGCCTATACTTTGATTATATTATATTTTATCCATTCCGATGTGAGATGTTTTCTGAGCTCTGACATATTTTATGTCTTTGTCTTTTATTCGGGTTACCAGAGCATAACAACTTGAATTTCGATAGATTGGAATTTTGAAAAAAAATCGTTCTGTTGGGATTCGGGTTTTTACATCTGGTATGAGAGCTTAGGTTTAGGATTCCTATATAAATAATGAGTGAACATATTTGTATTTTTTTTAAAATATAAATATATTATATATATACCTAGATCCATAGAGAAACCCACTAAATAGAAAGAGTATACTATGGTAAGAAATGGGATGTTTGTTTTGTACACTAAAGGAATGAACATGGAAATTTGCGACCCTTAGGTAATTTGGGTGGAGAGCGTACAATGTACTTTGTATAGAAGGAAAGTGAATCCCATATAGTTAGTATTTTGGGTTAGTAGGTTTGAAAACCTTATAAATTCGAAAAGGTTGAAAAGAGAAAAATGGATTAGGAACATATATAGTTGAGAGAATTGACCTTGTGGAGTGTCTAGGAAAGCCTAGAAAATTGGAAACCCGCTTTGAGTCTAACCCCATTATTAACTTTTAAGAACTGGAAATTATAAAGTTTTGGGAAAACGGTTTAGGGTGTTTTCAAGTTTTAATCTTAAAAGTTATAGTTTTAGAATATGCAACGAAGTACATATTGGGTTTTGAAGTAAAATGGGCTATATTTTGTTAATAGTGATTTCTTACAAAAACTTTGACTAAAGTAAAATTCTCTCAGTAAAAGGTTCATATTATAGAGCATGTATAGCTCGCTAGTTTTCTTGTTATATTTCATACAAGAATTTTTTGTAAAGAAAGATTTGAAATCTCTATTCTTGTGACAACCCTTTTTGATAAATTATTTTAACAAGATAATTTTTTTTGGGTGGACAAAATAAGTTGTAGAAATTAAGAATAGAGTAGATGGTTGCACCTTGCAGGAGGAGACTGAATTGACCTTATAGGTAAGAACAAGTCATAAACCCGATTGAGAAAATAGTTGTTCGTATCTACTTTAGTTTTGTGATTTGAAAAAAAAATGATTTACATTTTTTAAGATGACAAGTTTTTATGGTTTGGCAAAAGTAAGTTTTCATGAGTAAAATAACGTTTTTACATTTTTAAATTTTTGGAAGAAAGTTTATGAAAAGGCCAAACTGTGTTTTAAAAATATAGAGTAGGTGAGGATTAGAGCCTAAGGAAGACGGGAAGAGTTTTGAGGCTATGAAGTAAATAACGACAATTATCTTGGAATAATGGTAAGTTCCCGTAGAATGCATAAGCATTGAAAAGCCTAGGGTGTTGCTTAAAATAATTGTTTGTACACAGCTAGAGTTAGTTGTGACTACTAGACAGTAAAGGGCAAGTAAGTGTTCAAATCCTGTTGCTAATTTTCATGTTAAGGGAAAAACCCGTTACTGCATTTCTGTTGGGATCGTTCCGTTATTTTGTTCTTGTTGGGTAGTTAGGGTAACACTTAAACCTGTCGTGGATCCCATGGTTTGACTTTTCTGTCTGAGGGGGACATAGTCCTGAGTTCCTTGGCCCTTTGTAGTAGCTGTGAAGGGTGTTTTTTCTCCTGTTTTAGTTGAAAGACTAGAAGGCTTATTTAAAGTTAAATTTAAATCAGATGATTAAATAAGCTAAGAAAAGAGAAATGTATAACTAAAAAGGAAACAACAAATTCAGTAAGGCAACAAACAAGATAAATTATGAGAAAAGATGGATAAAGATAAAAATTTCCAAGATAAGATGAAAAAGAAAATCAGTAACAAAAGAAAATTTTCTTATGTGGGCTGTGCTTGGATAGGAAAACAGAGAGTCTTTATAAATAGTTAGATAAAATCCAAGTATGGTTGGGAAAAAGGTACATAAAAGAAAAACGGAAAATGTCAAATTTTTCGTTTTCCACCTTTTTGTAACATAAGAATACAAATTTAGAAAATTAGATTTTTCTGAAATTCAAAAAATAAAGTTGTTTGGTTGGATTATGGATGCAACAATTGGATGAACTAGGCTCTTACTCAGTAAGAGTGTAGGGAAATTTGGATGAAAAAGTATTTTGGATTTAAAAATATTGCATTCATGTAGAACTGCCAGTATGTTTAGGATGTGAGCATCATATTATAAAAAGGATTTTTGAAAACTTTGCATACACATAGGAGGTACCACTTAGGCATACATGCATTATTATTTGTATTTCACTTTGCACAAATGCACAATGTTTGCAAAAAAAATGGATGCACAAATGATGGATGTATAATATGCGAGGGGTTAATTGATTTTACCTTTAACAAATTCCAGGGACGAAATTTCCTAAGGGTGGGAGTTAAGATAATAAAATAAGAATAACTTGATTAAATATTCATAATTAAGTGAAATGGATTGCACCATTACGTTCATCTCGGAATTCTGGTCAAAATAGACACTTGGTTTGCGTAAATTAGACACCGTATGAAGAAGTTATTAAGGTTTGAAATTTGTATACGTGCAGGATCTATATGTGTGTGTATATATATATAATAGGTTCAAAAATTCAAAAATAGGTTCAAAAATTCAAAAATCGGTTAAAAGTTCGAAATTCGGGGAGGTGGCAGATTTCCCGCCCAGGGGTGTCGACCCCCTAAGGGTGGTGTCGACCCATGGGTCGACCCCTCTACGGTAGATTTTGGCAGATTTGGATTTTGGGGGATTTGGCTATATATATATATGGCCTCATTTCATTTGTTTCTCCACACCAAAAACAATGGAGAACTAGATGTTGCCTCTGCCCAGACTAAATCAAATATTTTCTTCCTCTGCTATCAAGTTATTCAAGTTTAGAGATCTGCAAGCCTTCTTCTATCACAGCGAATCTACGTTAATTTTAGATCTCATATCGAAGTGAGGTAATTCCTAGATTTGGTCTATTTTTCAATTCCGTTCTCTTTTCTTCCCTTTTTCTATTAATGAAAAGTATAAATCTGTGGTTGTTAGGTTCTGAATCCAATTTGGGTAAAACCATGGAATGATAGATCTGGACCAGTCCAGGATTTGGAAAGCTTACGAGGTGAGTGGGTTTAAGCTATAGCATTTTAGATAATAATATGTTATCTTTTACCATTCCCCATTTTGCATAATTGAATTTTCCAGAATAATTTAAAATTACTGTTATAACAAGTTGAGATGTTAATATGAATTATTCATATGTTGAATCAGTTAAATGTAACGACCCAGAAAATCTGAACCAATTTAAAAAATTTAAATTGGCTAAAATAATGGATTTTAAATATTTAAAATAAATATTTTAAATAATGGCAATGGAAAAAGCGAATATAATTAATTATAAACAAGGCCTGAAATGGCGCTGCAGTTTCAAAAAATTGAATTCAAACTTTGTCGGACTGTACCGGGTGCAAAACAAAACGGATTTTAGTGAAACCAAAAATATTTAAATCTGTTAGTGAATAGCTTTCTAACGAATCTGAAAAATCGAATTTTCATAGCGGAAAGCAAAAGTTATGGCCGAATGAATTTTCAGAAAGGTCGCTATGGAATTCATATAGCCCGGGAAATTGGCCATTTTGCATACGACCTCGGAATTCGACGAAACCACTTTTGTTGGATCCGGGATGTGAAGTTATTACTAGGTTTCAAATTTCATAATTTTTGAAGCTAATATGTGAGCGTGGCAAAGGAAAATGGGTTTTGGTCAATTACAGTTAAATTGGATCGACCAGAAATGGGCCTTTTTGCAAACGGTCTCAGAATTCGACGAAACTAGTTTTGTTGGGACCGTATCGTCAAAACATAGCTGGATTTATTTTTCTGGAATTTTTCGAATCAGTTTGTGGCCCTGGTAAATTGAAATGTACGTTCAAATTAAAATATTGAATGTTATATATTTTAATTTGAAGGGAAACTGGCTGAAACAGTCGAATGGGCTTACGTAACATATCCCATTGTGTTCGGAATGGGGGTATTTAGCTTGGGGCGACAGTCTTTGGGCTTGGTTTGGAGATTGTATCGATGAACAAGCATTTTTCGAATTAAATAAATTAAATAATATTAAAATTATTATAAAACCCTAATTTATCCATCACTTTTCTGGAGCTGCCGTTATTACCAAACCGATGGCCAGAATCGCTCAAACCTTTCCCCCCTCCGATCTC
Source organism: Allium sativum (assembly GCA_030737875.1). Taxonomy (NCBI): domain Eukaryota; kingdom Viridiplantae; phylum Streptophyta; class Magnoliopsida; order Asparagales; family Amaryllidaceae; genus Allium; species Allium sativum. Next base: position 998,152,376 of record CM060924.1, read on the forward strand.
AACATCTACTCAGTAATTTTCCAAGCTCCTAAAGGGAAAATCATCAGCTCAGCGAGCTCTCGAAGGTGAACGGTGGTGATCCGTTCTAGTTCGACGGAGGGGGAGAAATCGCGGCGAGAAGCACCACCGTTCGCACCCCATTTTCAACCGCTGGGCACCACCGAACTGGACGCGCCGTCGGCCGTGGGTAGGGGGTTCGAAGGCGCATCAACGGGGGGTGGTCGATCTGGCTTCGGCGCCTTGAAACGCGTGCAAAAGCAAACCCTAGGCGGGGAGGGTTGGGTTCAGACGTCGGCAACAATTTGGAAGAGGAGATGGGAGAAAGGTAGCGTTTTTTAACGCTATAAATTTAATTAATTACGTTTTTAAATTGTTATATGTTTGAAATTACATATCTTTTTGCTATGTTGACGAAATTCAGTGAAACAAGAGACAGGGACTCGTGTGGACGCCTTCTACATTTTAGAAGGGACCGCATATTTTTCTGAGCCTTCTGCTATTTTTGGTGGAGTGGAACACAATGTGAGATTTCTAATTTAAAAACAATATGGAAAATGACGATGTATAAATTATATAGTCGATGTATGAGTTATATAAGCGTTGTACACCTCTTGTATAAGCGTTGTATAAGTTGTACGTTCGATGTATAAGTTGTATATGCGTTGTAAAAATTACATATGTGTTGAAATAGAAGTGAATTGCTATATATATATATATATATATATACACGCCCCTCGTCCACAAACCATGGACGATATTTATTGATTGTGATTGGTGTGAAAATTGATTGATAGCGAATGATTGTTTGGGATTGTTTGTGGTTGATATTGATTGATTGTGGTTGAAAAATACCCATTTGTGGTTGAGAAATATTTGGTTGAAACCACATAGGATTAGTTTGTGGAAATGAAATAAATATATACATGCCGCCTGCGTGCGAACTAGATGCATGATCCCCATTGTCAAAAACCGCGAGGTTTTAAGGTAGAGCGAGGAGCCGTACTAGGGACGGTCCCGGTTTTAACTACTCTGCCGTTATGCTGCCGAAATTTTGAATGATATTCATGTGTTTGAATTATTTTCATTTGCTGAACTATATTTATTCGTTGAATAGAAAACCTTCATGTGTTGAATCGATATTCATTCGTTGATTAAAAATTCATGTGTTGAATGGTATTCGTGTTTTAAATATAAAAACCACATTTTTATCTATATATAGAAACTATAGAAAACCTTCTTGTGTTGAATCGATATTCATTCGTTGATTAGAAATTCATGTATTGAATGGTATTCGTGTTTTAAATATAAAAACCACATTTTTATCTATATATAGAAACTATAGAAAACCTTCATGTGTTGAATCGATATTCATTCGTTGATTAGAAATTCATGTGTGGAATGGTATTCATATTTTGAAATAAATTGTTTCATAATAAAAATCACCCTTTTATCCTCTGTATGAGCTATGTAAAATGACCTCGTTTTAAAAGAAATTGTTTTATAAGGAAAATCCTATTTTTATCACCTATATAAACTATATAAAATAATAGTGTTTTGAAATGAATTGTTTTACAATAAAAATCACATTTTTATTATATACCTGAATTGTTGAAATGTGAAGTGTTAAAAATAGCAACTCGTTCAAATAAATATGCATGAGTCGAAATATTCACTAATTAGCTAATGATATGATTCTCGCCTATGCATGCAACATTAGAATGAATTGTGTTTTTAAACCAAATGGAATCAAATATGACGTTGAATGGAAAATGATAAGTGATAAGAACTGTATATATGTACATGCATATTTATTGAACAGGTTATAGCAAAAGGGGCTAGAAAAGAGGAATAAAATTTTGTGCCCGACAAATAGGTACACATTTACTGTTTTGTTTGGGTGATGATTTTATGAGCCTGTTGGCTAGCCGCTTGGCTTTTTCTTTTTCTTTTTGACATGAGACGCCCGTGTGGCTAATTGGGAATTTTCCCAGCCCCTCCCGTACAAATGAGGTTATGGCGAAATTTTCCAAAATTTAAAGGCGTTAGTGAAATATTTGAGGTGAAAACGATATTGAAATTGTTGAATGAACTATATTTATACAAATATATAAATATAAATAAAATTAAAACGAAACGTGGCCGTGCAGTTCGTGTTTTGAAACCGAGATTTCAAACAACTAGTGCGGGAAATCCGACCATCGGATTTTCCCGAAATCGCAACCGTTGGGTTCGCTTTGGAAAAATCTTTCCAATGGCACCAACTTTGTAAAAATCCAACGGTTGGATTGTCTGGAATGTTTAATTCAAATCTAAAGAAAAACAGCGCCAGAAATGATTATATATATATATAAATATAATTATATTTAATCGAATAACGACGCTGCAGTTCGTATTTTGAAATCGAAACTTCAAACGATTGTACCGGGATATTCGACCGTCGGATTTTCCCGAAGCTGGAACCGTTGGATTCGTTTTGAAAAGACCTTTCTAATGATGTAAATTTTGTGAAGATCCAATGGTTAGGTTTTCAGATATGTGTAAATCAAATCTGAAGAAAAGCAGCGCCACGGCCGCGTTATGGCCCGAAGCGTCATTTTGAATAAATTGGCGATTTTAAAATAAATAAAAATAGCGATAAATCGTTATAAAATATCATAAACGATATGGAATGGAAATAAACTGAATTGCTCGATTTATGTTGTATTTGATGGTTGAATGTGTTTGGTGTGAAAATTACATTAAAGAACAAATTTGGTGTTGTCGAATGATTTAACCATTAAAATAAATTGATTTGAAATTCTAAATAAACGTGAATTATTTGAAAAGGCCGAGTTAATTCTCATTTCAAATAATTGAACGACGATTGAAAGTCGAAGATGAAGACGGTGGTCGAAGACCGGAGGTCTTCACCTCGTTTGGATGGTAACCGAGGTCCTGATTGGGAGGCATCCCGAAACATGGATAATGAGTGGTGATCATCCAGACGTACGTGGTGATCGATGGGTTTGCGAGGTATTTAGTGCCTCCGGTTTCGTTCAGACCCAGAACGGACTTGTAAATGGACTGTGTGTCTGACATTGGATTTTATTCTGTGTCGATTGATCTCTATTAAATATACATCTGTTTTGGCGGCGGAGAATTTATTCTTTTGCTTAACGCCCTTCTCTGAAACGCACGAGCTCAGAGGTTGTATATCGATGGACATCAGTCGCATGGCATGAATTGCTAGTGTGGCATGCCTAAGTGGCAAATGATCAGGGCTTCTGTTGAAAAGCAAAGTCTTGTGGTGATGATCAAAGCACCGCCTGTGTGGCGTAGCTTTGTGTATAACGTGGAATCGCGAGCCTCACACCCCGGTATGAACCAGAAACGGGAGAAGGACCTCAGGGAGGGCATGCGTTTCTTTCTAGCTAGGGTGGTGTCAGTGACCTACCAGCCTTGACATTTATATATACTTTTTCACCTGTGTGGTTGTTGCTGTTGCGAGGCGCCTCGGTTTGATCGGACGATCCGGGTCCGATAGAGTCATTCGTTGGCTCGTTTACGCCCCAAAGGGCGGGGAAACGTAGTGTTCAGGCATTTTAATCCACATCGGTGGACCGACCCTGTCGCTCCAAGGGTCGATGCGTTCTGATCCTGAGACACGGGCTGGAGCGTCTTGAATTCGGTAAGGACTATCTTTTGCCTTGGTTCATGACGGAAATCCAATTTCCAAATACGACATCATGCGATTTTGATTGTGTACCTATATATGGCGACATAGTGGTATGGGGCATTAATGCCGCCTATGATTGGTAGTTATGATTTGATGTTGTTTTCAAAACATATAAACACTAGCAATAATATCAAATGCCTTTGTTTTATTCGTATCAAGCATATTTTGGCCGTTATAAGGTAAAAACTCTATCCTCCAGTTTGCGTTGCATTGTGTGATGGGATCTGAGTCTTATAATGGCTTCATTTTTATAAAATGCATTGCGTTGTTTAAAAGAAAGATTTGTTTTAAAGCACTGGCAATCAAATGGAGTAAACCCGTTCCACGAAAGTGGCGTGGTCCTGTGATTAGCCAAATTATATATGTGTTGAGTAGATTTCTCATACCAGTCCCATGACTGACTCGTAGTTTGTTTCACTTTCAAACTCGGGTGCCCCTTTTTCTACACGGGCAGCCTTGTATTCAGGTTTAGCTGGTTCTTTCTGGATAGCTGGAGCTGAAGATGGATTCTATCATTTATCTCTTTTTATGTTATTCAGCTCCTATTGTACATATTATGTTTGTTTTCCGCTGTAGACATTTATGTATAGCTGGAACTGTATTTTTACTAAGTATGATCCTGTATACTGTGTAACTCTGATGATTACTTTTATCCAGTATATTCTATTGTTCATTATCTGGTGTATTTAATTATTCTGTTCTGCGATTATCTGTTTCTGTGTTATATTCCACGGATTACCCTTGCCGCCGTCAGTACGGGGTTTGGGGTCGTCTCAACGTGGTATCAGAGCTTTGGTTAAGCTTAGTTCTGGAATATAACATTTGAACGAACTAGTGTTCTGGGATGGGTAACTCTATACAGATAGGATCAGCAATATCCTAGTATAAGTAAAGCAGAATGAAATTGCACCTCGATAGACACATTTACATTCAAGTATTTGTCTCTATATTTTCAAATATCTTTACTGTTGACCTGACACTTTGTCTACTAATTGCAGACGCACTAGAAAATGAGTGACAGGAACAGAAGAAATAATCGTATGGCTCGACCAGCTAATGAGCCAGTTGTGCTCCCGCCGCCAGAATCCGATATAGAAGTTCTATTCAAGAGATTTCGAAATCTGAGTGGATCGCCATTCTTAGGCAAGGAGTCCATTATGGAAACACAAGCTTGGATTCGTTCTGCAGAGAAAATCTTTGAGGGTTTAAAGCTGAGAGACGATCAGAAAAGATTACTGGCGTCTTGGGCACTCAAAGAAGAAGCTTTGTTTTGGTGGGATTCAGTTATTAAAGATAATCCAGAAGGTGATATCACCTGGGACAGATTCAAAGTGATTTTCTTAGAAAGATTTACTCCTCCCGAAGCAACCGAGCGATTATGTGATGAATTTTCTTATTTGATACAAGGTGATATGACCATCCCAGAATATCATAAGAAATTCAACGAACTTGCTCACTTTGCCCCTCATCTGATTTAAGATCCAAAGAGGAAGAATCTGAGATTTATTCATGGCCTGCAAAGAAAATATCAGAACAGTGTGATGAGGAATGTGAAACGTCCTTTCTCAGAAATGATTTATATGGCTTATCAATACAAAGATCTAGACAAGAAAGGTATGTTACAGTACGAAGAGGAAGTCAGTTCTAGCGATAAGGTTGAATCAGAAACAGATCGTCCTGAGGCCAGTACCATGTCTGAGATCGGTAAGGAGCCCAAAGTCAATCGGAAAAGGGCCAGACCAGGAAAAGAACCGGTAACGACCACCGTATGCAATAACTGCCATCAGAAAGGGCATTCGTCGATAAACTGTGGACCCTTGAAGAAACGAAGAAAGAATAAATTTAAATCCAAGGACAAGTTCCAAGAAAATAGAAAGTGCGTTCAATGCCGTCGGACTGGCCATCTTGAAAAGGACTGCAGGCAATTTAAGAAATCCAAAACAGCGCAAGTAAATGAAGTGGTAGAAGTACCTGCATCTTCATCTGCTCAAGGAAGATCTGATGTTTTAGAAGGCACGCTCAATGTCAAGAACATTCCAGTTAAAGTACTGTTTGACACAGGCGCGTCACGAAGCTTTATTGCAAAGAGTGCAGTCAAGAAGTTGGATTTGAGATTGAAGAAGCTCAAAGAACCAATGACAGTCCGAAATCCAGTTGGGGGTCCCATCGATCTCAGTTGGGTTTGTGGGGTGCCTGTCTCTTTTTCCTGCTATAAATTCCCTACTATCTCTATCGTCATGAATTTTGATGAATTCGATCTTATTCTTGGATTGGATTGGTTAACCAGATATGAGGCAGAGGTTAGATGCGCCGAGAGAGTTGTTAAGGCAAAGGCACAATCGGGGAATTATATAACCATACCATGTGAAGGCCCGACATCAAATAGAAAGGACTTCTGGGCAGCTTTGGATGTTTCTCCAGCTCAAATAGAAAATGTCCCTGAGATCACAGAGAATATTCCTGACCTCATCAAAGATATTCCTGTCGTCAAGAACTATGCGGATGTGTTCGAGGAAGTTGTTCGCTTACCTCCGTAGAGAGAAATAGATTTCAAGATTGCTTTGATTCCGAATGCAAGGCCGGTAGTTCACGCTATTCGAAGAATGTCCTTAAAAGAGAAAGAGGAATTAGACAATCAAACACGACACCTAGTATGGAAAGGTCTGATCAGGCCCAGTTTCTCTGATTGGGGAGCAGCAGTGGTGTTTGTCCCAAAATCTGACGGTACTCTACGTCTATGTGTGGATTATCGTGATCTGAACAAACAGACAATAAAGAACAAATATCCATTGCCGCGGATTGATGATTTGTTAGAACGATTGAATGGAGCACAAGTATTCTCAAGGATGAACCTAGCTACAGGTTTCCATCAACTTCGAATCGCCGAAGAGTGTGTTCCAATGACAGCATTCAGAGGTCCCGACTTATTCTATGAGTGGTTAGTAATGCCGTTCGGCTTATGTAACGCTCCAGCTTACTTCGTCGATCTGATGAATAGAGTGTTCAGAGGGGTTTTGAATAAATTTGTTCTGGTTTTCATTGACGATATTCTGATCTTCTCTAAATCAAAGGCCGAACATGAAAAGCATCTGGAAAAGGTTCTAGAAATTCTGAGACGGAATGTATTAAAATCCAAATTTTCCATGTATCTTCTGGCAAGATGAAGCAAAATTTCTAGGCCACGTCGTATCGAAAGAAGGAATCGCTGTGGATCCAAGCAAAATCACAGCTATTCAGAATTGGAAACAGCCTAGCACCCCCACTGAAGTCCGCAGTTTTCTTGGATTGGCTAGCTATTACCGGAAGTTCGTTAAAAACTTTTCGAAGATATCTGGTCTTTTAACGAAGCTTACAAAGAAGCACTCTAAATTCAAATGGACTCCAGAAAGTGAGGAGGCTTTTGAAGAGCTAAAGTTGAGATTAACAACTGCTCCCGTGTTAACCATCATCGATGGCAACCAGGATTTGAAAATCTGGACTGATGCTTCTAGAGAAGGCCTTGGCGCAATGTTAATGCAAAGGGGCCAAGTGATTGCTTATGCTAGCCGTCAGTTGAAGCCACATGAAAAGAACTACGTCACTCATGATCTTGAGTTATTGGCGATAGTATTCGCTTTGAAAATCTGGAGGCACTATCTTCTGGGTGAGAGATTTGAACTGTTTACAGATCACCTGTCGTTAAAGTATCTGTTCACTCAAATGGACTTGAATTTGAGGCAGCAACGTTGGCTGGAGTTTCTTGCAGCATATGACTTCGAAATTATATATACTCCAGGGAAAGCCAATGTCGTGGATGCGCTGAGCCGAAAGAATGTAATGATCACCAGCTTTATTACCACGACTTCCTTGATTGACAAAATATCTATTCTTCAGAAAGAGGACAACTTTATTAAGGATATGATCAAAAGGATTCAGAAAGGTGAACCCTCGTGTTTTCAAATAGATAACGACGAGACCCTGAGATTGAAAGGAAGGATTTGTGTTCCCGACGTCCCAGAGTTAAAAAGGGAAGTGTTAGACGAGTGTCACAAGTCCAAGCTGAGTATCCATCCTGGTGTGGCCAAAATGTACAACGATCTCAAACGAACATTCTGGTGGAAGGCTACGAAAAGAGATGTTTCAATATATGTTTGCCGATGCCCTACTTGCCAACTAGTCAAGAGCGACCAATAAAAATTGGCTGGATTGTTACAACCATTAGAAGTTCCTGGTTGGAAGTGGGAACATATTTCTATGGATTTCATAGATGGTCTGCCCAGAACCAGAAAAGGAAATGACAGCATTTGGGTGATCGTAGATCGCTTCATGAAGACCGCTCATTTTATACCTGTCAGATCAAACAGAACTGCTCAGAGTCTGGCGCAGATATACTTCAGGGAAATAGTTAGACTGCATGGAGTGCCGCTCAGTATCGTCAGTGATAGAGATACAATATTCACTAATAAATTCTGGGAAGCATTTCAAGTCAAGCTAGGAACGAAGTTGAACTTGAGCACCGCTTATCATCCTCAGACAGACGGTCAGACTGAGAGGGTGAATCGTATTTTAGAAGATCTATTACGGGCTTGTGTTATAGATTTTGGGGGATCCTGGGAAGACAATCTACATTTGCCTGAATTCTCTTATAACAACAGCTACCAGGCGAGTCTAACAATGTCGCCATTCGAAGCATTGTATGGTAGACCGTGTCGATCGCCTGCTTGTTGGGTCGAGCCCGGAAATAGACTTGTGTTGGGTCCCGATATGATTCGAGAAGCTGCCGACAAAGTCGATTTTATTAAGAAGCAATTACTTGCCGCTCAAAGCCGACAAAAGAGCTATGCCGATAGAAGAAGGAGAGATATATCCTTTACTGTTGGCGACTATGTATATTTGAAAGTATCGCCGATGAGAGGAGTTATCCGGTTCGGTAAAACTGGAAAGTTGGAGCCCAAATTCATTGGTCCGTTTCCTATTCTGGAGCGGATCGGGACTCTCGCTTATAGGGTCAAATTTCCTGATTGGTTGCCTGGAATTCATGATGTATTTCATATATCTCAACTTCGAAAGCACGTTCACGATCCAGACTTGATCGTGGAAGAAGCAGCTCAACAGGATATTGAAATTACTCCAGAATTAGCTGTGAGACGAGAGCCGCTAAAGATTATAGGCAAAGAAACCAAAGAGCTGAGGAATAAGAAGGTTCACTTAGTCAAAGTGCAATGGAGTGGAGATCCGCGAGATTGTACTTGGGAAACTAAGGAGAGCATTCAGAAAGCTTATCCTAAATGCCGAGTAGATATCTCTGATTGACTCTGGTGCAAGGTACATTTACCCTACTTTGCATTACCATTTAATTCTCTACGCTGTTGTTATTTTCTTTCCATGGGTGTGCACTTTTAAAATTCTATAGTCTGAATGATTTTAAAAAAGAGTATAGAAGTTGATCAGTATATTTTTGAAAGGTTAAAACGATTTGATTGTTGGTTGTGTTATGTGATTGTAGATTTATCAAACCACTTTCGACTTTGTTCCTTTTCGGGGACGAAAAGTTTTAAGTGGGGGAGATTGTAACGACCCAGAAAATCTGAACCAATTTAAAATTTTTAAATTGGCTAAAATAATGGATTTTAAATATTTAAAATAAATATTTTAAATAATGGCAATGGAAAGTGAGTTTGAATCGACAATTGAAAGCGAATATAATTAATTATAATTATAAACAAGGCCTGAAATGGCGCTGCAGTTTCAAAAAATTGAGTTCAAACTTTGTCGGACTGTACCGGGTGCAAAACAAAACGGATTTTAGTGCAACCAAAAATATATCTGTTAGTGAATACCTTTCTAACGAATCTGAAAAATCGAATTTTCATAGCGGAAAGCAAAAGTTATGGCCGAATGAATTTTCAGAAAGGTCGCTATGGAATTCATATAGCCCGGGAAATTGGCCATTTTGCATACGACCTCGGAATTCGACGAAACCACTTTTGTTGGATCCGGGATGTGAAGTTATTGCTAGGTTTCAAATTTCATAATTTTTGAAGCTAATATGTGAGCGTGGCAAAGGAAAATGGGTTTTGGTCAATTAAAGTTAAATTGGATCGACCAGAAATGGGCCTTTTTGCAAACGGTCTCAGAATTCGACGAAACTAGTTTTGTTGGGACCGTATCGTCAAAACATAGCTGGATTTATTTTTCTGGAATTTTTCGAATCAGTTTGTGACCCTGGTAAATTGAAATGTACGTTCAAATTAAAATATTGAATGTTATATATTTTAATTTGAAGGAAAACTGGCTGAAACAGTCGAATGAGCTTACGTAACATATCCCATTGTGTTCGGAATGGGGGTATTTAGCTAGAGGCGACAGTCTTTGGGCTTGGTTTGGAGATTATATCGATGTACAAGCATTTTTCGAATTAAATAAATTAAATAATATTAAAATTATTATAAAACCCTAATTTATCCATCACTTTTCTGGAGCCGCCGTTATTACCAAACCGATGGACAGAATCGCTCAAACCTTTCCCCCCTCCGATCTTAACATCTACTCAGTAATTTTCCAAGCTCCTAAAGGGAAAATCATCAGCTCAGCGAGCTCTCGAAGGTGAACGGTGGTGATCCGTTCTAGTTCGACGGAGGGGGAGAAATCGCGGCGAGAAGCACCACCGTTCGCACCCCATTTTCATCCGCTGGGCCCCACCGAACTGGACACGCCGCCAGCCGTGGGTAGGGGGTTCGAAGGCGCATCAACGGGGGGTGGTCGATCTGGCTTCGGCGCCTTGAAACGCGTGCAAAAGCAAACCCTAGGCGGGGAGGGTTGGGTTCAGACGTCGGCAACAATTTGGAAGAGGAGATGGGAGAAAGGTAGCTTTTTTTAACGCTATAAATTTAATTAATTACGTTTTTAAATTGTTAGATGTTTGAAATTACATATCTTTTTGCTATGTTGACGAAATTCAGTGAAACAAGAGACAGGGACTCGTGTGGACGCCTTCTACATTTTACAAGGGACCGCATATTTTTCTGAGCCTTCTGCTATTTTTGGTGGAGTGGAACCCAATGTGAGATTTCTAATTTAAAAACAATATTGAAAATGACGATGTATAAATTATATCGTCGATGTATGAGTTATATAAGCGTTGTACACCTCTTGTATAAGCGTTGTATAAGTTGTACGTTCGATGTATAAGTTGTATATGCGTTGTAAAAATTACATATGTGTTGAAATAGAAGTGAATTGCTACATATATATATATATATATATATATATATATATATATATATATATATATATATATATATATACGCCCCTCGTCCACAAACCATGGACGATATTTATTGATTGTGATTGGTGTGAAAATTGATTGATAGCGAATGATTGTTTGGGATTGTTTGTGGTTGATATTGATTGATTGTGGTTGAAAAATACCCATTTGTGGTTGAGAAATATTTGGTTGAAACCACATAGGATTAGTTTGTGGAAATGAAATAAATATATACATGCCGCCTGCGTGCGAACTAGATGCATGATCCCCATTGTCAAAAACCACGAGGTTTTAAGGTAGAGCGAGGAGCCGTACTATGGACGGTCCCGGTTTTAACTACCCTGCCGTTATGCTGCCGAAATTTTGAATGATATTCATGTGTTTGAATTATTTTCATTTGCTGAACTATATTTATTCGTTGAATAGAAAACCTTCATGTGTTGAATCGATATTCATTCATTGATTAAAAATTCATGTGTTGAATGGTATTCGTGTTTTAAATATAAAAACCACATTTTTATCTATATATAGAAACTATAGAAAACCTTCATGTGTTGAATCGATATTCATTCGTTGATTAGAAATTCATGTATTGAATGGTATTCGTGTTTTAAATATAAAAACCACATTTTTATCTATATATAGAAACTATAGAAAATCTTCATGTGTTGAATCGATATTCATTCGTTGACTAGAAATTCATGTGTTGAATGGTATTCATATTTTGAAATAAATTGTTTCATAATAAAAATCACCCTTTTATCCTCTGTATGAGCTATGTAAAATGACCTCGTTTTAAAAGAAATTGTTTTATAAGGAAAATCCTATTTTTATCACCTATATAAACTATATAAAATAATAGTGTTTTGAAATGAATTGTTTTACAATAAAAATCACGTTTTTATTATATACCTGAATTGTTGAAATGTGAAGTGTTAAAAATAGCAACTCGTTCAAATAAATATGCATGAGTCGAAATATTCACTAATTAGCTAATGATTTGATTCTCGCCTATGCATGCAACATTAGATTGAATTGTGTTTTTAAACTAAATGGAATCAAATATGACGTTGAATGGAAAATGACAAGTGATAAGAACTGTATATATGTACATGCATATTTATTGAACAGGTTATAGCAAAAGGGGCTAGAGAAGAGGAATAAAATTTTGTGCCCGACAAATAGGTACACATTTGCTGTTTTGTTTGGGTGATGATTTTATGAGCCTATTGGCTAGCCGCTTGGCTTTTTCTTTTTCTTTTTGACATGAGACGCCCGTGTGGCTAATTGGGAATTTTCCCAGCCCCTCCCGTACAAAGGAGGTTATGGCGAAATTTTCCAAAATTTAAAGGCGTTAGTGAAATATTTGAAGTGACAACGATATTGAAATTGTTGAATGAACTATATTTATATAAATATATAAATATAAATAAAATTAAAACGAAACATGGCCGTGCAGTTCGTGTTTTGAAACCGAGATTTCAAACAACTAGTGCGGGAAATCCGACCATCGGATTTTCCCGAAATCGCAACCGTTGGGTTCGCTTTGGAAAAATCTTTCCAACGGCACCAACTTTGTAAAATTCCAACGGTTGGATTGTCTGGAATGTTTAATTCAAATCTAAAGAAAAACAGCGCCAGAAATGATTATATATATATATATAAATACAATTATATTTAATCGAATAACGACGCTGCAGTTCGTATTTTGAAATCGAAACTTCAAACGATTGTACCGGGAGATTCGACCGTCGGATTTTCCCGAAACTGGAACCGTTGGATTCGTTTTGAAAAGACCTTTCTAATGATGTAAATTTTGTGAAGATCCAACGGTTAGGTTTTCAGATATGTGTAAATCAAATCTGAAGAAAAACAGCGCCACGGCCGCGTTATGGCTCGAAGCGTCGTTTTAAATAAATTGGCGATTTTAAAATAAATAAAAATAGCGATAAATCGTTATAAAATATCATAAACGATATGGAATGGAAATAAACTGAATTGCTTGATTTATGTTGTATTTGATGGTTGAATGTGTTTGGTGTGAAAATTACATTAAAGAACAAATTTGGTGTTGTCGAATGATTTAACCATTAAAATAAATTGATTTTAAATTCTAAATAAATGTGAATTATTTGAAAAGGCCGAGTTAATTCTCATTTCAGATAATTGAACGACGATTGAAAGTCGAAGATGAAGACGGTGGTCGAAGACCGGAGGTCTTCACCTCGTTTGGATGGTAACCGAGGTCCTGATTGGGAGGCATCCCGAAATATGGATAATGAGTGGTGATCGTCCAGACGTACGTGGTGATCGATGGGTTTGCGAGGTATTTAGTGCCTCCGGTTTCGTTCAGACCCAGAACGGACTTGTAAATGGACTGTGTGTCTGACATTGGATTTTATTCTGTGTCGATTGATCTCTATTAAATATACATCTGTTTTGGCGACCGAGAATTTATTCTTTTGCTTAACGCCCTTCTCTGAAACGCACGAGCTCAGAGGTTGTATATCGATGGACATCAGTCGCATGGCATGAATTGCTAGTGTGGCATGCCTAAGTGGCAAATGATCAGGGCTTCTGTTGAAAAGCAAAGTCTTGTGGTGATGATCAAAGCACCGCCTGTGTGGCGTAGCTTTGTGTATAATGTGGAATCGCGAGCCTCACACCCCGGTATGAACCAGAAACGGGAGAAGGACCTCAGGGAGGGCATGCGTTTCTTTCTAGCTAGGGTGGTGTCAGTGACCTACCAGCCTTAACATTTATATATACTTTTTCACCTGTGTGGTTGTTGCTGTTGCGAGGCGCCTCGGTTTGATCGGACGATCCGGGTCCGATGGAGTCATTCGTTGGCTCGTTTACGCCCCAAAGGGCGGGGAAACGTAGTGTTCAGGCATTTTAATCCACATCGGTGGACCGGCCCTGTCGCTCCAAGGGTCGATGCATTCTGATCCTGAGACACGGGCTAGAGCGTCTCGAATTCGGTAAGGACTATCTTTTGCCTTGGTTCATGACGGAAATCCAATTTCCAAATACGACATCGTGCGATTTTGATTGTATACCTATATATGGCGACATAGTGGTATGGGGCATTAATGCCGCCTATGATTGATAGTTATGATTTGAAGTTGTTTTCAAAACATATAAACACTAGCAATAATATCAAATGCCTTTGTTTTATTCGTATCAAGCATATTTTGGCCGTTATAAGGTAAAAACTCTATCCTCCGGTTTGCGTTGCATTGTGTGATGGGAACTGAGTCTTATAATGGCTTCATTTTTATAAAATGCAGTGTGTTGTTTAAAAGAAAGATTTGTTTTAAAGCACTGGCAATCCAATGGAGTAAACCCGTTCCACGAAAGTGGCGTGGTCCTGTGATTAGCCAAATTATATATGTGTTGAGTAGATTTCTCATACCAGTCCCATGACTGACTCGTAGTTTGTTTCACTTTCAAACTCGGGTGCCCCTTTTTCTACACGGGCAGCCTTGTATTCAGGTTTAGCTGGTTCTTTCTGGATAGCTGGAGCTGAAGATGGATTCTATCATTTATCACTTTTTATGCTGTTCAGCTCCTATTGTACATATTATGTTTGTTTTCCGCTGTAGACATTTATGTATAGCTGGAACTGTATTTTTACTAAGTATGATCCTGTATACTGTGTAACTCTGATGATTACTTTTATCCAGTATATTCTATTGTTCATTATCTGGTGTATTTAATTATTCTGTTCTGCGATTATCTGTTTCTGTGTTATATTCCACGGATTACCCTTGCCGCCGTCAGTACGGGATTTGGGGTCATCTCATTAAAGTGTTGGAATGATTACATGTTGAAAACAAACTTGTTAGAAAATGGGTAATAACTATTGTTGTTATAATCACATGATTAACTTGTGGTATATTATTGAGTAAATGACATGTTTAACTTGTTGGATTGGAACAATTACCCGATTAAATATTTACATGTCAAAATAGAATTAAACACATGTTAAAAAGGACATGCAACAAAATATAGGCATAATTTGATGACATGTAAATTGGATAACAGTAAACATATGAAAAGGACAATATGCCTAAAATTTACATGAAATAGGAACAATTGTTAAAGAACGAACATGACTAGATTCATAGTAATTTGACAGTGTAATGCTCTTAGACATAAGGTTAGATTGCACTTGTGATAGATGTCTGTCCAGAACCGCCCGGCATATCCAGCATTCACAAGTGGAAAATCTAATGTAGGGGTCTAAGTTCATAAATAAAACATGAAAGGGTGCTAAGACATGAGGTTAAGTCAACTTGTGGTAGAAGTCTTCCCGGACCCGCCCGGCAAATCCAACATCCACAAGTGTAGACTTAATGTGAGAGGTCTGGTGTATGTGTGTGTGTGTATATATATATATATATATGTGTGTGTGTGTGTGTGTGTGTGTGTGTATAACAAGACATGAATAAATGGCAACGATAGTAACTAAATGGCTAACTCAGAAAAAAAGAAAGGAAGGGGTGTAATGGACTGAGTTAGTGCGATGCGAAGGAAAAGCGATGTATTTCCCTAAACGACCTATTTCTGAGAACGTGGTTGCAAGTAAGCCACAATAAATAAGGTAAGAAAAAGGAAATAAATTACTTGCCACCACGGATTTAGATGGGAATATGTTATGAAAATAAATCACTGATTCCTTCTATAAATCAAATTGATGAGGTGTGTGAATTGTTTTCCTTAATAAAATAAGGAACATATATTACATGAATAAGGAATAATGGATTATAACAGTAAATGGTTTAAATAGGTCGGGGAATGATAATAACCTATTATAAATAAATAACATTAATGAAAATGTTGTATAATAGGTAGACTTGTCCTAGGGATAAGTGAAGATTATAACTTAGGTTATAATAAACTAGTAAGGAAATGAGATAATTGGTGAAATGAGATAAGGGACACTTAATTGTAAATTAAGTAATCAGTAAATGGTGAAACCCTGAAACCAGTTGAGAAAAGGAGGAAAATTTGTGAAATATAAGAAGTTGTACTTAATTATAAATTAAGTAATCTGTAAACTTGGAAGTTTGGAACCCGTTGATAAGAATAACATGTTCAGATTTGTCCTAGGGACAAGAGGAAATTATAACATAGGTTATAATAAATGGGTAGAGAAACTTATTGATGGACCTTAGTTAAGATAACTAAGTTAATAAGTAAACAACGGTAAGTTGTAGTGACAGTGTAAATTGAATTTATGATTAAATGAGAAAGAACAAAGGGAAACTTATGAAATGAAATAAGTTATATTTAGTCATAAATGGTAAGTGTCATGTTAATTAGAAAACATGTGAATTGAGATATACTTTATAATATATTAAGTAGAACATGTTATTGTAACCGTGAAATCAAACAAGAATATGAAAGGGGTTGTGAATTACAGACCTTGGACCAAAATCTAGAGAATAACATGTTGTGGGCTTATTAATAAAGTTAAATGGGTTAAGTTATATAACTGAAATTAATAAGCAAGAGGGGCCTATTCCTCATAGATATAACGGGCTAGGAAGAACTTGGTAACCTGAATAAAAAGTTAAGATAACCAAGTTAAATGGAAACCTGATAAGATAAGCAAGCGCATAAAAGAATGTTTAGACATAGGGTCTAATAACTTATTAAAGTGAGGCGCTAGGACCAGTCCGTACGTTTGAGGGTGAATAACCCAATGGGGTAGATCATCGTGGTATTATAAGTCACGAGGGGAGCACACATTTATCTAATTATTCTGTTGGCTCCGAAGACTAGAAGGGGAAGCACGTGACTTCTTGAGATACGTATGGTGCTCCTAGTAGTCCTCTATGCGGTGGAAGATGTTTAGGCTGTGCTCGCAGAGGTTAGGTCTGCGTGTAACTACTAGGTGGGTGGGCCTTGACTGCAAATGTAGCTATGTGGTAAGAATGCTGTGACGCAGTGACACCAGGCCGACTCGGCGATCGCCACAATGGGGAGGCGAAGGGTTACGACCAATAAGATAGTAGATCGTCGGATACCCATCATCGGCAACCAGTGGGATGCGAAAAGACTAGAGCTAAAATCAATAGACCATTCACCTTTCACTGTCGGGGTACGGTGGTTGAGGGAAGACGCCAAATGGATGTTTAGTTTGTTTTTTTAGGGTCAGCCGTTTTGCTCTTGTAGTCTTTACTAGTTGAGGGAGGGGGCAAGGTGGGGTCTTGGCCACCGTGAAAACAGACCCTAGTAATATCTGTATATAGAGGCTCTTAAAGACGGGCCTGTACAGATATGGAAAAGCTCCTGACCGAGCTCCGTGTTTCTTGTATCGCCCTGCCACGGAACGCGGTGCACATTAGAGGACGTGCAGTTAAGGCATCGAGCTACAATTGACGATACGTATGTGAGACAGTTTAGGTACATGCATGTTGGCTCTAGGTGGTGTATCGTAGACTTAAGGGCATTACTCCGATATGAAATCTGATTCGATCGACGATGGTAGTCCGTACGCTTACGTAGCATAGTAATGACAGATATATGAGGAACGTAACATTGTTATGTAGAGATCTGTACGTCACTCCAACGTAGGATAAGGGACTGTGTTCATTTCTGTGGCATTATGGTGGAGACCATGCTAGTGGAGTACCATAGGGTGGACCTCAGTATTGAGGGGTTGCTACATATATACTATAGTAGATTAATCCATTGGGAAGTAAATGAGTACGACGTGTGTGTAAGCGTTGAGTGCTGTTAACCCAAGTAACCTAATAAATAAGAAATTATGATTGAATGGTATATGTAGGATTATCCAAAGTGTATAATTTAAATCCAGTCGCCAGAACTTGTGTTCTGACCCCTTCGTTATAAAATATTTGTAGATCATATTTGTGGCAGAGACATTATAGCTTTGGATAGTGGTTAGGCAGTGTTATTAATATGGTAAGGCTATACTTTGATTATATTATATTTTATCCATTCCGTTGTGAGATGTTTTCTGAGCTCTGACATATTTTATGTCTCTGTCTTTTCTGCAGGATACCAGAGCACAACAACTTGAATTTCGATAGATTGGAATTTTGAAGAAAAATTTTTCGTCTATCGAAATTCCGGTTGTTACATAACTTCCACCCATCTGTCTCCTCTAGAGATTGGATCCTTCTTGATGACCTCCCAATGATCATGTTCTTTTATGGGTGGTGCTTTAGCGAGAATGTTGCCCTCGTCTCTGAAAAGAGAAGATAATAGCCAACGGATGGCATCAAAGTACTTCTCTTGATGTTCTACCATCTTTATTTGACTTAATTCGAGATGACGCCGATTACGTAGTATTGTGGATAGTATATTCAAAAATGAATTCAAATTTTCAAGATTCTCACTCAAATTGTGAATGGGACTTACCATAATTTGATATTTTAGATAAGAACTGATTAGATAAGAAGGAGAAATGATAGAACCAATTTTTATGGAAGAAATAGGTATATATCGGGTTTGGAATTCGTTGGATTTGAATAGACGTTAGTAATTTAAATTTTGAAACAAATTTGAAAAATTAGTAGTCATATGTCAACATAGTCAAAAATGTATGTCGACATACATTAGTAATTTTTTGGAAATTTTCATTTTTTAGTTAATTCTTATTATATTATTTTTGTTTATTTAATTAAAATGTGTTTTTACAGTAAATTAAAGATTGTTTTGACAGAAATAAGTACCATTCATTACTACTTAAAAGCAAATTTATTCAGCTAAGACGGGATACTAAATATGAAATTCAAAAGCAAATACGAAAGATAACATAAAATAGATAAGCTTAGATTTTCGGTGGATGGTGACGAGGAAGATGATATTCCAAGTTTCTTCCTATTTTTCCAATGAACTTAGACATATGAGTAAGAGTCTTTTTGATCTTCTTTTGATTCTTGGCTAACTTTGCTTGATTTTGGACAAGCATTTCTTTGGGAATGGTTTTAATATTAGATGGACACTCTATACTTTCCAAATAAGTTTCTTCTTCGATATCCATACAATCTTGTTGTTGTTGCATACGAGCTTGTTTATCTTCGAATGTTTTATAAGGCTTAAAAGTGAGTGGAATTTGCGTAAGATGAATATTTGATGAGTCAAACATTTTTCTTGACAAAAATTATTCTCCTTTGTGATCCACTCCAAAATATTTGAAAATCTAAGTAAGATAAACTCCATAATAAAGAGTGTTTTCTCTTGTGGACATTTCTTTGGGCTTAAATTCGTTTAAGATCATATCGGCCCAATTGATGTAATAAATACCAATTATAACAAAGAGTGCTTTTTGAAGTTTGAGCGTTGGGTTGTTGAAATTTACGGAACGAGAAGTGATCGTTTGTTGGAGGAGGAGGCTGACAATTCTTGCTTTTGGGCGGAAAAAGCGATTTTTGAATCCCAAACGATCATCACTTTCAAATATGTGATGAAAGGTTTCCAAATCCGTTTCATCCATTTCGAATTTCGAAAAATTCAAGCCCATACTTTTACAATTCAAGATATTATCCAAAAATTTACAATCTAACATAATCTGAGTGCCTTTTGCGCTACTCCATACTTGATTTTCATCTCCTTCGTAAAAGCCACAATTTAAATTTGCATAGAACATTTTGACTAGATTAGGATAACATACTTCATTGTTATCCCGTGAATCTATTAGACTCAAAACTCCATTTTGTTCGAAAAGGGAATGAAGATTGTAAGACGGAAAATCTTAAAAGATGGCGAAGGCTCCCGAATTGACTTTTCCATTTCCTAGGTAGTCAACACAGGCATATTTTGCTTCTCTATCATCATAGAGATATCCTTTGATGGTTTTGGATAATCTCAATTTTGGGGTGTGCTTGAGGAAGCCATTAAAGAGTTGTTTTTTGAAAATTATAAATATGAAGAAAGTAGTTTGAATCTTGAATGAGAGGTAGAGAGAATATGACTGAATAAATAATAAATAGAGGTTGAATGGACACAACTTTTCAGAAATTAATACACCTTTTTAGACCTTGGGAGTTGGTGAAAAGTTGGAGGGAAGTTCGAAAGTTTGAACTTTTGAAACTCAAAATTTGGATTTCATTTACAGGCTTACATGTCGACGTGTATTTATGTATGTCGACATACATGTTGAATTTCAAAGAACATGTTGTTTTGACTTTTGGTTTTATTATATTAATGTTATATTTCAGATTTATTATTTCCTGAATTAATATTAATCCTAACAAATATCTAAAATTTATTTTATTATTATATTTACTATTTATTATTTTGATTATTGTTTTGAATTTCAAAATTTAAATTTTAAAGTTCAAGATTGAATATTAATTTAAATTCAAACAAAGCAAATGAAACATCCATTCATCCAAATCGACCAAAAAAATTAGAAATTAATGAAGGTGTGCCTAGTTTTTAGATCCATTTCTTCGATATTTTCTAAATTCTAAATCGCTATGAAATACATATTTGAATTTCCGGTTTCTGGCTCTTCATCATTTGATGATGAATCTGAATCATATAAAATTGCCGTGTATGCCCTCTTTCTTTTCTTCAACGAATTACTATTGTCTGTCTGTTGATTTGATTTATTTGGATATGGAACATTCTCTTTATATGGTCTGGTTTGTTGAAGTTATAACATCGATCATCATTTCTTCCCGAACTCCCTTGATTATTTCTCTAAAAATTCTTTCTCCTTTTATATCTCAGAAATTTTCTAAAGTTCCTTGTCATTAAAGCAGTTTCTTCATCGTCTTCACTACTTGAATCAGAACCATTTGTTGTCGCTTTGAATGCTACAAATTTCTTTTCTATGGGCCAATTTTCCCTTATTTTCTGTAATTTAACTTCAAACGACATCAAATTCCCAATTAACTCCTCAATCTTCATTTCACCGACATTATTGGATTCTTCAATTGCCAATGTTTTCTTATCCCATCATGGAGTTAATGAACTAAGTATTTTTCTGACTTGGTCTTCTTCTGAATAAGTTTTTCCCAATGCTATTAATGAATGCACGATCTCTTGGAATCTGCAATACATATCGGAGATAGATTCATTCTCATTCATTTTAAATAACTCAAATTGATTAATTAGCATTGATATCTTTGTCTGTTTAACTTTATTATTTCCTTCATGAGTAACTTGTAATATTCTCTATATTTCATAAGAAGATTTACAAAGTAACACTATATTGAATTCATTTCTGTCTAATGAACGGAATAACATATTCATGGATTTAGAATTACTCTGTGCAGCCGCCTTTTGTTCATTAGTCCATTGTGCAAAACTAGTAGTGGGTTCAACATGTTCAGTCTGTGTAATATTCCATGTGTCTAATCCTACTGACTGTATATATATATTCATTCTGCATACCCAATATGAATAATTACTGCCATTAAATAGTGGTGGTCTAACATTGGACTGACCCTCTACAAAAGAACTAATATTACCAGTGTTGGTTGCCATTTACTATTTTCAAAAATTACATTATGAACTTTTTGAAAACCTATGCTCTGATACCAATTGTTAGGGATTAAGGAATGCAAATCTTAAGGCAAAACAAACACTAGAGGGGTGAATAGTGTTTATAAGGAATTTATGAAAATATTAAACTAAAATGATCTACCATATGAATCACACGCATCGAAGATCATCATAAACACATAATCAAACACAAACACAAAAATAGATAAATATAAAATGTAGAAAAGGAAAAAACATACCGGATTTTATACTGGTTCGAATTAGTCCTATGTCCAGTCTCATGCAACGTTGGATTGCGCAGAGTTTTATTATTATAAATATCTAAGTATAACCCCTTGATTTCGCGGCTCCAAGATTAACACCGCTCCTAACTCCCTTGATTTCACGGCTACAATGTTAACACCGCTCGTTTCCCTTAATTTCAGGGCTACAAGGAACACGCCATTTCCCAAACAATTCCCAAATGATTACAACAACCCTATAACTCTTCAATAACACTTCAATTCAGAGAGTAGTAGATAAAGATTGAGAAAAGATGAAGTTTGATATAATTTGAGTAGAAATCGACAAAGTATAAGTGTAGAAATCAAGAAAATGATAAATATTAATGGTGGTATGTAAAGGGGTGAAGATAGAGAAGAAGAATAGTTTAAAAATTCGAAATCATCCCCTATTTATAGCATTTTAATGGTTGCAACGTTTCAGAAATGTTACAAATAGTGAAAAGACACTACCTATGAAAATTGAAAAAATGGTGGTTGTATGTCGACATAGCCATCTATATATGTTGACATACGTATAGTGTTTTTATTTTTAAAACTATTTTTCCAAGTGTTTAAACATATATACTATTCTAGAAATTATAGTGATATAAATAAATATTCTAAAGTGTAAAATCATATGATATCATAAAAATATATTATATATACATATCTATAAAGTTATAAGGTTTAAAACTATAAAACTATATGACAATCTATATATAAACTAAACTTTATAAACATAAATGTTTGAAATCATAATAAAGATAATAATTTGAAATCATTTAGTAATATAATTTAAAATCAGGATTTGAATTTTGAAAATAGAATTTGAAATTTGAAAATTAGAATTTGAACTTGGAGTGCTATTCAGATTCTTACATATAAACTAAACTCTATTACTATATTTTTCTTGAAATCTTGATAACTCATGAGTCTTGAATCTATTCTTAATCCTGAATCTCTTGGAACTCTAAAATTGTACAGTCTTCAGTATTTAAGTCATGTATACAAACCCTGCATATATATATATATATGTATGTATTCTGGATAGAGATGTTAGTATATATTTTATAATTAATTAATAATGATAATTGAGATAAGATTTTTGTTATCAAAACTCCATTCTCCAACAAGAGTCTATCGGTTGAAGTCCCGTCTAGTTTCGAGACAGTATAAAGAAATTACTGCAATTTTTACAAAACAAACAGCGACTTCGTATGTAGCCAGAGTTCAAATATGGGAATATAGGCTGTTATTTTCTAAGTACGACTGGTAGTCACCTTGGAGAACTAAAATGTTCGGTCGTAGGGCGGAACATCCGAATATTTCACACTGTCCGTAATTTAGGTGGGAATCTATCAGTTGAAGTCTCATCTGGTTCTGAGGAAGTATGAAGAAACTACTGCAGTTTTTACAAAAAAAATAGAGACTTTGTATGCCGGAAGAGTTCAAATATGGGAATATAGCCTGTTATTTTCTAATTACAACCGGTATTCACCTTGGAGAACTACATGTTCGGTCGCAGGGAAAAATGTCCAAGTGTTTCACACTATCCGTAATTTAGTTGGGAATCTATCAGTCGAAGTCTCATCCGATTCTGAGGTAGTATGAAGAAATTACTATAATTTTTACCAAAAAAATAGCAACTTCGTATGTAGACAGAGTTCAAATAGGGAATATAGCCTGTTATTTTCTAAGTACAATTGGTAGTCACCTTGGAGAACTACAATGTTCGGTCATATGGCAAAACGCCCGAGTGTTTCATTATCGTCCAAAAATTGCACAAATGCGGAAGCAATACAAAAGGATAGGATCTAGCTTGTCGATTAATTATCAACCGCGAACTCAATTAAAAATAATCACCAAAAAGAACAAAAACAGAGGAGAAGAAAAGGATACAAAGATTTAACGTGGTTCGGCCATGTCTACGTCCACGGACCCAACAACTATTTTTTATTTCACTGAAGAGAGTACATAAGAGAATAATGCAAACACTCAATATATTTCTCACCCTATAATTTATACAGAAATAGGGATCTTATTGTAACAACCCGAAAATCTGGGCCAATTTAAAATTTTTATTTTGGCAATTTTAGTGAATTTTGATGATTTAAAATGAATTATTTTAAATAAAATCGACGATAAATTTATTTTGAATATAATTCGAACGTATATATTATATACGTCGTCGTTAGAATATAAATAATTATATATAATTATAAATAGAATTGAAAATGGCGCGGTAGTTCGATAATTCGATTTCAAACTTCAATTGAATGTACCGGGTGCAAAACAATCCGGATTTTAGTGAAACCAAAAACATTAAGATCTAATTGATGATATCTTTCCAACGAATCCGAAAAATCAAGATTTCATAGCGGGAATCAAAAGATATGTCCAGTTGAAAATTCTGAATAGTCGCTATGGAATTCAGGCCCTTAAAAATGGGAATTTTGCAAATGACCTCAGATTTCGACGAAACCAATTTTTTTGGATCCGCAGTGTCAAGTTATTGCTAGATTCCAAATTTCATAATTTTTCGAATCAATATGTGAGCATGGCAAAAGAAAACGTATTTGACCAGTTTCAGTTGATTTTAATCGACTGGAAAATGGCCATTTTTCCAACGGTCTCAGAATTCGGCGAAACTAGTTTTGTTAGGACCGTATCGTCAATACGAAGCTAGAAAATATTTTTCTGGAATTTTTCGAATCAGCTTGTGACCCCGGCAAAGTAAAATGTACGTTCAAAGTTGAAGATTAAATGTTTTATACTTTAATTTGAAGAATAACTGACTGTAACAGTCGAAATGGCTTACGAAACATATCCCATTGTGTTCAGAATGCGGGTATTTAGCTAAAGGCGACAGTCGTTGGGTTTGGATTGGAGTTTGAATGTTAAAACAGCAAGCTAAACAATTATTGAATTAAATATTATTTAAATATTATTATATATACTCTCTCCTTCATAAACCCTAGTTCTAGAAATAAGCCGCCGCCTTTCTTTTGAAATCGAGGGCGGACGCTCTCGGAAATTCAATCAAATATTTCCCCAAATTCGCGAAGTATTAATCAATAAATATAAAAGAAAAACCCTAGATCTCTTCAAGTGCTTTCGATCCATACGGATCTGATAAGGTTTAGCGATATAAATCAGTGGAAACCGCGCCCTAAATAGCCGAAGTTCGTGCTTCATTTCCAGAGCCTGGGGGTAACCGAGTTCAACCCCGCCGCTAGTGGGGGGAGCACATCAGAAGGGCTTCCGCGTGCGCCTATGCGATCGGCGTCCAACACGTTGATGGGGGAGGAATTTTAAACCCTAGATGTCAAGGGTTATGGGTTTCGGCGAACAGAAGAGGACGATGAAAAAGGGTTGGCAGTGTAAACTTTTGAACCAGGTGAGTATTGGTAAATGTTAATTTTACAACATTGAATAAAATTAGGGTTTTTGCAATAAAAATGGAATAAATGTTTTTAAAAATAAAAATTAACATTTTTTATGAAAAGGAAAATTAACATTGAGTTTTGAAATAAACTAGCTTTGATTTGAAAATGTAAATTAGCTTCCATTTGAAAATATAAATAGCTTTGTTTTTGAAAAATAAAATAGAAATAAAAATCTAATTTTTATAGAATATAAATAAAAATCTAATTTTTATAGAGTAGAAATAAAATACTTTGCTTTGAAAAAGGAAATAGTTTGCTTTGAAAAATAAAAATATAATCTTTGTGATGTATGGAGCGTAGTAAAAATATGATTTTTATATATTGAACATCGAAGTAAAAATATGATTTTTATATATTGAACATCGAAGTAAAAATATGATTTTTATATATTGAACATCGAAGTAAAAATATGATTTTTATATATTGAACATCGAAGTAAAAATATGATTTTTATATATTGAACATCGAAGTAAAAATATGATTTTTATATATTGAACATCGAAATAAAAATATGATTTTTATATATTGAACATCAAAGTAAAAATATGATTTTTATATATTGAACATCGAAGTAAAAATATGATTTTTATATATTGAACATCGAAGTAAAAATATGATTTTTATTTATTGAACATCGAAGTAAAAATATGATTTTTATATATTGAACATCGAAGTAAAAATATGATTTTTATATATTGAACATCGAAGTAAAAATATGATTTTTATATATTGAACATCGAAGTAAAAATATGATTTTTGTATATTGAACATCGAAGTAAAAATATGATTTTTGTATATTGAACATCGAAGTAAAAATATGATTTTTATATATTGAACATCGAAGTAAAAATATGATTTTTATATATTGAACATCGAAATAAAAATATGATTTTTATATATTGAACATCGTTGTAAAAATTCGATTTTTATATATGTAGTGGCTACAGGCGAAGAAAGTGATAAGAGACGAGAACAGTGAAGATTTCCTGCATTAGAAGTGCCGTGGAGATTAGGATAGCTATCGGTGAGAACTTCTCACCTTTCAATTTAATTTTTCTAGTTATATATATATGCTAGGATGCAGACGGTGTTTAGTAGCACCCGACACCCGTCATCCACAGACCATGGATGGCTTGTTTGTTAAATTGTTTGGTTGAATAGTTAGTTAGATTATTTGATTGAAATTGAATTGTTTGGTGAGATGAATGGATTTGATTGATGTGTGAATGGCGTGGGCCTTCACTAGACCGGGGATAAGGCTAGGCCTCGTCCCGTTTCTAGTATCGTGCCGTTATGCCGCCGAAATTTTCTAAAATAAGGTAGAAAATAAAAATACCATTTTATTTAAAGAATGAACTGAATAGAAATTCATATGTTAAAATAAAATGTTTTATCGTTAAAAATATAATTTTTAACGTGAATATGAATATAGTGAATGTGAATAAATAAATATTCATTTACAAACCGGACGGTTTGTTTATGTACACCGATTTGACTGACATTGATTGGGACGGTAAATTTTACACATCGCCCAACTGCACAACTAAAATCTGTGTTTGATTGCTTGAAACCCCACACGGGTGTTGGGATGAAATTTGAAGTTCACTCATCCTGATTGATTAAATATGTCGATCGATTGATTGACAGGCTGTTATAAGCGTTAAATATCTATATTTGATGCTTATACAGTGTAGTGCACTTTGGTTGATGGTTGATTATTTTTCAATGCTATTATATGTGTGTAATGTATGAAAATCCATATAATTAATTTTATATGGTGATTGATTGGGCCTCATTCCAATTTAGAAAATAAAGAATAATATAAAATAAAGGTTCATGTGTTGACAGTACTCATCCATTGAGATTGGTCATGTGTTGAACGAAATATTTTAGTAATAAAATTTACATCTTTATCAATATAAAATAAAGGTTCATGTGTTGACAGTACTCATCCATTGAGATTGGTCATGTGTTGAACGAAATATTTTAGTAATAAAATTTACATCTTTATCAATATAAAATAAAAGTTCATGTGTTGACAGTACTCATCCATTGAGATTGGTCATGTGTTGAACGAAATATTTTAGTAATAAAATTTACATCTTTATCAATATAAAATAAAGGTTCATGTGTTGACAGTACTCATCCATTGAGATTGGTCATGTGTTGAACGAAATATTTTGATAATAACAACTATTTTGAAAATAGAAATTTATGAAGCCGTGTTGATTAGATTGACGCCATTTTGACGTGAACGATATTTATATCGATTTTATTCATTTCGAAATGAATTGAATTGAAAACGATTTCGAAATGAATTGAACTGAAAACGATTTCGAAATGAATTGAATTGAAAACGATTTCGAAATGAACTGAATTGAAAACGATTTTGAAATGAACTGAATTGAAAACGATTTCGAAATGAACTGAATTGAAAACGATTTCGAAATAAACTGAATTGAAAACGATTTCGAAATAAACTGAATTGAAAACGATTTCGAAATGAATTGAATTGAAAACGATTTCGAAATAAACTGAATTGAAAACGATTTCGAAATGAACTGAATTGAAAACGATTTCGAAATGAATTGAATTGAAAACGAATTTAAATTGAATTGAAAGCGAATTGAAATGAATTCAAATTGAATTGAAATTTGAATTGAATAGAAATGAATTTTAAAACGAATTTATAAAGAAGAATTCAATTTTGATTTGAATTGAAATGGAAGTTGAAATTGCTTTTGAAATGAATTTAAAACTATTTATATAATTCGTTTTAAATAGAAATCGACGAAATATATATTATATATATTAAATATATAATATAATGGCCTGAATAGAACGCGCCGCGCCGCGGCAGTTCATGAATTTCGACCATTTATTTCAAACGGACATTACGGGAGATCCGACCGTCGGATTCTCCTAAAACCGGAACCGTTGGGTTCGTATCGAAAAGAGCTTTCTAACGAATATTAGAAATTTGAAATCTAACGGTTGGATTTGGAGTTACGTCCAAATCAAATTTGAAAAAGGTCGCTGTAAGTGCAGTTCGATGGCCGTTGATGGAAATCGGCGGTACGGGCCTTGATAAAATTATTAAAAATAGTAATAATTTGTGTAAAATCATAAGAAATGATTTGTGAAGATTTGGGATGAAAAACTCCATATTTGAAAAGATAAAAATAGATTTTTATCGAAATGAACTAGTTTTGAACTAGAAATATAATTCTATTTATTTTTAAATAAATAAATTGAATTTGAAAAAGGGTTTTAAAAATAACCAGAATTTCCAATGATTGCATTGGAGTGGATTTGAATCGAAATTGTCTTCGGAATATTTCGATGTTGGAATTCGTGATTATACAGATGTTGTTATGGAAATTTGAAAGATATATATTTATATCGTTATTTCCAATACGACATTTGTTAATCGTAGAATTTGATATTGAATATAAGCCGATATATTTTCTATTCAGAGCCTTATATTGAATATCAAATGTGATTTGGGTTTGTCGTGAATGGTGTCTTCACTAACACTGTTCTTGAACCCAGTTGAGAAAAGAGAATCTTTTTATTTAGATTTAATGAAGTGTACCAATTAAATAATATTTAATTGGAATTGAATTGATATTGATTTTTGGGTTTATCGTGAACAGTGTTTTAAATAACACTCGTTCTTTAACCCGATAATTAATGAATGTGATTTTGGGTTTATCGTGAACCATGTTTTAAATGACACTGATTCTTTAACCCAGTTAACGATTAAAACTAAGTGGAGTTTTAATGAATCTTTAATTAGATTGAAATGATCGAGAATGGAGTATCACCAGTTTTACTCCAGGCAATAGTTAAATCTTTAATTAGATTTGAACGTGAAATGGTAATTGAATTTACCGATAACACTGTGGTGTTAGATATGAAGTATTACCAGTTTTACTTCATGAGATAAATAGGTTGGGATTGGGAAATTAAAACAAATGATTACTTCGGTAAGTTTCGTTAATCCCGACTAGTTGAATCGAAATTCAAAAGGATAGATTAAAGAATAAATATAAAGAATTTATCTTGGATAAAATTAATGGGAACCTTTCCCTATGAATGTGAAATTTAGAAACTAACTGTCGGTTAGCCAAGCAGAATGGTTTTCTGGATATTGATCTGATGTTGGTTTCGGCCTTCGGGGTTAATATTTGGAGAATTATTCTCTTGATTAATTTATGGATAGTGACTGATGAATTGGAATGAGGCGTATGTTGTGTTTGTGTAACACTTATTTAAAATATACGTGAGTTATTCGGAAAGACAGGGTTTATCCCATTCTGAATAACTGATACGACGATAAGTCGAAGATGAAGACGGTGGTCGAAGACCGGAAGTCTTCACGTTGTTTGGGTGATTACTGATGATCTTGATTGGGCTGTACACCCAAGAAGATGGAAACAGTTAGTGATCGTCCAGACGTACTTGGAGATCGATGGATATGCGGGGTACTAGGTGCCTCCGGTTTCGTTCAGCCCCAGAACGGACTTGTAAATGGACTGTGTGTCTGACATTGGATTTTAGTCCGTGTGATTGATCTCTATTAAATATATATCTGTTTGGCGGCGGAGAATTTATTCTCTTGCTTAACGCCCTTCTCTGAGACGTACGAGCTCAGGGGTTATATATTGATGGATATCAAACGCATGGAGTGAATTGCCTGTGTGGCATACCTAAGTGGCAATTGATCGAGGCTTCTGTTGAAAAGCAAAGTCTTGTGGTTGATGATCGAAGCACGGCCTTTGTGGCGTAGCTTTGTGTAACGTTTACTTCGCGAGTTTCACACCCGGTATGAACCAAAAACGGGAGACGGACCTCAGGGAGGGCATGCGTTTCCTTCTAGCTAAAAAGTGGCGTCAGTGGTTTTACACGCCCTGACGAGTTTGACTTATGTGGTTGTTGCTGTTGCGAGGCGCCTCGGATTGATCGGTCGTTCTCGAACCGATGGAGTCGTTTAGTTGGCTCATTTACGCCCCAAAGGGCGGGGAAACGTAGTGTTCAGGCATTTTAATCCACATCGGTGGACCGGCCCTGTCGCTCCAAGGCTTGACTGAGTACTTGCCTGAGACATGGGCTAGATTGTCTCGAATCGGTTGAGGACTATCTTTTGCCTCGGTTCATAGACGGAAATCCAATTTCCAAATACGTGACATTTGCGGTTTTATTTGTAGAGCCTAGTATGGCGACATAGTGGGATGGGGCACTTATGCCGCCTATGATTGATACTTATGATTTGAAGTTGTTTTATACACTATGCACTTATAGTAGTATCAAATGATTTGTTTCAAACGTATTAAGCATGTTTGGCTATTATTAGGGAAAACCCTATCCTCGGCTGCGTTGCATTGTGTGATGGGACCTGGGTCTTATAATAGCTTCATTTTTAGAAAAGCATTGCGTTGTTTACTTATATGCACTGGTATTCTTGGGAGGAAACCCGTTCCGTGTTATACGGCGTGGTCCCTTGATTTACCTATCTTTAAAATAAAGATTTACAACTGTTTTAGTTCTCACACCAGTCACATGACTGACCTGGAGTTTATTGTTTTAACCTAAACTCTGGGTGCCCCTATTTTCGACACGGGCAGCTAGTAGTTTTGGCTTTGCAGATTTATATTCACAGGATCCTGGTTTACAGCTGGAATGATATCCGGAAAGCTTTGTATCCGCGTATCTCTTCTAGTTGTGTATTGTATTATTTTCCGCCGCTATGTATTTAAATGTAATTTAAATCTCTGATATTTCTGTGTAATATTCATTTATACTCTGTATATTCTTGTAATCTGATGCATTGTTGTAATATACAATGAAATGTTCTTCTGTATGTGTTCTG
Source organism: Allium sativum (assembly GCA_030737875.1). Taxonomy (NCBI): domain Eukaryota; kingdom Viridiplantae; phylum Streptophyta; class Magnoliopsida; order Asparagales; family Amaryllidaceae; genus Allium; species Allium sativum. The sequence continues at coordinate 998,183,409 of CM060924.1, forward strand.
TTGTGGCTTGTTCTCGAACTATCCGACACTTTCCTTAACGGGGAAGTTACGGGTTTTTACACTTATTAAGGATATGAAGAAGATAACATTATTGGCTTGTTCATTGAAGGATGAGCAAATGCCTCCAATTTATAAGTGTAAGGATGAAGGCTTGCCTGAAGATAACCATGAGAAGTTTCCAGATTTCCTTAATTTGAAAATCTTGCATATTTTGATAGTTTCCCCGTATACATATATTTGATTGATTGCTCAAATCAACTAAGAAACTTCTCATTCCATCCAAATATGTTGCCACTTATACCAAGATCTGATTGATTAATCAAATCAAATATCACTCGCATATCTTACAGAATTATTGCCCAAAATTAATTGATTTTAAGAATCAATTAATCTTTTCCATAATTAGCATAGATTTAAATCGTCCAATTTTAACACTCCACCTCGATTTAAATATGATAATCTCTCTTTATCACCAAATCTCAAAAAATTGTTGGGTCTACACCATCAAGCTCAATGTGAACTACTTTGGGCAATATTTCCCAAACAGAGCATCCAAATCTTTCCCAAGCATAAGAAAGATTATATGCACATCAACAAACAAAATGCATATGAACAAATATCAAAACCCTTCAGAAAATCCGATGAACGAGACAAACTTGTAGATACATAAATCTGAGAGACTAATGGAGATTTTATAGTGCACTTTACCTTCTCCATCCTACAATGAGTGAGAACATACTCAATATTATCTACTTCAACCTCCTTTTCAAGAATTTTACTCGACTTCACTAAGTCTACCTTAACAATCTCAACACAAAGTTCTGCAACATTCAAAGCATAAGATGAATAATCATCATTACAAATATGCTAACAAATAGGGCCAACTGAACTAAAAGGCCTTAACTGTGACTGAGCTCCACCTAGAGTCTGAACCTCTAAAATCTTCTCATCAACCATGGTACCATCGGAAATACCACTTTCTCTCAAAATATGGAAGCAATTTGATGACTCTAAACGTGTTTGAAAAATTTGTGTCCTCCTAATGTCATCACTTGATGGAGGCTCCACCTTCAATGAAGATCTCTCATCAAATATTGCATGCCTGCTAGTCACAATTCTCTTGGTTGTTTTGCACCACAACCTATATTTCTTTATTCCTTCTCCATAGTCTAACAAAATGTGCTTGCTTCCTCTAGACTTAAACTTATCATGTCTCTCATCTTCTAAATAAGATGAACAACCAAACACTTTAAGAAATGAATAATCAGCATGCTCTCTTTTCCACACTTCTTCTAGGATCTTTATATCTATGGCAATAGAAGGTGTACGGTTGATGAGAAATACTACCATAGATATCGCTTCTGCCCAAAATCCCTCTTCCAGACCAGCAGTCAGTCTCAAACTCATAGCTCTTTCCCATAATATCCGACACATGCTCTCCGCCACTCCAAAAGAATGTGACTTCGTTGAAAAATCTCTAAATATATGCTCTGATGCACAATAGTTAGTGAATTAATGTGATGCAAATTCACTACTAGTGCCAACTATAAGGACTTTCAGCTGCTTTCCTGACTTCTTTTCAACTAAGGTCTTCCACTTTCGAAATTAGGCAAATATTTCGGATCTAGTCTTCATGAAATAGACCCAAACCATACGAGAGAAATCATCCATAAATAAGTCAAAGAAACTGTCTCTACCTAAAGATGCAATTGGGGTGGGTCCCCACACATAAGAATGAACATACTCTAGAAATTCTGTAGCTCTAGGTCTTCTAACATCAAATGTGACATGCTTCTCCTTTCCAAAAGAACAATCTTCACAAGAGCTAGGCTTTAATTGAGAATCAACAACAATTAACCTACGCTTCTTCAATACTTCCAGGCTCTCCTCATCGATATGACATAAATGAAGGTGCCATAACTAAGTAGAATCTGGAACACTAGAATCAGTAGAAACTACTGAATCTCCCAAGACTGTCTCTCCACGAAGCATATAAATATCATTGACTTGCGCCCCTTTCATCACTACCAAGGAACCCTTCGCCACTCTTAAATTATTTCCATCAATTATTATCCTCATACCAAGTCTACTCAAAGCTCCAACTGACAACAAACTATTTTTGCAGCATCGGAACATGTCGAATACCCGTGATAGTCCTAATTACACCATCATGCATCTTAAACCTCACACTTCCAACGCCCACAACATAACAAGGTATGCCATTCTCCAAATGAACTGCTCCGCCATCAATCTTCTCATAACTGACAAAATAGCTCCTATCTGGCGTCATACGACAAGGAGCTCCAAAATCAATCACCCAACTTGTAGTCTCTAAAGGTGAAAAATGGTTGAAAATAATGATGTATCACTATCACATCTATCTACATCTGATCTAACTGCTGCCAAAATTGAAGCTTTCTCCTTATTCTCTCTCTTCTTTATAAGAGTTGAACAATTTCATATGAATTGTTCCTTCTTCTTACAATAATAACAAGCACCTCTTCTAGAACCTAAGAAGTGGGATCTATGCATAGTTTCTCTAAGGCGCTTCTGCATCTTATCTCTTCCTCTAAGTGAATGGAGTTGTTGCTGAAGAACGTCGTCATTAGTCTTCACTTTAAACTTCCATGCCCCAAAATCATCTCTTCTAACAAATTTGCTGACGCCATAATTTTTCATATTACTACCAAAAGAATTAGCCTTTGGTAACTAGTCTAGAACAAGACAGCTAGCTCTGATACCAAACTATTGTGCAAAAATTGCACAAATGCGGAAGCAATACAAAAGGAGAGGATCTAGCTTGTCGATTAATTATCAACCGCCAACTCAATGAAAAATAATCACCAAAAAGACCAAAAATAGAAGAGAAGAAAAAGACACAAAATTTTAACGTGGTTTGGCTATGCCTACGTCCACGAACCCAACAACTATTTTTTATTTCACTGAAGAGAGTACATAAGAGAAGAATGCAAACACTCAGTATATTTCTCACCCTATAATTTATACAGAAATAGGGATCTTAATGAGGATATGAAGAAGACAACATTATTGGTTTGTTCATTGAAGGATGAGCAAATGCCTCCAATTTATAAGAGTAAGGATGAAGGCTTGCCTGAAGATAACCATAAGAACTTTCCAGATTTCCTTAATTTGAATATCTTGCATATTTTGATAGTTTCCCCGTATACATATATTTGATTGATTGCTCAAATCAAATAAAAAAAATTCTCATTCCATCCAAACATGTTGCCACTTATACCAAGATTTGATTGATTAATCAAATCAAATATCACTCCCATATCTTACAGAATTATTTCCCAAGATTAATTGATTATAAGAATCAATTAATTTTTTTTCCATAATTGGCATAGATTTAAATCATCCAATTTTAACATTTCACACTGTCTATAATTTAGGTGGGAATTTATCGGTCGAAGTCCCATCTAGAGTCAAGGCAATACGAAGAAATTACTGCAGTTTTTACAAAAAAATATAGCGACTTCGCATGTAGGCAGAGTTCAAATATGGGAATATAGCCTGTTATTTTCTAAGAAAAACTGGTAGTCACCTTGGAGAGCTATAGTGTTCGGTCATAGGGAAAAGCATCCAAGTGTCTCACACTGTCCATAACTTAGGTGGGAATATATTGGTTGAAGTCTCATCCGGTTCTGAGTCAGCATGAAGAAACTACTCAAGTTTTTACCAAAAAATAGCGACTTCGTATGTACGCAGAGTTAAATAGGTAAGTGGGTTACCCATTTATAACCCTTTTAAAAATGGGTCAACCATTTTATGACCCATTTAATTAAAAGATTATAAATGGGTTGACCCAACAGGGTTGTAATTAGGGTAAAACAGGATAGGTAAATGGGTAGGGCAATATTTTGATAGGTTTATCTAGACAGGTGGTTCATAACTCCAGAAGGCCGAAAAGTTGAATCAACATATAGAAGAAACTGCCGGCTGGACACAATAACTTGAAAATCCATAAACACCCTTTCACTTTGTTGGGGGGGGGGGGGGGGAGGGACACATGTTAGCGCAAAAATAATTCGAAAGAATTAGAAGTAAGAAATGCAGTGAGGAACAGAGATATTCCGGACCAGTCAAAACCATTACATTAAAATTTGTTTTCAATTCTAGAATTAAAGAGCAAAGAATTCCTTTCCACGTGGAAGGGCTCCTTTCCACGCGGAAGAGCCCCTTTCAAATAAGACCAAAGGGTATATGCCCAGGATCATCAATCTTCAAGTACTTAGAGAAGTGCTAAATATGCCCTTTGATACATCCGAAGGAAGCATTCATGGAGATAATTTACCCGTAAGGCATCTATTGCACAAGGAGGCACTCTAACCAAGATGAGGTAATACTTCAGTTGCCTCAAAAGTCGGGAACTTATGCAAGCCTATTCCTTCCACAAATAGCCAAGTTCATGGTTCAAGAATTTTTTTTCGGAGAATCAAGAGGCATCCCATTGGATACTTATCTTTAGACATTTGGGAGGACAAACTTCTATTCTAAATGACATCAAAATTGCAAGTTATTCATCATCAGAAGCGCGTACATCAGACCCTTGCATTAACCTCCACTTAAGCATCGATAAGAAGCCTATAAAGCGGAAAGAGGGTTAACTCGCCCATATAAATACGAACTTAGGGGTCCGAACTCAAGATCAATTTCTTTATTCTCTCACTTGTACTAGGTAGCTCAAGTTGTAAACCCTAAATTTGAAATTTATTTGGGGAAAATCTGCAACTGAGATTCTAAAGTCCTTGTAACAATCATACTTAAAAATAAAGAGATTTGCTTGCATTATTAAGGTAATGAAATGGTAGTTTATGAATTATTATATTATTATTTTATCGTAACTTTGTAGGTCTGATGCTAAGATCCCTTAATGGAACTTATTTTGTAAGGGTATCTTCTGGGAGCCTTGAAGGGTTATGGTCAATGAAATAAGTCAAGTAAGGTCATTTTAAGAATCACACCTCTGGAACTTCATAACTTAAAACCCACTAAAGGATTCCAAAGTTATTCGAAACCAAATAAAAATCTCTAATTTCCCTTGGAAGTATAGGAAAACCTTCGAAATCTATTCCGAAACCCTCTTAAGTGATGACAACTTACAAGTAAATCCACTGAGGGAGCTTAAGAATCCAAGCGCTCAACGAAAGAATCCAAATGGCCCTACCAAAAGAGTTTCTACAGAACCACCTAAGAAAGAACTACAGAGATCAACATACTTAAGAACAGAGTCTCTTCCATAAGGGATTTCAGATTTCAACCTACATGGATTTAATAATTATATTTTTTTTGATAGGAATTTAGCTCTAGATGATAACGGTAGCATGCTATGGATATCATTCTAATTAAATGATAGTCTGACCCAAAATAGTCCTCACTCAAGTAAAGGGTCTACCAAGACCATAGTATTTTAGGGTAAATTTTTGGCTAACAAATAGGAAAATCAGAAATGGTAATCAAACCTTCTATTGTGACTTTCTTACCTCTATCTTGCCTATTACTAGATGGAGTTGCATCCAAGACCAAAATATAATCTACCTGCGCACTAACCCCGTGTGCTGTGCTCCACCAACTTCTGAGGAAAAGCTCTGCTAAGATATCCAACATGCCTGCAATTATAACACTTCCCTCTCATTGAATCCATCTTGTATTCCTTGGCATAGTGATCGAGTATCCACAGTTATTGCACTTGTTATCCTTCCAAATCCGATCTTTCTGGGGACCACCGACCTTCTTCTGGTTGTTCCCCTTCTTATTCTTCGACCATGATTTATTTGAACCAGCTGCTTGTGAAAGCTCTTTTACTTCATCCTTACTAACCTCAAACATGAACGCCATCTAGATCGAGGACTCAAGTGTCGCTTCCATAAGTACATGAGTCAACACTAACCCTTGAAGGGCCTGGTTCGATCCTTTAGCAAACTTGAGAGTATTCTAATATGGTGTATTGACCAAACCCAAACTGAACCTCGACAAATTATTATATTGATTGATGTATTCTTTTACAAAAAGATCTTCTTGCCTCAACTGAATGATCTTCTCTAGGTGCAAATCCCCATCAGCCAGAGATAAGTAACTCCTCTCAAATTTCTATTCAATCGTATCCCAACATATCACTCCCGCCTCAACCTCCACCACTTACCGTCAATAGGAAGACTCCTTTTTCAACTACAAAGAAGTAGGTTGAACCCTATATTTATCTGTAAGCTGCATGAAACTGAATATCCTCGCTATACTGCATAACCAAGTCTGTGGATCTATAAACGTCTTAATCCTAAATAACTACCAAGATTAGAAAATTACTTGCAAAGCCTAGAAAAGTTAGCCGTCGGTGGTGGACAAGCCGGGGCCCCACTATCGAGTGCTAGTTTTTGCACATTCTCCTATGGTCAATCCGCTGGTGTTGTGGCCTGAAGAAATCGATGGAACTAGGCAGAAATTGCGATGCTCTTAGGGAGATTAAGGGCATCATCATATTGTGCAAAATAAATACTCCTGGGTGACCGATAACAAGTAGTACCATGAGGGAAAGGTGAAAAGAACCCCTATCAGGGAGTGAAATAGAACATAAAATTGTAAGCTCCCAAGCAATGGAAGGAGAATGTGATCTCTGATCACGTGCTATTGAAGAATGAGCCGACGACTTATAGGCAGTAGCTTGGTTAAGAGAACCCATCAAAGCCGTAGCGAAAGCGAGTATTCATAGGGTGATTGTCGCTGCTTATAGACCCAAACCTAGGTGATCTATTCACGACCAGGATGAAGCTTGGGTGAAATTAAGTGGAGGTCTAAACCTATTGATGTTAAAGAATCAACGAATGAGTTGTGATTAGGGATGAAATGCCACTTAAACCTAGAGCTAGCTGCTTCTCATGAAATGTGTTGAGGCCCGGTAGGTGACTGAACATCCAGGGGTAATGCATTGTTTCGATGCAGGTCGTGAGAATGAGATTCAAAGAAATCAGAGGAAGGAAGGTTTTACTAGACTTCAAGGGATAAAACTTTATTTTCAAAATTGCTTTTGTTTAGAAAATCTATTTTCTTTTGATTTTTTTTTTTACTTCTATAACAAATTTTTGGAGTCTTGCAACCTCGCCCTAATACAAAATGTAACACCCATCACCCTTTAGCGCCTCCAAAGTAGGGTCATGCTAAGAAATATAGAGCATTGTAGGTTAAAAAAACAAACTTCAAAGACTAAGATTCACAAGACATGTAAATAATTACAGCGGAAATATTTAAATGAAGCATAACTTATTATTTCAAAAGTCAACTTCAAAATATCAAGTCACAAAAACCACATGTCTCATAAAGAAAAACTCAGTCTCATGAAATCAGACTACAACATGGCAATCCTCTCATAAGTGCCAATATAGCCAAACCAAACTGAAAATGGTGTAAAATAGAAGAATACATCACTAACAAGATAGAAATTCCAAGATTGAACTGATCAACCAATCTCGGCCTTTTAAGCCTAATGGGGAAGAAAAAAAATAAGGGAACGAAGTAGGTCATACATAAAGTCTAGTGAGTGAAGTAATTACTAGCATGATTAAGCAAGATAAAGACAATAAACATAGTAACTGTTCTAACGTCACAAGGAAATGTGCAAATTAAAATATTTTCTAAGGGAATGAGGTTGTCTACCTATTTGAAGCTTAAATGACTGTTAATTGTTTGCACTATTCTACTACTATGAAAATCATATTAGGATAAGTTTTCATAATTCTACCCATCGACTGGTTTTTCCTACTTACCACCTCATGGTAGCATGACACTGTGAACCTGTATCCATCAACAAAGGACATCAATTAGCGAACAGATGCAATGAAAAATTATTTACCCTATTCATTATCTCACACACACGACCATCGCCTGTACACATTATCTTGTCACCTCCTCTCTTTGACCTCTTATTACCTATTCCGGAAAAGCATGTTCGATTTTCCTAAGATCATCAGTCCTCAACTAAAAGTAAATGCAGTCGATGCGAGCTCTGCTAAATAATATTCTAATTGCGCTCACATCCTATTCTTGTTAAGCTATTATTTTGACCTCCTATTTACCTACTTTTGCATATGCATGCTCGATCTTCCTGAGATCACCAGTCCTCGACTGAAGGGGAATGTCGTTTCTACGAGTCATATCTAATAATCTATGTTTCCTTTTTTAGCCTAATTCCAGATCTGAGCTCAACCTGTTGACTTAGTTCTTGACCTAAGCCAATGATATTCTATTTTTATCATAATAGCTTGTATTCTTTTCTTTTTATTATGTTGTTCTAACAAGTCAATACGGTTCTCATTTATCATAATAAGTTATTCATTTTATTTACTTTTTAAATTTTAACACGTATCATAATTTACTGAAAATTCTTACAAACTTGCCAAATTCAGTTTGATTCCTTTTAATTTCAGTTCTACAATTTTTACAAATGTTTTCTATAAATTTGGTATTCTTTTATTTATTTCGTATTCATGAAGTTTACACTTTTTATTCCATTTTTCACGTGCATAAAGAGGATTAAATTCGTGTCTTTAAACAAACATTTATAGATCTACGCATTTTAGGAACAAATATAAATAGAAAACTGTAAATAACTAAAGGAAATAAAAGAACTATAAGGGAAAAAACTGAAAAACAAACTTATGGAAATTACCTAAAAACTGTAAGAAATGACAGATAATAATTACTGAAAATAACTTGAAAACCGTAAAAAAAAAGTAAGAATACCTACAACAATTAAGAACTCTATTTCTTTAAAATACTTAAAAGTTTAAATAATTACAACACCCACCTGTAGTCATTAGCTCTTATCTGCGGCCATCCCATATCCCACTCTTAGGCTGGTTATAAATATTTTTATTTTTACAAATCTCTTCCCAAAACTTTTTAATTTGGAGCTTTGCCTAAGGAAAAAGGAACCCATATGGAAAAGGTTTGTGTAGTGAGTGAATAGCTAAGCCTAAGGTTTAATTCATAGTAAAGCTAGGGGATCTCAGGCCGCAATATGTTGATTTAATCTTATCCAGATATGTCACAAAAAGTATTTAAGCCATTCGATAAAACAATATGGGTACAGATTTAATGAATTGATTTTTTAAAACACACTCGGCTCATACCTGGACAATTTCTCGTCTAGGACGTAGGCCCAACCTAATTGGGGGTAAGCCTATAGGTCGACCCAACCCTACCCTGGGTCGACCCCTACGAATCAATTTTATTTCTTTGCTTTAATAAGTTCTAAATTATTATAATATTTTGATTTTTTATTACTTTAATAATTTTCTCATATGAACTTAGATTCTGATAATTTATATATGTAAATTGCTCAGAAATTGCCACGGAGTCAATGATGTAATTCCCATAGCTAAAGTTTGAAAATTTTACAAACTTATTTATTTCTTAACTAACTCTCCAATTAATTATTAATACTTAAATTTTTGTGTTGTTATAAGATAGAAGGATTATGATACATCATTAGAGAGCGAAAAGATCGGGGTATCTATCACTAAGTCTCTTTCACCGAAAGGCAACTGGATTGGACTTTGTAATGACCTGAAGATAAGCCATGATCAATTCAAAAAGGCTATGCAAAAAAAGGGTCCGAAAATAAATCTCGTTGATTGGACCATTTCAATCGGTTCGTTTAAACCAGGAATGAGTTCGTTGGATTGAAGAGGTCATGATCCCATCAAACAAGAAACTAAACTCAAAATGATCTGAAGAGATCCTCATACTAAAACATAACCTAATGTAGATGGTCTAGAGAGATTGCAACTCAGACTAAAAATAGTATAGCTCATAGAGGCAATGCCCAAGGTGGATGTTGTGTACTTGGAAAACTTTGACTCAATAATGGAATGCTAGAAGGTTTGGCCATAGCTTGATTTAGTCTTATTTGGTTTACCTTAAGCATGATTGAGTCTTGGTCTATTTATCTTGAGCATGGTGGAGTCCCAGTTGGTTTACCTTAAGCAGGACCAATTCCTAATCTTTTTACCTTAAGCAGGATTGAGTTGTGGTTGGCTTACCTTGAGCAAGACTGATTCTTAATTGGTTTACCTCAAGTAGGACTGAATTTTTGTTAGTTTAGCATAACAGCTTTACCTTAAGCGAACTTGAATGGCCTTTCCTGATAGCCTCACCTTGAGTAAATTCGGTCGGCTTAGCGTAAAAGCTTATCATTAAGCAGATTTGCTGAGCTCAGCTCGATAGTTTTGTCCTAAGTGGGTTCGATCTACTGAACCTAATGACTTTCCTTAAGAGCATATGATCGACTCCTAATAGTTTTGTCTTGAGTAGATTTGGTCAACTCGACCTGATAGTTTTGCCTCAAACGGGTTTGGCCGACTTAGCCTAACAACTTTTCCTTAAGCGGTTTGATTGGCTTATCCTAATAGATTTTCCTTGAGTAAATTCAATCGGGACAACTAGGGAGTCATAAAGATTAAATTCTCATTGAAGTGGAAAATAATTTGGAGTTAAAGCCGGAAAGCATCAAACTCGATTAGTCAAAGACCTTTTCATGGATCATGACTGGATCAACCCAAGGAATTAGGTTTCAACTCGGATTTGTGGAAGAGCATATTTATTAAAACTTGACTAAGGAATAGGACGAGAAAGCAACCAAAATGCTATATCATTGAATGTTGATTCTTAGGGTTTACTTTTTCTCATTCAAATCACTTCTTTCATCTAAATGACGCTCTTTTTAAGGAAAATGCTTATCCTCTTTTCGATCAAAGTACCTTTAACTGGGCTTAAATAATTCTAACATGACCAGATTGAAAATAAACTTCATAGAAGCACTCAGGAAACATCAAGAAGCAACTTACGAAATTTTAAAGAGGTTCACGGTTGAACTTATGAGTCGGCAATGACTCATCCATCTAGATTGAGACTGAGTCATATTCGTTCATGATATAGGGTGCGACTCATTTATATGACTCCACTACATTGTACCTGTGAAGTTTCATGTGATTTGGAGATGTATTGAATGAGATATTAATGACTCATGCTCAAACTTAAATAGACTCAGAAGATTCATAAAGATTGATGATAAAACTAACTTAGACAGACATAAAATTGGACGAGACGACTCAAATAAAAGATAAAAGAATGAATAAAAGGAGAAAAGTGGAAGATATACTAACTTTATAACTCGGCATCGAGTTATCTCTATAACTTGAGATCGAGACATAATGTTAACTGGGGTGGAGATTGAATATTTTGTGATGACCTATGATGCCCTATCCCGAGACCTATATTAACAAAAGGTTTACGAGTAATCTCTTCTGCTAATATGGAGAATAGGGCTGGTTAAGAGTGACCATCTATAATCTTGTATTAAATGAGTATCAAATATGTCGATATAATACTCTTTTTTATCAAGTGGGTCGGCATACTTAATTCTTTCCTAATACAATACTATTGTGGCTACAAGATCAGTTACGAACAAAATACAACAATAATAAATATCATAGGTCACATAACACTAAACACACTCACATATAAATACATATATCAAATACAATAAAAAGTGACATACATAGCGATTATACAAACCATAATATATACCATATCGAGTTTTCCAAAAAAGAATGTACGTAAGTATCAGAGTGCAAAGCATTTATAAGGTCACTATACACAAATTATGCATAACGGCTCCAAAAGATGTCCAAAATGACATAGTTAAGCAATAGTCAAAGATAACCTTAACATCCAACTCGATGTGACCTGATAACATAAAATACATAAGTTAGTCTAACTTGAACAAGATGATCAGTATGTGATAAGTAAGGAATAATGTTGCACTGGGGGATAATTCCTTTTGTAAATAAGGGAATCGTATAACTCGGATTTCCACATGATATATGTAAAGAAATCACTAAATCAACACATAAGCATATCATGAAAGTTAAATGCACGGGTGTTTCCATCAATTTAGATTTCTCTAGTTATACTACTATGGTTTATTAGTTTTAAAAAAGCCATATAAACTACAGGATGGAAACCACAGAAAATACTAGAAACCCAGAAATCTCATAAACCACAAAACTTGGGAACTCGATTAAGAGTTCAGAACATAGAAACGAAATCACTATGCATATAAATCCTCAAATACTCCCAGGATATATATATACGTATATATATATATTGACGATAAGCTCAGAATAGTGAAACCATAAAGAAATCTCAGAATCTAGAAACCATAAATAGTGAAATCTAGAAAATAACTCAAATTGGATCCATGACACAGATGGAAAGTCGAAGCAATGTCACAAATGCATAATGCAGAAGGACAAAGTCTATTGGTACTAATTAATATATAAGTATATGGTATTCTCCTCAAACGACCCGAAAGTCATAAATATTTCAGATGACCAAAAAGGTCATAAATGTCTTAGATATCTAGAAGGTCTAAATAACTCAGACTACCTGAGCGTCTAGTACTGATAATGTCTTAGAATGTGTCACGAACTCTCAAATAGTAACCTATATAGTGGTAACGGTATGTCATATACCATATGTTCTCACTTATCGGTTTACTAGTCGTTAGCTAATTCCACAACAAAATAGCTAAATTATAATCTCAGAGTAATAACCTTGATCGGACAAGTCTAAAGTTAACCAATATAATAAACCAGTGTGTCCCATACCACACAGTTTACTACACCATCTATATCATATCCTTTCCTACTAGAAGGGTGCAAAATTGTGTGGATTTTATATATAGAAAAATACTTGGATTTGAGAAGACTAGTTTACAAAATGATGTTGAAATCGTTTGATTTGTTTCTTAGAAAACCTTTACACATTGGAAAATTTCGTATATAGTATAGCCATGATACGATTTTATTTTTATAAAACAAATAAGAAAATCATTACTCACATATGTGTGTGTGTGTATATATATATAAATTCCTTGTTAATACCATTTTATAAAATGGGAACAGTGTCGAAAATTTTATGAAATAAATCTATAAATCAACAATGGAAATCACATAAATAATTCCCTAATTTGGTGCGTGCTTTACCGATAATATTGCCTTATCTCATTACAAGATTAAGCCTAGGATAATAGCACATGATTCACTTCAAAATTGTTCAAATAGCCTATAGATATAATTAGGAACATAGCAAAAATTAGCTTCAAAATTTGAAAACATACAGGAAAATAGTCTGTGCACCACATACTACAGGAGTCGACCCGTGATATCACTCGGGTCGACCCTCAGGTCGACCTAAATTTGCCTGAGTTGACCTATAGGTCAACTTAGAGGAACACATGGGTTATCTTGGGTAAGGGTTTTTACCCAAGTCGGAACTCTCTTCCATTTACAACTTTCAGACGTGATTTGTATGACATGATGACCTCGGAATGGTCTGAAAATCGATACACAAAAACCAAAGCTACATATCTATAAATCATTAAAAAATTCATAGGAATCTGACATAAAACTCAAGAGATATATTGCCACAAACATGGACTCAGACTGAATTTGACTATAACTCAGAAATACTGAGAAACAAGTCGAAAACTATGACGGCCCGTCCTGCACCAGCCGACATTTCAAATGAAAGTGTGTTGTACCGATGTCCAAGCAGCATGGGACGGTCATAAAAGAAAGGAAAAGAAACTAATTTGAACTAATAAGCGCATGGAATAAAATATAATAATAACATACTTGACAGAAAACAGACGAAATAGTGCATAAGCTGAGAACTAAACCATAATCATCATAGCAGCAAAAATTCAAAATACAGCTTATGTTCCCATCATCCTTATTACAACTTTGAAAACTGTCTCTAAAGCAAAATAAGAAAGGTACACTACTAATGCCCAAAGTAGTGACCAACAGCGACATAGGAAGAAGATATATATACATCATACGTGGAAGCCTCTTGCTCGTCTCCGGTACAGCTACTCGTGCATACCACCTTACCTGTCTCTAGTCTGCCAGTTTAAGAGCACCCAAAGTAATAAGAAGAGACATAAAACTCTGGGTAAGACAAAAGTCTAGTATGAGCGATAAGTAGCAAAACAGAACAATAGCAGGTATACTAAATCCATACCTAAACCTGGACCTGCAACCAAAGAGTTAGCACAACAAGATGTACAATACTATAAGGTGGCACTAACATATGGTGTAAAGATATGGGGTGGGGGTGTGCATGTCATAATGATGGCAAACAATCAAGCATAGCAACCATCCTCACATCTCTCACTCAGTGCGTAAAGAATACGATATCCACCGCTTTGATCACCCAAATCCTTGCTATGATCACTCTGCCCCCATAGAGTCATGGCGACTCCACTGCACTGATCCATAGCCATTAGTCCTTGCTATGTCCACTCTGCCCCCTTGAAGTCATGAAGACTCCACTGCACTGGCTCATAGCCTTGCTACGATCACTCTGCCCCATGGAGTAGTAACCACCCCACTGCACTGATCCGTAACCTAACACTTGTCTTTCCATGGTGAATCAAAGCTATGGACGTCGACAACTCCTTAGCATACGTCCGGCAACAAAGTCCAATTCATGAAGTTAACCCGGTTGGTTCCCATCTGGATCCTGAGTTCTACTTCCTATTTGGACTTCCTTTGCATCTCAGTTTTTGGTCGAATTGTAGTTGGTCTTCAGAAGAGTCGTCGCATAGTAGTAGTGAAAGTCCAAACCCGGTTCGGTTTGGTTCGGTATGTAGTGCTCAAGTTCCCCATTTAGTTTTGCCTCAATCCTCTTCCCTCGGTTCGGTTTGGGTTCATCTCCTCCATGCGGTTCGGTTCGACTTTTCACATGCGACCCGGCTCCTTCTTTTCGAGCTTCTCTCACGTTGATCCGATCCCGCTCCCTAGCTTCGGTCCGATCCGACCTCTACGCCAAGCTCCAGTATGATCCCAACTCCAACTCAATGCAGGTGGCCTTCCTTTTTACCATGCTTTACTTCTTGTGCTAGATTCCGATCCGGTTAGGTTTCTCTGCTCAGTTCTTCGATCCGAAACCCTGCACATTTCCTGCAACTTTTCTAGCGACTATTTTACGCCATTCGACGGTGTTTTCGTCCATTCTAACTCTTCTAATCAATCAAAAAGCATACCATACAGTCATAGCAACATAGAGAATAAACAATAAACACCAAAACAACAATTTAATGTGACAGTATGGATCAAACATACCCAAAAACCTATGTTTTCCCCTTAATCCCTCTTAATCATGTTTAATCATACAATTAGCAAAACTTATCCAAATTAACCCAAATTTTTATCAAAGCCCTAAAATAATGTTTTAGAATTTTACAAATTTTTCCAGATTTTTCTGAGCCATAATTTCGCTAATTATCACTAATCACCCCTAATTAGCCGTAATTAGTGAAAAACAATGCAAATCACTCACCTTAGCTACAAATTACTTATAGATATGAAAGTAGGGGTGTCAAATGGGTCATTTAGGGTCGTATAAGGGTCAAGCAAAATTTGACCTAACCCTTTTGCATCCCTTTTATTTTGACCCTTTTAACAAAACGTTTTACCTGACCCAACCCACATATATGTGGGTTACCCATTTAACCCACACATTAAAAAATATTACTTTAAAATAACGATTTTTAAATCTAAAAATGCCAAAATTACAAAATATCCTTTATTTTGGAAAAAGAGGAAAAAAAGAAAAAAAAGAAAAAAATACAGAAAATTATGAAATGAAAAGTAATAAAAGAATTATTCGAAAATAATGATTTTTAAAGCTAAAAGGACCAAAATTACGAAAATGTCCTTCATATTGAAAAAAGTGAAAAAATTTCAAAAACTCCAGAAAATTAGAAAATGAAAAGTTAAAAAAGAATTATTTTAAAATAATGATTTTTAAAGCTAAAAATGCTAAAATTACGAAAATGCCCTTCATATTGGAAAAAGTGAAAAAATTTCAGAGAACCCAGAAAATTACGAAATGAAAAGTTAAAAAAGAATTATTTTAAAATAACGATTTTTAAGCTAAAAATGCTAAAATTACGAATATACCCTTTAAATTAGAAAAAGTGAAAAAAATGAAAAAAATTCAGAAAATTACGAAATGAAAATAAAAAAAATTATTTTAAAATAACGATTTTTAAAGCTAAAAATGCTACAATTACAAAAATGCCCTTCATATTGGAAAAAATGAAAAAAATTCAGAAAATCCAGTAAATTATGAAATGAAAAGTAAAAAAGAATTATTTCAAAATAATGATTTTTAAAGTTAAAAATGCTAAAATTACAAAAATGCCCTTTATTTTGGAAAAAGTAATTTTTTTTTTAGAAAATTCTGTAAATTACGAAATGAAAAGTATAAAAAAATTATTATTTTTTCATAATTTTCTGGATTTTTTTAAATTTATTATTGGTTTCACTTTTTTTAACATGTAGGGCATTTTCGTAATTTTGACATACTTAGCTTTAAAAATCGTAATTTTCGAATAATTCTTTTTTACTTTTCATTTTGTAATTTTCTGGATTTTCTGAATTTTTTTCACTTTTTCCAATATGAAGGGTGTTTTCGTAATTTTAGCAATTTTAGCTTTAAAAATTGTTATTTTGAAATAATTCTTTTTTTACATTTAATTTCATAATTTTCTGAATTTTTTTTCATTTTATTCACTCTTTCCAATATGAAGGGCATTTTCGTAATTTTATCTTTTTTATCTTTAAAAATCGTTATTTTAAAATAATTCTTTTTTAACTTTTCATTTCGTAATTTTCTGGATTTTCTGAAATTTTTTCATTTTTTCCAATATGAAGGGCATTTTTGTAATTTTAGCATTTTTAGCTTTAAAAATCGTTATTTTAAAATAATTCTTTTTTAACTTTTCATTTTCTAATTTTCTGGAGTTTTTGAAATTTCTTCATTTTTTTCAAAATGAAGGGTATTTTCGTAATTTTGGCTTTTTTAACTTTAAAATTTATTATTTTCGAATAATTCTTTTATTATTTTTAATTTCATAATTTTGGCCGTTTACTAGAAATAGTTCTTTTATTTTCCCCAATTTTTAATATTGGAAAATGTGGAATTTCCCACAATTTTTAATATTACAAAAAAAATTGCGACTTCGTATGTAGGCAGAGTTACATGGGTAAGTGGGTTACCCATTTGCAACCCTTTTAAAAATGGGTCAACCCTTTTATGATCCATTTAATAAAAAATATAAATGGGTTGATCCAACAGGGTTGTAATTAGGGTAAAATGGGTAGGGTCATATTTTGACAAGTCTATCTGAAAGTATCTCTGATATAGGTCGAATCTCTGTGTGTTCCAGCAGCTCTATTCCCAATTTGATGCTAATTTTCCTTGATTAGATGTAGATTAGGCTAAAACTTGATTAAATGGTGATTTGGGATGAAATTAGAAGGTGGAGGTCATGGCTAGGCTAGAGAAATGTTTTAGGCAGCTGAAAAATGAAAAAAAAAAATCGTTTCCTAACTGATTTCATCCTCCTCATAACCCTAATCCCGAAATGGGTTATGGGCCTAGCTGTTAATCACCCTAAGTAGGTCCGGTTAAGCTGTTTTTCACCTTCTAAACCCTGTTTTAGCCATATCTCCCAAACGGTGAGTCCATTTGGCTAATGTGACCACTATACAGAAAGGTAAACCATCATCCGGATCTAATGGAAGTGGTTTCAGATCAAAAATCCTTACCAATCAAAAGTTATGGCCGAAACAAGGTTAGCTAGGGGCAAAACGGTCATATAAAAATCGACAAAAATCATGAACATGAGAAATGACCGCAATGGTCGTCTCCCGAAGTTACATGGCTATATGACTTCGCATGAGAAAGAAATAAATATTCTATGATCCCCTGATATGTAGAATGCGGGTCGTTACATTCTTCCCTCCTTAAGAAATTTCGCCCCCGAAATTCCTTAACTAAGAAACAAGTGAAGGATCCCGCATGCCTACTAACCATTCACAACCATCAAACATACAAAACAACAAACATGTCTATCCTAGCATGCGGAAAACTAAATTGCAATTAAAATATTACCAGGCAAAGAGTTCTGGATACGTCTTCCTAATGCCCTCCTCTATCTCCCAAGTACAGTCATTCTCATTCTCGCCCCAATGGACTTTGACTAGATTCAACGCTTTCTTTCGAATTTGCTTTGTATTGTGCTTGACAATACGAATCGGCTTGCGGTTACCAACCGCCTTGGGTTCTACTTCAATATCATCCAACTGATCAGGTGAAATAGTCATATCGGGGTCGTGCATGAATTTCCTTAACTGGGAAACATGAAATACGTTATGAACTCCTGCCATCTTCTCTGGTAATTCAACTTTATATGCCAAATTCCCAACTTGCTCGAGGATTGGGAATGGACCAACAAATCTTGATGTTAACTTGCCTCTCCTACCAAATCGTATCATGCACTTTAATGGAGAAATCTTGACAAACACCAAGTCGCCAATGGAGAATTTTAGATCTCTTCTCCTCTTATCAGCATAAATCTTTGGCCTACTTGGGCAGCCTTCATTCATTGTCGGATAACCTTGATCTTATCTGAGGTTTCTCTTATCACATCTGGCCCATGCACAAGTTTCTCACCGGTTTCTAACCAACATGACGGTGAGTTGCACGGTCTTCCGTACAAAGCTTCATATGGAGCCATACCAATACTGGATTGATAACTATTATTATATGAAAACTCTATTAGATGCAATTGGTCATCCCATGATCCACCAAAATCTAATATGCAAGCTATCAAGAGATCTTCTAATACTCGATTCACCCTCTCTGTTTGACCGTCGAGGTTTGAGGATGGTACGCAGTACTGAGATATAATTCTAACCTTAGAGCCTCTTGTAAGCTCTTCCAAAACCCACTATAAACAACGGGTTTTGGTCACTCACAATGCTTTTAGGTACTCCATGAAATCTCACTACCCACTTCATATACAGTTCCGCGAACCTAGCTGCTGTTCTATTCGACTTGACGGTTATAAACCTCGCACTCTTGGTCAATCGGTCCACAATCACCCAAATGCTATCATGGCCCGATCTAGTGCTCGGTAACCCATCAATGAAATCCATTGAGACTTGTTCCTATTTCCATTCTGGAATTTCTAATGGCTGCAACAAACCACTCGGCTTCTTTTGCTCAGCTTTAACTAACTGGCAGTTCATGCATTTGGATATAAACTTCCCAACACCTCTTTTCATCCCTTCCCAGTAGTAGGTCTATTTCATGTCTCGATACATTTTGTTACTACCGGGATGCATAGTCAGTTTCGAGTGATGACATTCTCTAAGCACTTCATCTCTTAGTCCACTGGCATTGGGCACAACTAGTCTTCCATTCTTCCTAAGCCATCCATCTCGATCAAGCCCATACTTGTCCATCTCCTTATCGATACCCATCTCTAACTTGGAGATGATTTCCAATAAGTTAGGATCGTCCCTCTGAATGGAAACAATCCGCTCAATCAAAGTGGGTCTAATCGTCGAACTTGCTAACATCGCTGGATCCAATTCGCACTTTGGTCTGAAATCATACGCAGCGATATACTCCAGTTGCTTCCATTCCAGAAACATAGCCCCTAAACTGGCATGTCTTCTACTCAATGCATCAGCTACCGCATTGCCCTTCCCTGGTGTATATGCGATATCGAAATCATAGGAAGCCAAGAATTTAACCATCTTTGCTGTCGGAGGTTTAAATCCTTCTGAGAGAAAAGATACCTTAACGATTTATGATTGGTAAACAACTCGAATCTTTCTCCCAAGAGATAATGTCTCCACGTCTTCAATGTGAACACGATCGCTGCTAATTCCAAATCTTGGGTAGGATATCTTTTCTCATGCGGTTTTAGTTGCCGACTAGAGTAAGCTACAACCCTACCTCCTTGCATCAATACAGCACCTAGCACGGTACCACATGCATCTGTGTATACTGTCATCTCTTCATTCCCTTTAGGAATGACTAACTCTGGCACGCACGTCAACTTTTCCTTTAGGCTCTTAAATGCAACCTCGCATTTTTCGTCCCAAACAAAATCTTGATTCTTCTTGGTTAACTGAGTCAACGGTGCCGCTATTTTGGAGAAGTCTTGGATAAACTTACGATAATATCCAGCTAATCCCAAGAAACTTCTTACGTCTGTTGCATTCTTGGGCGTAGACCAATCTTGTACCATAGCCACCTTCGCAGGGTCCACGACAATACCATTCTCTGAAACAACATGGCCCAAGAATCTCACTTCCCTCCTATAGAAGTGACACTTAGAAAACTTTGCTTTCAATTGGTGTTTTCTCAACACCTTCATTACTATCCTCAAATGTATTTTGTGTTCTTCCTCTGTCCTCGAATCAACCAAGATATAGTCTACGAACACAAGAACAAACTTATTCAGTTGATCTCGGAATACTCTATTCATAAGATCCACAAAATACGCTGGTGCATTGGTCAACCCGAATGGCATGACCAACCACTCATAAAATCCAGACAACGTCCGAAAGGCCGTTTTAGCTATGCTCTCAGCTTCCACCCTAAGCTGATGAAAACCTATTGCGAGATCCAACTGGGAGAACACTCTCGCACCACTCAACTGATCAAATAAATCATCTATCCACGGTAGAGGATACTTATTTTTCCTCGTCGCCTTATTCAACTCGCGGTAGTCCACACACAATCGAAGGGAACCATCTGCCTTGGTAGCAAACACAACTGGTGCTCCCCACCTAGAAACACTTCTTCTGATAAATCCCTTCTTCAAAAGATCCCTCACTTGCACTACGAGCTCTCGCTGCTCCCTTGGTACCATACGACGAAGAGGCATCACTATAGGTCTGGCATCTTTCACTAAATCAATCCGAAACTCAATCTCTTTGTGTGTTGGATGTCCGGTCACTTCCTCGAAGACGTCCGGATACTGGCCAGCCACGGGCACATTTGACAACTCATCATGCGGGATGTCGAGGGAATTTAGAAAACCAGCCATTACCCCCATCACTATGTAGACCACCAAACACTACCCTCCGCCCATCATCTGCTCTAACAATCACAAAAAAGCCCTCACAGTCTACCACCATCCCGTACCTTTGGAGCCAATCGACTCCCAAAATAATGCCAAACCCAGTAAAGCCCAAAACAAAGCAATCACAAACAAACATGCATCTATGACTCGATAAGACCACATTACGACAAATCATGCTAAGGCTAGTCGAACCACCTATCGGATTCGTCACTGCTAAAGGTCTATCGACTATCTCGGGTTCCAATCCCAGCCTATCTACCAGGTCACTAGATATGAAGGAACCGGAAGCCCCAGTATCAAATAGTACCCAAATAGGAACATCATAAACAGAAAGCATACCTTGGATAACGACATTCTTTCCATTCTCCACCGCAGTTGGGGCATTCGACGAAGAAGGGACAACATTGATGGCATAAGCTTTCACAATCTGCTTCTCTTTAGGGGGTTGCAGACATTTATCCTTGTGATGTCCCACTTGGCTATAGTTGAAGCACTTCCTGTCCGCTGGTTTCGCTCGACATTCTTTAGCAAAATGGCCCTTCTTGCCACAACTAAAGCACTCAACATCTTTCTTATTCTTCTTCTTCTGGCCATCCTTGGTCTGATTCTACTTTCTCTTATTTTGAGAACCATTCTTGCCTCCATCGCTTTCTTGTGGTTTTGGCTCCTCTGCAGATGCAACCTCAGTCTTCGACTTAGGGTATAGACTCTCTGATCTCAAAGCTTTCCCCACAATTGATTCAAACGTCTCATCGATGTGGTTAATAAGCCTTTCCCCCAAGTACTGATCTATGTCTGTTATGAACTTCTCATTCTTCTTCTCAGGAGTGTCAACAAGAGATAATCCATACTTGGATAAAGTATTGAACTCAGCAATATACTCCGAGACTGCCCTACCATTCTGCTTAAGCTCCAAGAACTTCCTAAACAACTCTAATTTCTGAGGAGCTGGGATAAACTTTTCACCGAATCGGGCCTTAAACTGATACCGTGTGACTTGATCCGCTGGACTAGCTGCCTTGATAGCATTCCACCAATTCATCGCTCGTCCTTGCAGCTGACGGGATGCTATCTTTCTCTTCGTCGCATCCTCGATACCCAAATCTTCAAAGATGCACTCATAGCTATCAAGCCAATCCTGAACTTCTGTAGCAGATTCTGTTCCATAGAACGACTTCCCACCAAGACTAGTGTAATCCTTGCATAGCTTGGCGAAATCGGCCCTAGGCGCCTGCACCGCTGCACCATCACCATTTGCAGCATTAGGAATTGCCCTCTGAACATCCCTAAGCATCTCTCTCATGAGGTTAGTGAACATCATCCTCATATCAGGAGCATTCCCATTATTAGCTCCTCTACAAGTGCCCCTAGTATATCGGCTCATCGTTCAATCTGTAAGGAGAAAACAATTAACCATCTCTTCAGTGGTGCCAGTGCTGTGCGACTCCATCTTTAGATATGCTAATAGTATATATATACAATTTTTAAAAACTAAAATATCACAAGTATGCGCTCTCATATACGTATACTATCTCTCCCTGGTGTCTTTCCCTAGGTTAACTACGCAACCTAGAGCTGTGATATCAAGTGTGACGGCCCGTCCCGCACCAGCCGACATTTCAAATGAAAGTGCGTTGTACCATTTTCCAACCAGCACGGGACGGTCGTCAAAGAAAGGAAAAGAAACTAATTTGAACTAACAAGGAACATGTAGAATATCTCACAGTGCATGGAATAAAATATATTAATAATATACTTGACAGAAAACAGGCAAGACAGTGCATAAGCTGAGAACTAAACCATAATCATCATAGCAGCGGAAAATTCAAAATATAGCTTATGTTCCATATCCTTGTTATTACAACTTTGAAAATTGCCTCTAAAGAGAAATAAGAAAGGTACACTACTAGTGCCCAAAGTAGTGACCAACAACGACACATGAAGAATATATATATATCATACGTGGAAACCTCTTGCTCATCTCCGGTACAGCTACTCGTGCATACCACCTAAACTGTCTCTAGTCTGCCCGTTTAAGAGCACTCAGAGTAATAAGAAGAGACATAAAACTCTGGGTCAGACAAAAGTCTGGTATGAGCAATAAGCAGCAAAACGGAACAATAGCAGGTATACTAAGCCATACATGAACCTGGACTTGCAACTAAAGAGTTAGCACAACAAGATGTACAATACTCTAAGGTGATACTAACATATGGTGTAAAGATACGAGGTGGGGGTGTGCATGTCATAATGATAGCAAACAATCAAGCATAGCAACCATCCTCACATCTCTCACTCAGTGTGTAAAGCATACGATATCCACCGCCTTGATCACCCAAATCCTTGCTATGATCACTCTGCCCCATGGAGTCATGGCGACTCCACTGCACTGATCCATAGCCACTAGTCCTTGCTATGTCCACTCTACCCCATGAAGTCATGAAGACTCCACTGCACTGGCTCATAGCCATGCTATGATCACTCTTCCCCATGGAGTAGTAACTACCCCCACTGCACTGATCTGTAGCCTAACACTTGTCTTTCCGTGGTGAATCATAGATATGGACGTCGACAACTCCTTAGCACACGTCCCGCAGCAAAGTCCAATTCATGAATTTAACCGGTTGGTTCCCATCTGGATCATGAGTTCTACTTCCTATTTGGATTTCCTTTGCATCTCGGGTTTTGATCGAATTGGAGTTGGTCTTCAGAAGAGTCGTCGCATAGTAGTAGTGAAAATCCAAACCCGATTCGGTTCAGTTTACTCGGTTCGGTATGTGGTGCTCAAGTTCCCCATTTAGTTCGGGTTCATCTCCTTCATGCGGTTCGGTTCGACTTTTCACATGCGGCTCGGCTCCTTCTTTTCCAACTTCTCTCACGTTGATCCGATCCCGCTCCCTAGCTTCGGTCCGATCTGACCTCCATGCCAAGCTCCAGTGCGATCCCAACTCTAACTCAATGTAGGTGGCCTTCCATTTTACCATGCTTTTATTCTTGTGCAAAGTTCCGATCCGGTTTGGTTTCTCTGCTTAGTTCTCTGATCCGATCCGAGCCCTATAACCCGATCCGATCTGAAACCCTGCACATTTCCTCCAACTTTTCCAGCGACTGTTTTACACCATACGACGACATTTTCAACCATTCTAACTCTTCTAGTCAATCACAAAGCATACCATACAGTCATAACAACATAGAGAATCAACAATAAACACCAAAACAAGAATTTAATGTGACAATATGAATCAAACATACCCAAAAACCTATTGTTTCCCCTTAATCCCTCTTAATCATGTTTAATCATACAATTAGCCAAACTTATCCAAATTAACCCAAATTTTTATCAGAACCCTAAAATAATGTTTTAGAATTTTACAAATTTTTCCAGATTTTTCTGAGCCATAATTTAGCTAATTATCACTAATCACCCCTAATTAGCTGTAATTAGTGAAAAACAATGCAAATCACTAACCTTAGCCACAAATTACTTATAGATCTGAAAGTATCTCTGATATAGGTCGAATCTCTGTGTGTTCCAGCAGCTATATTCCCAATTTGATGCTAATTTGCCTTGATTAGATGTAGATTAGGCTAAAACTTGATTAAATGGTGATTTGGGATGAAATTAGAATGTGGAGGCCATGGCTAGGGTTAAAGAAATGTTTTAGGTGGCTGAAAAATGAAATAAAAATCGTTTCCTAACTGATTTTAGTCTCCCCATAACCCTAATCTCGAAATGAGTTATGGGCCTAGCTATTAATCACCCTAATTAGGCCGGTTAAGTTGTTTTTCATCTTCTAAACGCTGTTTCAGCCATATCTCCCAAACGGTGAGTCCATTTGGATAATGTGACCACTCTACAGAAAGGAAAACCATCATCTGAATCTAACGGAAATGGTTTCAGGTCAAAACTCCTTACCAATCAAAAGTTATGGCTGAAACAAGATCAGTTAGGGGCAAAACGGTCATTTAAAAATCGGCAAAAATAATGAATATGGGAAATGACCTCAGTAGTCGTCTCCCGAAGTTACATGGCTATACGACTTCGCGTGAGAAAGAAATAAATATTCTATGATCCCCTGATGCGTAGAATGCGGGTCGTTACAAAAACAATACTATTTCTCATAGTTTATCACTGATAAAACATTTCAAAGCTTGCATAAGTTAGAAGTGTGGGAAAACTTACTTTTTAGATGAATTCTAATGCTCGCAATGAAGATTTGAGGCAAAACATGCAAATTTAGGCTTGAAGAGAAGATATAATACCTATAAACAACATTACAGACACATGCAAAACACATCTAGCATGAAATCCAAAAATTTGATAAAATTCTCAAAGAATGATGAAATACCTATGGATTTTTTGGAGATTTACTTGTAGTAATTAGATTAACAAATTTCTCTTCTTTTCTCTTAAGATTTCGGTTGAAATTTTAGTTTTAGAGGAGGAGTTTTAAACTTTATCGCTATGTATTGTTTCTATAGGTTGGAGACGAAGAACATTTCTTCTTTTCTGAAATGGAAACATAAAGTAGAAATTTCTCCAGACTTTTCCTTGATTAAATTAGTTTGGGCCTAATAGTAGCTCATTTAGGCCATAACGTTAGTTAATTAGGCTATGGTAGCTTAAGTGGGCTATTAGTTACTCAAAATGCTTTGTTATTCAATTCTATTTACACCTAACCGCACAACGTAACACTACGCCATAGATTGCATACTAAAACATCAGAGAAGTGATGTAGGAAGTGCCAAAAATTATCTGTGGCAACACTTTCTTGGTGTTGCGTTTTGCTGTGTTGCCTTAGAGTCAAAGGCAACATCTTTGCGACCCTAAGGCAACATCGGTACAGATGTTGCCACAGGTACTAAATTTACAAAAAGGTTGGGCCCACTAAAATCGGCATCTAGAGTTTACGGAATCCCCACTAAAATCTTTAGCCCAGGTTCATGGAATCCTGTTGTGGGGCCCACATGCATTAATCTATGGCAATACTTTTACCAACCAGTGGCAACACCTTATCATAGTTATGGCAACATTTAACATCACATACTGCAACACTATATCATAGCTATGACAGCATTATATAACATACTGCAACATAACAACAACTAACATGACACTGAAATTAACAAAGAACTTTTTATTTCAAATTAACCAGCAACAAAAGTACTACTTAGTCAACTACAAAATAACAAAACATAGCCACTAAATTCATTTTACAGACATTACCGTTACAAATACAGCCAGTACTAAATTCTTGTATACATTAAACTAAAACAGTTTCAAAATATAGCGCGAACCTCCGTTCAGTGCCTCTACTGCCTCGAGTACGTCTAGTACCTTCAGTAACAAGTTCTTGAACAACCTTATCACTACCTCCTCCACTTGCATGCCTCAGTTCATTTGCATTTCAGCACAAACTGAGTTTCATTTGCATTTCTGTTGCAGAACTGAATTACATAACTGAGTTTCATTTGCATAACTGAGTTGCATTCCCTTTGCATTTCAGTTGCATACCTCAGTTTATGGCCTGCATGCCTCGGCTGTAAACTGATGCAATGACTCAATTTGTTCAAGCACAAATGATACTGAGTAAACAATTAGACAGTTACAATGTGTATAAAATTATCACTAATCAGTACTATAGGTTTAACGGGCAATGTGGCAAAAATTATCACTAATCTGCAATGTGGCAAAAATTATCACTAATTTACAATGTGACAAAACTTAAAATTATACCTAAAAAACTGTCCAAATATTTCCATAGCAACACAAAAAAGAACTCCAAACATGATCCAGGACATAGCTAAAGCTTTTGCAAAGAATTTTTCTCCTTTCTCATGTTTTCCACATATAATTCGCATTAGGGCCAACTCTTCCTTCATATCTGCCACAAATTCATCGGCTTTTGCCCTATTTTGCTTTTGCTTCAGCAGCTTTTCTTCAATTATCTTCCTTTCCATGAGCAATTACGATATAGTCTTTTCTTTTTCCGTCAATTTAACAGTAGTATCATCCAATTCCGCATTGTTATTTATTTCATACACTTCGTCATGTCACATAAAATACCGGCAATCACCATTCAGCACATATCTTAAATTCTCGACTAAAACATCATGAAAGATATGGTAATAGACAAAGAAACCAGAAAAACATAATTTATACTTACGGTCACATGAAGCAACCAAAAAACTTCTTCCCTGCATTCGACCCTGCCTTCGCAGTCCTCATCTTCGCTAGGATTTTGTGGTGGCAGTTCTTTCTTGCTGCCGCTGTTGATGAATTTGATGTAGAAATTGATTGAGCGATCACTGAACTCAAATTGAAGGAAGAATCGAAGTGATATCACAAAATGCAAATAATTTCAGTAATATCACAAACTGCAAATGATTATGTATATATTCCATATCATAAATTTCATGCATAGGCTTTCAAGCATGTATTTCATGCATTCAGTACTTGTGTGTGTACATTTATTAGACAATCTTACACATACACACCAAAATAAAGCTCACATCAAATTTTAGAAGCATGCATCATGAAGAAACAATCATCCATTAGCAGTTTTTTGATCCATGTGTGTAGATACAATGATGTCAATGGTGATGCACGCATCAATTTACAACAAGTTTCTTAAGAAATTTCTTATTGGGAACTAGGTGAAAAATCATGCATATGACAAACACGAAACACTTAAGAAATGAATAGTATCATGTATATGTAAGCATCCTTATGAAATCATTTTCATAAACCACTGTATATCTTATTAAAAAAGCTAGCAATATCATGTTTCAATCACCACTGTGTTATTAAATTGATTAACAACCCAATAGCTGCTCAAAAAACATTTCATCGAATCAATATATAGAAGAACAACAAATAACATAAACTAATTGTACACAACTTCAAACTAGAAAAGTGTGGATTCATTGACAAATAACAGAAAAATTGTTAATCATCTAACACAAATTATACTCATAGTGATAATAATTTCAGTTTCTTGATAGGCTAATTAGTAGTGGTGATTAAAAAAAGCAACATAAATGTACATGAGAAACGCAGGATAAAAAGCTAGCACCTTTCTTCTTGAACTGACTGTCGTTTAATGATGGAGAAGGGGAGAGAAGTGGGTACGTTTGGAGTTGGAGTCGAAGACTAGCTGGAATAAGTAGAGGACGCAGAGAGGGTTGGAGTGGAAGTTGTAGGTGAATGAAAATTGAGAATTGAAATTGGAAATTAAGGGGTGAGAATGAACAATTCTGAGTTGAGAAAGAGTAATGGAATGGGCACCGTAAGTTGATTTCTTATTAGTGGTGGAGGATTATAACAGATTAGTGAGGTGTCAACTACAAATGTTGTTTTTAAAAGGTAAATTAATGGATAGATATGCATCTTTTTATAGATGCAGATCGATGACGTGGAAAATTAAACTTATAAGTTTATAACTACAGCTACTGCAACACAGTTTGATATCTATGCTAACATATTGAAGAGTGCATTGCAATAGACAAAAATCAGCATAGCTGTAGCAACATTTTAGTTGGAAACACTTTGGATTTTCGTTGCACTAGGCCATCTATGGCGTACTGTAACGTTATTTTGAGCCTATTAAAACTTCTACACATGTTAAAAAGCTTTTTAACAAGATTTGACACTTATTTCAAATGCTAACATAAAAAATCCACATTCTAAAATCAAATTGTACATTTGTTCGTTCATGCACAAAACACACATTTTTAACTCAAAAATTTGTAAAAGCTCCATTATTCGACACAAAATCATAAAAAAAATCAACAGGTAAATATTGATTTCCCACTAATATTTACCTTTTTTATTTTATTGTCAACACTAAATATTTAAAACACATAATTTAACACCAAATTCGTTGCATATACACATGTATATTGCAATTTGTTGCAATATATACATAAAATAAATCTTATTAATCATTATTTAATCACAATTCGAATATTATAAAGTTTTCTCAACTTTGTTTTACATATTAAAGCTCATTTACTTTAATTTTATCAAAACCCCAATTATTTTTCCTTTATTATTTATGTTCTTCAACTTCGCCCCCAAATTAAATATATATTTTCTCAAAGTTTCTCAAACTTCCCAAGACAACTTGTAACAACCTGAAATTTTGACAATAATTAGTTATTTAATTAGAAGCTCAAAAATAGGAATTTCTGCAAATGATGGAATTTGGTCGTGTGACTATAACCTTTACGTTCATCTCGGAATTCTGGTCAACTTTCATGTTTGGATTTTTGCGAACGGAGTATGTACGAAAGAGTTACGATGAAATACGAAAACGAATGGAAAATAAATAAACAGAATAATTAATTAACAATTTACGTAATATAACCCACCCGGCCTGGGCAATTTGATGCCGAGGCGGCCGACATGGAGGTCGACCGACGGTCGACTTACTGGGCGTCAAACTGCCAAGTGACGGCTAGGTTTTGATGTGTTGTTTTATTATATTATTATAACGGATGGATGGATATAACTTAAAACTGATTTGACGGTCCAAGGCCATTTCCACCCCTATAAATAAAGGGGTAGCACCTCATTCTTTTCCATTCAAATCTGCAGAGGCAGCGTAGCACCGCCACTTTTCTCTCTCTCCAAGCTTAAATTCTAAAATAAAAATATATTCATACATATCAAATCAAATCCAATTCACATGAAATTGAGAGGGCAAGAAGATCTAATGGAAAGGAATGCAAAGTGATGCTTTAAATCATATTCGTTGCTCTCTACCCTTTTTCTTACATTTCTACAAATTTAGAATTTTCCCCTTTCTAGATAAATTGTATATTCATAAGAATTTGGGGATTGTAACCTAAAAGAGTTCAGAATTAGAAATTGGAGGCTATAAGGTGAGTGAGAAATTTACTAAATCAATTATAACGACTTATCTATTTCTTCTGAATCCAATCTATGTTTTATGCCTATCAGATCTGTTTATTTAAATAATTGTAAATTGTTGCAACCATTAGATCTGATTAAGAATATGTTTAAAAATTTGCAAATGATAAGTTGTGATTATGCATAACATGAATTGTAGGGTTTTTATATATTTTTTCCACATATTTTTGAAAGTGTGTGTGCGTGTGTACTGGTTCGGACAATAGTCAAGTATGAAGTAATAAACAAGCACATAATTGTATGATAGTAAATGCAGTAAAAATAGAAAAATCACACCAGGAATTTTTATACTGGTTCAGACTTCCCGTCCTACGTCCAGTCCCAGACTCCTTCTGGAATTCACTATCAACAACCTCACTTCACCCGGAGGAACATGTATACAACACCCGAGCAGCCGAATGGGAATTTCACGCTTCTATCAACACGAGGACTTCGCAACTTGCCTCTTACAACATGGAGGACTTCAAACTTGCCTCTTACAACACCGAGGACTTCAACAAAGAACAAGAGTTTGACTTCTGATTGTGTTCTTGAATAACACTGAATTACCAACAGTTAAGTACACCCTTCCTATAATCTTATCCTCAAGTATATAATGTGTATGTGAAGATTGAAGGAAGTATATTACTTATTTGTGATATTGCTTCTGTGAGATCGTTTTATAATAAATATTTACCTATATAACTATTTTAAATATACAAGTTAGTATATCACATACTTTCCGCTTATCCATATTACTGATCCTGCCTAAGTCGTATATCGACACTTTCAATTAGTATCAGAGCATGGTCATCTTATAACCGTAACACAGTTATTTGATATATTCTTGTAATATGGCAAATAACCCAAGTTCTAGCACTCAAAACATCACTTACACGGAAGGTCAATCAACACAAAGACCTCCATTCTTCAATGGTCTTAATTATAGCTATTGGGCAACACATATGTCATTTTACATGCAGTCAAATAGCTATGATGCTTGGAATGCTACACAAAAAGAAATAGTGATTCCAACAACTGAATATTCAGAATGGACACAAGCTGAGAAAACGGCAGCAGTTGTAAATGCAAAAGCAATAAACATGTTGTTTTGTGCATTAGACCAAAATGAATATAACCGTGTTAGTATCTATACCACTGCATATCAAATTTGGCAAATGCTGAAAACCACTCATGTAGGTACTAACAAGGTTAAACAAGCCAAGATAGCCATGCTGAAAAGTCAGTTTCAAAATTTCAAAATGAAGCTGAATGAGACAATAAATGATATGTATTCGCGGTTTCAAACTATTCATCATGCACTTATTGGATTAGGGCAAAAATATTCCGATTTTGATGTTGTCTCGATAGTCCTACATTCTCTGACTAGTGAATGGGAAGGAAAAGTATTAGCGATTGAAGAAGCTAATGACCTTTCTGTCATGAAGCCAGATAAATTGATAGGAAATCTAATGTCCTATGAAGCAAATTTGTAGGCTAGAAAGGAACAGAAAGAAGAAAAGAAAAATGTAGCATTTCATGCCGGAAAAGATAAAGATGAATCAGAATCTGAAGTTGAAGATTTAGCTTTTATTGTAAAAGCTATAGAATGTTTCAACTGCCATAAAAAGGGGCACATGCACAAAGATTGTCTGGAGCAAAAGATGAAGTCAGAAAATGACAAATTCAAATACAAGAAGGACAAATCAAAGAAACGAGCTTTCTCAGTCACATGGGATGATTCAAACTCGTCTTCATCAGAGAGTGAAAGTGATTCAGAAGATGAACAAGCAAACGTTTGTTTCATGGAAACAGAAGATGAGGTACAAATTCCTACATTTGAAGAAATTCTTGATATCAATGCCGAATTGATAGTTAAATTTAAAGATATGAAACGACAATGCAAAGAAGCCAAAGCAGTTTGAGTAGAGCAGAGTTTGAATGAGATATGTTAAAAGATGAGAAGAAAATATTAGAAGCAGAACTTGAAAAACTTCAAGAATCATCATCTAATATTGATTCTCAATTATCTCTTTTGGGTCAAGAAATTGAACTCAAAAAGAGAAAAATGATGCTCTTACTACTCAAAATCATTAGCTTAAGGCAAAAGTCAAAATTCTGGACCTAGAACAAGCAAGTTTACAAACTAAGTTAGATGATATTACTCAAAATGTTTCTAACTTCAACAAAGGTCGAGAAAATTTGACAAAAATCATTGGAAGTTCACAACCTGCTTCAAATAAACAAGGTTTGGGATATAAGAAACAAGAAACCAATCATAGAAATAGTACTAGATATGCTTTTATGTACAATAAAAATATCACTGCTAGTACTAATGTTCATCCAAGACCCAATTATTATAGAAATTTGAATACTTCTATGACTAGCGGTATTTATAATAAATATAGAAGTACGAAAAGGAATATCACTAGAGATTATTTAAGTATTTGGGTTCCTGTAAGTTGGAAAAACAGAGAAAAATATATTGATGATTATTTTGATTCAGTAGTTAATAATGAAAATTTTATCTTTAAAGGTTCCATTAAACCCTCTTGGGTATGGTTACCTTCCATCTAACCCATGGACCCAAACAAAGCAAGTGGGTACCAAAACTATATATGTTATATTTTTTGCAGGTACACCACCACAACAAAGAGAAGGTTATTCAGTATCTCTAAATATCTTTGAAAACTCAGCTTATCAAAAAATCACATGATTCAATATCTCCTAAAGGTGCTATAATTATTTATATTCTCTACTACTCTCGATTACTATGCTTATTATGGTGTTTATTCTTTTTAATCGATGACAAAGGGGGAGAAATATTTTCTCTCATGATGATACATATAATTCATGTTACATATACTATCATTTAAAATTATGTGCTTAACATGGTAATAGTATATGTGCGCTAACATTTGTTAATGCAAGAATCAAAAGGTAAGATTATTTATATTATGCACTAACAAAATGTTGCAGAGAAGGTTTATATCCAGTTGGAGATAAATATATGCAAGCATATATTCAGGGGGAGAAAATAAATAACTCTACAAGATTGCAGGAGGTTGTCATCAATCAAAAAAGGGGGAGAATGTTAGATCACGGGTTTTTGATTCATGACAAGGAAGAAGAGATCAAAGGAAAAGTGATATAGGTTATGATTATCTATTTAATTGTGTCTTAGATGTGTTATATATTGTTAAAGTCTATCCTCAAATATATAACATACACAAATGCACTTATGAAAAGACACTTCGCGAAAAGAAACTTCGTTAAAAGACACTTCGCGAAAAGACACTTCGCGAAAAGACACTTCGCTAAAAGATACTTCGTGAAAAAACAGTTCGCGAAAAGACACTTCGCGAAAAGACACTTCGTCACTACGCGAAGAGACTCTTCATGAAAAGACACTTCGCGAAAAGACACTTCATCACTTTGTGAAAAGACACTTCGCGAAAAGACACTTCCTGAAGAGACACTTCATTTTTTCAATGGTCATATTTTACAACGGTCATATTTTACAACGGCCATATTTTCTAACGGTCATATTTTCTAATGGTCATATTTCTAACGGTCATATTTTACAATGGCTATATTTTCTAAAAGGCATCATATTTCATGAAGAGATTCCTTTTCATTTATGAAAGGAAATGGGTGCATCTATTTGATAAAACTCTTCATGGAAGTTGACAACTCTTCAACGATTATATATACATCACAAGCATTTTTTTTTTCACACAACAAAATCTTCTCATATTTTCTGATCTTAAACTCTATACATTCTTGCATACTAAAAAGCTCTCCGTTATTCAAATTGCTTGTTGAATCGTTGAAATTATTTCATATCTCTTGATTCAAAAAGTAATATACTTCCTTCAATCTTCACATACACGTTATATACTTGAGGATAAGATTATAGGAAGGGTGTACTCAACTGTTGGCTATTTAGTATTATTCAAGAACACAATCAGAAGTCAAACTCTTGTTCTTTGTTGAAGTCCTCAGTGTTGTAAGAGGCAAGTTGTGAAGTCCTCGTGTTGATAGAGGCATGAAATCCCGTTCGGCTGCTCGGGTGTTGTATACCTGTCCCTCCGGTTGAAGTGAGGTTGTTGATTAGTGAAAATCCAGATAGAAGTCTGGGACTGGACGTTGGACGGTGCTCCGAACCAGTATAAAAATCCGTGGTGTGATTTTTCTATTTTTACTGCATTTACTATTATACAGTTCTGTGATTATCTATTGCTTCATACTTGACTATTGTTCGTCATATTACACGATCCTTGTGTGTATTATACTTGTCAAGTGCACACGCACACACACTTTCAATTTCTACAATTATGTCATGAAATATGAAATATGTTGTACATGTTACATAACACTATGAATTTGGAAATCAATCCCATTAAACATAAATTGGTTATAGTTATGTTCCAAATCTTTAGTTCAGTGCTGAAATTTGAAATATGTAAATTGGGGTAAAAAGATGAATCTATGTATTATGTGATTGTATGAATAAAAGAAATATTCTTGTTATATTCAATATTGTTGGATTTTGGCTTAAGCATTGTAAAATATGCCTTTTTCTTCCTTAAAAATATAAAGAGGCGTTATTTTAGAATCATAAGAAGTATGACAAAAATGATTAAAAAGGTGAATAGTGGTGCAAAGGTATATATGAATATAAATACATGTATTTGTATGTAATTTGCATTGACTATTACAATATATACATATTACATATATTTTTTGTGATTTGGAAATATGTCAAATTCCACAACATAGGCATTATTTACAATGAGTACGACTAACGATCCTTATGAGACTTGAAACCTTTTCGACAAGATTGAATATAAAAAGAGAATATTTGGTAAATTACTTAGACCAAGTTATTAATTTAAAAATAAGTATTGCGAAAATAATAAATAAAATATTAATAACTACGTTGACTACACGAAAACATGAAAATAAATATATACATATTATCCATCCAAATCAGCGTAAAACTGTAAAATATGCATTATATTAAATGTTTTAAGGTTTGAAATATTGAATGTATTCATTAATGGAATCATACATGTAAATTATATTCCATACTTAACTAATATATTTATGGTGACCGTTGTAGCAATTAATGTAATTGATTGTTATAAATGAGGCCATAAATAAATAATTAACAATTGTGACAAATGTTGAATGTCTGGATAAGGTTTAGTGATGGAATTATATGTAAAGATAATCAATATTGAATTAATTTTTTTGTGGTGCCCAT
The DNA here is from genome assembly GCA_030737875.1 of Allium sativum. Classification (NCBI taxonomy): domain Eukaryota; kingdom Viridiplantae; phylum Streptophyta; class Magnoliopsida; order Asparagales; family Amaryllidaceae; genus Allium; species Allium sativum. Next base: position 998,218,626 of record CM060924.1, read on the forward strand.
TTGTAGCAATAAATGTAATTAACTATTATAAATAAGATTGAAAATTAATAAATAACCATTGTAACCAATATTGATTTGGGGAAAATAAATGTGATAGGGAAATGTTCACAATTCCGAAAATCAATTAGGATAATTGTTATAAACCCCAATTAGGAAATTTGAATTATAACCGCATTTAGACACGAGATTAAGCTCAACTTGTGATGTAAGCCTACCCGAAACCGACCGACAAATCCAGCAACCAGATGTAGTCATCTTAATGTGAGGGGTCTAATGCATAAAAGTAAATGTACTAAAGCACAAGGCTAACTTTACTTGTTGTAGAAGTCTGCCCGGAACCGACTGGCAAATCCAACATCCACAAGTAGTCAACTTAATGTGAGAGGCCTAGTGCATAAATATATATATATATAACAACCAATAAACAAATAAATAGATAGATAAAAGAATAAGAATAACAATTGTACGTTGGGGTATACCAAATAGATAGTTGGGGGATTGATAAGTAGTTTCCTTAGGAAAATATGACTGTTAGAGTCATAAAGGGAAATTAAAATGAAATAAAAGGAAATGGGTGTCATAAGGGAATTTGTGATTGCCGTTTAAACACTAAGTCCAAATTAGGGAAGGTATTAAATAAATATCCTAGGGAAGAAGGAATATAACCTTCCGTATTAATAGTCATGGAAATAGAAAATATAGTGGGATTGGATAGGTTAATAATGTAAGATATTATTAACCATATAAATCTGTGACACAAATAAATGGTGTAGGTATAACATTTCCGTAAAAAGGAACTAAACGGGAATGACTTAATAACGTAGCCTACTTTATCCTAAAATAGGAAAGGTGATAAAGGAAAATGGGGGATGAACTAGTATTGCCCGCATATAGTCCGCTTCCTAGGTCCTAGAAGGCTAAGTGACTTGGGTTAAAGAGTCCACTTGGGAATAGGTTTTTCAGTATAGTGGTCTTAAACGGCAGGTGTGTGTTGGCCTACCCAAACCTAGAAATTAAAAGGGTCAGATATGACCATCAATCCTACGAGAAGTAGTAAACGACTAAGGAGGTTATCTAATAAGGTCAGCTAGAAGGTATAACGAACGATAAAATACATTCTCTCACCTTATGCGGGGCAAGGGTATATGCGTGAATGAAGGAAGCCTTAACTAGTAGGGCCCGTAGCTAGTGCCCTCTAGTTTATTTTGACGCTGAATATATTTTCGAGCGATAATAAATTACCAATAGGTTCGCCTTGGTTCCTAAGTGATAAGGGAGAATCCATCCTATCTATCATTGATAACGAGGCATTAAATAATAAAGAATAGTAAATGAGGATATAGATAGAAACCCCGTAATTAGGGGCCCACTCTCGATTAATTAACCAGTTAGGTTCTGGTATAAAGGCTTCACAAAACTATGTGTAAACATCCTATCTCGGTAATATAATTTGGGAATACTACTTTGGGAAGAGTAGTAGAGTCGTGCATAATCATTAACAAGGTTGGTTTAGAATCACTAACCTTGTTAGGCATACATCTTGGGTTGAACCAAACGGAATATATTTCTGTTATAGTCTGTGTTGTACATTTCATACCAGAACTTGTTGTTCTGACCCCCTCCCCATTACAACCTCCCAGGTCTCCTAAAGAAGGTCGGGTTCTCAAAGATGATTAGGATTCACTTTCGGTTATCATTCTCCCTCGTGCTCGGTATTGGCAAAGTGACTTACTTTGAAAAAAGAAGTTACTTGAGTTAATATTAGTTTATCCTATCTTGTTTCCGCTATGAATTTTCTTTTTTCGTACTCTGATTATGCTCATGCTCATTTATTGTAGGTACCAGATATACACGCTCCATGCTTGGATGTGTTCAAGTTTTGATTTTTGTCAAAATTTGGGTGTAGAAAAGTGTGGGATGTTACATTTGGTACCAGAGCTTAGGTTAAACAATCATAGGAATTAGTTAAAGTAGGAATCGTAAGGTAACGTAATTCGATTTTCTTTTATGTTTTTCTCTGTCTTTCTTATTCGACTTTAATCTATTTCAACAATAAGAATTAGTCGAGGGCCTAATTATATAAAACGGGCTTTGAGCGACTAAGAGTTGAAATATGTTGAGTTCGGATTTCTAGCCGATTCTGTCTTACCCCACAGTACGTTGGCAATCTCGTCGTGAAGAGTATGGGACAACATATGGTGGATTCCGTTGATCTAAGATTGGAAACTGGAATGATATATATATATATACATATATATATATATTGATATGAAAAAGCTAGCTACAACCGAGATAGTCGTGAATTCCTAGTATGGTTTCGTTAGTAGTTCCAGTTAAGACCATTACTCGATCAAAACGGGGGAAAAACCCACGTTAATATGTCGTATCCATTTCGGAATTATAATTACGAGGTTTATCCATTTGTTACTTTGTTAAAATTCTGAATTCACCTTTATTGAAATATCCAATTTAGTTCTTATCCTTGTATTCGAGGATTTTCTTTTAAAATAGTTGAAAAATAAAAATGGATTTCAATAGGTTTTGAAAAACGTTTTCGGAAATGGTTTAAATTCTTAATCCATTTGTGTTTCAAAAATTTTGGGGCCATTCGGTAATTTAAAAAAACATGGTTTGATTGGTAGGAAAGAAGGAATTTAAAATGACAAGGAATATACCATTAAAACTCAAGAATAATAAATACTTATTCCTTGTGATTTTTAGTATCCATCTCCTATTTATATTAGATAATATATTAAAGTTAGCATAATTTATCTAAATTGTTTTAAAGCTCCAATGTTTTTAAACACAAAAAGATTTTTCCAGTTTAAAATATAAAACTGGAATATAAATAGTAATAATAAAGTGGATTTATAAATACGAAACCGTTAGTTTATAAATAAACCTTATTTTTGAAAAAGTTTTAAATTTTTCTTCGAAAAGGCTAAGAAAAAATCTTCATCCGGATTTTGGGGTATTTGATTTCATGAATCGTCTGTTTGTTATCTGCTAGGTAAGGGGAAAATACGTTTTAATTTATACTACGGATTTCTAGCTGAATTATTTTGGAATTCGTTTGTTCGTTGTGTAGTCGCAACATCGTGTTGAGAGTATAAATCCTTGGAGTTGGTTTGGAGTTTAACTACGGTCTTTAAATACCGCGGTGATGAGGACAATTATTTCGGATCATATCAAATCTTAAAAGATAACGCGGGATGATTAATAGTTTAATTTGGCCTAATAAGGTCAAGGTCCAACCTCTGTCTAAAGCCCATTTGGTAGTTGACCGTTTAGTTCTATACTAAGATGGTCAATTAATTGATGAGTTTTGGTACAACTTGAACAGATTACTTAACCATAAAAGTTGCATCCAAATTACCCCTTATCTTCTTTCGTCCTTTCTTCCTTATCTAGCCAAACCATATCTCTAGCCTACTTCTCTTTCTTGTTGCCGCCTCATTTCCTCTTTTTCGCGCTTGTTTGCGCATTAGATCTTGCCTCGCTAATACTTCAAGATCTGATTTCTTCTCTCCGACCATTTCTTGGCCTATAATACCTAATTGAGCTATCTGATCTTACTCATACCATTTAAGTCTCACCCTTAGGGAGAGATTATTTGGTTGGGTTCGGATGAGCAAAGTGGTCTCATTACTATAGGGCTAAGAAAACTTTTCATGGAAGTTGGACTTGCACCGGTCCATTGCTCGAGATCTTAGGATAGGGTTGTTGTTTGTGTTGCATCTGCCTTTGTTATTCTTTGTTAGAATAGGTTCTTTCAAAGGAAATCCTCATTTCGGAGATGAAGATTAAGCTATCTTTTGAATGGCTTTTCGGAGGAGAATCTCAAAGAGATTTTAGAGGAATCCGTGTTTTACAGGGACTTGTATGGTCTCTTGTTTGACCGGATTTGGGGTTTTTGCAACAAATCTCTTTTTCTTGATGTCGGTTTTTACGTTCGAGATGTTCAAACTGCCCATGTAGACGTGTGACCCATTTAGCACATCGTTCGATAAACGGGAAGTTATGACTTGGTTTGTCTCATGATATGGAAATTTATCCTTTGCTTAATCGACGGCGTAACCATCATTTGGTGCCGCATCATATTCGATTCAGCTTATGTTCTTGTGTGTTCTCTTATGGGGTTAATTTCTGTAATTTCACCTATATACTTTGTCCTTAGACAATATTGGGTGGATTTTCATGAGAAGCGGTTTTGTGGTAGGTTTCTTTTCTCATCATAAATTCTCACAGAGATGGTGGTGTGGGAACCTCCAAACAACACCAACAACGTTGGTAACACGAGATTGAGTATTTTTACTACCATGATATGATTAATTAAAGATCATAAATATTGGTTTGAGCTCCAGCCGCGGAGCAAGATATCTCGTTGTTTATATCCATTGTTTTGGGAGTTTTGGTATTGTTTTGTCGTTATCTTTGTTGTTATCCGTTTTCAGCATCGAGTTCTAGGTTGTGGTGATTCATGCTTGTAACTATTAGTGTTGTTTAAATTGCACGACATAGGTTAATGAGATTTCTATGTCTGGAGATGTTTATGTTATTCATATGTGCCTGTTTGAATGAAATTTCATTTTTCTTATCTAAACTAACAGTTATCCTAGAGCTGGAAAGAATAGAATTTTGTATCGGATAAATTTTAGCAAAGGACTGGTTTTGCATTGTTTTTGTCACGGGTACATAAATAGATAAATCACAGTTCATTGTTAAAGCTAAAATTTATTTTGGTCTTTTGTGTGTGATTTGAGTTTTCGCATTTTTTGCGTGACTGACTTCCTTTTTAGCCAACATGTGACTTGAATCGTTTAAATTTCCACAAAATACATTTTTGAAGTTTTTGGGAAAATGTTGTTTGAAAATAAAAACATTTTTAACATTTTCTTATTTTATAGGAAAGTGAAACGGATTTGAAAAGAAGTTTTCAAAATAAACATAAGAAGTTTTCAAGCGGAAATTTATTTTTATGGAAAAATTCGATTCTTGGTCGCATGAATAGTGTAAGGAAGATGTTTGGATGCTTCGTGTGTGCATTTTAGCGGTGCAACAGGACTGACAATATGATAAAAACGTTAACGACAACAAGGAAAAAGGTGTTTTGGCCTTCGAAACGTTATTTACATACCTTGTCAACGATGCGCGCGAGCTATTAAGTAACTCATTCTATGTTTTAGAGCTTGTTTTAAGTCTCCTTTACAGTCTATAGATGGAAATTTTTGGAGTATTTTGGGTAACTGAGTTGAAAATTCCACTGTAGGGCGGGAAACAGAAAAGATTGTAAGCCGGAAAAACGTTAAAATTCTTCGCTTTGATTTTCTTTTTCCTGTTTAGGAGGAATTTAATAGGAAATGATTAGATTGCGTGACGTTTTGGATGGTAGGGTTTGGATGCAAAATTGGTTGCTTCACACTTTTATTCATAATTGTTGTGAAGGTTATGGATGAAAAAGAATTTTCAAAATTTGCATTCGTATAAAACTGCCAGTATATTTAGGATGTTTTGCATCATGTTTTTGAAAGTGTTCTAAAAATCTCAATTCATACACATAGAGGGCCCGATTTAGAATCATCTTGCATGCATATTTTGCGGTTGAAATACAATATGTACACCATGCACATATACACATGGTTGAAAAGTGGATGCACACATAGAGGGCCCTTTAATGAAGCTTAAATGATTGTTGAACTAATTTATTAGTTATGGTTTATATAAACAAGCAATTAATCTATTTTAGATTAATAATGAAGTAACTGTTTTACTTCAGAGATAAATAATTATTAGTCAATTATTGTTTCTCAAAAAGGGATTCATTTAGAACGGAATTAAGTTTGCAATGAGATGTTTTTCCTGAATTAAATAATTCGAATGAAAAGAGAATTGTCAAAAGAAAAAGAGCGTTAAAGAGTTTTTGGGTAAAGGAGTAATAAATGGAGTTGTATAACAAAATTAAAGCGAAGGGTTAATATTTAATATAAATAACCATAAACAACAGAGATTTCAAAGTAAGTATATGGTGTTATAAAACTATATTGTAAAAATGAAACAAGAAATACGGATTGATCGAGATTAGAAACAATTATGTGTTAGAGTGACGGGCTTATATCTATTCTAAGATAAGAACGTTGTCGATCAAGGTCTGAGAGGTAAATAAAATACCCCAACTTGAACGACTTCACTATTATCGAGGAATGGTATCAATTTGTAACGGAAAGAGATGTCAAGATTAGTTATATAGGGGATATTGCAATGTATTGCAAGTTTTTGAACTGTAATGATAAATTATTGTTGTTAACCAAGCTTAAGCGTGATTTTTATATATAGCACTATTCCATAGGGAGTGAAAACAGTTTGGTTTGAAATTCACTTATTCTAAAATAATAAGTAACGATGTTTGTCCAAAAAAATATAAGAATGAGTTTAGAAAGATAAATTGGAGAATTGTTTCAGGAAACGATGACATCATTTCAATGTTTGGAATATGATTAGAACTAGATAACACTATTAAGAATTGGAACTATAATTCGACGATGTCAAATGTATTACAGTAAATAATTTTTAGGAATTATAATCTGATCGAATAGTTAATATTTAGTTTTAAACCAATAAATTATAATAGGATATGTAATCAATATTTAGTTATAAACTTGATATTGATTTAATAAGAAGTTGACTTAGAAACAGAGTTTATAAAGTGGAATGGGAACATAAAATTATGAAAGAGATTTCGGTAAACAAGATAAGGGTATGTATTACTTAAATAAAGAGTTATTTGACAAAGGTGTTCAGATTTCTATAATAGGGATGATATTCACTTTTTAAAGTGAACAATGTTTTAAAAGTGAACGTTTAGTAGATTAAAATGTTTATAATAAAATTGGAAATGTTTTTCCAATGTAGATAGGGTATATTATCCAAGTATAGGAAATAAGGAATGTGAAAAGAATGGAAATGTTTCGAATGTTAATAATGTATATTTTCTGGAACATGGGAGAATAAGAGTTATAATAAAGTGAATAATTTTTTAAAAGTGATTGTTTGGTAGATTAAAATGTTTATAATGAAATTGGAAATGATTTTCCAATGTAGATAGGGTATATTATCCAAGTATAGGAAATAAGGAATGTGAAAAGAATTGAAATGTTTCGAACGTTAATAATGTATATTTTCTGGAACATGGGAGAATAAGAGTTATAATAACTGGGAATATTTTCCAAGAAGTGTGAAAAGACAAAAACTTGGTTTGAGAAATATTTTGTAAGATATGGGAATTTGAATATTAAAAATGAATGTTAAATAAAAAGTGCCCGTGGTTGTGTGACGTTTAGTTGTACATTTGAAGGAATGTTTGTTTTTACTTCGATTGTTAAAAAACCGACTATCGAAGTGTTTTGACCATCGGTGTCAATACGGAGAGACCGATTGGATTTATTATCCGAAAACCACTCCGTATAGGCATAAGCGTTGCGAATCAGATTATGCTAAAGACAATTGAAGACGGAGTGAAATGCAAGGGTCGTTCTGTTCCAGAGTGGTGCTTTCTGTTTGTCCAGTCCCAGGACAACTTGTATGGATGGGTGTCTGACAGAGTATACCTAACAAATCATGTACGATTGATCTCTTAAAGATATTACGTCTGGTGGCAGAGGAAATTCGTTCCTCTTAGCTTTTTATACCCGTGATATTTTTGGAAATCGATTAGTGAATTGATGGGTTTGACGATGTGGCATTCAAAGTGATGGCGTTTAGATGTTCTGAATATATACGTAGCCTCAAGCCTTACAACCAGGGAATGACGGAAATCAGGTAGACAACATGGCTAGTTGTGTCATACCCAAGCAGGGTGTATTGTCATCGATCTAGAAAAAAAAATCATATTTGTCTTCTTTTCGATTTTGTATCTTCGGATTACGGTTGGATGGCCAACAAACGTGGGTGACAATATATTCGCTACACTCAAGCTAAATGAGTGGGTGGTCATGTGTGGACGGTTGTAAGATTTTCTTGTTGAACCCCGGTGTATATCATCTAGAGTACACTGATCGAAAGGTGATCCCATACCTTGTCTATTGGAATCCAGTCTCCAATAAGCGCCATGCAGTTTTTAATTATATACTATATATGTAGAGTGTGAGATGCAAGCGTTATGCTATTTGGTTATTGACTTGATTAGACATTATGATAATATCACTGGGTTTTGATATCAAAATATTTTGGGTTATAGTAAGATAAAAATCGTCCATGTTTATGTGTGGGCTGGTCTTACTATTATCGTTTTCTTTCAAGGGAGATTTCTAAGTTAAACAATATGGTTGGAGTTTACTCACACCCGTCCCGTGACTGACCCAGAGTTTATTTGTTTATGTTTTTCTAAAACTCTTGGGTGCCCAAATTTGTATGGACAGTCAAGTGTTTCAGGATTTTACAGATTCACTTGGAGGAGCTCGAAGCAGGAGGTTTCACTAATTAGTTATTTAGAGATTATTTCTGCTGTGATGTATATGAGTTATACTCTAATATGGTATGTATATACAAATTCAGATTTATATTTCAAACTTTTGTTATATAATATATTTTATTCGTTCCGCTGTGAGTTTCGTGTTGAGTCTGACTCTGTTCAGTTGTGATCTTCTTTTTCTTTTATTCTAATAGTTCTATCTTTCCTATCACATCCTCTAATTTCTTCTATTAATGACCCGGTATTTTCGATACTTGAATAGTTAACATTGTGTTTATGTTGATTTTTGGGGTCGAAAATCCCGCCGCTGTTACAGTGGTATCAGAGCTAAAGGTTGAGTATTTACCTTAGCTCTGTGGCGTGAATCAATAGAGATGGGGTTAGTAATACCCTAGATTTTGTTTTAGTGTCTATGTATGAGCGCGTATTTGTGGATTTGATATAAAAATGTTTTATATTGTGTTGACTGGTTTGTTGAGTAGTTTATGAGTTCTGGTCGATATAGAAAATACAATTGTATCGATATGTGTTTCTAAACTCTCGAACAAAACAATTGGACATAATATTGTTTTGAAATAGGGTTCCAAAATATATTTTTGATATAAAGCAAGTATATATATTGGAATTATTTAATATATTGGATATATTCGTTGTTATTATTATAATCGAGTAAGATTATGGTTAAGATGGTTATGTAAATAACCCATTAGAACTTGTATAATGAATTTTTTTAAATCAGATGGATTAAATCTGAACCTAAATCCAGAATTGAAATAAACCCTAGAAACTTGGAAAAGGTTTAAATATATAAAAAATTAAAATCCTGGGAGAGATTTGGAAATGTATTCCAAGCATTTTGAAAGATATCTTGAAATGAAAATGTTTTAAAGTAAGTTTCTGAAAGTAATACAGTATTGAACTCACTTTGATGATGACTGCGCAGCATCATCGGTGCTCATTTTCGAGTTTCTAAGTGATGGATTACAACTAAATATTTTGAAATGTTTTAAGAGAAACAAGTTGTTTTTAAATTTCAAAAAGGAATATTGGATTTTGGAAAGGCTGAGCTATTTAAAACCCTAGGAAATTGTTTAAATTAAAAACAAGTTAAATAAAAATTTGTGAAAATAAATTGAAATGGAATTGAAGCCAATTACGTGAAAATCGTATTGGAATAGGATTTAAATTGGTGAAGTAATTAAATATGTGAAATAAGACTTTGGAATGGAACATAACTTGGTTATGAAATTGGATTGTTGAGTAAGGGTTTGAAATTGAGACTGGACCAAAATTTGAAATGGATTTGAGCTTGGGTTTAAGTGGATGATTGATTTGAGGATGAGTCGAGTGGAGACCAAGTGAAAATACATTTGTGTATGCTGAAGTGGTGGCAAATTAAAGAGATGGAGTTGAATGCCAAACAAAAAGGTACACATTTAAATTTTATATTGGGTTTGAGGTTTCTATGAGTATATTGAGCAAGCCATTTGGCCATTTGATTTTCTTTTAGATTGGAGAAGGCCTAGCGATGCAAGTTGTAGTAGTACCGATTGACCCGTGCAGAGGAGATTCTGGCGAAATTTCTCGAAATTTCAAGGTGTTAGAATTTTTTTGGGATTTTTGAAAATATTCATTAATAAGAACGAGTTAATTAATTGGTTTAGTTTAAACAGAAATTAAAGGGGGTAAACAAAGGATTTTAATTTGGGTATAATAGTAATTATAGCATTTTTCCTACTTTAATAATTTTGGGGACGAAATTCTTTTAAGGGGGAAGGAATGTAACATCCTGGAATTTTGGCGATTTAATAATTAATTAATTTAACTATTTTAATATAGTGGTTAGATAATTCCAATGAGTTGAATTCAAATATTTTGAATATTGAATTAATTTAAATGGTAGAATAATAAAATATTTATTTCCAAAATAGTCGGAAATAACCGAAGTGAAAATATTTAGTAAAGCGGATAATTTAATCAATTTAATTCAGTTTGAGTTAAATCATAATAATGAATATATTATTTGAATGACCACTGAACGTATAAATTATAATATTAATTATAATCGAGCTCATACCGACGCGGTAGTTCGTAATTTAACGTTTGAACTTCAATGGAGGGTACAAGATCCATTATTAATCGAATTTCCTCGAAACAAGAAACATTGGAATCTTTTAACTTTATTTTTCTAATATAAGTGGAAAATGGAGATTTCGTCTTATAAATTGCAAGATATGTCCAAATTAAATAGTCAGAAAGTCGCTATGAAATCGTATATGGACCATAATGGTTTATTTGATATAACTACATACTGGTTTCGATTTTGGACAAGCCCTTTGAGACGTAGTTATAATTTAATTTTTAGACTTTTACTGTAATTTTTATTTCGGAAAATGGATAACTTTTTATTTGGAGTGTTTACACCCTATATCAGCATTTTGGGGTCTCATAAAATCAGGCAAACAACCTATATTATTACATTTCTGGGATCGCGGCACATCGCTCGTCACGATCATATTATTACTTCTGTCCGTAGGGGTCCGAAAATAAATGAAATTCCCCGTAACCGGTATTTCATATTACACTAACACATATATTTGCTTCAAACCTTTGCCTAAAGCTAAAAGTATATTTTAGGAACATACGTGTTATTATAGCATATGATTATATCATACAGATATGTGACTTCACTACATGAAAATTAAGTAAATAAACAATGGCTTTATCAAGGTTGGACTGTGATGAGCAGATACAATAGATGTGTCAATGACTCAATGCACACAAAGGTGCTATGGTAATGGTATAAGAATAAGGCCAAATCATGTCGTTTGTGCTAAACATACGATGCCAAATAAGACTCACCTACCACCCTGATTTTTCTCAACAAGACATACCCATACTTTTAGTGTTTTGCGCTGAAGACAAATGACGCAGACCAGTGATAAAACAATGCAGAGCTTACCCGTTGAAAACATAAACTACTCTACAACCCTATGTGACAAGGAAAATAACCATTTATGAAATCATAGACCTACTCTTTGGGAACATACATCCTACCCAATTCCCTAATGCTTACCTGCAAAGTAAATACTGCCTATAAATATCATCACACACACACACACACTCGGCCATCTCTTCTAAAAACAAAACGCAAGAAGGTAAAATATAAGAAGTCTACAAAATATAAAACAATACCGTTATATATATAATATGAGTAAATACAGTGGATATTGGATGGCGCATTTTCAAAGGAACGGATATTGTGTCGAGGCTAGAAAAGGTGGTGGAGCTCCCGTTCGAAAGTTACTGGAGAAAGCTTCGTGTTTCTGTACGGTTGTGTGCCATTACCGGAAGAACGCGATGCAGTTGAAGGAATATGTCCTATATGTAACACCCCACGTCCGTTAATGTCACTCACAAAGGGAATGCATTAAGTTTCATGGAGGGTTATAAGTAAACAGAACAGAATATTACAAGACGTATATATAAAACAGTACTTGGAAAATTTATAACTTTATTGTAGCGGAAACCGAAATAAGTTTGGTTACATCTTCAAACCCATCGCACCAAAACCAAGTACATAATATCAGTCTTGTACAAAAGCCATCAGAGTACATAATATTTAAAACCATAATCCCCAATCCAAAATACCATATGAAAGAGGAACAAAGCTAAGCATTACTTTTGGCACTTCAACCAGGAAAGTCCAAATCAAGCTTCAACGCTCCCACATTAAGAACCTAGAGGGGAGGAAAGAAAAGAGGTGAAACAAAAAGGGTCAGACATAAAGTCTGGCGAGTCTAGTGACTTTAACAATATAATTAGTAAAACAACATGATAAGAACATAAACTGGATATTAGAGATGACTGTAACGTAAGCAGATATGACAAGGTAACAAGATGATTAAGATATAACTTTGACTGCGCTTCTAACCACTATAAGATATTCTCTGCACCACACCAATACTAGTTTCATACTAAAAGATGATCCTTCTAATCCAACTAGAATGATGATAGTTTCGTGTACTTCTAACTGCCATCATAGGTACTCAACATGCAACTATCACTACTAGATGTATCCACTATCCTCCTTGTTTGATTATGTACCCCTAGCTGCTATCATAGGAAACCAATATGCACCTATCACCACTAGATGTACCCTCCCTATTCAATTATGTACCTCTAGTTTCTATCATAGGCAACCAATATGCACCTATCACCACTAGATGTACTCTCCCTATTCAATTATGTACCTCTAACTGATATCATAGGTAACCAATATGCACCTACCACCGCTAGATGTACCCATTACCCTTCCCATTCGATCGGCTCCCTATCCGCGTAGATACCTGTGCTGGTCCCAAAATAGGGTGTATCACTCCCTAAGGTGGAAACCCCGATACTATTGAAATGCACAACTTATACCTACACGATGCAACAACGTCTTATCTACCAGCCCGGACCCACGCACGCACATAACTCCGTTGGACTTGCACTGCCATCGCTAACTCTTTATTGACCTCTTACAATCAACCCCAGTAAGCGTGTCCCTGTCCTCGACCTAGTTCGAGCTCATATAGATACTGAAATGTGTTATTGGTTGAAAAGTGTCCACACACCTGATACAAGCTTCCCTCCTAAGCTTGGTCCCCACTAGGAATTCCCACTTAGCCCCTTTGTATCCCCATGTCTTATCACATGTCTCATTTTGGTTAAGTTCTTTTATTATGTTTCACATGCTACCCATGTCACCTACTTAACCCTTTATTATTCCCATGTCTTACCACATGTCCTGTCTTGGTTAACTGTTTTTAATTATTTTTCACATGCTACCCATGTCACCCACTTAACCCTTTATTATTCCCATGTCTTACCACATGTCTTATCTTGGTTAAGTGTTCATTAATTCATTATAACCGTAATCTTGCAAGACCTCCCACATTAGATTATCGTTTGCGGTTGCTGGATAGGCCGGGCGGTTCTGGGCTAGCTTATAACGCAATCTGAATTAAACCTCGTGTCTTTGCATTATTACGCATCTAATTTCTGCCTTTGACCTCTCACATTAGATTACCAAATTGCGGTTACTGGATATACCGAGTGGTCCGGACCGGCTTATACCGCAATTCGAATCCAACCTCGTGTCTTAAGCATTCATTATCACTTTCTAGATTCAAGTCTCAATTTCAAATCTTGGATTATAGTGATTTTCAATTACCCATAAATTCCAATCCAATTTATGCTTATAATTCTAATCCAATTTATACCTATAATCCCATGTATACAAGTTATACCAAATTATACCCAAATCAATTTGCGTTCATTATTATTAACAATTTATGCGAAGTCTCATGTATACAAGTTATAATCAATTATGCCCAACCCAATTTATGCCAAACCACATGTATACAAGTTATACTCAATTATGCTCAACAATTTATTCCAAATCTCATGTATACAAGTTATACTTGATTATGCCCAAACCAATTTCCATATTCATCAACAATATATGCAAAATCTCATTTTATTGCATATTTCCCAAACTTTTCCCAATCGTTCCAACGTTATTCGTACGTAAATCTCAACGCAATATGTTAGGATCGAAGTTAGCCTACTCTCATAAAGAAAAAGGAAAAGAAGAAGGGAAGAGAATCAAAACTGGCATAAACATATAAATGAGCATGTGAAATGAATAATGAGAAAGTAGATCAGATAGGCATATGATAATAGCAACTGGGTATGAATCAAAAGGATAACAAATTACAGAACTTGATATGATTCATCTTATTTACAGGCATATACATCAAATCCAATTTACAATCCTTTCATAATTACCTTTTTAATTCAATTATATGTGAAAGTAACATAGACTCACAGTGACAGGATTCTTAGAAGAGAGAATTAATAGTTGTTGTAGCAATTCTGATCTTGAATAATTTTCTTTTTTGATTGTTAAAGAAGAACTATCTCTAAATCTCTACTTTGTTTTTGGTTGGAGAAGAAAGGCTAGGTTAATTTAGATTAGAGGAACATGGAGGCGCCATGAGTTAGTGTAATGAAATTAGGGTAAGGTTTAGGTGCTTATTTAAATATGTATAGGGTGAACTAGTTACTTCAGATTAGATTAGGACCATCGGAACCATACAAAATAGAAAAACACATCATCTGGAAGCTGTCCAGAAATTTCCGTCTGGATCTGAAAAAGGGTCGACACTCCATAGGGGTGTCGACACCCCCTTGGGTGTCGACACCCCCCCATGGGGATCGACACCCCTTGGCGGGATTTTTCCTGCTCTCTCTTTTTCTAGGTTTTGAATTTCGAATTATTTATTTTAATTCTGCTTATCTTTCAAATCTTCCGAGCCTCATAACTTTTTCGTACGGTGTCTGATTTACGCAAACTCAAACTCTATCCCAAGCAGAATTCCGAGACGAACGCAATGGCACAACTCATTTTACTTAATTATTCTTCTAAAAATTAAGTGTTCTTAAATTTGTTAATTTTAATGTTCTAAAATTACGGGGTGTTACATTCTGCCCTACTTAAAGGATTTCGTCCTCGAAATCTCCAAGTTAAGAAGAATGTATATCCTACCATCCAACATCCATCTACTCAACCATCAATCACAGGCATCCATTGTCTTTAAAAGATTTCTAATGCTTTTCATGAACATATGCATAGTGTGTGTATGTGTCCTTACCCTAATGCAAAATCAAGCGATCTACTGATTCAGTCGACCTCCTTAATGCAATCTTGATAGTGCCATGTGTCCATTATGTGTTTAAAAGAATCCTATTGATACATATTATTTCTACATGCATTCGCAATCATTTATCCAAATGCAACATCCATATGATAACACATCCAATTTCCATCCATAAAATAAAAGTATGCACACGCATCCATATGCAATATGCGAGTGACTAAGCTGATCTTAGTGCCTAAAGTGTGTGTATTTGTATCCACGAGTAACCACTTGAATCCATTAGCAACCATCAATCATAACATGTCTCAAACACATGTTTGCATCCATTAGCTTCTACCTAAGGATCGAAGATATAATCGAGAGGATGTACTAAACGACAGAAAAAAATATGAACAAAGCTGGTAGGAAAGGAAAAGTTAAGGACATATCCTCAAAGAGGAAAGAGTACTATGCACGTATCTTGTCTCCCGGCTCCCAAATTGCATCTCCTTGATTATCTCCCTATTGAACTTCGACCAACTTGACCTCTCGGTTGCGTAGCATTTTGGCCTCCGATCCAAGAATGCATATAGGAACATGTCTAACTGTTGCCTCTCGCTCTACTTTCACCTTCCTAAGCATGTTTGGTTCTACTACTTCTGTGGTATCATGTAAACACTTACTCAAACGCGACACATGAAATACGTCATGAACACCACTAAGCTTCTCAGGCAACTTCACTCTGTAGGCCATCTGTCCAATTCTTTCTGTAATAGGGAATGGCCCTACGAATCTTGGTGTCAATTTCCATACAGATCCAAAACGAACTACATTCCTCAATGGTGATACTTTAATAAAAACCGTGTCTCCCACCTCGAACTCAAGATTGGTTCGTCTCTTATTAGCGTATGACTTTTGCCGGTCTTGTGCCATCTTCATGTGTCTTCGAATCAAGTCTATCTTCTTCGAAGTTTCTCTAATCATCTCGGACCCAAGCAAAATTTGATCTGTAGATTCCCACCAAGTCTGTGATCGGCAAGGTCGTCCATATAGAGCTTCAAAAGGTGCCATGTCAATATAAGTCCAATAGTTGTTGTTGTAGGCGAACTCTACTTGTAACGACCCGCATTTTACGCATCGCAGGGTCTTAGAATATTTATTTCTTTCACATACGGAGTCGTATGGTCATGTAACTTTGGGAGACGACTATTGGGGTCATTTCCCATGTTCTTGATTTTTGCCAATTTTTAAATGACCGTTTTGCCCCTAGCTGATTTTATTTTGGCCATAACTTTTGATTGAAAAGGAGTTTTGACCTGAAACCACTTCCATTGGCTCCGGATGATGGTTTACAATTCCGTAGAGTGGTCACATTAGCCAAACTAACTCACCGATTGGGAAATATGGCTGAAACAAGTTTCAGATAGAGAAAAACAGCTTAACTGGGCTTAACTGGGTGATTAACAGGTAGATCCAATGGGGGATTTCGGGATTATAGGTATTTGAAGGCTGCTAGGGTTAGGATTTCGGTTTTTCACTCATTTTCCAGCCGCCACAAACCCTCTCTTCAACCTAATAATGGCCTCTAAACTCTAAAACATCCCCAAATCACTTTCTAATCAAGGATTAAGCTTAGCAACATCAAATCAAAGGGGATTAGCACCAAAGCAAGGTTAGAGCTGATGTTAGACATCAGTATTCACGCCAAACAGAGATTCAATTCAGATTTGGTATTTTATTTGTGGCCAAGGTGAGTGATTTGCATAGTTCCTAACTAATTATGGCTAATTAAGGGTAATTAGTGTTAATTAGCGAATTTAAACATGATTAAATTCTGGAAATATATTTATAAATTCTTAAATGATGTTTTAGACCTCCGTTAGAAAATTGGGTTAATTTGGTTAAGTTTTGATGCTGTCGAAAACGCTGTCGAATGGCGTAAAACACTCCCTGGAAAAATTGCAGGAAATTGGTGCAGGTTTTCGGATCGGATCGGCTGGATGGGCTCGGACCGGATAGTGGACTGGGCAAAAGATCGCCGAACCGAGGCTTGGCACAAGAGAGAGTATGGAAAAAAGGAAGGCCACTGTGGTTGAACTGGGATCGGATCGAGCTAAGGAAGGGGGAACCGGATTGACTTGAAGGGAAGTGAGGGGGATCGGAGCGGAAGAGAATGGGGAAGTGGATCGGACCGTGACCAGGAACCCGAACCGAACCGATGGAGCAAGGGTACATCCGAACTGAAGCATGGGATCCGAACCGAGACGATGGCCAGTGAGTGGGGCAACCCGAACCGAACCGATGATTAGGGGGAGACCCGAACCGATCCAGTGATGTCCAAAAACCCAAGATGCAAAGGAAGTCCAAATGAGGAGTTGTACCTCAGGATCCAGATAGGAACCAAGGAGGGAACTTCATGAGTTGGGCTTTACTGCAGGATGTGTGCTAAGGGGTTGTCGATGTCTGTACTTTAGATCACTATGTGTAAGGGGTACGTGAATGGATTCAGGGCCACAATGGCCTAGGTACGACTAAAAAGTTATAGACCAATGAAGTGGGGTCATTTGTAAAGATTCGGTCATAACTCCATGGTGTAAGCTTGGTAGTAGCAATAGTTGTACAAGTCGAACTTTGTCACTACTTCGATGGGTCTAGTGATTAACAACGGTGGACATCGTATGCTTTACACACTGAGTGAGAGATGTGAGGATGGTTGCCATGCTTGATTTGTTTGCTATCATTATGACATTCATACCCCCACCCCCGTTGTCTCTACACCATCTGTTCGGTGGCACCTTAGAGTATTGTACGGTATGTAGTGCTAACTCTTTGGTTGCAGGTTGCAGGCTGCAGGTCGAGGTTCAGGTATGGTTTAATATACCTGTTATTGTTCTGTTTAGCTGCTTATCGCTCATACCAGACTTTTTGTCTGACCGAGAGTTTTATGTCTCTTCTTATTACTCTGGGTGCTCTCACAAGCAGACTAGAGACAGGTTAGCTGATGATGCACGAGTAGCTGTACCGGAGACGAGCAGGAGGCTTCCACGTAAGATATATAGATATTCTCCCTGTGTTGATGCAGGTCACTTCTTTGGGCATTAGTAGTGCACCCTTTCTTTCTTTTTTTTAGAGACAGTAATTTGGAAAGTTGTAATAAGCTGTATTTGGGTTTCCGCTACTCTGATGATGATGTTGATGTTGGTTTTAGTTTTCAGCTTATGTATTGTCTCTCCTGTTTTATGTCAAGTATGTTGTTATTATATTTTATCCTATGCGCTGTGAGATTTTTTATAGGTTTTCGATTATTTCATTCTCTTCTTTCCTTTCTTTGGCGACCGTTTCGTGTTAGTCGGGCATGTGTACAGCGAACTTTCGGAGGAAATGCCGGCTGGTGCTGGGCGGGCCGTCACACTACTAATGGAAGATGTTTCTCCCATGTCCCTCCAAAGTCCAAGATGCGTAACCTCAAAAGATCGTCTAAAATCTGATTCGCTCTTTCTGTTTGGCCGTCCTTCTGAGGGTGATAAGCGGTGCTCAAACACAATTGCGTTCCTACCGCCTCTTGCAAGCTCTTCCAAAACTCAGTAGTGAAAATGGGATGTCGATCGCTTGCGATACTAGAAGGTATGCCGTGTAGACGAACTGTCTCTCGGAGATAAATTGATGCTAACCATGCCGCTGTTCTTTTACTCTTAACGGGAATGAAATGGGCGCTCTTGGTAAGTCTATCTACTACTACCCAAATACCCATATTACCCTTCCTTGACCTCGGCAACCCCTCGACGAAATCCATGGAAACACTCTCCCATTTCCACTATGGTACCTCTAAAGGGTGAAGTAAACCACCAGGCTTCTTTTGCTCAGCCTTGACTTGCTGGCACACTAAGCATCTAGAAACGAACTCTGCCACATCCTTCTTCATTCCGACCCAAAAACAATTCTTAGTTCTGTTGTGTTCTTTGGGATCTTCCAATCATGGATTGCCACTTCCTTCGCGGGATCCACTGCTATCCCTTCTTTAGAGACCACGTGCCCTAAGAACGTTACTTCCTTCCTCCAAAAATGGCATTTGGAGAACTTAGCCTTGAGTTGATGTGCTCAAAGTGTCTCTAAGATTTCCCTAAGATGTAGGGCATGCTCTTTCTCGCTTCTAGAGAATATCAAGATATCATCCACAAGGACTACCGCAAACTTGTTTAAAAACTCCCTAAACACCCTACTCATCAAATCTACAAAAAAAAACGGGTGCATTCATCAAACCAAAAGGCATGACGAGCCACTCGAAGGAATCGTCGGGAGTCCTTAAAAGCAGTCTTATCTATACTATCCTCAGCTATCCTTAACTGATGAAAACCTATAGCTAAGTCCAACTGTGAGAAACTAAAGCACCAATCAACTGATCGAACAAATCATCTACCCTTGGCAATGGGTGTTTATTCTTCTTCGTGAGCTTATTCAGCTCCCTATAGTCCATGCACAATCTAAGTGAACCATCAGCCTTCGTAGCGAAAGCAACTAGAGCGCCCTATTCCGAAATACTTCGCCTTATGAACCCTTTCTCAAGTAGCTCCTCTACTTGCTTATTCAGTTCCTTTCTCTCTCTCGGAGCCATGTGGAACATAGGTAATGCAACTGGCTTTGCATTATCTACCAAGTATATATGGAAGTCTATCTCGCGTCTCGGGGGTAAAACCCGAACCTCATCAAAGACGTCACCATACTTACGGACTACACAAATAGATTTCATATCATCGATGGATGCATCAAGTGATTCTAGGTAGCTAAGCATCACCGAACCTCTAGGGTCACAAGGAATATCAAGGGTCTTTCCACAACGAATCAACAGTTTAACTACCCTCCTTTCATAGTCTAGGATGGAACCATATCTGGCTAGCCAATCCATCCCTAGAATCAAACCATAGCCAATGAAACCAAGAACGTAGGCGTTGCATTCAAACTTTACGCCCAAGATAGACACTCTCAAATACCGACAAATCATAGATAAATGAGCTGAACCACCAATAGGATCTGAGACTACAATGGGATCCATAACTAAACTAGTATTAAGGTGCAGAGTTTCAACTAACGAAGCAGACATAAACGAATGTGAAGCGCCAAAATCAAACAAGGTTCAAACAGGATGCTCGAAAAGGAAAATCAAACTTTCAACAGAAATGTTTCTACCTCTCTCTTGCGTAGCTACCATGAGAGCATGAACCTGCCCTCCAGAAGTAGATCATGTCCTCTGTCCTTGCCCTTGTCTTTGCCTCCATGCGCAGTTTTTAATCATATGTCATGCCTTACCAGCAACGGTAACAACCAGGCTTCTTCTTCTTTCTACAGTCTTTCTTTAAGTGGCCAAGTGTTCCACAATTGTGACACTTTCCCCCTCTCTTTTTTGGGGGTCTATAGTTCTTTTACACCCTTCTTAGGTTCCACTTATTATGTGATTCTTTAACCTTGACCTCCTTCTTTTCTCACTTATCTTCTTTGTGCATCAAGGCTATATCCATGAGTTTATCATCCTTGGGTTGTGCTCCTTAGCCCAAAACCCCTCATTCTCATTCTCATTCTCATCCTTGTGAAACATGTTAAAAAGTCTCTCTAAAACTGCCTCCATCGTGCGGAAAACCCTACAAAGCTGGAAAGAAAATTAGCCGGAGGTGAAACTACTACGGTTATAGATGGAAGTTAGGCACTTCTATGCCCTTCAACAAGCGCCGTAGGCTCATCATGCCTGTGGAACCATGCCGCGATGAGGTCACCTTCCAGAAAGTCAGGAGCGTCGGAGACTCAGAAAAGAAGGAAACAGGGATTCAAACAGAAAATCAAAAATAGTGCATATGGCTTTAGGGAATATGTCTTTCAAAAAAAAACTTTTCTTTTGAAAATACTTCTTTTAAAACCGTTTTGAAAACAACTTTTAATATCTTTTATATGATCCGGTAACCTACAACTCTGATACCACGTGTAACACCCCACGTTCATTATTGTCACTCACAAAGGGAATGCATTAAGTTTCATGGAGCATTATAAGTAAACAGAACATAATATTACAAGATAGATACATAAAATAGTACTTGGAAAATTTATAACTTTATTGCAGCGGAAATAGAAATAAGTTTGGTTACATCTTCAAACCCATCGCACCAAAACCAAGTACATAATATTAGTCTTGTACAAAAGCCATCAGAGTACATAATTTTTAAAACCATAATCCCCAGTCCAAAATGTTACATGAAAGAGGAACAAAGCTAAGCATTACTTTTAGCGCTTCAAGCAGGAAAGTCCGAATCAAGCTTCGACGCTCCTACATTAAGAACCGAGGGGGAGAGGGGAGGGGGGAGGAAAGAAAAAAGGCGAAACAAAAAGGGTCAGACATAAAGTCTGGCGAGTCCAGTGACTTTAACAATATAATTAGTAAAGCAACATGATTAGAACATAAACTGGATATAAGAGATGACTGTAATGTAAGCAGATATGACAAGATAACAAGATAGACATAAAGTCGGGCGAGCCTAACGTACTGCGCTTCTAACCACTATAAGATATTCTCTTCACCGCACCAATACTAGTTTCATACTAAAGGATGATCCTTCTTATCTAACTAGAATGATGATAGTATCGTGTACTTCTAGCTGCCATCATAGGTAATCAACGTGCACCTATCGCTACTAGATGTATCCACTATCCTCCTTGTTCGATTATGTACCCCTAGCTGCTATCATAGGTAACCAATATGCACCTATCACCACTAGATGTACCCTCCCTATTTAATTATGTACCTCTAGCTGCTATCATAGGTAACCAATATGCACCTATCACCACTAGATGTACTCTCCCTATTCAATTATATACCTCTAGCTGCTATCATAGGTAACTAATATGCACCTATCACCACTAGATATACCCATTACCCTTCCCATTTGATCGGCTCCCTAACCTCGTAGATACTTGTGCTGGTCCCACAATAGGGTGTATCACTTCCTAAGGTGGCAATCCCAATACTACTAAAATGCACAACTTATACCTACACGATGCAACAACGTCTTACCTACCAGCCTGGACCCACGCACGCACATGACTCTGTTGGACTTGCACTACCATCGCTAACTCTTTACTGAACTCTTACAATTAACCCCAGTAAGCGTGTCCCTGTCCTCGACCTAGTTCGAGCTCATATAGATACTGAAATGGGTTACTGGTTGAAAAGGGTCCACACACATGACACAAGCTTCCCTCCTAAGCTTGGTGCCCACTAGGAATTCCCACTTAACCCCTTTTTATCCCCATTGTCTTATCACTTGTCTCATCTTGGTTAAGTGCTTTTATTATGTTTCACATGCTACCCATGTCACCCACTTAACCCTTTATTATTCCCATGTCTTATCACATGTCTTATATGGGTTAAGTGTTTTTAATTATGTTTCACATGCTACCCATGTCACCAACTTAACCCTTTATTATTCCCATGTCTTACCACATGTCTTATCTTGGTTAAGTGTTCATTAATTCATTGTAGCCGTAATCTTGCAAGACCTCGCACATTAGATTACCGTTTGCGGTTGCTGGATATGCCGGGCGGTTCCGGGCAGGCTTATACTGTAATCCAAATCTAACCTCGTGTCTTTGCATTATTACACATCTAATTTCTGCCTTCGACCTCTCACATTAGATTACCAAATTGCGGTTGCTGGATATGCCGGGTGGTTCCGGGCAGGCTTATACCGCAATTCGGATCTAACCACGTGTCTTAGGCATTCATTATCACTTTCCTGATTCAAGTCCCAATTTCAAATCTTAGATTATAGTGATTTCCAATTACCCATAAATTCCAATCCAATTTATGCTTATAATTCTAATCTAATTTATACCTATAATCCCATGTATACAAATTATACCAAATTATACCCAGATCAATTTGCGTTCATTGTTATTAACAATTTAAGCCAAGTCTCATGTATACAAGTTATAATCAATTATGCCTAACCCAATTTATGCCAAACCTCATGTATACAAGTTATACTCAATTATGCTCAATAATTTATGCCAAATCTCATGTATACAAGTTGTACTTGATTATGCCCAAACCAATATCCATATTCATCAACAATTAATGCCAAATCTCATTTTATTGCATATTTCCCAAACTTTTCCCAATTGTTCCAACGTTATTCGTACATAAATCTCAACGCAATATATTAGGCTCAAAGTTAGCCTACTCTCATAAAGAAAAAGGAAAAGAAGAAGGGAAGAGAATCAAAACTGGCATAAACATATAAATGAGCATGTGAAATGAATAACGACAAAGTAAATCAGATAGGCATGTGATAATAACAACTGGGTATGAATCTAAAAGATAACAAATTACAGAACTTGATATGATTCATCTTATTTACAGGCATATACATCAAATCCAATTTACAATCCTTTCATAATTACTTTTTTAATTCAATTATATTTGAAAGTAACATAGACTCACAGTGACAAGATTCCTAGAAGAGAGAATTAATCATTGTTGTAGCAATTCTGATCTCGAATAATCTTCTAATTTGATTGTTGAAGAAGAACTATCTCTAAATCTCTACTTTGTTTTTGGTTGGAGAAGAAAGGCTAGGTTAATTTAGATTAGAGAAGCATGGAGGCGCCATGAATTAGTGTAATGAAATTAGGGTTAGGTTTAGGTGCTTATTTAGAGATGTATAGGGTGAAATAGGACCTTTAGATTAGAGTAGGAGCCATCAGAACCATACAAAACAGGAAAACACGTCATCTGGAAGCTGTCCAAAAATTTTCGTCCGGATCTGAAAAGGGGTCGACACCCCATAGAGGTGTCGACAACCCACATGGGTGTCGACACCCATGTCGACACCCCCCATGGGGTCGACACCCCCGGGCGGGATTTTTCCCGCTCTCACTTTTTCTAGGTTTAGAATTATTTATTTTAATTCTGCTTATCTTTTAAATTTTCCGAGCCTCATAACTTTTTCATACGTTGTCCGATTTACGCAAACTCGGTCTCTATCCCAAGCAGAATTCTGAGATGAACGCAATGGCGCAGCCCATTTTACTTAATTCTTCTTCTAAAAATTAAGTGTTCTTAAATTTGTTAATTTTAATGTTTTAAAATTACGGGGTGTTACACTATAGCTTGTGGTTTTCCTTTCTAAAGTAAGGAGGATAGGACACGATTTCATTAGTGAAGATGGAACAGATGATATTGTGATGGCAGATGGAGTTGTGAGGTGCTGTAGCTGTTGTTACATTCAGCGTCGTGTAGTGGATGGGGAACTTTACAGGAGTAACGTTTCCTGTTTAGGGTTTGAAGCATGAAGACTAGAAGACACAATAATAAATCGTTTGAGGGGAAGTCAATGCAGCAAGGTGAGCTCAAGTTGGTGAGTTCTGTGTGGATGATGGTTGTTGCATGTGAGGGAGCTGGAGGTGTTCTAGCTTCATGGAAACAACACGCCAAAAGAGATTGGGAAAGGGGTAGGAACTGGGTGTGTGG
Organism: Allium sativum; assembly: GCA_030737875.1. Classification (NCBI taxonomy): domain Eukaryota; kingdom Viridiplantae; phylum Streptophyta; class Magnoliopsida; order Asparagales; family Amaryllidaceae; genus Allium; species Allium sativum. The sequence continues at coordinate 998,243,290 of CM060924.1, forward strand.
GCACAGCTCTCGAAAGTTGGAGTGAACAGTAGAGTCGGAGGAGGAAGACAGCGGGTTTGGTTTGTGATGGAATGGGGTAAAGTCGTGCGCAGGGTGCACAGTTGAAATGGAAGTGGGGTGAGCTTAGTTTATGATGAAACATATGCAGGTGAGGTTTTATGTTGATGATCTCTTAAAAGGCTGGTTTGGAGCTATTTGGAGTCTGTTACAATTTATGACGGAATTAAAAGCCTGGTTTAATCGACTGACGCAAATCGTTATTTAATGGTTAACGCGCAAGGTGAGTAAATTTACTAACTCTGTTCTGTTTTAAAATATTTTAATTACATTTTAATATTGGTAAATACTGGTTGAATACTATGTGATGGTCATTTAGATAAATTACATTTAAATTGGTTGAATAATATATATATCGTTGCATATAGACACATCATTAGTTGGATACTGATTCCATCGATTATAATATTCCCTAATATGGAATTTGTGTTAATTGTGATGACTAACATCTGTGTATGCAGGAAACCGGTTGGAGGAATCCAACCGGATTCCTCAATATTTATGTACACTGTTTGTTTTATATTATTTATATATATACTATTTAAACCCAAATGACATTGAAATCCTGTATGGATATTGATGTTGAATAGAAATTCAACATTTTTTTGATTTAATCAATAGACGATATTGATTGAGAAAGTGACAACAGTCGACCATAAACCCATCTTTTTGTTAAGAAGTTGATTGGCAGCCAGGCAAATCAACGAAGTTAGTTACAAAAATTATATTTTTATAATTAAAGCGAAGTTTTAAACGACAATAGAAGTTCTATTATAAACTGGTATTTTATAGTTTGTTTTTATAAAGTAAATATAAATGATTATTTGATATTTAAAATAAGTTATGAAGCTGTAGTTATCCTACAAGTAAATAATTTGGATAATTATTTTAAGGCAAACGGTTAAGAAATATCATTAGGTTAATTATATTACTCTAATGAAGTGAAGTAATTAGAATCAGTTAACGGATTAACTGATGGTTTGAAGTGGACTAAATCAACAGGTTTATTGGAAAACGATTATTAGATTAAACAGGTCTTCAATTAATCTAATGGTAATAGCTTAGAAAATTAATTGTTTAAGTTAATAAGATTTTCTTAATTATTAATTACCCTTTTAATGAAGATTAAATGATTGTTGAACTAATATAATTAGTTATGGTTTATATAAAGTAAGCAATTAATCTATTTTAGATTAATAATGAAGTAAACAGTTTTACTTCAGAGATGAATAATTATTAGTCAATTATTGTTTCTCAAAAAGGAATTCATTTAAAACAGCATTAAGTTTGTAACGAGATGTTTTACTTGAATTAAATAATTCGAATGAAAAGAGAATTGTAAAAAGACAAAGAGCATTAGAGAGTTTTTGGATAAAGGAGTTATAAATGGAGTTGTATAATGAGATTGAAGTGAAGGGTTAATATTTAATATAAATAGCCATAAACAACGGAGATTTCAAAGTAAGTATATGGCGTTATAAAACTATGTTGTAAAAATGAAACAAGAAATACAGATTGATCGAGATTTGAAATAATAAGGGGTTAGAGTTACGAGCTTATATATCTATTCTAAGATAAGAACGTTGTCGATCAAGGTCTGAGAGGTAAATAAAATACCCCAACTTGAACGACTTCACTGTTATCGAGGAATGGTATCAGTTTGTAACGGAAAGAGATGTCAAGATTAGTTATATCGGGGATATTGCAGCGTATTGCAAGTTTTTGAACTGTAACGATAAATTAACATTGTTAACCAAGCTTAAGCGTGATTTTTATATGTAGCACTATTCCCTAGGGAGTGAAAATAGTTTGGTTTGAAATCCACTTATTCTAAAATAATAAGTAACGATGTTTGTCCAAAAAATATAAGAATGAGTTTAGAAAGAGAAATTGGAGAATCATTTCAGGAATCAATGACGTCATTTCGATGTTTGGAATATGATTAGAACTAAATAACACTATTAGGAATTTGAACTATAATTCGACGATGTTGAATGTATTAAAGTCAATTATTTTTAGGAATTATAATCTGATAAGATAGTTAATATTTAGTTTTAAATCAATAAATTATAAGAAGATATGTAATCAGTATTTAGTTATAAACATGATATTGATTTAATAAGAAGTTGACTTAGAAACAGAGTTTATAAAGTGGAATGGGAATATAAAATTATGAAAGAGATTTCGGTAAACAAGATAAGGGTATGTATTACTTGAATAAAGAGTTATTTGATAAAGGTGTTCAGATTTCTATAATAGGGATGATATTCACTTTTTAAAGTGATTAATGTTTTAAAAGTGAACGTTTGGCAGATTAATATGTTTATAATGAAATTGAAAATATTTTTCCAATGCAGATAGGGTATATTATCCAAGTATAGGAAATAAGGAATGTGAAAAGAAAGGAAATGTTTCGAACGTTAATAACGTATATTTTCTGGAACATGGGAGAATAAGAGTTATAATAACTGGGAATATTTTCCAAGAAGTGTGAAAAGGCTAAAACAGGGTTTGAGAAATATCTGGTAAGATATGGGAATTTGAATAATAAAAATGAATGTTAAATAAAAAGTGCCTGTGGTTGTGTGATGCTTAGTTGTACATTTGAATGAATGTTTGTTTTTACTTCGATAGTTAAATAACCGACTATCAAAGTTTTGACCATCGGTTTCAATACAGAGACCGGGTTGATTTATTATCTAAAACTGCTCCGTGTAGGCATAAACATTGTGAATTAGATTATGCCGAAGACAATTGAAGACGGAGTGAAATGCAAGGGTCGTTCTGTTCCAAAATGGTGGTTTCTATTTTTCCAGTCCCAGGACAACTTATATGGATGGGTGTCTGACAGAGTATACCTGACAAATCACGTACGATTGATCTCTTAAAGGTGTTACGTCTGGTGGCGGAGGAATTCGTTCCTCTTAGCTTTTTATATCGTGATATTTTTGGAAATCGTTTAGTGAATTGACGGGTTTGACGATGTGGCATTCAAAGTGATTATGTTCAGATGTTCTAAATATATACGTAGCCTCAAGCCTCACAACCAGGGAATGACAGAAATCAGGTGGGCAGCATGGCTAGTTGGGTCATACCCAAGCAAGGTGTATTGTCATCGATCTAGAGAAAAATCATATTTGTCTTCTTTTCGATTCTGTATCTTTGGATTACGGTTGGATGGCCAACAACCGTAGGTGACAATATATTCGCTACACTCAAGCTAAATGAGTTGGCGGTCATGTGTGGACGGGTTGCAAGACATTCTTGTTGAACCCCAGTGTATACCCTCTAGAGTACACTGATCAGAAGGTGATCCTATACCTTGTCTGCTGGAATCCAATCTCCAATAAGTGTCATGTAGTTTTTGATTATATACTATATATGTAGAGCGTGAGATGCAAGCGTTCTGCTATTTGGTTATTGACTTGATTAGACATTCTGATAATATCACCGGATTTTGATATCAAAATATTTTGGGTTATAGTAAGATAAAAACCGTCCATGTTTATGTGTGGGTTGGTCTTACTATTATCTTTTTGTTTCAAGGGAGATTTCTAAGTTAAACAATATGGTTGGAGTTTACTCACACCAGTCCTATGACTGACCTAGAGTTTATTTGTTTTTGTTTTCCCTAAACTCTTGGGTGCCCAAATTTGTACGGGCAGTCAAGTTTTTTAGGATTTTACATATTCACTTGGAGGAGCTCGAAGCAGGAGGTTTCACTAATCAGTTATTTAGAGATTATTTCCGCTGTGATGTATATGAGTTATACTCTAATATGGTATGTATATAAAAATTCAGATTTATATTTCAAAATTTTGTTATATAATATATTTTATTTGTTCTGCTGTGAGTTTCGTGTTTACTCTGATTCTATTCAGTTGTGATCTTCTTTTTCTTCTATTCTGATAGTTATATCTTTCCTATCTCATCCCCTAATTTCTTCTATTAATGACCCGGTATTTGCGATACTTAAATAGTCAAAATTGTGTTTATGTTGATTTTTGGGGTCGAAAATCCCGCGGCTGTTACATAAGGCATCAAAAGAAGTCGTGCCGATAGAAGATTGGTGGTTGTTATTATAAGAGAACTCGACCAGAGGGAGATGATCCAACCAAGAACCACCAAAATCCAAAATGCAGACTCGAAGCAAATCTTCTAAGAAATGGTTCACTCGCTCGGTCTGTTAACATAATGTGGTTGATAAGTTGTATTAAAATTAAGCTCTGTGCCCAAAGCTTGCTGAAGGCTCTTCTAGATACTCGTGAAGAGAAGATTACGATCACACACAATAAAATTAGTAATTCCATGCAATCGCACAACTTCCTCAATATATAACTTCAAAAGAAAAGATGTTGTCCTTTCTATACTATTATATTATTACTAAGTTTCATTTCAAGGGCTCACAAGCCTCCTTGATTATTTTGTGAAATGAAAAGTCTCATATTTCATGGATGACCTTTCTGTTTTTCTTCAACGTCCGTTGTCTTTAAACCCGAGAATTCATTTCCTCCAATTCGGTTTCCAGACCTCAGAGGGCCTTTCTTTTAGTGAGGTGCGAAGAGAACCACGATTTATGCTTCGGGGTACCACGGGTACCGCCGATTGGGTTTTTTTTGTCATGTTCGATAGTCTATCGCCGACCGAACACTATTAAGGGTGCGATACCCTGTTATCTCTTAGTACAAAGTGCGGAGCCTTAGCACCGCACTTACTTTATTCTAAAATTTTAAGTGTTACAATTTATTTTTATAGCCAGAGTCTTCTGATTTCATTATCCTCGGCATCTTCACCAAACCTTAGTTTTAATTTTATCCGGCCCCGTCAAATTGAGTCTCTACTATTTGCTAATTTTTACTCCATCCCTCCATCTCCTACCATTTGTGATCGTTGTTCTTCTTCACCCTGTCGTTGGCGCATGCCAATCTTTTCTAACATCCATACAAGGTCTTCTGTAAGCATGGAAAAGCTGTCACGTTTAGGTAATCTCCTTTACCATCTTTTTCTATGCTCAGTTTGCTTTCCTTTGTATGTTAGGTATTTCAAAGTACTTGATTTCTCAAATGACCTTTTTGTGATGAGAAGGTCCATGTCTATCTTGCCGTTGGACTGAAATTGTATTTATATTTGGGTGAGTTCTTACCTAATCATTAAAAGCTTCACAATTATTGTTTTTTATTTTTTATAGTGTGTGCACTATATAAATCAACCAATTAAGGCACATTGTCCAAAAATCTTGCTTATTTGTATCAGTAATTAACAAACTATTAGAGTACTCATAAAACATAAACTATACTTATTTTAGTAATCCGAAGTTTAAAGAAAATGACTTTCAGAGATGGTGTGAAATTGAAATTGATGAACTTTAACAAGACAACAATGTTTTGGTTGACTATTTATCAGTAAAAGGTGAAGTTGATATAGAAAATCACCCTAGCATGACTCAGTTTATTATAATTTCTTGAATTAAATATAGCATATACTTTACCACCTGAAATTAGCTTAGCATACAACATGTAAAAGTTAAAGAAATAAAATGCTAATTTTAGAAATAAAGTATTATAAAAATGTTGTTCATGTATACTTTTAGATTGGATCAAGAAAAATATATTGGAAAGATGAAAGCATGTCCCAGTAAAGGCCATAATTTAACAAATCACCTAAAAATTTAGTGACCACTCTAATGTACTCCATTTACCACAAAACAGGCTTCGTGGAGGCATTAAAATAAAGTTCATTTTACTTTAATAGGTCATTGTTTTAAAGTTAACTCATTTAGTTAATTATGGGGCTATTCATAAAGATATTACCGCACAAAGTTTTTGTATATTAATTTAATTTTTGTCTTTGATTAAAACAAAAGTTCATTTAATTTTAGAAACAAAGTTTTTTAGTATGCCTTTAATTTTTGTATATTCATTTAATGTGTACAACATACCTAATTTCATTTTTTTGTCCTTTGTAGATTTTGATATATAAAGACTTGATGTCGAATGATTAAAATAATTATGATTGCTTGGATATTTTTTTCCATAGATTTAATTAATACTAACAATCTATACTAAATAGATGGTATGCAATTTTCCTCTATTTTTTCACATGTAAAAATTTATCCATGAACTTATGTTGTTGTTTTTTAATCAAAACTTATCCATGTATTGCTATATTTATTTCTAATATGAAGAACTCCACCCTTAATTGGATTAGGAATTAAACTAATATAAATGCCAATTGACGGGGAGTTTTTTTCCTACTATGTTGGGTCTAGAAATCATTGTTCCGATGTCAATTTTACTATAGAAACTTCTTTATCTCCATTGAAACTCATATTATTTTTATTTATACCCCTGAAATTGTTTCTTCAAGAAATTTTGTGAGCCGATCAGTGAATTTAACTGTTGCCCATTCATATTTTGAATATGAGGTAGAAACTACTCAAGCATTTTTCTAGAAGAAACAAAAAGGAGGAAACTGTGTTGGTGTCTGACTATGATTAGTTAAAACATGTGGAGTCTATTAGTAAGAATGGAGATAATATAATGAGTTATGAGATAGAGGGTAAGGAGAATATTTAGTGGTAGTTATGATAACAATCTCTTAACACCATACTGTGCAAGGAAATAAGTTTAATCAGACAAGTTTATTTTAATTTGTAACTTAATCTTGGTGATGCCGTCTATTATTTGTAAGGGTTTGGCTTAGATGGCTTGCTTTTCATAGGTGTTTAAATGTAAAGAAAACCTAATCAATTTTTTCTCATTTCCGTCATGCACATTCAAATATGCAGTTTATAGTTCTTTAAATAGCATTAGGAATGTAACTTTATGTGGTATGTAATTTGATTCATATGCCTCTTTTTATACAAGCAATCCCGATTATAATACATATTTTGAGTGGTAAAACCTTCGGTATTTTTAGGAGCAAAAGGAAAATAGCTATATTTGTGTTGAAGTAGAATATATTTATGGTCCTAGATTTGTGTATTTGTGAGGAATTTTCAATTATTTTACATATTTATTTGCCAGAGCCACTTAATTCGTTGAACTATTGTATTTCATATACAATTTAAAGAATTTTAGTAGGGTAATTAATGGAGTATAGTGTTAATCTACCAATGTTATGTTCAATGCATGGATAGATAAAATAAATTATTACTACCAATTTTGACTATTGTTTTTTATAAAAATCTTTTGCTTCGTTTGATGCATTTTTCACCGTAGGAAACCGAGCATTTATTTCTCTAAGCATAGTTTTTTTAAACACTTTTTCTTATACGTGGAGTTGGTATTCTTGATTTTTACGTATTTACACCTAGGTAGCAGAATACATGTCTTAGAAATATGATATCCTTCAATTCAAGCCAAACAGTTATGGTTATATATTTCGAATCAAAGTAATCTTTCACTGAATCCCCTGTTCCAATTTTTGATGGATCACGAGATGTCAAATGGGAAATTTAATTTTTGGAGAGTGAATATCTTTTACTTATTTTTTTATTTAGTAAGTTTTTCCTTTTCGATTACAGATGTAACCAATGGATGCAAAAAAGTAGTTTCTAGAGTAGTATAGGCTTGCAATGTAAGAAATTTGTTATGAGAAATCTTATATATTGTACTTGAATTCAAATACAAGGATATGGAAAAGGTTATTGCAAATTTCTCTCTGTTCCTATTTTTCTCTCTGCTTGTCATGTCTTCTTCTCCCTGAATCTTCTTCCACCCTTTTTCTGTTGTAACCCCTATCATTTTTGGTGATTTCACCGATTGTTCTCTCTTTCTCCTTCACTCAAACAACCAAACAACCCTACCACAATGTCCAGAGTTGACGATGCATTTCACCAGCTCGCGGCTCACCAATCCACCATTGATACCATTCGATCCACAAAAACCTCTCACAGCTCCATGTTAGAAAACCTCACCGCGGACAATACTGACATCAAAACAACCATACAAGCTCTCACCAACCAAATGAATGAACTCGCAAGCTTATTATTCCACATCCGAAGATCAAAGAGTAGATCTCGCAAGCTTCCACATGCAAGGCCAGACACTATCGTGGTTCCAATGGATGCAACGCAACAATCAGATCTCTACATGGGTGGCGTTGACAAAAGCGATGGAGAAGCGTTTTGAACCACCTACATTCCTCAACCCGCAAGCTAACTTGTTTAAGCCGAAATAGGTAACCACAGTAGAAAATTGCCAAGCTACTTTCAAAAATATATGCAACCGAATCACTACACTCTCCAATGAATCCATACTCCAATGCTTTATCTCCGGCCTCCAAAGCAACATACAAAACGAACTCGATATCGTCAATCCGACCAATATTTTTGACGTAATAGATGGAGCCAAGCTAGTAGAAAAAAATTGATAACTCTGACCAAATTTTCGTATACAAAACCCAACCAATCATACTCCAAGACTTACAACAACCCCTCAGCTACACAATCATTTCCACAAACACCTATGCTACAAAACTCCAAACCACACCTTCCTACCAAACTATTGTCACAGACAGAAATGAACATTAGAAAGCAACATGAATTATGTTTTAACTACGATTAGAAATATCAGTTTAGCCACTACTGTAAACCCATGAACATACTCATAATTCTCCCTGAGACAAATCCCGATGATGTACCAACCTCCGAACCAACAATTGAACCTGCATCTGAACCAAATTCACAAGAAGCCGCACCCCTAATAGCCGACACCCCTCAGGAAATCTGGTTCCATGCCTTTAACGGCTCATCATATCCAAGAGCACTTCATCTCCCAGTTTTAATTAACAATCAACAAATCTCCATCCTGGTAGACACGGTTCTACACATAATTAACTCCACTCGAAGACAACCAAGTTTCTGGGCTTGGAAATTGATACCACATCAACGTTCATGGTTACAGTGGGCAACGACGATAAACTAAAAAGCGCTAGGAGTTTCTCCAACGTGCGTGTGTATATTCAGGGGCACAGAATAATTATTGATTTTCATTTGCTTGATATTGTCGGATCTGATGGACTAATTGACATCTAGTGGTAAGAGCAATTGGGCCCAATAACCATGGACTATAAACTTTTGACAATGTCTTTTAATTACCAAAACAGGCCGATTAGTCTTACCGGGCTTGACCCAGCCTGCAACCCATCTCAAATCTCCTATTAACAATTAAAAAGACTTGAAACCACTTCAGCTATTTCGACCTGCTTATATCTCCATTTCCAGCCACATGCCCAACCAGCCAAAAACCCAGTTATACCACAAGTCGATCCTCTACTTGACAAATTACTCACCTCTTATACACATATATTCACTACGCTGACATCTCTTCCACCATAATGTGACTTCCAACACCGTATCAACCTAATACCAAACTCGAAACCTATCAACATTCGACTATATCATTACCCATACTTCCAAAAAAAACAAGATCGAACGCCAAATCCAAGACATGCTCAATTCCAAAATAATTCAACCATCAACCAGCCCTTTCTCTTCACCCGTTCTTTTCGTCAAAAAGAAAGATGGTTCGTGGCGCTTTTGCGTTGACTATAGCGCACTCAACACAATAACAATAGCAGAACGCTTCCCAATCCCTGCCATTGATGAGTTATTGGATGAATTGCACAGTGCCATATTTTTTTCAAAGCTAGACCTAAGGAGCGGATATTTCCAAATCTGTATCCATGAACACGACATACCAAAAACAGCTTTTCGAACACATAAAGGCCATTATGAATTTTTAGTCATGTCGTTCGGCTTAACCAATGCTTCGTTAACCTTCCAAGCCACAATAAATAACATATTTCGACCATACTAACGCAAATTCATCCTCGTATTCTTTGATGACATTCTCGTTTATAGCCCTTCTTGGAACGCATAGTTCACCCATCTCCGCACCACATTGGAAATACTTGACCACAACAAATTCTTTGCCAACTCCGCCAATGCAAATTTGGCCTCACCGAGATTGATTACTTAGGCCACCTAATATCGCATGCGGGTGTACGTGTGGACCCAAAAAAAATTGAACCAATGTTACAATGGCCTTCACCGAAAACAATAACCGAAGTTCGAGGATTTTTGGGATTGACAGGGTATTACTGCAGATTTATCAACCATTACGCCCAAATTGTGAGCCTACTAACTGATTTGCTAAAACGAAACAATTTTCTCTAGAGCCCACAGTCCCATTTAGCCTTTGAAGCCTTGAAATAAGTCGTATCTTCCACTCCCATGCTGTCTTTTCCCAATTTCTCCAAAGCTTTCACCATTACCAAAGTCGCTTCAGCCATGGCCATTGGTGCCATGTTTTCCCAATCCGATCATCCAATAGCCTATTTTAGATTTTAACTACCCCGCCACCTCCACAAAGCCTCCACTTATTCAAGAGAGATGTTTGCAATAACTTCTTTCTTAAAGAAATGGTGGCATTATTTGCTTGGTCGACCTTTCAAAATCATCACTAACCATAAGAGTTTGAGAGAATTAAGCTCGCAGGCAATACAAACTCGAGAATAACAATGATGGCTCACTAAACTTTTAGGATTTGATTTTACCATACACTATCGTCTAGGGAAACAAAACGTGGTAGCCAATGGATTATTGAAGTTCACCAGTGAAGCTACAATGGCAGCAAATTCAGGACTATCCTTCTCTCTACTAATAGATATTCAACGCGCACTTGTTGAGGATCTAAAAGCACAGGCAACTATTGAGGCATTCATTAAACAATGCAACACCTGGCTCCAAACAAAACCAGAGAACACCCGATATAAAGGGTTACTGCAATCACTACCGATTCCAATGCAAATTTAGGAAGATAAAACAATGTATTTTATTATGCACCTTCCACCGTCAGCAGGGAAAACTACAGTGTGGGTGATCGTCGATCATTTATCCAAATACGCACATTTTTGTGCTCTACCATCATCGATATCAGCCACTCAGCTAGCTTCTCATTTTTTGCAAGAATACATGCGCCTACATGGCTGTCCCCGCTCAATAATTTCTGACAGAGACTGCTTATTTACAAGTGTGTTTTGGATAGAGTTGTTTCGTCTTCACGACACCAAACTTCGAATGAGCAGCGTGTACCACCCACAAATAGATGGTCAATCTGAAGTGGTCAATCGATGTTTAGAGACGTACTTGCATGTTGTCGTTGAAACGACCCAGACTTCCCCGATCCCCGAAGAGACGTAGGAGCCCAGATTGTTTTGATAACATGACGCATCGGAACACAAACAATAGAACATTTCATTGCTATGACAACAATTTACATCATAATACAAGAATATCAGATTACGAGAAAATATTACACAATGGAAAAATAATATCAAAGATTTAAAAATTACATAGCAACGGAAATAAAAATGTAGAAATACAAAGCACAGCGGAAATACAGCAACCACCACAACTGAAGGAAATACACGGATACCAAGCTTTCTGAATATAGCTCCAGCTTTAAACTAGGATTCTGTGAAAAGAAATATCTGCCAAACCAAAACTACAAGTTGCCCGTGTGGAAAATATGGGCACCCAGAGTTTAGGTGGAAACAATAAACTTCGAGTCAGTCACGGGACTGGTGTGAGAACAAAAACAGTAATTAATCTTTGCTTTAAAGTTGGATAAATCAAGGGACCGCGCCGTATGAAACGAAACAGGTTTTCTCCCAAGAATACCACAAAACAAATAGCGTAATGCTAAAAGGAAAAAAAATGAAGCCATCATAAGACTCAGGTCCCATCACACAATGCAAACACAAACCAGAGGATAGAGTTTTACCTTATAATGGCCAAACATGCTTGGTATGCGAAATTTATCTTTTATTGTTACTATAAGGGAAGAAATCAAACTTCAAATATAAATGTAGCAATCATAGACGGCATAAGAACCATATATTATGTCGCCGTACATAGGTTTACAACCAAAACCGAAAAGTCGCTTGTTAGAAATTGGATTTCCATCATGAACCAAGGCATGGGATCTTCCTTCCAATTCAAGACAATCTAGCCTCCCATGTCTCAGGATTCAGCCACAACTGCACCTGGGATCTTCAGGGCCGGTCCACACTTAATTTAGTGGTTGGTTATTCCTGAACAATACGTTTCCCTGTCCTATGGGGCATAAAATCTGGTCAGTATGTTGACCATATCAAGAGCCACTAGGGACTCAAATCCGAGGTACCTCGCTTTCCAACATCCACATAAGTAAAATGTCTGGGCTCCATACCGTGACATCACTCCTAGCTAGAAAGAAACGCATGTCCTCCTTGCAGTCCCTCTTCCCATTTCTGGTTCATACCGGGGTGTGAAGCTCGCGAATTGACGCCATACACAAAGTTATGCTAATTAAAGTCGTGCTTTGATCATCATCCACAAGACTCTGCTTTTCAACAAAAGACTTGATCATTGCATCTTAATATGCCACATTGTCAATCCATACCATACCATTGATGGCTACCGATATATAACCTCTAAGCTCGTACATCTCAGAAAGGGTGTTAAGCAAGAGAATAAATTCTCCACCATCAAACAGATATATATTTAGCAGAGATCAATGAATACAACACACAATACAATATCAGACATACAATCCATTTACAAGTCCGTTCTGGGTCTGAACGAAACTGGAGGCACCTTATTCCCCGTCCCATATGTCTAATACAGGAGAGAGGCCCTCGCAAATCTGGTCGATCCCCAGGTACATTTGGACAATCACCACTTATTACCTTGTCTTGGGATGCCTCCCAATCAAGACATCAGTAATATCCATTCAATGTGAAGATTGTCGGTCTTGCACCGTCTTCAATATCTTTGACTTTTAATTGTCGTAATAGTTATTCAGAATAGGTTAAACCTGGTCTTTCCGAATAACTCACGCGTCTTATAATCAAGTGATATATAAATACATCATACGCCTCATTCCAATCCAGAATATTCTTTTATCCAAATATTCACATCTTTAGGGAAAGGTTCCCATTAATTTTATCAAAGATAAATTCTTTTAAACTTATTGTTTAATCTACCTTTAAAAACCATTGCAAAAGATTTTATTTTATCCATTTACAATTCTAAACCAAATTAATGTTTATAAAACTAGTCGAGATTATCGAGCCTCACTGAAGTAACCATTTATTATTTTATTATTCCCAATCCCAACCTATTCATCCCATGGAGCAAAATTGGTAGTACTCCATTTCTAACTCTCATCGTTTTATTGGTAAATTTAATTACCATTTCACGTTCAAATCTAATTAAAGATTTAACTATCACATGGAGTAAAACTGGTAGTACTCCATCTCAAAACATTTTTTGAATTTGGTAAATTTAATTACCACATTCACATTCCATTCTATTTAAAGATTCATTAAAAATCCATTTAAGTTTTAATCTTCCAAAAATCATTACTTGATGATTATTCAACTTTAGGAAATTAATCCTGTCTTTAACTGGGTTAAAGAACTAATGTCACTCAAAACACAGTTCTCGATAAACCCAAAATCAAATTCCATTAAAATGGAATCTTCACGGTAAATAGATCAATATATATAAATGATATGAATTCCGTATCAGACTAATAATATAAATAGAATAACGGCAAAGCCTTTTAAATTCCATATATAGTAACGGTCTTCATTCACAGAAGCTCATCTCGATTATTATTAAATCGAATTCCATTCAATTCCAATTTAATATATTAAATTGGAAAACTTTACTTTGGAAAATTTCCATTAAATCTTAGAATAAAGATTTATAAATTCCAAATCTTAACTTCACTTTTAATTGGGTTTTAAGAACAAATGTTATTTTAAACATCGTTCACAATGAACCCAAAATCAACTTCCATTTCAATTCCAATTAAATTAATTAACCGGTAAACTTCTCTAAATCTTAATTAAAAGATTTATTCTATTCTCAACTGGGTTTAAGAATAGTGTTAATGAAGAAACCATTCATGACAAACCTAAAATCCAATTTGATATTAAATACAAGGCTCCAAATAGAAATTATATCGACTTATATTCAATATCAAATTCTGAAACTTATGGATATCGTATTGGGAATAACGATATCAATATCTTTCAAATTCCTCAATAATATCCATATAATCACGGAATCCAATATCGAAATATTCCGAAGATTATTTCCAATTAAATCCTTTCCAATTCATACATTGGAAAATTTTGGTTATTTTAAAACCATTTCGATTCCTTCAGTTCTTTACTCAAATTGGTAAATAACTTATTCAGATAAAAACATATTTTATCTTTACAAACTCGGAATATTTCATCCAAAATCATTTTAAATCATTTATTATGATTTTATATAATTTATTCATATTTTTAATAATTTTATTAAGGCTCTTACAGTCGGTTTTCAATATCGGCCACCGAACTGCATTTACAGCGACCATTTCCAAATCTAATTTAGACATATTTTATAATCTAATTGTTAGATTTCAAATCTCTTATTATCATTCGAAAGCTCTTTTCGATATGAATCCAACTGTTCTAGTTTTAGGAGAATTCAACAGTCGGGTCTCCCATTATGCCAGTTCGAAGTCAATGGTCGAAATTCGCGAATGGTCGTTGCGCAATACGTTCTATTCAAACCATTTAAATATATATAATATATTTTGTTTATTTCTATTTAAAACGTATTTCATAAATCATTTATAATTTCGCTTTAAAAACGATTCCAACTTCCATTTCAATTTTAAATCAAAATTGAACATACCATATCATTATAATATTAAAATGATAATATTTTCAAAATATCAAATTTTGAAATCAATTCTTTTCGATATTCATTATAAAATGAATAAAATCGACATAAAAATCTGTTTGAGTAAAAATGGCGTATATCAACTTAACTCGAGTTCACATTCATTTCAGTTACGAATATTTCAATATTTTCATGTCCATCCAAAATCGGACATCAATGTCGTATTTTGATTCTTCACTGAATATTACTTTAAAATATTTGTTATTTCTGAATTGGAATCAGACTCAATCAATTACCATATAATTTTATTTATATGGATTTCATACATTGCATGTATTCAAAAATAGTGATAAACAACTATAAACAATCAATTCACATCTAGAGTGAAATTTATAATTGTATAAGCATTAAATAATTAAATAATGCTTATAACAGTCTGTCAATCAATCTGTTGACTTATAATTAAATCCAAGGGAGATGTGAATTAATTATCATCCCCAGACTCGTGCGGGGTTTTGAGCCAACAACAATGAATTCAAATTAATCACTGGTTAATAAATTTAAGCATTCTAATTTGATTCGAATTATTTTTCTAATTAACCGGTTTTCACTGTTTAAATTATAAATGGATATTTATAATTTAATTTCAACTACCACAAATTTATTAGCATTATTTTATATATGTTCAGAATCACAGTCAATCAGATCATCCATGGTTTTCAAACAACAGTGAATGTGAACTAACAGGCACCGTACAACATTTTATGATAATTAAACCGATAAAAATCAATACTGGCAATTTCTACATTCAGTCATAAAATAAATAGCTGTACAAAATTTTAGTGAGAGAGTTCTCACATTGGTTTCCACTCCGTCATCCTTTATTTGAGCATTTCTGTTTTTAAAATAAATTAAATACGCATTTAATTTAGCTAAAAATTCAACATGATTTATTTCTGTTCTGGTCAGTTCCATGTTGTAGAGCTCGAAACTCCATGATTCAAACTCAAGTTGTTTCAATGAATTCTGATTCCGTATGACAAAGATATAAGCACTCGAACTTTAATTACATTATTAAATAATTAAAACTTAACTAACTTAACTAATTTTCCCTAATCTATTTCTTAATCCACTTTTCCACGTCTTAAGCCTTCTTCCCTTTCTAGAATAATTCGAACTGCTGAACCCATGTCTCGCAAGCTAGGGCTTGTCGTCGTTCATCGTACACTTGACCGAACTCAGATTGGAGACTACCGCGTCGACCATCCTTCGAAGCTTCTCTGTCGCCTAGGATTGCGTGCATCTCGGCGGCCCACTTGCTATGGAAAACCCATCCAAACAAGCTGACTTTAGGCTTGAAAATCGAGTAATCCAGACCATGATTTTTGATCTCAACCAGTCAGAATTAGGAGCTCGTCATGCTGATCATTTTTTCCTTTGGAAGTGTTTGAAATGGTTGCGTGGATTTGTAGATTAAAAGGGAGGAAGTTTTGAAAAATATCAGCCTTCGATCGCTTAAGACAGAGAAAATCTGATTGGGATGAACTAGGTTTTAAGAGTTATATATATATATATATTAATAGTTTAATAATATTAAATTCCAACGATACTTTTTTAATGTTCCGAACTCCAAACCAAACCCAACGACTGTCGTTTCTAACTAAATAAACCCATTTTGGACACAATGGAATATGTTTCGTAAGCCAATTCAACTGTTTTCATCAGTTTTGATCAAAATTAAAATATAAATTAATATAACGGTCAATATTGAATTCCAATACACATTTTAATTTACCGGAGCCACATACTAACTCCAAAAATTATGAATATTGAAATCTAGCTAAATTTTGACGATACGGTCCTAAAAAAATTAATTTCGTCGAATTTAAAGACCATTTGAAAAATGGCCTTTTTATTAGCTTATTAAATTCAAACTAAAACTAAAAATACGTTTAAATTTACCATGCTCACATATTAGTCCCAAAAATTATGAAATTTTAAACCTAGCAATAATTTGATATTCCGGATCAAACAAAAGAGGTTTCGTCAAAAACGGAGGCCATTTGAAAAATGGCTACTTTTAAGGGTGCTGTATATAATAAAAATAATTATAAATTCCATAACGACTATTCTAAATTTTAAACTAGGCATAACTTATAATTTATATAGTGAAATCTCAATTCTCACCTTCGTTGGAAAGATGTAATTAAACAGATTCTAATATTTCTAGTTTTACCGAAATCTGATTTATTTTGAATTCCGTATATTCATTTAAAGTTTAAAACTAAATTTTCAAACTATCGCGCCATTTCAAGCTCGTTTGAATTAAATTCTAAATTTATATATCTAACTTTGATTTAAATAAGTTTTGAATCGTTAATTCTCAAAATAAACCATTTTAAATTCTTAAAATCCAATAAATCAATTAAAAATAAAATTTTACATTGGTTCCAAAATTTTGGGTTGTTACGGTTGTTGGGGATGTGCCAACAAAGTGGGTGAAGTGTTTACCGTGGGTCGAGTGGTGGTATAACTCAACCAAGCATACATCATTGAGAATGTCTCTATTTCAAGTAGTTTATGGCAAACCACCCTCTATCATTGCTAATTACATTAATTCTCCTTCAGCCATAACGGAACTCGATGACGGACTGGTTCTCATGACCAACTACTTGAAGTAATAAAATAGAATCTACAAAAGACCCAAGCAAGAATGAAACCCTACGCTGAACAAAACAGGCAGGAAAAACAATTTGAGCCAGGTTCATGGGTATATGTGAAGTTGCAACCTTATCGCCAGACCTCAGTTTGAAACTCTCACCATAAGCTATCGAAGAAGTATTTTGGGTTGTACAAATAAGTGACAAAATAGGGAATGTTGCATACAAACTGTAACTATCACAAGACTCTCGCATTCATCTAGTCTTCCACCTGTCTCTACTTAATCTCTGCGCTAACCCAGCAACAACTATACTTCAGCCATTACCTAACAGTACCGATACAAATGACCTTAAGGGCAAGATCGATCTTGAAGGAGTGGGTATTGATACGTCCAGTAATACCACTACACCACAGGCTTCACATGCAGACGTCCAAAACAACAATGCACGCCGAAGAAGAGTTGTGCAAATACCAAAAAGGTTGTTGGATTGAAGAAATGGGTAATCTGCAATTCAGTTACAGGAGAACATGTAAGACGTGCCATTGCTATCTTTTACTTAATTTTGTATTTAGTAAGTTTTTCCTTTTCGGTTACACTGATAACCAATGGATGCAAAAAAGTAGTATCTAGAATAGTATAGATCTGCCACGTAAGAAGTTTGTTATGAGAAAGGTTATATATTGTACTTGAATTCGAATATAAGGATATGGAAAAGGTTATTACTAACTTCTCTCTGTTCCTATTTTTCTCTCTGTTCGCCATGTCTTCTTCCCCCTGAATCTTCTTCCTCCCTTTTTCTGTTGTAACCCCTATCAGAATACTAACACATAGTTTTTTGGATTTAAGAATATTTTATGTGGATATTTGTTCTCCTATCTATAAGCATATAAAGGTTGATACAAAACTCAAAACTCAAGTGGGTGGAGACTGGAGACCAAAAAAAAATGTGACAACTTTAATGTTTAGAAACTAAAAAATGTGCAGCATTAATGTATCTAACATCCTGGAAATTTGTGATCTTTGGTCATCAACATAAAACCCACGTCGATTATCCAAACATCGAAAATACCGGTAGTTAATGAAAGAAATTAGAGGGTAAGAATAGATAAGATAGAAACTTAGAATAGAAGAAGAAGAAGAACATACAACATCAGAGTAAACACGAATCTCACAGCTGAATGAATAAATATTTTTCATAACATAACTTTGAATTAAAACAGTATCTGTATACAATACCATTATTAGAGTATAACTCTTACAACATAGCGGAAATAACAATAGCTATATAATCCTGAAGCCTCCTGCTCCATCTCTTCAAGTATCTGTAAATCCCGACTACTTGACTGCCTATACAAAATTGGGCACCCAAGAGTTTAGGGAAAACAAAACAAAATAAACTCAGGGTCAGTCATGTGAGTGAACTCAAATCATTTGATTTAACTTTCAAAATTCTTTTGAAACGAAGGATAATCATAAGACCGATCCACACATAAACACGGATGGCTTTTACCTTATGATAACCCAAAATATTTCTAAAACGATACTTGTCTGATAATATAATAATGTCTAGATCAAGTAAATAGAAATCTAGCAGAAACGCTTACATCTAACGTTCTACATATATAATATACAATCAAAACCGCGGGCTCTTATTGGGGAATGGATTCCAACTATAACAAGGTATGCATCCACCATCCGCTCAGTGTACTCTAGATGTGATACACTGGAGTTCAACAAGAACATCTTGCAACTCGGCCACACATGACTGACCATTCATTTCTCTTATCGAATATATTGCTACCTTACAGTTGGTAAACCAAAATAACCGTTCCCAGGAGATACAGAATTGAAAGAAGTACAAATATGAATATTCTCTAGATGGTGACAATATACCCTAATTGGGTGCGGCCCACTTAGCCATGCTGCCTACCCGATTTCTGTCATTTCCCAGTTGATGAGGCTTGAGGTCATAACGTATCTTTCAACAGATCACTATTTTAATTACTTTGAATGCCACATCGTCATACTCGTCAATCACAAATTGATTTCCCTAAAAATAACACGGGTATAAGCTAAGAGAAACAAATTCCTCCGCCACCATGGTAAATACGTTTGAAACGATCAACTTACGCAATCTACCAGATATACTCTATCAGACATTCTTCCATACAGGTCGTCCTGGGACTGGACAAACTGAAGGCACTATTCAGTACATCCATCTTAGGAAATCTCCACCTAAGATTTATACAATAGCCCTTGCACTTTACTCCGTCTTCAATATATTCAGCATACTTGGTTTGCAACGCTTATGCCAATACGGAGTGGTTCTACGGATAATAATCCAACCGGTCTCTCCATATTGACAAAGGAAAAATGGTCAAAAACTTCGATTGTCGGTGATTTAACTATCAAAGAAAAACATGTGTACAACCAATGATCTTATTTCCAAGTGGAAATCTTATTGATCAATTCATCAATCCATATTTTTCCCTTTAAATTAATTTATCATTAATTTATTCATTTACCCATTTCCATATATACAGAAATTCTTATTTTCTAAATCAAGATAATACACGTTATTAACTTGGAAAACGTTTCTGTATTTATTCCCGTTTCTTATTTTCTATTATTAGAAAATATTTCTGATTCTTATTTGGAAAACATTTCCAAAAATCCTTCATTGGCTTAAACATATGTTTAAATAAAACATCACTGAGCCAACTCAAACCATTACACTCATTAACTAAATTCACTTAACCATCCTTCATGATTAAACCTTAATCATTCCTTAGTTAAGAAGGGAGTCAATCAAGTTGGGGTATAATTACCTCTTAGACCTTAACTGAACAATGCTTTAACTTCGAAATAGACAAAGTTTATTTTTAAATCTTTAACAAACTTCCTTACGTAACTCTCGTATTCTATTTACGAATCCACTTCCTTTACAGAAACCATTTGATTACAATTATGGTGTTATAATTCCATGCTTCCGAAATATAATAACTTAAGTATAACTCTTATTTACTAATTTGAATTAATAAATTTATTTAATAAATAAATATTGATTTAAAAACCGGAAAGTACATAGTACTTTCCTATATTCGATATAATCGAATTTCAACGTATAATTCTCTTTTGAATAATCTCTACTCGACAAATTCTTTTCGAGTAAACTATATTCGATAACCCCTTTCGAATAACTATATTCGATTAACTCCTTCGAATAACTAATATTTGATAACTCTTTTCGAATAACCAATATTCGATAACTCTTTTCGAATAACCAATATTTGATAACTCTCTTTCGAATAAACTATATTCGAATAACCCTAATCCGACTAACTCTAATTCAGTTAACTCTATTCGAATAACTAATATTCGACTATCTCTTGTTCGATTAACTCTATTCAATTAACTCTATTCGATCGGCTCTATTCGACTAACTCTAATTCGATTAACTCTAATCGATTAATTCTAATTCGATTAACTCTAATCGAATTAACTCTAAACAATTAACTCCTTTCGAATAAACTCCATTTGATTAATTCCTTTAACTCTATTCGAATAAACTATATTCGATTAATTCCTTTAACTCTATTCGAATAAAATATATTCGAATACTCTTCTTTCGAATAAACTATAATCGAATAACTCTAATCCGATTAACTCTAATTCAATTAACTCTAACTATATTAACTCTAATCGATTTATTCTAATTTGATTAACTCTAATCGATTAACTCTTTCTTGATTTATTTAACTTAGTCGATTGACTCTAACTCGATTAACTCTAATTCAATTAACTCTAATTCGATTAACTCTAATCGATTAGCTCTAATCGATTAACTCTAACTCGATTTGATTACACATTTTGATTAACTCCTTTGATATACTCTACTTCCATATTCAGTTTCAAATATCGATGTTGAAATCGATTCTTACTACTTTTATGTTCTATTTATCCAATGATAAATATTTTATTCAATTTATAAACTATTATTTATAAATTAATCTTCTCAATCTATCGGTTAGAACAGATTCTATTTAAAATCATTGCTTTAAATCCATATCACGTTATACCCGTGTGTGAAGCATGGGTCTAAACCTTTCAAATGTAAAATTCTTTTTTTATACAATTCTATTCATTTTCAAGTATTTCCTTTTATAATCTAATTATTTCCTTTTCTATTTGTTTTACAAATATTTCCTCTTTCTATTTGTTTTACAAATATCTTCTTTCAATTCTATCTGTTTGTTTTCACAAATATTTCCTTTCAATTATATCTATTTGTTTCACAAATATTTCCTTTTATATAATCTTATTTATTATATAAATAATTCCTTTCATAAAATTCTATTGATTTTATAAATATCTCTTTCTATAAAATCCTTTGATTATATTTTTTTTTCAATATAACATTGAAAATTTTGTTATTAACATTCCAGTATTCCTTATGATATTTAAAATACTAAATAACAATGATCAATATCATTCTAACACACATCATCAACAACAGATTATATATCACATCATATATCATCATATATCATCATATATGAAAAACAATAAAATAAATGTTGAGGAATCCAGCCGGATTCTTCCGACCTATTTCCCTGCATCCACAGATGTTAAACAATATAATTAACATCAATTTCATTTCACTATGAAATATTCTGCTAAATAGAATCAATGTTTGATTAACAATTTATATATATATATATATCGTTATCTATAATTTCGAACAATCAACCAACAATTAAATCAAACAGTCAGCACACAGCAAATCAATCATCATTTATCAGTTCTAAATATACGTTATAAAAATATGAACTGGTAGAGTTGGTGAGTTTTACTGACATTGGACGATCATCATTAATAACGATAACCATCGGTTGATTCAGACCGACAATTTATTTCACTATAAATTGTAACGAGCTCCAATTGACTCCTAGCCAGTTCCATTGCATAGGCGCCGTCCGTACGGTCCCAATGGATCTTGTTTCGCGGAATTCTGGTTACGTATGAATATGATATGACTTATACAAGTTTTATACAAATTTAAATTAAAATTAATTAAGTTTCCTATTGGGCTCACTTTTAAAAACAAGGCCCATTACCAATTCAAGCCCGCACCCGTATACACCCTTCTTCTCTGTCTCGTGTACTCCTCCCACTCTAGACAAATCCGCACACCATTTCCGCTCCTCCATCCTCCACGTTCTCCCTCTCCGGACCATCGTTCGACAAACCACCACCACAAAACAACTCAGCGCTTGAATCTCTACGCGATAGCGCCCTTAAACTGAAGTTCGAACTCCCCCTCCTAGAAGCGAGCTGCTGCTGGTCCTCCTTCAAGCATAGTAAGGAGAGAGAAATTTTGTAGCCGAACCTCACCAAAAATCGGCCATCAACCTCTCCTTCAACGCCGAGTCCATGGCCACCCACATGACCGCCTCACATCGCCTCTAGCTCCACCACGTCCGTGCCCTAGCTTCACTGTTGCAAAGTCGACTTCCAGGAAGTCATGTCGCACCAAACACTAGAGGTGCTTGCTTGAAGCTCTACACCAACTGAGTCTAACAGATCCAAGTTTGAGTATTTTCGTTGAGTAAATCTCCCATTCTATTTGCTTGAAGTATTTAAAGAAATGGCGGCTCAATTAATTTGCAGAAGACAGAAAGTGGGATTAGGTTTTAAGGGGAGAGATGGTTTATTTATAGAAGAAGGACTTAGATATTTACAAAGATATTTTCCTTATTTTATTCGTTTTGCTTCTAAAAATTCGTTTAATCACACACGATACCCAAAAATCCTGAAACTAGACATGTAGCCACAGTTCGACATTACGGACCCAATGAAACTGATTTCATCGAATTCCGACTTCGTTTGCTCACATAGCGTATTTTTTAAGGTCAAATTATCGACTGTTTTTCACATTAAAATCCCCCACGACCACATACTGACTTCAAAAATCACGAAAATTGAAATCTAGCAATAACTCAATATTGCAGATCCAACAAAATTAGTTTCGTCGAAAACAGAGGTCGTTTGTAAAACTGGCTATTTTTAAAGCTCTAAATAACCCATTTAAATATATAAATATATTTAAAAATAATTAAATTAAATATAAATAAATTTATATTATCGTATATATTCACAATATATATCATACAGCTCCATAAAATATATATGGATTTACAACTCGATATTTCAAATCCCCAGTTATATCGATATTCGATTTATATTTAAATTCCTTTTATAAATCGTTATAAATTATAAAGGAATTCCATAACGACTTTTCTAAAATTTGATTTGGACATAAATCAAAATCTACACAATGAAATCCCGATTTTTCTCTTCCACTAGAAAAATATACTTCAGCAGCTCTGCTTGTTTCTTGTTTCACAGAAATCCGATTTAAAACGGACCCTGTATATTCAGTTGAAGTTCGAATCGCCAAATAGCGAACTGCCGCACCATTTCCAGCTCAATTATAATTATAATATAATTTATACATTCGACTTCGTTTATATAATATATTCGTTATTCTAATTCAAATTATAAACTGAATTAAATATCATAGATGATCGAATTCACACCATATTGTGAACTCCACTATTTCTGACTATTTTCAGAAATTAAATATATTATTATATTATTTATTTTAATTAAATATTCAATATTATTTAATTCTGTTCATTTTAAATAACCAAACCATTATTTAAGTAATTAAATAAATTATTTATATACCGTAAAAGTACGGGTCGTTACATTCTTCCGCCTTAAAATAATTTCGTCCTCGAAATTGCTAAGGTAGAAAACAAATCCCACTAACTGATTAAAAATTATTTGTTAAATTCTTAAATTCCAATTTCACTATACCAATTAATTTTAATTAAAATATTAATTGATTCTTATCAACGAAAATTTTCAAAAATCCTGAAATTATCTAATATCCGATATTTCCGAAAAATTTCGCCAGCACCTCCTTTGTACGGGTCGATCGGTACAACTACAACTCGCCTCTCTGAGCCTTCTCCATCCCAAAATAAAATCAAACAGCCAAGCGGCTTGCCACATCGGCTCATTAAATCTCATACCCAATATGAAATATAAACTTGTACCTTTTTGTCGGGCATATCATTATATCCTTTCAATCTGCTGCTAATTCAGCATATACCCATCTCATCCCAATCAAATTCCAATCTATTTTTATCTCCAACATAACCATTTGCTTATCCAAGCCAAATTCAATTTCAAATCGAAGCACCATTCTCAATTTTCAAATTCTTAACTCGTCAATCCAATACCATTTCGGATTCCTATGTCACAAATCCAATTTTCTCGATATCATTCTAATCCAATTCAATTTCCACTTAATTGGTTTCAATTCAATTCCAATTTATTTACAAAAATTTCCATTTAATTTGGGTTTAATTCAAACAGTCTCTTCCTGGGAGTTTTAAACAACTTTGCTTTTCTCAAAAGTCAAATGTTCCTTTTCAGGATTTAAAACAACTTGTTTTGCCAAAACAATTCAAAATCACTATCTTTGGTAGTAATCCATCACTTAGAACTCGGAATGAACACTAATGATGTCGCGATTCATCATCAGGGTTATTTCCCAGCCATCGAAGTGAGTTCAATACTATATCACTTTCAAAACCATATCTAAAAACTTCCACTTTGAAATAAATTTCAAAATACCATTTTCAATGCTTGTAACAAATGTAAAATCTCCTAGGATTTTAAAATTCTCATATATTAAATTCAAATCCATTTACAAACACCGTTTCAAATTCCAGGGTTTTAATTTCAATTCTGATTTTAACATCAGATTTAATTCATTTCGATTTCATATATTACACTTATGTGAATTCTGATTGGTTATTTACATAACAGTTCAATTATAATCTTACTCGATTATAATAACAACCAATATATCCAATATATTATAATCATTCCAATATAAATCCTTTATATCAAAATATATTTTGGGTAAAATTATTTCATTTACCCTCCTTTCAAAACATACCATGTCGGTTCATCGTATTCGAGTGTTCAGAAACTCCTACCGAGACAATGGATCAAACTGATCGATCAGAACCCATAAACAATTCAACAATAAATCTCCACAATATAAAACGATTTTTATATCAATAACAAATACGTTCACTTGTATATATACACTCAACTTGAAACGATCGGGAATTTCGCTCGATCCGAATCAGTCGCTAAACCGACTAAAACCGTTCGAAACCCCTGATTGTTTTGAGAACACGACAAATTGGAACGGAAACAGAAGAACATTTCATTGTTTATTACAACAATTCCATCAGAATACAAGAACATACAGAGTTTGAATAAATATTGCATAGAAAATATTAGAGATTTAAATTACATTTAAATACATCGCAGCGGAAAATAATACAAAACACAACTGAAAGAGATATACGGATACAGAGCTTTCCAAGTATCGTTCCAGCTGTAAATCAGGATCCTGTGAATATAAATCTGCAAAACCAAAACTACTAGCTGCCCGTGTCAAAATAAGGGCACCCAGAGTTTAGGTTAAACAATAAGCTCCAGGTCAGTCATGTGACTGGTGTAAGAACTAAAACAATTATTAATCTTTATTTTAAAGTTAGGTAAATCAAGGGACCATGCCGTATAACACGGAACGGGTTTCCTCCCAATAATACCAGTGCCTAAAACAACAGCGCAATGCTAAATAAAGAACAATGAAGCTATTATAAGACCCAGGTACCATCACACAATGCAACGCAAGCCGGAGGATAGGGTTTTTACCTTATAATAGCCAAAGAATGCTTGATACGCTAAATTTCATCTTTTATTATTACTATAAGTGTATAGTGTCAAAACAATTTCAAATCATAAGTATCAATCATAGACGACATGAGCGCCCCATCCCACTATGTCGCCATATATAGGATTACAGCTAAAATTGAAACGTCACGTATTGGAAGTTGGATTTCCATCTGTGAACCGAGGCAAAAGATAGTCCTCTACCGATTCGAGACAATCTAGCCTACCATGTCTTAGGATCAGAGCTCGAGTGACCCTTGGATCGTCAGGGCCGGTCCACCGATGTGGATTAAAATGCTTGAACACTACGTTTCCCCACCCTTTGGGGCGCAAATGACCCAACAAATGACTCCATCGGCTCCACATAGTCACCGATATATCCGAGGCGCCTCGCAACAGCAACAACCACATAAGTCAAACTCGTCAGGGCGTGTAAAACCACTGACGCCACATCTAGCTAGAAAGAAACGCATGTCCTCCCTAAGGTCCTTCTCCCGTTTCTGGTTCACAACCGGGGTGTGAGGCTCACGAATCAACGTTACACAAAGTTATGCCACACAGGCGGTGCTTTGATCATCAACCACAAGACTCTGCTTTTCAATAGAAACCTTGATCTATTTGCATCTCAGCATGCCACACAGGCAATTCACGCTATGCAACCGATATCAATCACACAGAATGAAATCTGATGTCAGACACACATCCATTTACAAGTCCGTTCTGGGTCTGAACGAAACCGGAGGCACCTTGTACCTCGCATATCCATCGATCTCCAAGTACGTCTGGACGATCACCAACTAATTCCCTCCTCTTGGATGTACAGCCCAATCAAGATCATCAGTAATCACCCAAACGACGTGAAGACCTCCAGTCTTCAACCACCGTCTTCCTCTTCGACTAATCGTCGTATCAGTTATTCAGAATGGGATAAACTCGGTCTTTCCGAATAACTCGCGTATTTTATAAACAAGTGTCACACAAACACAACATACGCCTCATTCTAGTTCATCAGTCGCTAACCGTAAATTAGTAAGAGAACACTTCCCCAAATATTAACCCCAAAGGCTGAAACCAACATCAGATCAATACACAGGAAACCATTCTTCTTAACTAACCTACAGTTAGTTTCTAAATTTCACATTCTTAGGGAAAGGTTCCCATTAATTTTATCAAAGATAAATTCTTTAAATTTATTCTTTGATCTCCTTTTGAATATCAATTCAAACCAAATTATGGTTTATCCAAACTAACCGGGATTAACGAACCTTACCGAAGTAATCATTTGTTTTAATTTCCCAATCCCAACCTATTCATCCCATGAAGTAAAACTGGTAACACTTCATATCTAACACCACGGTGTTATCGGTAAATTCAATTACCATTTCACGTTCAAATCTAATTAAAGATTTAACTATCGCCTGGAGCAAAACTGGTGATACTCCATTCTCGATCATTTCAATCCAATTAAAGATTCATTAAAACTCCACTTAGTTTTAATATTTAACTGGGTTAAAGAATCAATGTCATTTAAAACACGGTTCACGATAAACCCAAAATCACATTCCATTCTATCAGCCTTTAACCGTAAAATAGCAAGTGAGCAATTCCCTAAGATTTAACCCCGAAGGCCGAAACCAACATCAGATCAATACCCAAGAAACCATTCAGCTTAACTAATCTCCAGTTAGTTTCTGATTTTCTTAACTCTGTTGGGTCTAAGAATAGTATTATTGAAGATGCCATTCACGACAACCCAAAATCACATTCCATTAATTATCGGGTAAAGAACAAGTGTTATTTAAAACACCGTCCACGATAAACCATAAAATCAATTCAAATTCAATTCCAATTAAATACCATTTAATTGGTAGACTTCATTAAATCTAAATAAAAAGATTTAATCTTTTCTTAACTGGGTTTAAGAATAGTGTTAATGAAGACACCATTCACGACAAACCCAAATCACATTTGATGTTAAATACAAGGCTCTGAATAGAAAATATATCGGCTTATATTCAATATCAAATTCTACGACCAATAAATATCGTATTGGAAATAACGATATAAATATATCTTTCAAATTTCCATAACAATTCCTGTATAATCACGAAATCCAACATCGAAATATTCCAAAGACAATTTCGATTCAAATCCATTCCAATTTAATTGTTGGAAATTCTGGTTACTTTTAAAACCATTTCAAGTGCACTTAATTTATTTTAAAAATAAATAGAATTATAATTCTAGTTCAAAACTAGTTCATTTCTATAAAAATCTATTTTTATCTTTTCAAATATGGAGTTTTTCGTCCCAATTCTTCACAAATCATTTCTTATGATTTTACACAAATTATTACTATTTTTAATAATTTTATCAAGGCCCGTACAGTCGATTTCCATCAACGGCCAGTGAACTGCACTTACACCAACCTTTTCCAAATTTGATTTGGACATAATTCCAAATCCAACCGTTAGATTTCAAATCTCTGATATTCGTTAGAAAGCTCTTTTCGATACGAACCCAACGGTTCCGGTTTTAGAGAATCCGACGGTCGGATCTCCTGTAATATCCATTCGAAGTCAATGGTCGAAATTCGCGAACTACCGCGGCGCGACGCGTTCTATTCAAGCCATTCTATATATATAATATATATATATATTATATATATTTCATCGATTTCCTTTTAAAACGTATTTTGAAAATCGTTTTAAATTCGTTTTCAAAACAGTTTCAACTTCATATTCAATTTTAAATCAAAATTGATTTTTTCCTTATAAATTTGTTTTAAATTCATCTCGGTTCAATTCAAATTTCAATTCATTTCAATTCGAATTCATTTTCTATTCAATTCAATTCGAATTCTTTTCTGTTCAATTCAATTCGAATTCATTTTCTGTTCAGTTCAATTCGAATTCATTTTCTGTTCAATTCAATTCGAATTCATTTTCTGTTCAATTCAATTCGAATTCATTTTCTATTCAATTCAATTCGAATTCATTTTCTGTTCAATTCAATTCGAATTCATTTTCTGTTCAATTCAATTCGAATTCATTTTCTATTCAAATCAATTCGAATTCATTTTTTGTTCAATTCAATTCGAATTCATTTTCTATTCAATTCAATTTCAATTTAATTCCAATTCAATTTAATTCGATTCAATTCAATTTGAATTTGAATTTCAATTCAATTTAATTCGAATTTCATTTTCAAAATATTCGATTTTGAAATCACTTTTCAATATTCATTATAAAAAAAATAAAATCGACAAAATTCCCGTTCATGCTAAAATGGCGTTTAACTACTTAACACGGCTTCACATTTCAATATTCCCTGAATATTATTCGATAATTTTGAACTGGAATCAGACTCAGTCAATTACCATATAATTTGAATTATATGGATTTCATCCAATACAAGTATACAACAATGACGACAAACAATCAACCATCATCCAAAGTGTGTTCTACACTGTATAAGCATCAAATATAAATATTCAACACTCATAACAGCCTGTCAATCCATTGATCGACATACAACTAATTATTGGGATTAGTGTACGTCATATATCATCCCAATACCCGTGTGGGGTTTCAAACAATCAAACACAGATTTTATTTGTGCAGTTGGGCGATGTGTAAAATTTATCGTCCCAACCAATATCAGTCAAATGTGTGTATATAAACAAATCGTCCGATTTGTTTATATTTATTTATTTCATTTTTAATACACGTTAAAAATTCTATTTTCAACTATAAAATATTTTTAACTATATAAATATTTCATTTCATTTCACATCACACAATCAACTACACATCAAAATCAAACCAACAAGCATACAAGCCGTCCATGGTCTGTGGACGATGGGTGTCGGGTGCTGCTAAACACCGTCTGCATCCTAGTATATATTTTAACTAGAAATTTAAATTAAAAGTGAGAAGTTCTCACCGAGGGTTCCACTCCTTCATTTTATTTCTGAAATTCAAAACATTTGGATCTGGCCGAACTTCCAACGCAGTCTTCTCCACGCTGTTCATATTAAAATCACATTTTTAATATGATGTTCTATACATTAAAAATCATATTTTTAGTCTTTCTATTATATAAAAATCATATTTTTATTCTTTCTATAATATAAAAATCATATTTTTATTCTTTCTATAACATAAAAATCATATTTTTATTCTTTCTATAATATAAAAATCATATTTTTATTCTTGCTATCTATATATATAAAAGAACATATTTTTATTTTTATAAACAATCTAATTATATTTTATAAACAATCAAGGTTTATTTTTTTAAAAGAATGTATATTTATATTTTTAAAAACCAATTTTTTTATAAAACAATTTTATTCATACTAAAACAAGAAATTTAAAACAATATAATTTGCTTATTTGCCAAATTAAATAACTAACTACAATAAAATAAAAGAAATTAACCTTAATCACGTTTGGAAAAAAACTGTCGTGCATCTCTTCTTCTTCCTTGTGATTTTGCCGTGAAATCGAACCATGAAACCCATCTGCTCAGAACATAAACCACCACCGTACCACCCCGTCAGACCGCCGGATGGCGATCTGTCCCTCCTCCGCCAGGCGCCTACGTGGTGCGCGCCCAACACTGACAAACCGGGCCCACTCGCATCCATACTCGCCAGAAAATGCACCCTAAGCTTTGACCTTTGAGCCCAAAGAACAGACGATAACCTTCATGAAATCTGATCACAATTACATGGATTGAAAGAGCAAACAAGGGTCTTCGATTTTTGGTTTGGGGTTTTATTTAAATCGAAGTTGGGTAGAAGAAAAATTGGATTCAATTCAGGAAAATTTCTACCTTTATTCTTGGAGGCGCGATTTTTGACCGGGTCAAAGCGGATGTAGGGTTTTGACTTGAAAATTATATATATAGCCTTTATTTTAATATTATTTAATTCCCTAATTAGTTATTTATTTATCTGAACTCCAATCGAGGCCCAACGACTGTCGTCCCTAACGTATTACCCCCATTCCGAACACAATGGGATATGTATCGCAGGCCAATTCGATCGTTACGATCAGTTTCCATTGAATTTAAAATATAAATCTTTATATATTCAATTTAAATGCACATTTCAATTTACCGGGGCCACATACAGACTCTAAAAATTCCCGAAAAATATTTCCTAGCTTCGTATTGACGATACAGTTCTAACAAAACTAATTTCGTCAAATTCTGAGACCGTTTGAAAAATGGTCATTTTCTGGTCGATCGAAATTGAATGAAACTGTCAAAACACGTTTTACTTCGCCACGCTCACATATTGACTTCAAAAATTATGAATTTTGAAACCTAGCAATAATTTGACATTCCGGTTCCAACAAAAGTGCTTTCATCGAAAACAGAGGTTGTTTGCAAAATGGCTATTTTTAAAGGTCTTTATATATATTAAAATATATATAAATTCCACAGCAGCTTTTCTGAATTTTAAACTGGACATATCTTTCACTCTATAAAATGAAATCTCAGTTTCTTAGATCCTTAGAAAGATATGATCGAACAGGATCAAATATTTCTTATTTCGCTGAAATCTGATTTATTTTGAATCCTGTACATTCATTTAAAATTTGAAATTGAATTTTCGAACTACCGTGTCATTTCAGGCTCGTTATATAATTAAAATAAATTTATTCGTTTTAACTTCGTCGAAAATATATTTTCCGTCGTTATTATTTAAAATAATTCATTTTAAATATTCAAAATTCACAAAAATTGCCAAAATAAAATTTTTAATTTGGCTCGGATTTCCGGGTTATTACACAACTCAATCTAGGGTGTTACTAACCCCATTTCTACTGAGTCACGCCACAGAGCCAAGGTAATTACTTAACATTAAGCTCTGATACCAACTGTAACGTCCTGGAAATTTGTGATCTTTGGTCATCAACATAAAACCCACGTCGATTATCCAAACATCGAAAATACCTGTAGTTAATGAAAGAAATTAGAGGGTGAGAATAGATAAGATAGAAACTTAGAATAGAAGAAGAAGAAGAACATACAACATCAGAGTAAACACGAATCTCACAGCGGAACAAATAAATATTTTTCATAACATAACTTTGAAATAAAATAGTATCTATATACAATACCATTATTAGAGTATAACTCTTACAACACAACGGAAATAACAATAGCTACACTACAACAAAACTGGTCTTTAATGACGCAAAAGGGTATGTCTTTTACGATGCTTATGCGACGTTATTTTTAATAGCATCGCATAAGTGTCGTAAAAGACACACCCTTTTACGTCGCCAAAAAACAATTTTTTTATTGTGTTATATGATTCTGAAGCCTCCTGCTCCAGCTCTTCAAGTATCTGTAAATCCCGACTACTTGACTGCCCATACAAAACTGGGCACCCAAGAGTTTAGGGAAAACAAAACAAAATAAACTCTGGGTTAGTCATGTGACTGGTGTAAGTAAACTCAAATCATTTGATTTAACTTTCAAAATTCTTTTGAAACAAAGGATAATCATAAGACTGATCCACACATAAACACGGATGGCTTTTACCTTATGATAACCCAAAATATTTCTAAAACGATACTTGTCTGATATTACAATAATGTATAGATCAAGTAAATAGAAATCTAGCAGAAATGCTTGCATCTAACGTTCTACATATATAATATATAATCAAAACCGCGGGCTCTTATTTGGGGTATGGATTCCAACTATGACAAGGTATGGAACCACCTTCCGCTCAGTGTACTCTAGAAGCGATACACTGGAGTTCAATAAGAACATCTTGAAACTCGGCCACACATGACCGACCATTCATTTCTCTTGAATGTATCGAATATATTGCCACCTTACAGTTGGTAAACCAACATAACCGTTCCCGGGAGATACAAAATTGAAAGAAGTACAAATATGAATATTCTCTAGATGGTGACAATATACCCTAATTGGGTGCGGCCACTTAGCCATGCTGCCTGCCCAATTTCTGTCATTTCCCAGTTGATGAGGGTTGAGGTCATAACGTATCTTTCAACAGATCACTCTTTTAATTACTTTGAATACCACATCGTCATACCCGTCAATCACAAATTGATTTCCCCAAAAATACCACGGGTATAAGCTAAGAGAAACGAATTCCTCCGCCACCAACATAAATACGTTTGAAACGATCAACATACGCGATCTACCAGATATACTTTGTTAAACATTCTTCCATACAGGTCGTCCTGGGACTGGACAAACCGAAGGCACTGTTCAGTACATCCATCTTAGGCAATCTCTACCTAAGATTTATACAATAGCCCTTGAACTTTACTCCGTCTTCAATATATTCAGCATACTTGGTTTGCAACGCTTATGCTAATACGGAGTGGTTCTTTGGATAATAATCCAACCGGTCTCTCCATATTGACAATGAAAAAATGGTCAAAAACTTCGATAGTCGGTGATTTAACTATCAAAGAAAACCATGTGTACAACCAATGATCTTATTTCCAAATGGAAATCTTATCGATCAATTCATCAATCCATATTTATCCCTTTAAATTAATTTATCATTAATTTATTCATTTACCCATTTCCATATATATACAGAAATTCTTATTTTCTAAATCTAGAAAATATACGTTATTAACTCGGAAAACGTTTCCGTATTTATTCCCATTTCTTATTTTCTATTATTAGAAAATATTTCTGATTCTTATTTGGAAAACATTTCCAAACTCCTTCATTGGCTTAAACAGATTTTTAAATAAAACATCGTTAAGCCAACTCAAACCATTACACTCATTAACTAAATTCACTTAACCATCCTTCACGATCAAACATTAACCATTCCTTAGTTAAGAAGGGAGTCAATCAAGTTGGGGTATAATTACCTCTCAGACCTTAACTGAACAACGTTTTAACTTCGGAATAGACAAAGTTTATCTTTTAAATCTTTAACAAACTTCCTTACGTAACTCTCGTATTCTATTTACGAATCCACTTCCTTTGCAGAAACCATTTGATTACAATTATGGTGTTATAATTCCATGCTTCCGAAATAGAATAACACAAGTATAGCTCTTATTTATTAATTTGAATGAATAAATTTATTTAATAAATAAATCTTGATTTAAAACCGTAAAGTACATAGTACTTTCTGATATTCGATATAACCGAATTTCAACATATAATTCTCTTTCTAATAATCTTTACTCGACAATTTCTTTTCGAATAAACTATATTCGATAACCCCTTTCAAATAACTATATTCGATTAACTCCTTCGAATAACTAGTATTCGATAACTCTTTTCGAATAACCAATATTCGATTACTCTTTTCGAATAACCAATATTTGATAAATCTCTTTCGAATAAACTATATTCGAATAACTCTAATCCGACTAACTCTAATTTAGTTAACTCTATTCGAATAACTAATATTCGACTATCTCTTGTTCGATTAACTCTATTCAATTAACTCTATTCGTTTGGCTCTATTCGACTAACTCTAATTCGATTAACTCTAATCGATTAATTCTAATTCGATTAACTCTAATCGAATTAACTCTAAACAATTAACTCCTTTCGAATAAACTCCATTCGATTAATTCCTTTAACTTTATTCGAATAAACTATATTCGATTAATTCCTTTGACTCTATTCGAATAAACTATATTCGAATACTTTTCTTTCGAATAAACTATATTCCAATAACTCTAATCCGACTAACTCTAATCTGACTAACTCTAATTCAATTAACTCTAACTCGATTAACTCTAATCGATTTATTCTAATTTGATTAACTCTAATCGATTAACTCTTTCTTGTTTTATTTAACTTAATCGATTAACTCTAACTCAATTAACTCTAATTCAATTAACTCTAATTCGACTAACACTAATCGATTAACTCTAATCGATTAATTCTAACTCGATTTGATTACACATTTTGATTAACTCCTTTGAATTACTCTACTTCCATATTCAGTTTCAAATATTGATGTTGAAATCGATTCTTACTTCTCTATATAAGTCCTGACTTATATGTTCTATTTATCCAATGATAAATATTTTATTTTATTTATAAAGTATTATTTATAAATTAATCTTCTCAATCTATCGGTTAGAACAGATTCTATTTAAAATCTTTGCTTTAAATCCGTATCAAGTTATACCCATGTGCGAAGCACGGGTCTAAACCTTTCAAATGTAAAATTCTCTTTTTATACAATTCTATTCATTTTCAAGTATTTCCTTTTATAATCTAGTTATTTCCTTTTCTATTTGTTTTACAAATATTTCCTCTTTCTATTTGTTTTACAAATATTTTCTTTCAATTCTATCTGTTAGTTTTCACAAATATTTCCTTTCAATTATATCTGTTTGTTTTCACAAATATTTCCTTTTATATAATCTTATTTATTATATAAATAATTCCTTTCATAAAATTCTATTGATTTCAGAAATATCTCTTTCTATAAAATCCTTTGATTTTATATATACTTCTTTTTCAATATAACATTGAACATTTCGTTTTTAACATTCCAGTATTCCTTATGGTATTTAAAATACCAAATAACAATGATCAATATCATTCTAACACACATCATCAACAACAGATTATATATCACATCATATATCATCATATATGAAAAACAATAAAATAAATGTTGAGGAATCCATTCGGATTCCTCCGGCCTGTTTCCCTGCATTCACAGATGTTAAACAATATAATTAACATCAATTTTATTTCACTATGAAATATTCTTCTAAAAAGAATCAATGTTTGATTAACGATTTATATATCGTTATCTATTTCGAACAATCAACCAGCAATTAAATCAAACAGTCAGCACACAGCAAATCAATCATTAGTTATCAATTCTAAATATACGTTATGAAAATATGAACTGGTAGAGTTAGTGAGTTTTACTTACATTGGACGATCATCGTTAATAACGATAACCATCGGTTGATTCAGACCGACAATTTATTTCGTTATAAATTATAATGAGCTCCGATTGACTCCTGGTCAGTTCCATTGCATAGGTGTCGTCCGTACAATCCCAACGGATCTTGTTTCATGGAATTCTGGTTATGTATGAATAACATATGACTTATACAAGTTTTATAAAAAATTAAGTTAAAATTAATTAAATTTCCTATTGGGCTCACTTTTAAAAACAAGGTCCATTACCAATTCAAGCCCGAACCCGTATACACCCTTCTTCCCTGTCTCATGTACTCCTCCCACTCCAGACAAATCTGCACAACATTTTCGCTCCTCCATCCCATACGTTCTCCCTCTTCGGATCATCGTTCGACAAACCACCACCACCAAACAACTCAACGCTTGAATCTCTACGCGATAGCACCCTTAAACTGAAGTTCGAACTCCCCCTCCTAGATGCGAGCTGTCGTTGGTCCTCCTTCAAGCACCGTAAGGTGCGAACAATTTTGTAGCGGAACCTCACCAAAAATCGGCCATCAACCTCTCCTTAACCCCGAGTCCAACGCCACCCACATGACCGCCACATCGCCTCTAGCTTCACCACGTCCGTGCCTTAGCTTCATTGTTGCAAAGCCGACTTCCAAGAAGTCATGTCGCACCAAATACTAGAGGTGCCAGCTTGAAGCTCTCCACCACCCGAGTCTAACAGATCCAAGTTTGAGTATTTTCGTTGAGTAAATCTCCCATTCTATTTGCTTGAAGTATTTAAAGAAGTGGCTGCTCAATTAATTTACAGAAGACAGAAAGTGGGATTAGGTTTTAAGGGGAGAGATGGTTTATTTATAGAAGAAGGATTTAGATATTTACAAAGATATTTTCCTTATTTTATTCGTTTTGCTTCTAAAAGTTCATGTGATCACACACGATACCCAAAAATCACGAAACTGGACATGCGGCTACAGTTCGACATTACGGACCCAACGAAACTGGTTTCGTCGAATTGCAACTTCGTTTGCTCACACAGCGTATTTTTAAAGGTCAAATTATCGACTATTTTTCACATTAAAATCCCCCATGGCCACATACTGACTTCAAAAATCATGAAAATTGAAATCTAGCAATAATTTAATATTGCAGATCCAACAAAATTAGTTTCGTCGAAAACAGAGGTCGTTTGTAAAACTGGCTATTTTTAAAGCTCTAAATAACCCATTTAAATATATAAATATATTTAAAAATAATTAAATTAAATAGAAATAAATTTATATTATCGTATATATTCACAGTATATATCATACAGCTCCATAATAAATATATTTGGGTTTACAACTCGATATTTTAAATCCCCAGTTATATCGATATTCGATTTATATTCAAATTCCTTTTATAAATCATTATAAATTATAACGGAATTCCATAACGACTTTTCTAAAATTTGATTTGGACATAAATCAAAATCCACACAATGAAATCCCGAATTTTCTCTTCCACTAGAAAAATATACTTCACCAGCTTCGAACGTTTCTTGTTTCACAGAAATCCAATTTAAAACAGACCCTGTATATTCAGTTGAAGTTCGAATCGCCAAATAGCGAACTACCGCGCCATTTCAAGCTCGATTATAATTATAATATAATTTATACGTTTAACTTTGTTTATATAATATATTCGTTGTTCTAATTCAAATTCTGAACTGAATTAAATATCAGAGATGATCCAATTCACACCATGTTATGAATTCCACTATTACTGACTATTTCAGAAATTAAATATATTATTATATTGTTTATTTTAATTAAATATTCAATATTATTTAATTCTGGTCATTTTAGATAACCAAACCATTATTTAAATAATTAAATAAATTATTTATATACCGTAAAAGTATGGGTCGTTACACTGTATGTATTCGTTCTCGGCTTCAATGTGATATGCACTTCTCTCCTTCATATTGAAAATATACCCATGCTCATTTGTATCAAAGTTAAAAAGGAACTCAAACATCACTTCTTCATTAGTACAGAAGTACTAGTATGCATTCAGTGTCTTTTAATTATTATTGACATTTTTTGGCATGGTTATATATTGTCTACTTTTGTTTTTTTATTTAGATGTTTTAATTGTATTAAATGCTTTATTCGATTCTTTATGGTTTTGTAACATAAAGCATAAACATTGAAATGAATCGGATCATTTAGGTAAATGTGCTCATATTAGTACATTGCCTTATGCTTTAAGAAAGGATAATATATGGCAGTAATAACCATTTATGGTAGGTCATAGCAGCTTTGGAACAGATGGTAGTAATAACCATTTATGGTAAGTCACATCAGCTTTAGCATGTTAAAAGTAAATGATTTTGGTGTATACATAAAATTTTCTTTCTTCCTATGCTCGGCTAACTGTATATAAATATATGGGGGGTTAAGTTAACAAAACTAATAGGTTCATGTAAGAAATGGATACAATTAAGGGGAAAAATTAGATTGAATGAAAATAATGAATTATTTAAATTATGATGTTTTTCACTGATGTTTTGAACAAAGCATACAAGTGGCATACTGAAAGAAACATAATTTATATTTGGCGTATTTATATAACTAATTATAATGTCATGTGGAAATAGTTATATAATGAAATTAAACCTTTGCATGTTTAACACTAAGATCCTAATACTTCTATATATATCAAATGTGAATTAAAGCACGCCTGCTTTGCTTTAAACTACCGTTTGCTTCAAGTATTGTTTAATGAAGCTAAAGGTGATAACAATATCTATGATGTTGATAGTTAGTGATAGTGAACTATGTATTGGCCAGTCAAACTGTAGCTAAGAAAAACATATGCAACAAATTAAAGTTTCTCAAACAATAAGATGAAGTTTTCAAGTGATTAAAAACTCAAAAGATCATCACTAAAGCCCAATATTGGTTGTACCTCTCCTATTGCTATGCAGAATTGTGTATTCCGTTTTTGTTTCCTGTGTTAAACTAAAATTACGTTTATATCCAAATGACTGCATTTTCTTTTTGTCAAGCGTGATTTCAAAACAAATGCTTGAAAGGTTCCTCTATAACATATTATCACATTCGATTTTTCCTTGATGATGCTTTATGTAAATAGGGGGCATTTGACAGATTAGTTATAATTAATTGTTATACTATACATAGACAATTGATTTTTTTATTTTTCTATGGTTCTTTTGAACTTTTTGTTATAATCAAATCAATAACTCATTTCATGCGTGTTTCCACTTGAGTATGCTTCATTTTCTATGATCTACATATTTAAATTTGGTGATATGATATTCCATATACTAATAGATTTTGGAGATATTTAAATTAAGGTATGATTATGTCACAAATACATTGCCTTACTTATGTATTTAATGGATTTGGTAGAGTAATTTATTGCCTCTTTTATTGCATAAAGGAAAGCAACAAACTATCTACATAGGAAAGATTTTTTAAAGGGTGAAATTAATCAAATTCTTATTAATGAAGATATGTTCTCAATACTAATATAAATAGGCATCATATGGCTCATTGTATGTGTAATGGAAAAAGGTTATTTTCTTTTTGTTTGGGATTGAGATATCTTCTCAAGTTTTTGGGCTTTCTCTTGAAATCATTTTGGTGAATTAATAAAGATTTTGTTTGGAGGAATTTGTTTGTCATTTTTTTCTTCACTTCTTATCTCTTCTAAAATCCAACTGTGTAGAGATCCTTAAAAAAAATCCTAATAGATTGGTATCAGAGCCTACTACACAATTTTTTTTAAGAGAATTTGAATATGGAGAAAATAATTGTTGGAAAGCTTAAAGGGAGAAATTGGGGATTACGGAAGGTGAAGATGGAAGATTTTCTCTATCTTAATGATCTTCACCAACCACTAGAGAACAATGAGGAAAAACCTAGCAATTTATCTGAATTGAAATGGGAGACATTACATAGGAAAGCTGCTGCGTCTATTGGGTGTTTTTTGGATAATTCAGTGTTTCATGTTGTTGTTAATGAAACATCTGCTTATGCAATACGGAAGAAATTAGAAGGTGTTTATACAAAGAACTCCGCAACCAAAAAGGCTCTTCTTATGAGAAGATGGGTGAATCTGAAGCTTAAGGAAAGTGGATTAACTGGAGAACATCTTAATGATTTTCAGGCAATTGTGAATCAATTGGCTACCGTGAATTTCAAGGTGGATGATGAGAGACAAGCTTTGATGTTAATGAGTTCATTACCATAGAGTTGGGAAACGCTTGTTGTTGCACTGAATAACTCAAATTTGGATGGAGTCGTTTCAATGGGATCCGTGGTTAGTAGCTTAATTAATGAGGAGATGCGGAGGACAAACCTTGTGGAAGGAAATGATGAGGCAACAAAGAATAGAACTCCAATTGAAGAGGCTTATTTTGGAAAAAGGGTTACTCATCGAAACATGGAAAGACAGTCAAATAGACCGAATATGAAAAAGGAATTAATGCTATTATTGTGAGAAACATGGTCATCAGCTGAGATTTTGCAATAAGCTTAAAAAGGACAAGGAGAAAATGAAGGCTTTAGAAGAAGAGCTAAATGAACAAAATAATATTAGCAATGATGAGGTGAATCTTGATGAGGAAATTGAGGGCGATGTTTTTTTGTGTTAATGAAGGCAAGAACAAAAGTTGGGTCCTTGACTCTGGTGCGTGTTTCCACGTATGTAATCAAAAGAATGCATTCATGGAATATAAAGAGCAAGATGCTAATGTGGAATCCGCTAATGGCGAAAGTTGTGTGTTAAAGGGGTAGGTTCTATTAGATTGAAGATACATGATGGAAGGGTGATGAAACTCACAAAAGTCAAGTATATTCCAGAAATTACAAAAAATCTTGTATCTGCAGGACAACTAGAAGTAAAAGTGTGCAATTTTTCAACTCAAGGTGGAGTAACAAAGATTTGGAAAGGTAACAGGGAGGTGTTGCATGCTAAGAGAGATAGCAATAACATTTATAAAATACTTGGAAAGACAGTGGAGAACGAGGAAAGTTCTTATTCTATGAATCAAGGGAGAAATTTATCTGAAGTAAGGCAGAGCCAGCAACGCAAAGCCACAAAAACCGCATGGAGACCGTTGTGGTATTACCATAGATTCCGATTTATTAGTGATATGCATGATCAATTGGGAGCATACATAATTAGGTAGTTTGGAAGTTAGTTATATTTGGAATGACAATATTTTTTTTGTAACATTGGAGATTGTTTAGAGGTTGAGGTTATAAAAGGAGCTTGATTGACATTTATGGAATATCGTATCAAGGTGGAGATTGTTGAAATTTGGTGATATGATATTCCATATACCAATAGATTTATATTTAAAGTATGGTAGGATTATGTCATAAATATATTGCCTTATTTATGTATTTAATGGATTTGGTAGAGTAATATATTGCCACTTTTATTGCATAAAACAAAGCAAAAAATTATCTACATGGGAAAGATTTTTTAAAGGGTGAAAGTAATTAAATGCTTATTAATGAAGATCTCTCAATACTAATATAAATAGGCATCATATGGATCATTGTATATTTAAGGGAAAAAGGTTATTTTCTTTTGTTTGGGATTGAGATATCTTCTCAATTTTTTGGGCTTTCTCTTGTAATCATTTTGGTGAATTAATAAAGATTTTGTTTGGAGGAATTTGTTTGTCATTTTTTTCTTCACTTCTTATCTCTTCTAAAATCCAATTGTGTAGAGCTCCTTAAAAAAATTCCTAACACTACAGTCTATTTGCATATCCTAAAACAATTATAATCTCATGTAAAAAGGAGACTGATGGATAATAAATTCTCATGTTGTTAGGAGAATGACAAAGTAAGAAACATATGTGTGCAACTCAAAGTTTTTATCATTTTTTAATACTCTTCACTGTTGTTAGTTCAGAATGAAGAATTGAATGCATTCAATGCATAATTAAGGCTTTTGTATTGAATATTGCTGGAAATCAATAGAGCGAACACCTAAGCAGGTATGTGTTTATATATATATATATATATATATCTTTAAAATTATTGACCTCGGTTAAACTCACATATGTCATTTGAGAGGTTTAATTACCAGTAATTGCCATTTACTAACATAAGATTTGATCCTTTATATCATGGTTACTCTTTTAATTTTGATTTTCCATACACAAAAAATTTCAGCAATCATGCATGAAGTGGTGAATTATGTAAAGCTGGAACTATCAACTATATATTACTAACCGAGACGACTGAAATGTTTATGATAATGGTTCATTCCAAATATAATATGTAAACAAATTATCTTGAGATTGGTGGAACAAGGACAATGTGGTTATGCAAAAAACATATAGCTTACTGCACGATTCTACCATGTTAGAAATGTAGTTCTAAGACATTTCACTATTAGGAGATAAATCTTAAGTTTGTTCATATAGGAAACAATATGAAAGCACCATAGTCACACACTTATCTGCATGATTATATTACTGTAAATTAATATGCATTATTTTTAAATTAAAATTTTGTTTCAGTACCCTACTGTTATCTTACCTGTGGCCAACATCCACGGGTAAGCATGATTCTTGTGCTTAAATCATATTAGAGACCATTTTTGTTTTTTTATCGTGAAGAGAATCGATAAATATACCATATTTGAAATGTATACTTATCACTTTGATTTTTTTTAGTTGACATATCAACCTTAACAAAACATTGAACATTGTCGAATAGAGCTAGATATCACCGTTTAAGTATTTTCTGTCTTTTGAAGGAACGACAATAATTTTTATGTAGAGAAATTATAATTAATAGTGGGATTAAAGGATAGAATAGAAGTTTTTATGGAAATGGATCATTATTTATAATGGGATTTCCCTTTTTTTGCGCTAAACCAGCAATGCGGTTAGATTACATGGTCAAGTACAAGACGTCTTATTTCATTGTTCGAAATTCAAAAATCGTTAAGTTGAAATCCATATGCGAATTACTCTGTATTTTTCTGTTTCCTATACCCATATTTAATACAAGCTCTTTCATATTTTTGGATAAAAGGAAATCAATGATGGTTGTTCTCTTATTGGACCCACTATTTTTGTTTTAGGGTGCTACTATTCACACCCTGATTTACACTTCTGGCCACTAAAACTAAAAGCATCCCAAATATTTCAATTTTCCTCTACTGGACACCTTCTTAATTAATAACCTAAAAATGGAGAGGCCACTAGCACCTTCCTCTACATGAATGCTTCCTTCCTCACTTAAATCATGCATTTATGTCTTTTGAGTCATTTGATCGAACATCTTGCATCATATTATCACAAACATCATGTTTATCATCCAATTTATCATCATTCAAATACTTCATCTATCAAACGAAAAAAAAAGTTAATGTATAAATTTGTAAAAGAAGATACATTAGTTATATGGATTAAAACCCTACAAGTCAAAACTTAAATTGGCATTCTCTACTACAACGTCGTCAAGTTTAATGTCCTCCAAGCTTGGAATTTCCAATGGAGAGAAAAAATATATTCTAAAATGCAGTGGAAAACCCTAACCATTAAAAAAACTCTAACAACATGTTCTATGGCATAATAGAAAACAATAAAAATTAAGCAATTCTAACCTCTTTTTTATCTTCATCTTTCATCTCTATTAAACACAAATGAATATCTACTTTTTGTTAGGGTTTATGACTTGAAATTATAGAGAAGTACGTGTTTTTTTAGGAGAAGTACGATGGTGAATAACTGAGTGAAAGAATAATATATGGTAGCCAGATGAATATAAAAAATAATCGTTTGTATCAAATTTAGAAAGGTGGCCGAAAGTGTAACTGGGATGTGAATAGTAGCACCCTTGTTTTAATAGCTTCACATTTTAAGGTTAAATATTTGGATTTTGCTACAACTATTATGGATTTCATAGACTGGGAAAAATTCTCATTTTACAACATGGAATGTTTCCTTTTAGGGTCTTTTTTGCTACTTATAAACCGAAATTCAATTTGAAATTTACTTGCCAACATCTTCAAAAAAAGCTAACTTTATTTTTCAACTTTCCAATAGAGAAAATGGTCA
Source organism: Allium sativum (assembly GCA_030737875.1). Classification (NCBI taxonomy): domain Eukaryota; kingdom Viridiplantae; phylum Streptophyta; class Magnoliopsida; order Asparagales; family Amaryllidaceae; genus Allium; species Allium sativum. The sequence goes on from CM060924.1 coordinate 998,287,594, forward strand.
TTCTTTGTTTATACACTGTATTTTGTTTTCCCTTAAATATTTACATTTTTTTTAAATAAGATAAAAGTAAATTGATCACTTTCTATTTTTATCCCATTGCTTTTGATTTGGTATCTTTAAACTCGAGATTGTAACATGGATCTGTCTAATGTTATGAGTTTTGATACCTCAAAATTTCATCATTCTAGAACATGAATTGTTGACTTTTTTTATCAAAATATGCCATTATACAAGCTTCAAACCTTTGCCCTTATAAGTACATGAATTGTCGATGTTTACACTAACGTCATATTGGACGATTGGTTGAATAATATTCCATCTATTGTTATAAATTAATGTTATGAGCTGTGATGCACGGAAGTACAGGTTGGAGGGATCCAACTAGATTCCTCAAATAAACTGTATGTTATCTAACTTTCATATTTATTTATATATGAATTATTCACCCCAAGTAACGTTATATCCTATTTAGATGTTGATTATTGATTGGATGTTGATCGTCGAATTTTTATTTAACGGTCATTGTATTATAATCAATAGATAGTATTGATTTAGTAGTTGGCAGTGAATGGCCTAAACCTATATTTTTAAACGTTGATCTGCTGTTAAGCAAATTGATGACATTCTAGGTTATAAAAAATATATTTTATAACCGAATCGAAGTTTCAAGTTTATATATTTATATAAGTTATTTAAAATGGATATTTTTATAAATATATTTATATTTATAATCATATTTTCAAAGAATTATTAAATAGTTTATGTTCTCATGTTATCATAAGAAAGGAAATGCAACTGGATTTCGAGAATACAAAACGTTGTTTCCATGGTAAAAAGAGATTTTATGAGATATACCGATATTTTCGAAGTAATGAAAAGGAGATTTTGAAATACGCCGATATGGAAAATCGTTGTTTTGTTTAAATAATTTGATTTTGGAAATGGGCATGAAGGATATATGGTTTTCGGGAAGAGAGTAAATTTTGGAAATATACTTGTAATTTCCATAAGCGAGATTGTTTTAAGTTAATGAAATAATTAAGGTTATATTATAGGAAGTACGTCGCTTAATGTTATTTTGGGCCATATAAGTTGGTAACTAAACCTACATCCATAGGTGAAACTGTGACGACCCTAAATCCCGTACTAACGGTGACAAGGGTAATCTTTGGAATATAACACATAAACAGATAACAGTAGAATAGAATTAAATAGATACACCAGATAATGAACAAATAATACACTAGATAAACATAATCATCAGAGTTACACAGTATACAGGATCATACTTACTACAAATACAGTTCAGCTATACATAAATGTCTACAGCGGAAATAAACATAATATGTACAATAGGAGCTGAACAGCATAAAAAGAGACAAATGATAGAATCCATCTTCAGCTCCAGCTATCCAGAAAGAGCCAGATAAAACCTGAATACAAGGCTGCCCATGTAGAAAAAGGGGCACCCGAGTTTGAAAGTGAAACAAACTACGAGTCAGTCATGGGACTGGTATGAGAAATCTACTTAACACATTTATAATATGGCTAATCACAGGACCACGCCACTTTCATGGAACGGGTTTACTCCATCGGATTGCCAGTGCTTCAAAACAAATAATTCTTTTAAACATCGCAATGCTTTTTATAAAAATGAAGCCATTATAAGACTCAGTTCCCATCACACAATGCAACGCAAACCGGAGGATAGAGTTTTTACCTTATAACGGCCAAAATTTGCTTGATACGAATAAAACAAAAGCATTTGATATTATTACTAGTGTTTATATGTTTTAAAAACAATTTCAAATCATAACTATCAATCATAGATGGCATTAATGCCCCATACCACTATGTCGCCTATATAGGTATACAATCAAAACCGCACAGTCACGTATTTGGAAATTGGATTTCCGTCATGAACCAAGGCAAAAGATAATCCTTACCGAATTTAAGACGCTCTAGCCCGCCCCTCAGGATCAGAGCTCGAGTGACCCTTGGATCGTCAGGGCTGGTTCACCGATGTGGATTAAAATTCTTGAACACTGCATTTCCCTGCCCTTTGGGGCGTAAGTGAGCCAACGAATGACTCCATCGGTCCCGGTCGACCGATATAACCGAGGCACCTCGCAACAGTAACAACCACATAAGTCAAACTCGTCAGGGCGTGTAAAACCACTGACGCCACTTCTAGCTAACGCATGTCCCCCCTGAGGTCCTCTCCCGTTTCTGGTTCATACCGGGGTGTGAGGCTCGCGAATTCACGTTATACACAAAACTACGCCACACAGGCGGTGCTTTGATCATCACCACAAGACTTTGCTTTTCAACAGAAGCCTTGATCATTTGCATCTTAGCATGCCACAAAGGAAAACCACTATATGCAACCGATATCAGTCACACAGAATGAAATCCGATGTCAGACACACAGCCCATTTACAAGTCCGTTCTGGGTCTGAACGAAATCGGAGGCACCTAGTACCCCGCAAACCCATCGACCTCCACGTACGTCTGGACGATCACCAATCATTATCCATATTTCGGGACGCCTCCCAATCAGGACATCAGTTACCATCCAAACGAGGTGAAGATCTCCGGTCTTCGACCACCGTCTTCATCTTCGATTTCTTATCGTCGATTCAGTTATTCAGAATGGGATAAACCCGGTCTTTCTGAGCAACTCGCATGTATATTAAACAAGTGCTACACAAACACTACATACGCATCATTTCAATTCATTAGTCACTAACCGTCAATCAGTAAGAGAACGATTTCCCAAATATTAACCCCGAAGGCTGAAACCAACATCAGATCAAAATCCAGGAAACCATTCGACTTAGCTAACCTTCAGTTAATTTCTAAATTTCACATCCATATCGTTTATAATATTTTATAACGATTTATCGCTATTTTTATTTATTTTAAAATAGCCAATTTATTCAAACGACGCTTCAGGCCATAACGCGGCCGTGGCGCTGTTTTTCTTCAGATTTGATTTACACATATCTGAAAATCTAACCGTTGGATCTTCACAAAATTTACATCATTAGAAAGATATTTTCAAAACGAATCCAACGGTTCCAGTTTTGGGAAAATCCGACGGTCGGATCTCCCAGTACAATCGTTTGAAATTTCGATTTCAAAATCCGAACTGCAGCGTCGTTATTCAATTTAATATAAATATATATATATATATAATCGATTATGGCGCTGTTTTTCTTTAGATTTGAATTAAACATTCCAGACAATCCAACCGTTGGATCTTTACAAAGTTGGTGTCGTTGGAAAGATATTTCCAAAGCGAACCCAACGGTTGCGGTTTCGGGAAAATCCGATGGTCGGGTCTCTCGCACTAATCGTTTGAAATCACGTTTTCAAAACACGAACTGCAGCTTCGTTATTCGATATATTTCAATTCTATTTATATATATATATATATCGATTCTATTTATATATATATATATATATATATCGATTCTTCGATTTTAAAACTATATTCTTTTCATACATTTGATAAAAATGATATTTTTATCCAACCGTCTTCTATTTCAACACTTCACTATTTTTAACAATTCATGTATATAATAAAAATGTGATTTTTAACGTAAAACGATTTATTTCAAAACACGACTATTTTATATAGTTCATATAGATGATAAAAATATGATTTTTATTATAAAACAATTTATTTTAAAATGCGAATACCATTCAACACATGAATTTCTATTCAACGAATGAATTTCTATTCAACACATGAATGGTTTCTATAGTTTGTATATATATAGTAAAAATGTGATTTTTATTGCAAAACAATTTATTTCAAAACACTACTATTTTATATAGTTCATATAGATGATAAAAATATGATTTTTATTATAAAACAATTTATTTTAAAACGCGAATACCATTTAACACATGAATTTCTATTCAGCGAATGAATTTCTATTCGACACATGAACGGTTTCTATAGTTTGTATACATATAGTAAAAATGTGATTTTTATTGCAAAACAATTTATTTCAAAATACTACTATTTTATATAGTTCATATAGATGATAAAAATAGGATTTTTATTATAAAACAATTTATTTTAAAACGCGAATACCATTCAACACATGAATTTCTATTCAATGAATGAATTTCTATTCAACACATGAACGGTTTCTATAGTTTGTATACATATAGTAAAAATGTGATTTTTATTGCAAAACAATTTATTTCAAAACACTACTATTTTATATAGTTCATATAGATGATAAAAATATGATTTTTATCATAAAACAATTTATTTTAAAACGCGAATACCATTCAACACATGAATTTCTATTCAACACATGAACGGTTTTCTATTCAACACACGAATATAGTTTCAACACAGGAAAATAATTCTAACACATGAATATTATTCAAAATTTCGGCAGCATAACGGCAGTGTAGTTAAAACCGGGGCCGTCGCTAGTACGGCTCCTCGCTCTACCTTAAAGCCTCGCAGCTTTTGACAATGGGGAATCATACATCTAATTCGCACGCAGGCAGCATGTATATTTTTTTCCATTTCCACAAACTAATCCTATTTGGTTTCAACCAAATAATTCTCAACCACAAACGGGTATTTTTCAACCACAATCAATCAATTTCAACCACAAACAATTCTAATCAACCATTCGTAATCAATCAATTTTCACACCAATCACAACCAATAAATTTCGTCCATGGTTTGTGGATGAGGGGCGTGTGTGTATATATATATATATATATATTTATATATAAGCATTTCACTTCTATTCAACACATATATATAATTTTTACAACGCATATATATAACTTATATATCGAACGTACAACTTATACAACGCTTATACAAGAGGTGTACAACGCTTATATAACTCATACATCGACTATATAATTTATACATCATCGTTTTCCATATCGTTTATAAATTAGAAATCTCACATTGCTTTTCGCGTTGCCAAAAATTGTAGAAGGCTCAGAAAAATATTCGGTCTCTTCTAGAATGTAGATGATGTCGTCACGATCCCGATGTCTCCTGTTTCATCGAATTTCGTTCACAAACGAAAAAGATATGATTTTTTTATTATAAAATCAACATTCGCGACGGTTTAAAGGTGTTGAAATCACTTCAGAAAATTAAAGCCGTAACCCCTCAACTCACCTTCAAAACTAGGGTTTCGATTTTCGATCAAATGGTGAAGGGTTGCGTCGATCAGAGGATGCAGCGTCGAAGAGGCTGGAAAGGGCTTTCCGCGCCACCTGGTGGGGTCCCCTGCGATGGCTCCTATCGGCGGCGGCGGAGCTCCAAAGGCGCCGGCTTCAGGGACCCGAAACTTGAGAAACACCACACGAGAATCGGCGAATCAGGGATGGATTTAAAGAGGAGGATCAGAGCTTCGAAATGGATCCAGAATCACTTGATTTAATTGAGAAGTGGGAGAGAAATCGAAGAGAGAAGTTTGCAACTCCATTCCGTCTTGCGTCGAGAGCAAACCTGGGTGGATCGGGTTTCAATGACGAAGGAGATGGAATTTGATTGGCCCAGGTATTATATTTAAATATTTATTTATTTTAAATCTAAAAATACCCTTCGTTCCAAACGAACTCCAATTCAAACCCAACGACTATCGTCCCTAGTGTTTTACCCCCATTCCGAACACAATGGGATATGTTTCGTAGGCCCATTCGACTGTTTCAGTCAGTTTTCATTCGATTTAAAATATATGACAATCAATATTCGATTTGAACGTACATTTCAATTTGCCAGGGCCACAAACTGATTCAAAAAATTCCTGAAAATTAAATCTAGCTATGTTTTGACGATACGGTCCCAACAAAAATAATTACGTTGAATTCTGAGACTGTTTGAAAAATGGCCCATTTCTGGTCGATCCAATTTAACTGTAATTGACCAAAACACGTTTTCCTTTGCCACGCACACACACTAGCTTCAAAAATTATGAAATTTGAAACCTATCAATAACTTCACATCCTGGATCCAACAAAAGAGGTTTCGTCGAATTCCGAGGTCATTTGCAAAATGGCCATCTTCACGGGCTATATAAACTCCATAGCGACCTTTCTGAAAATTCATTTGGCCATAACTTCTGCTGTCGGCTATTAAACTTTGATTCTTCAGATTCAATAGAAAGATATTCACTAACAGATTTAAATGTTTTTGGTTTCACTCAAATCCGTTTTGTTTTGCACCCGGTACAGTCATACGAAGTTTGAAATGAAAATTTGAAACTACCGCGCCATTCCAGGCCTTGTTTATAATTAGAAATAATTATATTCAATTTCAATGTCGATTCAAACTTACTTTTCATCGTTATTCTTTAAAATATTTATTTTAAATATTTAAAATTCACTATTTTAGCCAAATTAAAAAATTTTAATTGGTTCAGATTTTTCGGGTCGTTACAGAAACGACCCGAACTTCCCCGTAAAGGAAATCCTAGATTGAGTTGAGAAGATGACAAATCAGAACACAGACAGAAGAATATTTCATTATTTATTACAACAATTACATCCGAGTACAACAATATAATAGAGTATGAATAAATAATATTCCACAGAAAAATATCAGAGATTAAATTACAAAGAAGTAGAAAAATAGTACATAACACAACTGTAAGAAATACACGGATACAGAGCTTTCCGTATATAGCCCCAGTTGTAAACCAGGATCTTGGAAAAGAAATAATCTGCAAAACCAAAACTACTAGCTGCCCGTATGGAAAATAGGGGCAACCAGAGTTTAGGTTAAAACAATAAACTCCAGGTCAGTCATGTGACTGGTGTGAGAACTAAAACAGTTATTCAAAACTTTACTTTAAAATGGAGTAAATCAAGACCACGCCGTATAACACAGAACGGGTTTCCTTTCAAGAATACCAGTGCATAGAATAAACAGCGCAATGATTTTTGAAAAAATGAAGCTATTATAAGGCATAGGTCCCATCACACAATGCAACGCAAGCCGGAGGATAGAGTTTTACCTTATAATAGCCAAACATGCATGGTACGTTTAAAACAAATCATTTTGTTACTATTATAAGTGTAAAGTGTATGAAAACAACTTCAAATATAAATGTATCAATCGTAGATGGCATGGTGCCCCATCCCACTATGTCGCCATACTAGGCTCTACAAATAAAATCGAATGTCATGTATTGGAAATTGTATTTCCGTCATGAGTCGAGGCGAGGGATCGTCCTCACTGGCTTCGAGACACTCTAGCAAATGCCTCAGGGTTCCTCGGAAGGAACCCTGGATCCTGCAGGGCCGGTCCTCCCTTACGTTTGAGGATTAGTTATTCCTAAACACACGTTTCCCGGTCCTATCGGACCTATATCCATCGGCTCAGTAGTAACCGATATATCCGAGGCGCCTCGCAATCCAACAACTACATAGGTTAAATTTTACAAATGTCTGGGCTTTATACCATGACACTACACATAGCTAGAAAGAAACGCCATGTCCTCCCTACGTCCCTGATCCCGTTTTTGACTCCTACCGAGGTGTGAGGCTCGCGAATTAACGCTATACAAAGCTATGCTATATTAAAGCCATGCTTTGATCATCAACCACAAGACTCTTCTTTTCAACAGAAGCCTTAATCATTTGCATCTCAGCATGCCACATCGGAAATTCACGCCATGCGACTGATGTCTATCGATATATAACCTCTGAGCTCGTACGTCTCAGAGAAGGGCGTTAAGCAAGAGAATAAATTCTCCTCCGCCAAACAGACATATATTTAATAGAAATCAATCATCATAGAATAAAATCCAATGTCAGACACAAATCCATTTACTAGTTCGTTCTGGGTCCGAACGAAACCGGAGACACCTTATTCCTCATCCCATATGTCCAATACAGGAGAGAGGTCCTCGCATATCCAGTCGATCTCCAAGTATGTCTGGATGATCATTACTTATTACCTCGTCTTGGGTGTACAGCCCAATCAAGACATCAGTAATCATCCAAATGGTGTGAAGACCTCCGGTCTTCAACCACCGTCTTCATCGTCGACTTATCGTCGAATCAGTTATTCAGAATAGGTATAAACCCGGCCTTTTTGAATAACCCGCGTATATAATAAACAAGTGCTATAAAAACACAACATAAGCCTCATTCCAATCCAGAATATTCCTTTATTCAAATATTCTTATACTTTGGGAATGGTTCCCATTAATTTTATCAAAGATAAATTCTTTAAATTTATTCTTTAATCTTCATTTGATATCAATTCTAAACCAAATTAAGGTTTATCAACTAGTCGGGATTAGCGAACCTTACCGAAGTAATCATTTGTTTAATTTCCCAATCCCAACCTATTCATCCCATGGAGCGAAACTGGTAATACTCCATATCTAACACCACGGTGTTATCGGTAAATTTAATTACCATTTAATCTAATTAAAAATTTAACTATCGCTTGTAGCAAAACTGGTGGTACTCCATTCTCGATCATTTCCCGAATTTGATTATTTAAATTATCACATTCACATTTCAATCTAATTAAAGATTCATTAAAACTCTAATTCAGTTTTAATCTCGAAAATCATTTCTTATTGATTATTCAACTTTTAGGAAAATAAATCCTGTCTTTAACTGGGTTAAAGAACGAATGTCGTTTAAAACACAATTCACGATAAACCCAAAATCACATTCCATTAATTATGGAATCTTCACGGAAAACAGACTAATATATATAATCAATATAAATTTCCGTATCCGACCAATAATATAAATGGAATAACGACAAATTCTTTTAAATTCCATATATATTAATAGTCTTCCTCCAAAGAAGCTCACTTCGATTATTATCAAATCGAATTCCATTCCATTCCAATTTAGTATATTATACTGGAAAACTTTACTTTGGAAAATTTCCATTAAATCTTAATAAAAGATTTATATATTTCAAATTACATTCCACTGCAAATCGGGTTAAAGAATGAATGTCGTTAAAAACACAGTTCACAATAAACCAAATTCACATTCCATTTCATTCCAATTAAATGTTAATTAACTGGAAACTCTAATAATCTTAATTAAAAGATTTATTCTTTTCACACTGGGTTTAAGAACAGTGTTAATGAAGACACCATTCACGACAAACCCAAAATCACAATTTCAATTCAATTCCAATTAAATATTAATTAATTGGTAAACTTCTCTAAATCTTAATTAAAAGATTTATTCTTTTCTCAACTGGGTTTAAGAACAGTGGTAATGAAGACACCATTCATGACAAACCCAAAATCCAATTCAATATTAAATACAAGGCTCTGAATAGAAATTATATCGGCTTATATTCAATATCAATTTATGAAATCAACAAATATCGTATTGGGAATAACGATATATATATCTTTCAAATTCCTCCACAATATCCGTATAATCATGGAATCCAATATCAAAATTTTCCGAAGATGATTTCCAGTCAAATCCGCTCCAGTTCATATATTGGAAATTCTGGTTATATTAGAACCCATTCATAAATCCAATTTATTTTATTTGAAAATTATTGGATTTCAAATCTACTTAATAACTAGTTCATTTTGATAAAAATATATATTTTTTTCTTTAAAAATGTGGAATTTTTCATCCAAATTCTTTTCAAATCATTTATTATGATTTTACACAAATCGTTAATATTTTAAATAATTTTATAAAGGCCCGTTCAGTCGATTTCCATAAACGGTCATCGAACTGCACTTACAACAACCTTTTCCAAATTCGATTTGGACATAATTCCAAATCCAACTGTTAAATTTCAAATCTCTTATAATCGTTGGAAAGCTCTTTTCGATACGAACCCAACGGTTCTGGTTTTAGGGGAATCCGATGGTCGGATCTCCCGTAATATCTATTCGAAGTCAATGGTCGAAATTCGCGAACGGTCGTGGCGCTGCGCATTCTATTCAGGCCATTAAATATATATAGTATATATTATATATATTTCGTCGATTTCCATTCAAAACATATTTTATAAATCGTTTTAAAAAAAACGATTTCAGCTTCATATTCAATTTTAAATCAAAATTGAATATTCCATATCATTAATATGTAAATGATAATATTTTCAAAACATTAGATTTTGAAATCACTTCCTTTTCGATATTCATTAAAAAAATGAATAAAGCTGATATAAATATCGTTCACGTCAAAATGGTGCATATCCAATCAATACGGTTTCATATATTTCAGTATTTTCGTGTCCATCCAAAATCGGTCACCAAAATCATATTTTGATCTTTTACTGAATATTATTTTAAAATATTCATTATTTTAAAATATTCTTTATTTTAAAATATTCATTCTTTCTCAATTGGAATCGGACACAGTCAATTACAATATAATGTTATTTATATGGATCTCATACAACACATGTATTCAACAACAATGATAATCAATCAACCATCAACCAGAGGGCACTACATAACTGCACAAGCATTAAATATAAATAATTAATGCTTACAACAGTCTGTCAACCAATCGATTAACATACAACTAAACAATTGGGATTAGTGTATGTCAAATATCATCCCAATACCTATGTGGGGTTTCAATCAACACACACAGATTTTATTTGGGCAGTTGGGCGATGTGTAAAATATATCGTCCCAATCAACGTCATTCAAATGAGTGTACATAAATATATCGTCCGATTTGTAAATGAATATTTATTTTCATTTCATATACACGTTAAAAATTATATTTTTTAACTATAAAATATTTTATTCAACACATGAATATTTTATACGGTTCATTTATGCAATAAAAATGATATTTTTATTGTTCTAACATATTTTAGAAAATTTTGGCAGCATAACGGCGCAATACTAGAACCGGAATAAGGTCTAGCCTTATCCCTCACCTAATAATGGCTCGCGCCATACACATACCAATTCTAATCCATTCCATTCACACCCCAAACCAATTCAAATAAATAAATCAATCCAAAACAAACAAACAAACATCCATGGTTTTAAACAAAGGTGTCGGGTGCTACTAAGCATCGTTTGCATCCTAGTATATATTTAACTGTAAATAAAATTAGAGCGAGAAGTTCTCACCTTTGGTTTCCACTCCTCGATTCTTTATTTCCGAACGGTTTGGATTTGGATTTGATTACAATCGGTTCCATCACAATCTATTTCACACGATTTTTATATTAAAAATCGCATTTTTATTTTAACGCTATGTGGATGAAATCACATTTTTATTTTAACGCTATACGGATAAAATCGCACTTTTATTTTAACGCTATATGGATAAAATTACATTTTTATTTTAACGCTATACGGTTAAAATCACATTTTTATTTTAATGCTATACGGATAAAATCACATTTTTATTTTAACGCTATACGGATAAAATCACATTTTTATTTTAACGCTATATCGATAAAATCACATTTTTATTTTAACGCTATAAGGATAAAATCACATTTTTATTTTAATGCTAAACGGATAAAATCACATTTTTATTTTAACGCTATACGGATAAAATCACATTTTTATTTTAACACTATATGGATAAAACCACATTTTCATTTTAATGCTATACGGTAAAATCACATTTTTATACTGATGTTGAGATTATAAAAGTCAAATTTTTATAACTCAGTTTTATATAAAAATCAAATCTTTTTATTGATGGTCATATCATAAAAATTGCATCTTTATATTTTTAAAAATCGCATCTTTATATTTTTAAAAATCGCATCTTTATATTTTTGAAAACGCATCTTTATATTTTTTTAAATCGCATCTTTATATTTTTAAAAATCTCATCTTTATATTTTTAAAAATCATATCTTTTCATTTTTAAAAATCAAATCTTTTTCATTGTAAAAAATCAAATCTTTTTCATTGTTAAAAATCAAATCTTTTCTCTACATCAAAATCATATTTTTATTAGCATGAAGATCATATTTTTATACACTTAAAAATCATATCTTTCACAAATTAAAAATCATATTTTTACATCGAAGTTATATATATATAAATCCAATTTTTATCACAAAGTTATGTATATAAAAATCTAATTTTTATTGTATCTCTACACATATAAAAAAAATCAAACCTTTTCCTTATTAAAAATCAAACCTTTTCCTTATTAAAAATCAAACCTTTTGTTTAATAAAAATCAAATCTTTTCTTTAATAAAAATCAGATCTTCGTTCATCTCAACAGTTAATGGCCGAATTAAATCGAGCAAAGCAGAAGAGGAAATCAAGAAAAAAAATAAGAGAACTCACTGCCACTGAAGAAAATCCACCATAACATCGTCCTCTTCATCAACTCCAGAAAACAGCTTCGATTATGCAATCCACTCAGGGCTTCAAATCGTGCCTTCCTCGAGATGTCGGAGCACGAGCTAACGATGTCGAGACCCTCGCCTGAGCTTCGCCTGACGCAACGGTTTCAGGTGATTTCGGAGTTGAGGGCGCGGTGGCGCGAGGCCAGGGGTAGAGTGATTCTCGAATTGGGTGTGTGTGGGGGGGTTCTCAAGTGGAGGAGGGGAGGAGCAGGGGGTCTGACTGTCGGAGGGGAGGTAGGGGTGTCAACGACGAGGTAGGCGCGCGGCGGGTGGTGGCTGGACGACGGAGTCTGGCGGCGGCAGTTTTAGGTTTCTTTTTTTTAATTTCACGATCTGTTAATCGGGGAGAGAGAGTGAGGAGAGAGAAAGAGGGGTGATGGTGATTATACAATTAATTTAATTTATTTTAATTTTCCAAAAAGGTTGACTTTTTATTCGAACTCCAAACGAGACCCAACGACTGTCACCCCTAGCTAATTACTTCCATTCCGGACACAATGGGATATGTCCCATAAGCCAATTCGACTGTTTCGTTCTATTTTCATCAAAATTAAAATATAAAGTAATATAATGTTCAATATTGATTTCACGTACATTTTAATTTATCGGGGCCACATATTAACTCCGAAAATTCCAGAAAAATAAATCTGGCTATGTTTTGATGATACGGTTCTAACAAAACTAATTTCATCGAATTTGGTGACCGTTTGAAAAATAGCCATTTTCGGGTCGATCCAAGTTGACTGAAACTATGAAAACACGTTTTCCTTTTCCATGCTCACAGATTAATTCCAAAAATTATGAATTTTGGAATATAGCAATAATTTGACATTCCGGATCCAACAAAAGTGGTTTCATCGAAAATGGAGGTCGTTTGCAAAATGGCTATTTCAAGGGCTTTATATATATTAAAATATATATAAATTTCACAGCGACTTCTCTGAATTTTAAACTAGACGTAACTTTCAATTTATAAAACGAAACCTCAGTTTATTACATTCTTTAGAAAGATATAATTAAACTGATTCAAATATTTCTTGTTTCATCCAATTCTGATTTATAATGAATCTTGTATAATCAATTGAAATTAGAAATCGAATTTTCAAACTACCGCGCCATTTCAGGCTCGTTTTATAATTAAAATAAATTTATACGTTCTAACTTCGTTGAAAATAAATTTTTAGTCGTTATTATTTAAAATAAATCATTTTAAATATTCAAAATCCATTAAATTAGCCAAAATAAAAAAATTAAATTGGTTCCGATTATCCGGGTTGTTACAATAGGTTAAGAAATATAGTGATATTTTGAGATAATGGAAGTAAAAGAGAGTTTTTATGAAACATAGTTATATTTCGAGATAAAAGAAATAACAAGATAAGTTTTACTTAAAGATGTTTATGAAAGGAAGATAAAGGATGAATTTGTTTTCAAGTAATAAAACAAAAGAGATTTGTTGAAATAAATTATAGTATCGATTTCAAATCGATATAATGGTTTAAATGAATGGTTCGAAATGAAAAAGAGCCTGGGCTGCCAAGGTACTAACCTATACTGTTTGAGTTGACAGTTAAAACCCCAACCATCAATAAATTTTGATTGGACCATTGATGAGTGAGTTCGAAGAGACGGGTACGGGAACTAGACCCAAAACCACTTCGAACCAACTGTGCGCTCGCGACTGAAGTGCACGCTTATAAAGATGGAGCAATTGAAGACCGTGGATCTTCATGGACGGAAGAACTACTCGTTGAATATTACTAGGTTGCTCCCAGAGACATTTTGACTTGTGATTCTTTCATGATTGAAATCTTCGGAATGCAAGGACTTTTTGCTACTGATCCTTGGGGTGATTTCCATATAAGATTGCAGTAGGAGGGTGCCTTTGGTTCATCATGTTCCTGGATGAATTGTATGGATGAATGTTTGACAGAGTATTTCCTGAGGGTCAGTACATTGATTTTTACAAATATACCAGGTTTGGTGGCGGATAATTTCTCTTGCTTAACACTCAGAGTCTATTTGTGGACCTCAATTAGTGATTTGATAGGTATGACGATATGGCATTCAAAGTTATGAGATGTTCTCGAAAAAGTAAACGTAACCGCAAGCCTCATAGATGGGAAATGACAAAAATCGGGAAGGCAGCATGGCTAGGTTGGTCGCACCCAAGCAAAGGTATATTTGTCACTGATCTAAAGAAAACTCATTTTGTTCTTTCGCTTCTGTAACTCCTGGGAATGGTAATACCGGTTTCGACCATTGGTGATAATATATTCGGTCCACTAAAGCTGAATGAGGGATTAGTCATATGTGGTCGGATTGTAAGATGTTCTTGTTGAACCCCAGTGTATCGTCTTCAGAGTACACTAATCGAATGGTGGTTACAAACCTTGTCATGTTGGAAATCCAATCTTCAATAAGCGCCTTGCCGTTTTTGATTATATAATGAATATGTAGAGTGTGAGATGTAAGCGTTCTATTAGATGATTATTTAATTGTGGTTTGATAGACACTATTAAAATATCACTGTATTTTGATATATCAAAAATGTTTTGGGTTATCGTAAGGTAAAAACCATTTATGTTTATGTGTAGACTGGTCTTATGATTATCCTTTTCTTCCAAAAAGAATTTCTAAAGTTAAGCAAGTTGTTTTCATGTGAATTTATCACTGAAAGTATTCCAGACTGATCCGGGTGAATTTTGTTTACTTCAAATGTGCCTAGGTCAGACCGAGTATGTTCCAGGTTAGGTTTCGCTTGAGCTTCAAAAGAGGAGTTGAAGTTGAGACGTACTCCACGTATTTACTAGTAATAATTCCGCTGTATGAGTTGTATTGATTTGTGTTATACTCTGATGTTGTAATTATATATATACAGTTCTTTTTGTGAAAAGTATTTCAATATGTTATATTTTGTCCATTCCGCCGTGAGACTATGATCTTCTTATTCTTCTATTCTAATATCTCTTTCTTTCTCTTTTCACCCTTTAATTCTTTCTATTAACAATCTGGATTTTCAATACTCTAGGTTTTTGGTAAGAAATACATGGTTATGTATTATTGTCGGAAATTTGAGCGTCGAATTTTCCGTGTAGTGAACCGTTACTTCCCCGTTAAGGAAAGAGCGGATACTTTGAGAACAACACACAAAGGAACGCAGACGGAAGAACATTTCATTGCTATTACAACAATTCCATCAGATACAAGAATATATAGAGTATAAATGAATACTATACATTTGATAAATATCAGAGATTACAATAAATTACATAGCAGCGGAAAATAATACAAAACACAAATGAAAATGATACACAGATACAGAGCTTTCCGAGCATCGTTCCAGCTGTAGACCAGGATCCTGTGAATATAAATCTGCAAAACCAAAACTACTAGCTGCCCGTGTCGAAAATAAGGGCACCCAGAGTTTAGGTTAAAACAATAAACTCCAGGTCAGTCATGTGACTGGTGTGAGAACTAAAACAGTTATTTAAAGCTTTACTTCAAAAAAGAGTAATTCAAGGGACCACGCCGTATACCACGGAACATGTTTCCTCCTATGAATACCAGTGCATAGAATAAACAACGCAATGCTTTTTTGAAAAATGAAGCTATTATAAGACCCAGGTCCCATCACACAATGCAACGCAAGCCGGAGGATAGGGTTTTCCCTTATAATAGCCAAACATGCTTGGTACGTTTAAAACAAATCATTTGATACTATTATAAGTGTATAGTGTCAAAACATTTTCAATCATAAATATCAATCCTAGGCGGCATGGGTACCATCTATCATGTCGCCATACTAGGCTCTACAAATAAAACCGAAATACACGTATTGGAAATTGGATTTCCGTCATGAGTCGAGGCAAGGGGCAAGCTCCTCTCCGCTTCGAGACACTCTAGCAAATGCCTCGGGACTACACACTCTGGGTAACCCCTGGATGCTTCAGGGCCGGTCCTCTCTTACGTTTGAGGATTAGTTATTCCTGAACACACGTTTCCCGGTCCTTACAGACCTAAAATCGAGGCGCCTCATCCAACAACCACATAGGTGAAAAGTATATAAATGTCAGGGCTGGTAAGTCACTGACACCACCAAAGCTAGAAAGAAACGTCGTGCTCTCCCTGCAGTCCTTGTCCCGTTTTTAACTCATACCGAGGTGTGAGGCTCGCGAATCCACGCTATACACAAAGCTGCCACGTAGGTCGTGCTTTGATCATCAACCACAAGACTTTGCTTTTCAACAGAAGCCTTGATCCATGCAACTCAGCATGCCACACAGGCAATTCATGCCATGCAATTGATATCTATCGATATATAACCTCTAAGCTCGTACGTCTCAGAGAAGGGCGTTAAGAAAGAGAATAAATTCTCCTCCGCCAAACAGATATATATTTAACAGAAATCAATCAACACAGAATAAAATCCAATGTCAGACACACAATCCATTTACAAGTTCGTTCTGGGTCTGAACGAAACCGGAGGCACTTTCCTCGCATATCCATCGATCTCCAAGTACGTCTGAACGACCACCAACTGATTCCCTCATCTTGGGTGTACAGCCCAATCAAGATCATCAATAATCACCCAAACGATGTGAAGACTTCCGGTCTTCAACCGCCGTCTTCATCTTCGGCATATCGTCGAATCGGTTATTCAGAATGGGTATAATCCCGGCCTTTCCGAACAACCCGCGTATATTAAAAACAAATGTTACACAAACACAACATACGCGTCACTCCAATTTAGCAGCCACTAACCGTAAATCAACAAGAGAACAATTTCCCAAATATTAACCCCGAAGGCCGAAACCAACATCAGATCAATACCCAGGAAACCATTCTTCTTAGCTAACCTACAGCTAGTTTCTAAATTTCATATTCTTAGGGAAAGGTTCCCATTAATTTTATCAAAGATGAATTCTTTAAAATTTATTCTTTAATCTTCCTTTGGGTGTCATATCAAACCAATGGTTTTCCAAACTAGTCGAGATTAGCGAACCACACCGAAGTAATTATTTATTTTATTTCCCAATCCCAACCTATTCATCCCATGAAGCAAAACTGGTAATACTCCATATATAACACCACGGTGTTATCGGTAAAATTAATTACCATTTCACATTCAAATCTAATTAAAGATTTAACTATCGCTTTGGAGCAAAACTGGTGATACTCCATTCTCGCTCACTTTCTAAATTTGATAATTTAAATTATTAATTCACATTTCAATCTAATTGCGGATTCATTAAAACTCCTTTTACTGGGTTAAAGAACTAATGTCATTTAAAACACAGTTCACAATAAACCCAAATCACATTCTGTTTATTATCGGGTTAAAGAATAAGTGTTATTTAAAACACCCTTCACGATAAACCCTCAAATCAATTCTATTTAAAACCCATTTCAAATCCAATTCGTTTTCAATTCAATTCAAATTCAATTCGTTTTCTATTCAAATCAAATTCAATTCATTTTCTATTCAATTCAATTCAAATTCGTTTTCTATTCAATTCAAATTCAATTCGTTTTCTATTCAATTCAAATTCAATTCGTTTTCTATTCAATTCAAATTCAATTCGTTTTCTATTCAATTCAAATTATAAAAACGAATATAATCGATATAAATATCGTTCGCGTCAAAATAGCGCATCTTTAATCAACACGGTTTTATATATTTCAATAATTCCGTTATTCTATTCAACAAATGAATATTTATTCTATTCAATATGTGAATCTATATTTTTGTCAACACATGACTAATCTCAACGAATGAGTACTGTCCACGTGTAACTATTTTTGTTATTCAATATATTTTATAAAAATCATGGTATCTATCGTTTGATTTAAATCAGACTCCAACCGTAAATTAGTAAGAGAACGATTCCCTAAATATTAACCCCGAAGGCCGAAACCAACATCAGATCAACATCCAGGAGACCACTCATCTTATCTATTTTCCAATTAGTTTCTAATTTTATATATGATAAAGATGTAAATTTTATTGTTAAAATATTTCGTTCAACACATAACTAATCTCAATGGATGAGTACTGTCAACACATGAACCTTTATTTTATAAAGAAGTTAGTTTCTAATTCTATATATAATAAAGATGTAAATTTTATTGTTAAAATATTTCGTTCAACACATGACTAATCTCAACGAATGAGTACTGTCAACACATTGTAACAACCCGTAATTTTTAATGATTTAAATTCCGATTTAAATCGATATATTTATTTTGAAAATATTCTAATGTTTTCAATAATGGGAATTTGTAATTTGAAATACGTACAGTGAGTTATAGCCGTTATGAAAATTTCGTCGAAAAATTTAAATATTTGTCGATCGCGCATTTTTCGAGGCAAAGTTGCGCATATCAGTTCAAATTTTAGCGATTTTATAATCTCTCCAAAACCAGTTCGGACAAACACGAAAAATATTCTATTCGTTGCCACGAATCCGACGGAGAAATTCGTTTCGCGAAAATCGGACGTTTTGACCTCTGTTTTCCGTCCGCATTTTTACGTTAAAGGAGTCTGTAACGCGCTTTTGAACGGAGCATCCTGACACTGCAAATTTCATACCGTTGTGTCTGTCTCGTCGCGTTGATTACCACAATATATTCATTTGTCAGTTCGGTGTTCGGTTGGCGCTGAAATTGTGAAAATGCTTGCATAGTTCATTTTTGAAACAGAGTCATCTGAGTTCGATGTGTCCCTTTTCGGATCCTGCATATTTTTCTAGTCATTTTGGGTCTGCAAAACCTGTCTTTTTATTTTACTAAACTATCCAATTTTTTATTTTTTTTCAAGGCTTATAAGTGGACACATATATATATATATGTCAAGACCATTTATTTTGGCATGTGTGTTGTAGTTCATTTAAAAATCTCTAAGACATGCATGCGTTTAAAATATCTTTACCCATCTTTTCCTTCTGTTTCCATTTACACGTTGGCGTCCCTTTTCTTTCAAAAGCCATGTTAACTTAAGTCCAAAACCATATATGCACGTCCCATATTTTTAAACCTTTCCACCATGTTTCCATTTCGTTTTCAATGCATTTTAACTTCCACATTCTCTTTTTCTTTCGTTTTTTTTTTTTTTTTTGCATCCTTTCAATGTAACTTTAATAGTAACTTCCATCATGACCATGCGTTATTTTTTCTTCGAAATCAAATGTTTGTTTCAACTCAGCTTAGCCGTTTCTTTTACATTTTGAAAGTTTAAAAGAAAAAAAATCAAATAAACATGCATTGCCACGTTCCCCATTTTCCAAAGAACGGTTCCTTTGCCGCCTTTAAAGTCGTTCAAGATTTTTGTTCTGCTTTAAAACAAACGCCTGGTTTCGAAATAAACACCCAGCTCCTCTTTTAAGCAAACGCCTGCCTCCCCACTTCATTTTCTTCTTCTGCCCATTTTCATTTTTCCCTACTGCTTCCCATTTCTCTTCTTTGCACCCACGTTCCCTCACAACAGCCCCCTCTCCCATGCGATTATCTTCCCGGTTCCATTCCAACCATCGCAAGCCTTCGTTCCTTTTTATTTCTTCCCATCAGCCCTTTTAATTTTCCATGCTGTAGCCCTCCCTATGCCTCCGCCACTGACCGCCTGCTCCACCCCATAGCCCACCGTGAGCCACCGTGACCCCAGTGTTACGTCCGCCATCTCCTTGAAGCCATCGGATCAGCTCCACACCTCCCAGGAACCACCCCCTCCGCCACTGTTGCCGAACCAGTCACCAATCCCACTCGGCCTTCAACGATCACCCAAACAGTCTGAAAGCTGAGATGGTCCCACCTTCCTGCATGTGTGTGTAAGTGGTGTGTTTGCATGAATGAGTGTGCGTCGGTATGTTGTTGTGTGTGTTCTTATGGGTGTGATTTTATTTGTTGCGTGTGTGCATGGCGTGAGTGGGTGTATTTTGAGTGTCGCGTTTGTATGTAAATTTAGTATAAACCATAATTTGTATAGATATGTGTGTTAGTGTTGTATTTAAAGATGTGTCGATTTTTAATTTATATATATATATATATACACACACACATTATTTATGTATGATTATGTAAGGATTTGCTTTGT
Source organism: Allium sativum (assembly GCA_030737875.1). Classification (NCBI taxonomy): domain Eukaryota; kingdom Viridiplantae; phylum Streptophyta; class Magnoliopsida; order Asparagales; family Amaryllidaceae; genus Allium; species Allium sativum. The sequence continues at coordinate 998,308,034 of CM060924.1, forward strand.
TATGGGGTGTGTGTTGATTTTATTTAAAACAAAGTATGTGTGTATATTTTATAAAATATTTTGTAAATAAATTTGTCATGTTTATTTTTGTGTTGAGTTAAAAAAAAACCATTCCAAACCAAATAACTGTACCGACTACTGATCCATTGAAATTCCCTAGCCTCCTCTTGAAAAAAAAATTATCATCGAATTGAATCCAATACAGGTCGTGCCTGGATATTGTCGGATCATTCTGTGTCAATCCGTTTTCCATCTCCAATCTATGCCACGAAAGGTGAGTTTATCTCACACCTGACTTACATTTTTCATGGATGTTAGATCAATAATGAATTGTTATATGAAATGTATAGGATTGCTGATAGAAATTGTTTGATTTGATATATATGCACATTTCATATGTGACACGTGACATGTAGTTGCACTGATGATATATATGCTGTGATTGTTGCTATGTGATTGTTGTTTGTGATTGTTGATATCCCTAGTTTAGGAAAAATCACTAAGGGTTGAAATGATACATACCCGAATGGACATTAGAATAGGGAAAAATCGTTATGGGATGAAATGATAGACCTGAACGATTTCTACTGAATTTGGGATCGCGGGTTGAAATGATAAACCCGTAGAAATTTTATAAATCGCGGATTGAAATGATAAATATCCGTAACACTTGACCATAGGGTAGGAAACTATATACGGACACCGTGGGTCATGTTTTCGAAGTAACAAGATTTGGAAAATTTGTTTTTAAAATAATTACTTATAATTTTATATTTTATATTATATTTTAAAGATTAAATTTAAATTAATTTACTCCTATAAGTATTTTTATTATTATAAATATTTATTTAAATCTATTTTATATTATTTTAAAACTTATATATGTTTATAATCTATCTCTAATTAATTTTAGAATTTTATAAACTTATATATATATATATTCAAAATTTATTTCCTTACATATATTATATAAACTTTAAACTAAACTCAAGATGGATAAGTTAGATTTCGCGATTTTAAATTTGAAGTTAAAGATGAAAATTTATATAACGATATTTGAAGAATGAATGAACTCATATTAAGTTATGAATTCGAATTGATACGAAACTTTCGTAAAGATGAACTGGGTATATAAATAAAATGAAATGAAATGAATTTGAATGTAAATTGGTTTGAACTTACAAGAAATAAATTTGAATTGTGAAATTGATTCTAATTTTGAATCTTCATGTGACGATCCCAAAATCCGAGGGGCGGTATTAAGGATAATCATCGGAATATAACACATTAATCATCATAGCAGAGTACAAATAATAGCAGAAACAATAAATAGAATAAATTTTACATGGATATGACAGTGGAATCACAACATGTAATAGCATCAGAATAGCATAGCGTGGGATATAACTTAGTAAATAAGAAGGAAAGTGATCAGTCATCATCGCCAGAGGCGGAATACATACATTAGAAAAATGACCTGGCTTCCCGCAGTTGTAGCAATTTCCTTTCGGGATCTTTGCAGGTTTCTGAGTAGCGGCCGCGGTAATGCTAGACTCGGGTTGATCTGCTGAGGCCTTGCGCTTATTTCCAGCTTGGCTTTTGGCGCGGTCTTGGCTAGCGTGCCTTTCATCCATGTCTTCGTAATTGCAAGCCATCTCTACTAATTCTGAAAAGGAGAGTTTGATGTTGCTCATAGCTCTATCATGGTACTTGCGCTTCAGCCCAAATATGAATCTCTTGTTCTTTGCTTTGTTGGTCAAAATCAGCTCTGGGGCATAGCGCGACAACTGGGTGAACTTATTTAGATAATCCTGAATAGAGAGATCTCCTTCCTGGAGAATAGCAAACTGCTCTCGCATCCTCTCTAGAGCCTGTTCAGGTACAAACTTCTCATTGAACATAGTTTTGAATTGCTCCCAAGTTCTGACAGTTCCAGCTGCATCCTCTGAGGTAATGGCATCCCACCACAGTTCTGCTTCCTCCTGAAGGAGCCAAATACCAAGTCGAGCTTTGTTGTTGGTTCCCATACCCATGCCTTCAAAGATTTTCTCACAGGTTTTCAACCAAGCTATAGCCTCTGTCACTGTGTCAGTGCCAGTAAAAGGTTTTCCCCCAAGATTCATGTACCTCTTCGCTACTTTATCTAGCTCAAAGTCTTCTGGTGCTGGTGGCTGAACAATAGGGCCTTCTACAACCACGAGGATATTCCCCCATCCTCCTGCTGCCTCTCCTCGGCGTCCACGGCCTCCTCTAGCTGCTGCTGCTCGTGTAGCCATCTAAGAGAATACTGCATAAGCAAGAAAAGAGTCAAGCTTCCAGATTTGATAATTTTCATAAATGATAAAGCATGGGAATACAAGGAAAGATAATGATGATGTACTGATCAAATTGTTTTTCTAATCTGCTTAGCTCATTCTAGGACATTGCTAATCCTATCTCTAATGAGCTACTCGCATTAGAACACTACTGATTCTATTCTGACGAGGTGTTTAATGTGTTAGATCCCGGAACTAAGGTTAACCAAAGCTCTGATACCAACTGTGACGATCCCAAAATCCGAGGGGCGGTATTAAGGATAATCATCGGAATATAACACATTAATCATCATAGCAGAGTACAGATAATAGCAGAAACAATAAATAGAATAAATTTTACATGGATATGACAGCGGAATCACAACATGTAATAGCATCAGAATAGCATAGCGTGGGATATAACTTAGTAAATAAGAAGGAAAGTGATCAGTCATCATCGCCAGAGGCGGAATACATACATGCAGTGAGACATAATAAGGGTATCAGTCTACATCGCCGAAGGCGGAATACATATACATATAGTAAGAAATACGGAAAGTAAATCAGTCTGCATCGCCAGTGGCGGAATCATAATATAAGTACAGTAATGGTGGAAAAATGTCAAAGTCATCTCTGTGAAGTCAGCCTCGCCATGAGCCAAAAATGCACTCCATGCAGCAGTGCAGAGCCAAAAACAACCTGTCACCTGTGTACTAGGCTGCCCGTGTGAAAATAAGGGCACCCGCGTTTGCAAAGTGAAACAAACAACGAGTCAGTCATGGGGACTGGTATGAGGAATTTATTTAACAATTAAACAACAGTAATAGAAAATCATAGGACCACGCCACTTTCGCGGAACGGGTTTACTCCAGTGATTGCTAGTGCATTTAAAACAAAGTAAATTCTTTTAAAACAACGCAATGCTTTTTGAAAGAATGAAGCCATTATAAGACTCAGGTCCCATCACACAATGCAACGCAAGCCGGAGGATAGAGTTTTACCTTATAATAGCCAAATATGCTTGATACGTATAAAGCAAAATCATTTGATATTATTACTAGTGCATATATGTTTCAAAAATGAATAGCATCATAAATACCAATCATAGACGACATGAGCGTCCCATGCCACTATGTCGCCATATATAAGTTACAATCGAATCCGTTATCTCGTATTGGAAATTGGATTTCCGTCATGAGTCGAGGCAAGGGGCAAGCTCCTCTCCGCTTCGAGACACTCTAGCAAATGCCTCAGGACTACGCACTCTGGGCAACCCTTGGATGCGGCTGGGCCGGTCCTCACTTACGTTAGAGGATTAATTATGCCTGAACACACGTTTCCCGGTCCTTACAGACCTATAATCGAGGCGCCTCGCATTCCAACAACCACAAAGGTGAAAAGTAGATATATATGTCAGGGCTGGTAAGTCACTGACACCACCATAGCTAGAAAGAAACGTCGTGCTCTCCCAGCGGTCTGTATCCCGTTTTTAACTCATACCGGGGTGTGAGGCTCGCGAATCTACGAAATACACAAAGCCAGGCCACGTAGACCGGGCTTTGATCATCATCCACAAGACTTTGCTTTACAACAGAAGCCTTGATCACAGCATCTTGGCATGCCACATAGGCAGTCCACTCCATACGATTGATTTCCATCGATATATAACCTCTGAGCTCGTACGTCTCAGAGAAGGGCGTTAAGCAAAAGAATAAATTCTCCGCCGCCAAACAGATATATATTTAACAGAGATCAATCAGTATAGAACAAAATCCAATGTCAGACACACAGTCCATTTACAAGTCCGTTCTGGGTATGAACGAAACCGGAGGCGTCAAATTCCTCGTATATCCGTCCAATCAACACATACGTCCGGACGGCTACTACTTCCGTCCCTTTCCGGTAGCTACTCCGGTCAGGAACCTCAGTAGCGCCCATCCAACCGATACGAAGATCGTCGGTCTTGAATCGTCTTTGCATTTTCCAATTCGAATCGCTCGATAAATTATTTGAAATGAGGGTTAGCTCGGCCTTTTCAAATAATTCACGTCATTAGAATTTAAATCGATTCTTTTTATGGTTATGTTATTCGACATCCATCTTTCGGTTCTTTAGTGTTATTTTCGCGTCAAACACACACAACCATCAAATATCAAACAATTCAAGCCCAATTAGTTTATTTGCAATCAATGTTGCTTATAATATTTTATAACGATTTTTCGCCATTTTTATTTATTTAAAAATGGCCATATTTAATTAAACGACGTTTCAGGTCGTGCCATGGCACTGGCGTTGTTTTTCCCCTAATTTGTTTTACACATATCGGAAAATCTAACCGTTGGATTTCCACAAAGTCTATATCAGTGGGAAGATATTCCCAAAGCGAACCCAACGGTTCTAGTTTCGTGAGAATCCGACGGTCGGATTTTCCACACTAGTCGTTTGAAGATACGGTTTCAAAATTCGAACTGCAACGTCGTTATTCGATTCAATTTAAATATATTTATATTTATATATAAATATAAACGATTATGGCGCTGTTTTTCTTCAGATTTGAATTAAACATTCCGGACAATCCAACCGTTGGATTTTTACAAGGTTGGTGTCGTTGGAAAGATATTTCCAAGGCGAACCCAGCGGTTGCGGTTTCGGGAAAATCCGATGGTCGGATTCCTCGTACTAATCGTTTCAAATTACGATTCCGAAACTCAAACTGCACGGCCTCTATTTCCTTTAATTTTACTTATATATATATATATATATATATATATATATATATATAGTTCATTCTATAATTTCAACTATAGTTCATACTATATTTTCAACTTCGTTTTCACTTCAAATATTTCACTAACGCCTTAATATTTCGAAAAATTTCGCCATAACCTCCTTTGTACGGGGAGGGGTTTGGAAATTTATTGGGTCGTATTAGGTACCCAATAAATCCTAAAAAGCATTCACATATTTATAGTGATATATTCTGGTGTTTACGGGGGAGCATCTACTGATAATCACTCCAGAGAATAAATTCCTGTCACCCCGTTTCCGTGTGGAAATAAATAGTCCATGTGCCGTATCTAATAACTAGAGGGACGTGATTATTGTCAACTCCAGACCCGTGTGGGGTTTTTATTAATCTGGTGATTTATCGTTATATTTTATATAGTCCATATCAGTCATCAGTTCAACCTGTAGTATATAGTCATCACCATACAAGCCTCTTGCTTGTATGGTATATCTTCCACCTCGTCACACAAGCTCCAATTGCTTATGTGGAATATGATGAAGTATGCCTATCGTCATGAAGTATGCCATGTAGTGTAGTTCAAAATTAATTGTTACTATCCTATGGCATTATTTATTATTTCACACAGAATAACCAGCACTCCGCATCCAATGGCATTCACAGGAGTTGATATATAAATAAAATTGCGCAGCCAACTCATCAAGGTTTACCTATTTGTCGGGCACGCAAATAATTTCTTTACTCTACAGCTAATCCATTTTTCCTGTTCAACACATGTATATATATGCAGAACAAAGCTAATAATAATATTTCTAGCAAACTACTATTTATTTCAACACGTGTGTATTTTTATCTAAGCGTATACATGGTAAAAGAAATATTTTTATCATCAAAAATATTTATTCGACACGTGTGTATTTTTAACTAAGCGTATACATGATAAAAGAAATATTTTTATCATAAAAAATATTTATTCGACACGTGTGTATTTTTAACTAAGCGTATACATGATAAAAGAAATGTTTTTATCATCAAAAATATTTATTCGACACGTGTGTATTTTTAACACTTCATATTTACAATAAAGGTGTAGTTTTTATTGTCGATTCATTTTATTTTTAAAAGATGATAACATTCAACACATGAATTTCAACTCGACGAACAAATTGCAATTCAATACATGAATATTCTATATAGTTTGTATATATATAAAAATGTGATTTTTATCGCTAAAGCCATTTGTTTAAATTCAAATAATATTCAACACATGAATTTCAACTCAACGAATGAATTGCAACTCAACACATGAATATTCGATATAGTTTGTATATATATATAAAAATGTGATTTTTATCGCTAAAGCCATTTGTTTAAATTCAAGTAATATTCAACACATGAATTTCAACTCAACGAATGAATTGCAACTCAACACATGAATATTCGATATAGTTTGTATATATATAAAAATGTGATTTTTATCGCTAAAGCCATTTGTTTAAATTCAAATAATATTCAACACATGAATTTCAACTCAACGAATGAATTGCAACTCAACACATGAATATTCGATATAGATTGTATATATATATAAAAATGTGATTTTTATCGCTAAAGCCATTTGTTTAAATTCAAATAATATTCAACACATGAATTTCAACTCAACGAACAAATTGCAACTCAACACATGAATATTCTCTATAGCATATGTAATTTATTTCAACGAATGAAGATTATTCTAACACATAAATATTTCAGAAAATTTCGGCAGCATAACGGCAGGGTAGTTAAAACCGGGACCGTCCCTAGTACGGCTCCTCGCTCTACCTTAAAACCTCGCGGTTTTTGACAATGGGGATCATGCATCTAGTTCGCACGCAGGCGACATGTTTTATTTTCAATTCCACAATCCTATTCTATTTTGTTTCAACCACAAGAGGGTATTTTTCAACCACAAAATCAACCACAAACAATTATTTCCAACCATTCGTCATACCCTATAATATCACGTCAATCACAAGCAAAAAATATCGTCCATGGTCTGTGGACGAGGGGAGTATATATATATATATATATATATATATATATATATATATATATATATATATATATATATATAATTCACTTGCATTTCTTCACAATTCAAAGCATATATGTTTCATTCAACGCTTTTATAATTTATACATCGCTAATATAACTTATACAACACATGTACATGAGGTATATAATGCGTATATAATTTACACTTCGCTTATATAATTTATACAACACGATTTTATTCACACAAATAGTTTAGATTCCTCACATTGGTTATTGCAGTGCTAAAAATCGTAGGAAGGTCAGAAAAATCCGCGGCTTCCTCTAGAATGTAGAGAGCCTCCTTGCGGTCGCGGTGTCTCCTGTTTCATCAAATTTCGTTAAAGAACGAAAAAGATATTATTTTTCAAAGTTTTGCAACACTTAAAAGTGTAAAAACAGTTTAAAATTATATAAGCCGTTAGTTTTCAAACCTGCTCAGATTTAGGTTTTGATTTTTCTCTTGATTCGTTGCTTTATAGGATGATCAGACTGTCGGACGTCGTCGAGGGAGGGAAGAGCTTTCCGACGCTGGTAGTTTGAGGGGGTGCGATGGCGAATCGAGGCGGCGGCGGCTCTGGGAAGTCGACGACTTCCTCGACGTCGTTCAGGCGAAGGAGCTGACGATAGGGGCGGCGTTTGGTCGGATGTGGAGAGGAGGCGAAGGGCTGTCGACTGGTGGTGGTGGCGCGGCCTAGCGTCGCCTGTGGCGGTCGGAAAAGGGAGGAGAAGCGTGGAGCAACGAGGATCGTCCAAATTGTCTCTGGCGGCTAGGGTTTTGGGATTTTTATATTTTTTTTTTAAAAGGAAAATTTCTATTGGCCAGAGCTTTATAGGAAATTTTAAATAGTGTTTTTGCAAATGGACTCCTTTTTAAACCCAACGACTATCGCCCCTAGCTAAATACCCCCATTCCGGACACAATGGGATATGTTTCGTTGGCCATTTCGACTGTTACAGTCAGTTATTTTTCAAATTAAAATATAAAACATTCGATATTTAATTTAAACGTACATTTCAATTTGCCAGGGCTACAAACTGAATCGAAAAATTCCAGAAAAATAAATCTAGCTTTGTTTTGACGATACGGTCCTAACAAAACTAGTTTCGTTGAATTCTGAGCTCGTTTGAAAAACGGCCATTTTTAGGTCGACCCATTTTAACAGGATTTGACCAATCACATTATCTTTTGCCCCGCTCACATACTAGCTTCAAAAATTATGAAATCTGAAACTTAGCAATAATTTGACATCCCGGACCCAACAAAAGTGGTTTCGTCGAATTCCGAGGTCGTATGCAAAATCTCAATTTTCAAGGGCTATATATACTATATAGCGACCTTTCTGAAAATTCATTTGGCCATAACTTTTGATTTCCGTTATGAAACTTCGATTTTTCAGATTCGTTAGAAAGGTATTGATAAACAAATTTAAATATTTTCAGTTTCGTTAAAATCCGTTATATTTTCCACCCGGTACAGTCGGACAAAGTTTATATTCAAAATTTCAAACTGCAATACTATACCCAATTCTATATTTTATTGAAATATGCTATTTCAACTATTCAAATTCTTTGGTAATAACCTAATTTAAAAAATTTAAACTGGTTCACATTTTCCGGGTTATTACACTTCAAATTTAAGAGAAATGTTTTTGAATTTTATAATTGATATGAATGAATTCGATTTCTTTAGCGACTAAATGAGAATTTGGATATATGTATATAGATGTTATATACAGAGTTGGTTTTATATCGTTTGGTTTGAATTAAGAATTTGTTAAATCGATGTAAAAAGAATGGTTTTAAATCGTAATTTGTTTAAATGGAAATATAAGATTTTGATTCAAAATGTAGAAGTAGCAATTTTGAACTATATGACTTGAATTATAAATACAATATAATTTGTTAAATTGAAATATAAGTTTTTACTTGAATCATATATTCGAATTCGAACCAAAATGTTGGATTTAAATGAATCGACTTGAAATGATTTCTTATAAAGGAAAATTTTGAATTATTTTAATTGTTTCAAACTTAAATTCTTGTGAATGTAAACCGAACCAAAAATATTATCGAAGTTAAATGTTTGGTATTGATTTAAATGGAAATTAAGACCTTTTAAGACATGATTTTATATAAGTCATTTTAAATTGAAATTTGTTATACATATATTTCGAAAATTTTATCGAAGTTAAAAGTTATAGTACTTGTTATACTATATTTGGAATCTTTACGATATGGTTTTAAAATTAATTTGGGTTAGACGATTTGAGTTGTTTCAGATTTATATATAATCGAAGTTAGATATTTAAATTTGATTTCAAATTTGAAATTGAGATTTTGTACAACTGATTTTATAAAGTGATTTATGAAATAATGACCATGGTGTGAAAAATGTAAACGTTTGGTTGTTAAAGAGACCGGGATCGACTATTGTCGTACTCTCTGCCAATACCGAAAACCACTTTAACAACCGTGTACGCGGTGGAGTTCCAGAGTGAAGAGGATGATTTGGCGAACGACTCCATTTTATTTTATTTCATATTAATTACGAGACCCTGACTACCTTGGGTCAGCTTGATGTGGCTAAAACAGGAGCTATGCACGGACCAAGTGAGGTCATACCTCTTATCGAGCACACTTCTTCGATATTATTCTATTACTGTTGAGATTCGATTTGGGCCCTTTTGATTATGGTAGTGTGTATCGAGGTGGGCGGTAGTAGCTACTATGCGTTACCACCAGTCCGGCTCTGCAAACGGGGAATCCACCCTGGCATTCCTTGCGTGCCTTGTCACATGCCTTATACGAGCCCACTACGACTTTGTTTTGTACTGTTGTATATGGAGTGCCCTCTGATCAACCTCCAGTTTACGGAGGAATTACGGTACTGTATATACAATGGGAATATATAAACGGTGTAAGGGTAATCATGGTAATCCCGCTTACGCTATTTTGATATTTTACTTTACTGATAGACACTATTGTATATAGCGTATTATACTATATAGTATTAGTTTGACGGATCCTTAGAGGATGGTGATCCTAAACTTCCTCTAAGTTACTAATTGCATTTCATTGAACATTTCATTTGAGTTGATTTACTTCTATGAGAATGTTAGTCCTGATCCGAGTTGTTTTGTTTTGCATTATTGCTCGGGTCAGATCGAGTATTCCAGTTTCGAGATTCATCTTTGGAGTTGGAGCTTATATTGGGTTTGCTCACCTGTATCTACTCTTTGATCAGTTGTTCCAGTGTCAGCTATTATCATTGTTTTGTTTCAGACTGTTATCAATTATTTATTGTATTAGACTTCCGCTGTATTATTTATGTAAACTCTGATGTAAAATTTATTTAGTAGCTTCATGAAGTACTATTGTATTTTAAAATTTTCCGTTGCGAGATATCATATTGCTTTGTATCTGTGTCTGTGATCTGTGATTCTGTGATTTATTCTATTTACCCCAGAAGCAAATAACAAACCGTCGTTTCGAACGGTTTGAGTTGGTTTTTAAGTACCGACTTGAAGTGGACGAAAGGCAGTATGTTACACACATGAACCTTTATTTTATAATGATAAAGATATAAATTTTATTGTTAAAATATTTCGTTCAACACATGACTAATCTCAACGAATGAGTACTGTCAACACATGAACCTTTATTTTATAATATTCTTTATTTTCTAAATTGGAATGAGGCCCAATCAATTACCATATAAAGTTAATTATACGGATTCCATATGACAAATGTATATAATAGCAACGATAAATAATCAACCATCATCCAAAGTGCACTACACTGTATAAGCATCAAATATAGATATCTAACGCTTATAACAGCCTGTCGATCCATCGATCGACATACAACTAATTATTGGGATTAGTGTATGCCGTATTTTATCCCAATACCCATGTGGGGTTTCAAACAATCAAACACAGATTTTATTTGTGCAGTTGGGCGATGTGTAAAATTTATCGTCCCAATCAATGTCCTTCAAATAGGTGTACATAAACAAACCGTCCAGTTTGTAAATGAATATTTATTTATTCACTTTCACGTTAAAAATTATATTTTTAATGACCAAATTATTTTATTCAACCTATGAATATTCTATTCGGTTCATTTATTAAATAAAATGATATCTTTATTTTTCTAACTTATTTTAGAAAATTTCGGCGGCATAATGGCACGATACTAGAAACGGGACAAGGCCTAGCCTTATCCCCGGTCTAATAATGGCCCACGCCATACACATATCAATCAAACCAATTTCAATTCACCAAACAACCAAATTTAGATCAAATAACCTAACCAACTACACAACCAAACAAACAAGTCCATGGTCTGTGGACAATGGTGTCGGGTGCTACTAAACACCGTCTGCATCCTATTATATATTTATAACTAGAAAAGGAAATTTAAAGTGAGAAGTTCTCATCGACTAGCTAAACCAAACGCCACGACTCTTCTTATGTAGAAATCTTCGTCGTGCTCGCCTTTTTGCCAATTTCACTGCCCGTAGTCACTACATATATAAAAATCACATTTTTATATTGTTGCTATGTATATAAAAATCACATTTTTATTCTACTACTATATAGATAAAAATTCTATTTTTATACCGCTGTTCATATAGTAAAGATCAAATCTTTACTATCTATATAGTATAAAAATCGTATTTTTATTATCTCCACTATATAAAAATCATATTTTTATTCTTTCTATAATATAAAATCATATTTTTTTTTCTACTTCATTCGTCAAAAACCATAGAAGCTTTAAAGCGGAGAAAACTCACCTTTTTTTCTAACGCCCGGGTTCGCTGTTCGGGTTGCAGAATTTGCAAGCGAGCTTCAATCTTCACACCATCTTTTTTCTTGCTTAAACGCGTCATTCCGGACAACTTTCGCCTGGGTTTTTTTGCCGAAAATGCTCCAATTCGCCAGAATTCCCGAAAAAACACGAATTTTACCGCTTTCAGACGGCAGACTTTGAACGCGTTTTCCGAGTAGCTCCGAACTCCAAAACACGACTTCCATATAGCCAAATCGAAGAGAATTTCGTGCTCTACAACTTTGGTCTAGAGGGACTTTGGCCAAAAACGCACGGTTTGGGAGTTATTTGCGAAATAAGGACAAGGTGTTATTTGCAAAACGGGATTTTTGGTGAAAATGAGTTTTTGAGTGTTGCGGGGCCCACGGCCGGAGTTGGGTGGCCAGCGGGCGGTGGTGGACCTGATGGACGCGGGGGAGGGTGCTAAGGGCGGTGGTGGGGCCCGTGGTAACCGCGGTGGTGGTGGTTGGTGATTTGGGGGTTTAGGGTTATGAAAAGAGGAGAGAGAAGGAGGAGGAGGAAGAGGAGGAGGAGGAGGAGAGAAGGAGGAGGGGGTGCGGCGGCCGGCGCGGTGGAGTGGAGGGGGCTGATGGGGTGCGGCAGCGGCGCGGTGGAGGGGGACTCCATTTTTGAGTTTTTGGAAGAAAAGAGGAAGAGAAAGAAAGTGAAGAAGAAAAGGAAGTAAAAGTGTTTATATGCTAGTTTCTCGCATATCGCCTGAGCGCTAACGATCTCCAATCACCGCGGATTTCGAACACGAGATAGTAGATGTGAAGACGAGTCCAACGAAACAAGTTTCGTCGAATTCCGAGTTCGTTTGACCATTCAAAAAAATCACGAAAATGCTCAGATAAGCTCTAAAAATGCGATTTTGGCGCACCTTTTCTTCTCGCACGCTCACATGCTAACTCAAAAAATCAAGCCCTCTTGGATTTAACCATTATTAAGCGATACGAATCCAGAAAAAAAAGTAGAATCGAATTCCGAGGTCGTATCAATAATGTTCCTTTGTAAAATGACTGCTCATTTTACCCTGTACTGTTTTAGCTCGCACGGCCGCATACTGGCTCCGTTCGACGCGCCCTTTGGAACATAACAATAATTTGTCATTATGAATTCATAAAAATTTATCTCGTCGAATTCTGAGCTCGTATGCAAAATTTCACTTTTTAAGGGCTATGTTTTACTAACCGAAAAGCTCCTGCCAATTGCCACTATTCCGGATATCGGAATATATCGAACCTTATACTTTTCGGAGTTCTAAACGGCATTTTGAACTCAATGGAAGTGGTTTCGAGTCCAAATTCATCCGTATGCAAATTTGACTTTTTGGGCCATGTATAATTTACATAGCGACTATTCTGAGTTTTCAACTGGGCGTAACTTTTGATTCCCGCTATGAAATTTCGATTTTTCAGATTCATTGGAAAGATATTTTCAACTAGATTCTAATATTTTTGGTTTTGCCAATATCCGGTTTATTTTGCACCCGGTATGTTCAATTGAAATTTGAAATCGAATTATCGAACTATCGCGTCATTTTCAATTCCTTTTATAATTTAAAATAAATATTTAAATTCTAACGATGATCTATATAAATATATACGTTCTAATTATATTCAAAATAAATTTCTCGTCAATTTATTTAATATAATTCATTTTAAATATTCAAAATTCATTAAAATTGCCAAAATAAAAAATTTAAATTGACTCGGATTTTCGGGTTATTACAATCTCCCTCACTTAAAACTTTTCGTCCCCGAAAAGGAACGAAGCCGAAAGTTGTTTTAAAAACCAACTCAACGTTCATTCTGGCTTCCATTCTCCAACTTTTCAGTTTCTGAGAATTTTCAAATTCTTCAAAAATTTGGCTAACACCCGGAATTTTCGAAAAATTTCGCCATAACCTCCTTTGTACGGAGAGGGGTTTGGAAATTTATTGGGCCGTATTAGGTACCCAATAAATCCTATAAAGCATACACATATTTATAGTGATATAATCTGGTGTTTACAGGGAAGCGTGTATAGATAATAACTCCAGAGAATAAATTCTCGTCACCCTGTCAAAGCCTGAGGGAGTGTGTATTTTAATTGCTCCAGAGAATATATTCTCGTCACCTCGTCCCGCGTGGGAAATAAATAATCCATGTGCCGTATCTAATGATTAGAGAGACGTGATTATTGTCAACTCCAGACCCGTGTGGGGTTTTATTAATCTGGAAATTTTACCGTTACAATTTTATATTGTCCATATCAGTCATCAGTTCAACCTGTAATATATAGTCCATATCTGTCATCAATTCAACCTGTAATATATAGTCATCGCCATACAAGCCTCTCGCTCGTATGGTAAATATTCCACCTCGTCACACAAGCTCCAAATGCTTGTGTGGTATATGATGAAGTATGCGATCTTCAAGAAGTATGCCATCTTCAGGAAGTATGCCATGCAGTGTAGTTCAAAATTAATTGTTACTATCCTATGGCGACATTTATTAATTACACACAGAATAACCAGCACTCCGCATCCAATGGCACTCACAGGAGTTGATATAATAATAAAAGTGCGCATCCAACTCATTAAGGTTTACCTATTTGTCGGGCACGCAAATAAATTCTTTACTCAACAGCTAATCCATTTACCTGTTCAAACATATATATGTATATGCATGCATTTGCAAATAATTTACAATACAATTCAATATTTGGTTCAATTTGGCATAATGGTTAAAAAATTATCAAACAAATAAACAAACAACACAACCATCAATCAATTAGTGAATTAACGTTTCAAATTCATAATTTTGATACATATATACAGAAAATCATGTTTTTGATGCCAATTCACAACAAATAATCCTATCTATATAAGTTTTGGTTCTCACACCAGTCTAATGGAAATATATAGATATCACACCTTCGTCACTCGAATATAAATACTGATGATGTCATGACAATTATCAGTACCATCTCCGGGCGGCTAGAACGTGATTCTATATCTATCCAGTATATTAAAACTTCGAATATACGTTCATGACGCGTATATGCAAAATCTTTATATATTGGATTGTCCAAATTCAAAATAAATAAATATTCAAATATGTATAAAACGATTTAAATTTCAAAACAAAATTGTTTCCATTTGAAAAATATACTCTTCACACCCGTTCTAGGATACTACTGATCCTATCTCTAACGAGTCATTCTAATTGGATATTACTAATCCAATATCTGATGAATTCTTTCGTATGGTTCTAATGTGTCTTGTTCTCGAGCTCTGTAAACTAAAGCTCTGATACCAAATGTAGTGACCCGTTACTTCCCCGTGAAGGAAAGAGCGGATACTTTGAGAACAACACACAAAGGAACGCAGACGGAAGAACATTTCATTGCTATTACAACAATTCTATCAGATACAAGAATATACAGAGTATAAATGAATACTATACATTCGATAAATATTAGAGATTACAATAAATTACATAGCAGCGGAAAATAATACAAAACACAACTGAAAATGATACACGGATACAGAGCTTTCCGAGCATCGTTCCAGCTGTAGACCAGGATCCTGTGAATATAAATCTGCAAAACCAAAACTACTAGCTGCCCGTGTCGAAAATAAGAGCACCCAGAGTTTAGGTTAAAACAATAAACTCCAGATCAGTCATGTGACTGGTGTGAGAACTAAAACAATTATTTAAAGCTTTACTTTAAAAGAGAGTAATTCAAGGGACCACGCCGTATAACACGGAACGGGTTTCCTCCCAAGAATACCAGTGCATAGAATAAACAACGCAATGCTTTTTCGAAAAATGAAGCTATTATAAGACCCAGGTCCCATCACACAATGCAACGCAAGCCGGAGGATAGGGTTTTCCCTTATAATAGCCAAACATGCTTGGTACGTTTAAAACAAATCATTTGATACTATTATAAGTGTATAGTGTAAAAACATTTTCAATCATAAATATCAATCCTAGGCGGCATGGGTACCATCTATCATGTCGCCATACTAGGCTCTACAAATAAAACCGAAATACACATATTGGAAATTGGATTTCCATCATGAGTCGAGGAAAGGGGCAAGCTCCTCTCCGCTTCGAGACACTCTAGCAAATGCCTCGGGACTACACACTCTGGGTAACCCCTGGATGCTTCAGGGCCGATCCTCTCTTACGTTTGAGGATTAGTTATCCCTGAACAAACGTTTCCCGGTCCTTACAGACCTAAAATCGAGGCGCCTCATCCAACAACCACGTAGGTGAAAAGTATATAAATGTCAGGGCTGGTAAGTCACTGACACCACCAAAGCTAGAAAGAAACGTCGTGCTCTCCCTGCAGTCCTTATCCCATTTTTAACTCATACCGAGGTGTGAGGCTCGCGAATCCACGCTATACACAAAGATGCCACGTAGGCCGTGCTTTGATCATCAACCACAAGACTTTGCTTTTCAACAAAAGCCTTGATCCATGCAGCTCAGCGTGCCACACAGGAAATTCATGCCATGCGATTGATATCTATCGATATATAACCTCTAAGCTCGTACGTCTCAGAGAAGGGCGTTAAGAAAGAGAATTAATTCTCCGCCGCCAAACAGATATATATTTAACAGAAATCAATCAACACAGAATAAAATCCAATGTTAGACACACAATCCATTTAC
Source organism: Allium sativum (assembly GCA_030737875.1). Classification (NCBI taxonomy): domain Eukaryota; kingdom Viridiplantae; phylum Streptophyta; class Magnoliopsida; order Asparagales; family Amaryllidaceae; genus Allium; species Allium sativum. The sequence continues at coordinate 998,324,650 of CM060924.1, forward strand.
AAGTTCGTTCTCGGTCTGAACGAAACCGGAGGCACTTTCCTCGCATATCCATCGATCTCCAAGTACGTCTGGACGACCACCAACTGATTCCCTCATCTTGGGTGTACAGCCCAATCAAGATCATCAGTAATCACCCAAACGATGTGAAGACTTCCGGTCTTCAACCACCGTCTTCATCTTCGACATATCGTCGAAACGGTTATTCAGAATGGGTATAATCCCGGCCTTTCCGAACAACCCGCGTATATTAAAAACAAATGTTACACAAACACAACATACGCCTCATTCCAATTTAGCAGCCACTAACCGTAAATCAACAAGAGAACAATTTCCCAAACATTAACCCCGAAGGCCGAAACCAACATCAGATCAATACCCAGGAAACCATTCTTCTTAGCTAACCTACAGCTAGTTTCTGAATTTCATATTCTTAGGGAAAGGTTCCCATTAATTTTATCAAAGATGAATTCTTTAAAATTTATTCTTTAATCTTCCATTGGGTGTCATATCAAACCAAATTATGGTTTTCTAAACTAGTCGAGATTAGCGAACCACACCGAAGTAATTATTTATTTTATTTCCCAATCCCAACCTATTCATCCCATGAAGCAAAACTGGTAATACTCCATATCTAACACCACGGTGTTATCGGTAAAATTAATTACCATTTCACGTTCAAATCTAATTAAAGATTTAACTATCACTTTGGAGCAAAACTGGTGATACTCCATTCTCGCTCACTTTCTAAATTTGATAATTTAAATTATCAATTCACATTTCAATCTAATTGCGGATTCATTAAAACTCCTTTTACTGGGTTAAAGAAATAATGTCATTTAAAACACAGTTCACGATAAATCCAAATCACATTCTGTTTATTATCGGGTTAAAGAATAAGTGTTATTTAAAACACCCTTCACGATAAACCCTCAAATCAATTCTATTTAAAACCCATTTCAAATCCAATTTTCTATTCAATTCAAATTCAATTCGTTTTCTATTCAAATCAAATTCAATTCGTTTTCTATTCAATTCAATTCAAATTCGTTTTCTATTCAATTCAAATTAAATTCGTTTTCTATTCAATTCGTTTTCTATTCAATTCAAATTCAATTCGTTTTCTATTCAATTCAAATTCAATTCGTTTTCTATTCAATTCAAATTATAAAAACGAATATAATCGATATAAATATCGTTCGCGTCAAAATAGAGCATCTCTAATCAACACGGCTTTATATATTTCAATAATTCCGTTATTCTATTCAACAAATGAATATTTATTCTATTCAATACGTGAATCTATATTTTTGTCAACACATGACTAATCTCAACGAATGAGTACTGTCCACGTGTGACTATTTTTGTTATTCAATATATTTTATAAAAATCATGGTATCTATCGTTTGATTTAAATCAGACTCCAACCGTAAATTAGTAAGAGAACGATTCCCTAAATATTAACCCCGAAGGCCGAAACCAACATCAGATCAACATCCAGGAGACCACTCATCTTATCTATTTTCCAATTAGTTTCTAATTTTATATATGATAAAGATGTAAATTTTATTGTTAAAATATTTCGTTCAACACTTGACTAATCTCAACGGATGAGTACTGTCAACACATGAACCTTTATTTTATAAAGAAGTTAGTTTCTAATTCTATATATAATAAAGATGTAAATTTTATTGTTAAAATATTTCGTTCAACACATAACTAATCTCAACGAATGAGTACTGTCAACACATGAACCTTTATTTTATAATGATAAAGATATAAATTTTATTGTTAAAATATTTCGTTCAACACATGACTAATCTCAACGAATGAGTACTGTCAACACATGAACCTTTATTTTATAATATTCTTTATTTTCTAAATTGGAATGAGGCCCAATCAATTACCATATAAAGTTAATTATATGGATTCCATACGACAACTGTATATAATAGCAACGATAAATAATCAACCATCATCCAAAGTGCACTACACTGTATAAGCATCAAATATAGATATCTAACGCTTATAACAGCCTGTCGATCCATCGATTGACATACAACTAATTATTGGGATTAGTGTATGCTGTATTTTATCCCAATACCCGTGTAGGGTTTCAAACAATCAAACACAGATTTTATTTGTGTAGTTGGGCGATGTGTAAAATTTATTGTCCCAATCATTGTCCTTCAAATAGGTGTACATGAACAAACCATCCGGTTTGTAAATGAATATTTATTTATTCACTTTCACGTTAAAAATTATATTTTTAATGACCAAATTATTTTATTCAACCTATGAATATTCTATTCGGTTCATTTATTAAATAAAATGATATCTTTATTTTTCTAACTTATTTTAGAAATTTTCGGCGGCATAATGGCACGATACTAGAAACGGGACAAGGTCTAGCCTTATCCCCGGTCTAATAATGGCCCACGCCATACACATATCAATCAAACCAATTTCAATTCACCAAACAACCAAATTTAGATCAAATAACCTAACCAACTACACAACCAAACAATCAAGTCCATGGTCTGTGGATAATGGTGTCGGGTGCTACTAAACACCGTCTGCATCCTAGTATATATTTATAACTAGAAAAGGAAATTTAAAGTGAGAAGTTCTCACCGACTAGCTAAACCAAACGCCACGACTCTTCTTACGTAGAAATCTTCGTCGTGCTCGCATTTTTGCCAATTTCACTGCCCGTAGTCACTACATATATAAAAATCACATTTTTATATTGTTGCTATGTATATAAAAATCACATTTTTATTCTACTACTATATAGATAAAAATTCTATTTTTATACCGCTGTTCATATAGTAAAGATCAAATCTTTACTATCTATATAATATAAAAAACGTATTTTTATTATCTCTACTATATAAAAATCATATTTTTATTCTTTCTATAATATAAAATCATATTTTTTTTCTACTTCATTCGTCAAAAACCATAGAAGCTTTAAAGCGGAGAAAACTCACCTGTTTTTTCTAACGCCCGGATTCGCTGTTCGGGTTCCAGAATTTGCAAACGAGCTTCAATCTTCGCACCATCTTTTTTCTAGCTTAAACGCGTCATTCCGGACAACTTTCGCCTAAGGGTCTTTTTGCCGAAAATGCTCCAATTCGCCAGAATTCGCGAAAGTACACGAATTTTACCGCTTTCAGACAGCAGACTTTGAACGCGTTTTCCGAGCAGCTCTAAACTCCAAAACACGACTTCCATATAGCCAAATCGAAGAGAATTTCGTGCTCTATAACTTTGGTCTAGAGGGACTTTTGCCAAAACCGCAGGGTTTGGGAGTTATTTGCGAAATAAGGACAGGGTGTTATTTGCAAAACGGGATTTTTGGTGAAAATGAGTTTTTGAGTGTAGCGGGGTCCACGGCCGGAGTTGGGTGGCCAGCGGGCGGTGGCGGGCCTGATGGACGTGGGGGAGGGTGCTAAGGGCGGTGGTGGGGCCCGTGGTGGCCGCGGTGGTGGTGGTTGGTGATTTGGGGGTTTAGGGTTATGAAAAGAGGAGAGAGAAGGAGGAGGAGGAAGAGGAGGAGGAGGAGAGGAGGAGGAGGGGGTGCGGCGGCCGGCGCGGTGGAGGGGAGGGGGCTGATGGGATGCGGCAGCGGCGCGGTGGAGGGGGACTCCATTTTTGAGTTTTTGGAAGAAAAGAGGAAGAGAAAGAAAGTGAAGAAGAAAAAGAAGTAGAAGTGTTTACATGCTAGTTTCTCGCATATCGCTTGAACGCTAACGATCTCCAATCGCCGCGGATTTCGAACACGAGATAGTAGACGTGAAGACGAGTCCAACGAAACAAGTTTCGTCGAATTCCGAGTTCGTTTGACCGTTCAAAAAAAATCACGAAAATGCTCAGATAAGCTCTAAAAATGCGATTTTGGCGCACCTTTTCTTCTCGCACGCTCACATGCTAACTCAAAAAATCAAGCCCTCTTGAATTTAACCATTATTAGACGATACGAATCCAGAAAAAAAAGTAGAATCGAATTCCGAGGTCGTATCAATAAGGTTCCTTTGTAAAATGACTGCTCGTTTTACCCTGTACTGTTTTAGCTCGCACGGCCGCATACTGGCTCCGTTCGACGCGCCCTTTGAAACATAACAATAATTTGTCATTATGAATCCATAAAAATTTATCTCGTCGAATTCTGAGCTCGTATGCAAAATTTCACTTTTTAAGGGCGATGTTTTGCTAACCGAAAAGCTCCTGCCAATTGCCACTATTCCGGATATCGGAATATATCGAACCTTATACTTTTCGGAGTTCTAAACGGCATTTTGAACTCAATGGAAGTGGTTTCGAGTCCAAATTCATCCGTATGCAGAATTTGACTTTTTGGGCCATGTATAATTTACATAGCGACTATTCTGAATTTTCAACTGGGCATAACTTTTGGTTCCCGCTATGAAATTTCGATTTTTCAGATTCATTGGAAAGATATTTTCAACTAGACTCTAATATTTTTGGTTTCGCCAAAATCCGGTTTATTTTGCACCCGGTATGTTCAATTGAAATTTGAAATCGAATTATCGAACTATCGCGCCATTTTCAATTCCTTTTATAATTTAAAATAAATTTTTATATTCTAACGACGATCTATATAAATATATACGTTCTAATTATATTCAAAATAAATTTCTCGTCAATTTATTTAATATAATTCATTTTAAATATTCAAAATTCATTAAAATTGCCAAAATAAAAATTTTAAATTGGATCGGATTTTCGGATTATTACATTCCGAGTCGTTACGATTGGTATCAGAGCCAGGTTTAGTGATAACCTTGGCTTTGTAGCATAACTCAATAGAGATGTGGTTAGTAATACCCTAGATTGAGTATGAGTGTGTGTGTGAGCGCGTATTTATAATTTAATATAAACTTATTTTAAATTATTTTTGCCAAGATATTTTATAAATAAGATAAGTTTTAATTTTCTTATAATATTATAATTTTATTAGTGCTAATTTGAATTAAAATTCAATTTGATTAGCAAATTGAAATTTCAAATATGAGAAGTGTAAATAAAAATTCTTAACTTAAGTATCGCATGAGTTAAAATTGAGCTTGGGCATAAAAAAGTTCAATATAAGTCAATAAGAAGTTTGACTTAGAAATAGAAATACGTACAAGTAATTAATCCAAATGAAATGTTTGGAAATTAGTTTGATTGTATGGTTGAAATTGATTGCATGGTTGTATAGAATAAACTTGATTGAAACCTATCTTGAATTGAATTTAATAAAATGGATTCAAGATAATGAAATTGGATTGTATAAGAAATTATTTGGAATGGATGATCTGGATATTTGAGCCTATATTGTACGATCATAGAATTAATAAATTTTTCCTCTAAGTTTAAAAATAGGTGCAGGTGCAAATTCGTCTTTAAGCTTAATTGATTGAGTTCTGGAGCTAATTAAATCCAGTTTGATTAGAGCTACATAATAATTGAGTAAGCTTGAGTATAGTTTATCACTTATTGCATGATAGTGCTCGCAAAAAGGTACGCTTACGCACAATATGAATTTTTGGTTTTTGATTTGGGTTTTGAATTGGATTTTCCGACCGTATGGGTCGATGGATTTATTTTCGTTCCTGTAATATTGCAAAAGTCCCTCCGTATAGGGGAGACTCTACCAAAAATTTTCGAAAAGTTTAAAGTGTTAGAAAATTTTCAATTACTTTTTTGGAAATCTTTGGAATTCGTTTTCTATAGAAATTAGTTGGTTTTTGATTAAAACTAATTGGATTGGTTTAAAAAGTGGAAGTGAAGTTTTTAGTTAATTGAATTTTGGAAAAGGTACTGGGTTTGTTGCATTTTTCCTACTTAGTAATTTCAGGGATGAAATTTTTTTTAAGGGGCAGATTTTTAACCGTTTTATTTAATATTTAAAAATGGTTTTAAATGTTGTTTTGGAATTTAATTTAATAATTTTGAATATTTTATTATTGTAATATAATAATAATAATAATTTAATTTCGAATAGTTGGGATTAGTTATTTTTGATGTATAATGTAAAATTAGACATTTTAGAAATATTTATTTTTGTTTGTTTTGAATTATATTAACGTATTAGTTTATTAAACGACGTTTGGATGTATAATTATAATTTTATTATAAAATGAGATGCAGCGTCGCGGTAGTTCGTAATACTACGTTTTGAAATTTAATTGATTGTACATGATCCAAAATAAGTCGGGTTTCTTTGAAACAAGAAACATCTGAATCTACTGGATAATATTTTTCGAATGGAAGAGAAAAATCGAGTTTCCATCTTGTAGATTTTGTTTAATCAAATTTTCAAAAGGTCTCTATGGAATTCATTTATAAATTATAACGATTTATTTATGTAAATAAAAGGGTTTTTAATATTCTGTACATTATTTTGGCTTGGAATTCAACCTAGGTTATTTTGATAGTATATGAAATTCTGTTCGAATACGTCCAATAATAATATTTTATTATAATTATATTGAGGTATTTTAAAATTGATTTATTTCAATTTAAATTGGATCCTTAAAAGGAACTTTGTTCAAATGACCTTTGTTTTTAACGAAATGAATTTTATTAAGGCTGTAATATCTATTTATTGGTAGATTTCAAGTTTCGCGTCAATTGCAATTATTTTGTGGGCGTAGCAAAATTAAATATAAATATATCAACTATTTCGACTTAAACCAACGCCGTTTTTGCAAACGGACTTGGTTTTCGACGAAACAAGTTTAATTGGGTCCGTAATGTTGAACTTTAACTAGACGTCCATTTTTTCGAGGATGAGATTGGTATGTGGTCATACGAATCAAGAAACATCGTTCAGAAATTACAATAAACATAAGTTAATTAAATAATAATTTCAAAATATTGTTAGTCTCGTCACGAATATTGTTAGTCTCGTCAGAAATATCGTTAAATAAATAAAATTATAAACGCCAAACCCCTATTGTATTTTCTGCCGCCCTATTCTATTTCTCTGGAATAGGCACATGCCCTTTCTAAAGATATGAATGTGACCCTTCTTCCTCCTATTTAAACCCATTGATCTCTCCATCTTCAGCATAAACAAATCAAGGGATACAAAAATAAAATAAATTATTATAAATACTACTTTGTGGTTCATATAAGGTAGTGAACGCAGTAAGCACGGAAGGTGCGAGGGGATTAGGAAGACAACTCCACAGGCGATGCAATTTCTTAAAGGCAACAACTCAATCGGCAGGATACCAGGCAACCAGAAGTAATCACGAAGGCAACATGACAAACTCATAGCGGTGATCGGTATAAGCAAGTTGCGTGGTCATGCATGCAATTGATATGGGTGAACTAAGGATGACCGGGGAGGGGATTTCAGGGCGTGCGTAGCATTCAGGGGACTTGGGTGCATCATTTTGCAGATTTCAATGAAGTTTCATGAAATAAAGTGTCGGACCTTGCTTTCACCTAGAGCAACGTGGAGTCGGGTTGGAGCTCACTCGGGAGCTGCGGGGATTGATGTAAGGTAACAGGAAGGATGAGTTTGTGAAAAGGATGTTAATGGAGGTGGTTTCATATAATTTAATGGAGAGATGATGGTTGGAATGAAGGTTGATGTTTTCGGTGGAAGAGAATGGTTATAGGGAGTTGTGGTTTGAAGTAAACGAGGGTGACGTGGAAGGAGTGTATGGAAGTGGAGGGCTGGAAATTGTGTCATAGGCTTTTGGGCCTCGGCATTTAAGAAAAGAAAAGGGGAAATGGGAAGGGGATGCTGGAGCTCGTTAGTTTTAGGGGAAGGAGCTGTAACGTTTTAACGTGGGGAGGAAGAAGCTTTTAAATGTCCCAAATTGCTAATTAATGAGGGTATTAAGGTATTAACGGTAACTAATGTTTATAAATTTTCAATTAAACTATTCAAATCTACGTAAAACTTATAATTTATATAACATGTTCGTTTACAGAATCGAATGAAACAGAATCCGATTGGATCATATCGATAAGAGCAACGCGGTCAAGCTGGTTTGGGGAAGTTCAAAGCTTATTGGAATTTCATGTAAATTTAAATGTCGTTTAAAATTATATGAAACAACGTGAACCGACAATTGAAAACAAAATTGGTGAGTTAACTCTCGCACTTTCCTGTATTATTATGTTGTGCTAAATTCATATAACTATTGGATGATGCCTGACGCTTGTTTATTGATTGCTGATGTTTACACTAACGTCGTATTGGATCATTGGTTGAATATTATTCCATCTATTGTTATAAAATAATTTTTATGAGCTGTGATGCAGGGATGTACCGGTTGGAGGGATCCAACCAGATTCCTCAAATAAATTGTATGTTATCTATTTTTCGTATTTGTTTATATATGATTTATTCACCCCAAATAAGTTATATCCTATTTGGATGTTGATTATTTATTGGATGTTGATCGTCGAATTTTGATTCTACGATCATTGTATTATAATCAACAGACATTATTGATTTAGTGGTTGGCACTGAATGGCCTAAACCTATATTTTTAACGTTGATTTGTTGTTAGGCGAATTGACGATGTTTTCAGTTATAAAAAAAAAATCTTTTATAACTGAATCGAAGTTTCAAGTTTATATTTATATAAGTTATTTAAAATGGATATTTTTATAAATATTTTTATATTTATAGTCGTATTTTCATAGAATTGTTAAACGGTTTATGTTCTCATGTTATCATAAAAAAGGAGATGCAAATGGATTTCGAGAATACAAAACGTTGTTTCCAAGGTAAAAAGAGATTTTGTGAGATATACTAATATTTTCGAAGTAATCAGAATGAGATTCTGAAATACGCCAATATAGAAAATCGTTGTATTGTTTAAATAATTTGATTTCGGAATTGAGCTTATATGGGTTTTGGGAAGAGAGTAGATTTTGGAAATATACTTACAATTTCCATAAGCGAGATTGTTTTAAAGTTGATAAAACAATTAAGGCTATATTATAGGAAGTACATCGTTTAACGTTATTTTGGGCCGTATAAGTTGGTAATTAATCCTGTGTCCAATTGGGAAATATAGTGATATTTTGATACAATGAAAACAAAAGAGGGTTCTTATGAAATATAGTTATATTTCAAGATAAAAGAAATAACAAGATAAGTTTTACTTGAAGATGTTTATGAAAGGAAGATAAAGGATCAATTTGTTTTCAAGTAATGTAATAAAAGAGCTTTAATGAAATAGATTATAGTATCGAATTTAAATTGATATAATGGTTTAAATGAATGTTTGAAATGAAAAAGACCTTGGGCTGCCAAGGTACTGATCGATACTGTTTGAGTTGACAGTTAAAACCCCAACCATCAATAAATTTTGTTTGGACATTTGATGAGTTATTTTAAAGAGACAGGGATGGGAATTGGACCCAAAACCACTTCGAACCAACTATGCACTCGCGACTAAAGTGCACGCATACAAAGATGGAGCAATTGTAGATCGTGGATCTTCATGAACGGAAGAACTACTCGTTGAATATTTCTAGGTCGCTCCCAGAGATATTTTGACTTGTGATTCTTTCGTGATTGAAATCTTCGGAATGTAAGGACTTTTTGCTACTTATCCTTGGGGTGATTTCCATATAAGAATGCAGTAGGAGGGTGCCTTTGGTTAATCCTGTTCCTTGATGACTTGTATGGATGAATGTTTGACAGAGTATTTCATGAGGGTCATGTACATTGATTTTTACAAATATACCAAGTTTAGTGGCGGAAAATTTCTCTTGCTTAACACCTAGATTATACCCGTGGACATCATCAATTAGTGATTTGAAGGATCTGACGATGTGACATTCAAAGTTATGTGATGTTCTCTTAAAAAGTAAATGTAACCTCATGTCTCACAACCGGGAAATGATTGGGTAGGTAGCATGGCTAGTTGGGTCGCACCCAAGTAGGGTATATTTGTCACCGATCTAGATAATCATTTTGTTCTTCTTTCGTTTCTGTATCTCCCAGGAACGGTCATGCTGGTACCGACCGTTGTGATAATATACCTGATCCACTCAAGCTGAATGAGTGGTCGGTTATGTGTAGCTAGGTTGCAAGATGTTCTTGTTGAATCCAGTGTATCCCCTCTAGAGTACACTGATCGAAAGGTGGTTCTATACCTTGTCGTGGTTGAAATCCAATCTCCAATAAGTATCTTGCGGTTTTTGATTATATAATGAATATGTAGAGCATGAGATACAAGCGTATCGTAAATTAAAAACCGTCCATGTTTATGTGTGGACTGGTCTTACGATTATCTTTTTCTTTCAAAAAGGATTTCTAAAGTTAAGCAAGTTGTTGTCATGTGAATTTATCACTGAAAGTATCCAGCTGATCTGGGTGAATTTTGTTTTGCTTCAAATGTGCTCGGGTCAGACCGAGTATGTTCCAGATTAGGTTTCGGTTGAGCTTCAAAAGAGGAGTTGAAGTCGAGATGTATTCTTCGTATTTACTAGTATTAATACCGCTATATGAGTTGTATTGATTTGTGTTATACACTAATGTTGTAATTATATATATACAGTTCTTTTTGTGAAAAGCATTATAATATATTATATTTTGTCCATTCCGCTGTGAGACTCTGATCTTCTTATTCTTCTATTCTCATATTTCTTTCTTTCTCTTCTCATCTTTTAATTTCTTTCTATTAACAATCTGGATTTTCGATACTCTGGGTTTACGGTAAGTAATTATGTATTATTGTCAGAAATTTGAGCGTTGAATTTTCTGGGTCGTTACATTAAATCTACATCCAACATTTTTAACAAGTAAGCCCATATTGAACATAAACTAAAAAATGTAGTCCTATCATCACAATATAGTTTGTCAAATGCAAAACAACATAATATGCATAACCTGTTTAGAAACATTATTAAACCAATGGTTTATAGTGATTATAAAATGAAAAATCCATTCAATTCAATTTTACATTGCAGTATAAAAAAATGCACAGACAAGCAAAAAATGAACAGACAAGCAATGGCTTTCAATATAATGTAATGGTGAAAGAACAACAAATGAGTAATGGCTATTTCTAACATCCACATAGAAAATTACACATCGTCAAAAACTTGGAAACTCAATGCATTTCAGTCATTTTATTTTAACAATATAAATGGTCAAAGGAATAATGAAGATAATAGAGCCGTTACAATAGAGCCGTTAGAGTGCGAACACGTTTTTATCATATTTAGCATGCTTTGTCATTATCTACTAGCCGTTAGGCTCATACATATTTGGTATATTTTGTACTAGCCGTTGGGCTCATAGCACTATATATATGTGCTCTTTGTATCAATAAAAATTGCAATTGTTCCTCTCTAATAACTCTCCTCCTCATCCCTTAATATGGTATCAGAGCCAAAGTGCCGAAAGGCTTAATCATCAAGAAGAAAGTTGTTTTTGTTTTATGGCCAACAACAACGAAGTAACCTCCGCTGTTTCAGGAAGTATGGGGTACAGCGCTCCACCTAACCATCATGACCCGATTAAACCAAAAAGCCAAATTATCACCACATCTCTAGACGAAGACAATTACATTCTATGGAAATATCAAGTAGAGATCGCTTTAAGAGGGTATGATTTACTGCAGTACATTAATGGGACAATAACAGTCCCACTAGCGACGATAACCAATTCGGAAGGAGAAATTGTGCCTAACACAGACTACACAAAGTTTCAAAAACAAGACAGCCTCCTCTCCTCATGGCTCCTATCGTCAGTAAGTTCGAATTTATTATCACAAATAGTTGGATGTAGCACGTCTTATGAAATATGGAAAACAGTTGAACAAATTTTCAGTTCACAATCAGCTGCTAGAATCATGCAATATAGAAGGAAATTGCAAAATTCTAGAAAAAAGGAGGCAAGCATGAAAGAATACTTAGGAAAAATTAAAAATCTGTGTGAAAACTAAATGTTGTTGGCCATAAGATCAGCGACATTGAGAAAATCCTATTTATTATTGGTGGATTAGATGAAGAATACGAATCTCTAGTAACTGTGCTAGCCACACAACAAACCTTACCTGATTTACAGTTCGTTCGATCAGCACTCCTTGCTCATGAAGGCAGAATCGACCAAAGAAAAACAGCACAAAATAAGTTCTCTTCCAATTATACCACAGTCAGAAATAAGCAGATACAAGGAGATAACAACAACTATCGTGTGAAATGTCAAATATGCCAAAAGTTTGGTCACATGGCGAACAAATGTTACTTCAGGTATAATTCAGACACAGGTAGACAACAGGCAAGCCAAAATTACTCTTCACAAAGAAGAGCACAAGCAAATATGGCAACAATAGGGAATTCAACTCAAAATAATAATAATGCAAACCGAAGGCATAATGCTGCAGATGATGATGAAGTAAAAAATGAAGACAATGACTTCGAAGAATGGTACCCTGACTCAGGAGCAACTCACCACATAACTAGCAATCTTCAAAATTTAAACATTGGGAGCAGAAATTACTCAGGTATGAGAAATTTGCATATGGGTAATGGTAGTACTGCTAGTATCACACACATAGGCAAAGGGACTATTTTTGGGAAAAGACAACTCAAATTAAACAATCTTCTTAGGGTACCTAAGATTAATAAAAATTTGTTAAGTGTATCAAAATTTGCCAACGACAATAATGTTTACTTTGAATTTCATCCTAAGTTTTGTTTAGTTAAAGATTCCCTAAATCATGAAATATTACTTTGAGGTAACCTATACGATGGTTTAACAAATTCAAGACTGCAAACTCAAGTGGAGAATTCTGGTACAATAATATAGATGCTAGTAGTGACAATGACTGTATTAGGAATAGTTGCAATAACGTTGATTATGACAATAATAGCAGTGAATGTAACGTGATTAATTCTTGGCATGTAAAATTAGGACATCCTAATCTGGAAACTGTTAAGACTGTTCTGCGTAATAATAACATTCATTATAAAAATGTACCTATCAAACACACATGCACGCACTGCCAACTCGGCAAGAGCCACAAGCTCCCTTTTAGTGATTCTGAAACCAGCTACAATGAGCCACTGGAACTTATAGCCGCTGACTTATGGGGACCCGCGCCTCTAAATTCATATCAGGGACACAGGTATTATCTTTCTTTTGTGGATGCTTATTCTAGATATACTTGGATATACATGCTGAAAACTAAATCAGAAGTTTGCAATACAGTTATGCAATTTGTAGCTCATGTCGAAAAACAAATGAACAGTACTGTTAAGGTTGTTTAGACAGATGGGGGAGCTGAGTTCAAACCTCTAACTAATTACTTTCTCAAAAGAGGGATCAAACATAGATTAATTTTCCCGCATACGTCCGAACAAAACGGTTTAGTCGAAAGAAAACATCGACACATAGTAGAGACTGGTCTAACTTTGTTATCACAAAGCTCATTACCCATGAAATATTGGAATGAAGCTTTCTACACATCTGTATTCCTCATTAACAAGTTGCCAACCAAAGTCTTAAACAATAAAAGCCCTCATGAAATGATATACAGTGTTAGACCAGAATATGGTTTTCTGAAAGCCTATGGGTGTCTATGTTTTCCATGTTTGAGAGACTATAACAATCATAAACTAAGTATGAGATCAAGCCCATGCACATTCATCGGGTATGCACAAAACCAAAAAGGTTATAAGTGCATGGACAAAAATGGAAAAATATATGTTTCTAGACATGTGATATTTGATGAAAACAAGTTTCCTTATGCAGAAAAGCAAATCGGCAAAAAGGATGGGGAACAAAGCATAAACAATAACATACGGTTCGAGCCATTCATTACTGAACCACCTTCAATTGATAGAAATGAAGAGCAACAACGTACAAGCAATTTAAACACCTAGGAAGAAACTATGGATCGAACAAATGAGCAAACCAATGAGACACACAATGACTCAGAAGATACAAATATACATCAAAACATGCAGTATAGTGAAGATACAGAAAACAACAACCATGTTGACACTACCAGCAACAATGATACACAGCAGCAAACACCACCACAATCAACTGGACATCACATGATCACCAGGTCAAAGAGAGGAATCTTCAAACCCAAAGTATATAATATTTCTGCCAGTGAGATCGAACCATTGAATTTCACTCAGGCTATAAGATCAAACAAATGGAAGGAGGCAATGGACACTGAATATAAAGCTCTCATAAAAAACAACACTTGGAGCTTAGTGACTCAACCAAAACACAAAAATGTGATTGGTTGTAGGTGGACATACAAAATAAAAAGAAAAGAAGATGGATCTATTGACAAATACAAGGCCAAACTGGTTGCAAAAGGTTACGCGCAACAATTTGGTTTTGATTTCAATGAAATTTTTTCCCCAGTAATAAAACCCACAACCATCAGAATTATACTAACCATTACTCTAAACAAAGGATGGAATGTGAGGCAACTGGATGTCAACAATGCTTTTTTGAATGGGGAATTGACTGAAGAGGTATACATGCAACAGCCTGAAGGATATGGTACTGGTGATGAAGTATGCAAACTACACAAAGCAATATATGGCTTAAAACAAGCTTCGAGAGCTTGGTATGAAAAGCTAAAGTCAACTTTGTCTAACATGGGTTTCTCACAAGTTAAATCGGACAATTCTCTATATATGAAGAAGGGCATACATGGAACTGTGTTCATTCTAGTATACGTTGACGACATGCTAATAACAGGAGATAACATCGAAGAAATAAACAGAATCGTACACAAGCTGGATCAAAATTTCGCCATTAAAGACTTGGGGGAACTAAAAAAATTTCTTGGAATACAAGTGATTAGGAAAAACAATGGTGAATTAATATTATCCCAACAAAATTATATCACTGAAATACTGCAAAGGGAAAATATGCATAAGGCAAACCCATTACCTACGCCTATGATTAGTAACCTAAGACTATCTAAGCATAATGGAGAAGCTATCGACAATGCCAAATAATATAGAAGCATAATAGGAGTGTTACAATACGCAACTATTACTCGACCAGACATATGCTACAGCGTCAATAAATTCAGTCAATACATGCAGAACCCTTTATCGGAACATTGGATGGCATTAAAGAGAGTGTTACGATACTTACAAGGCACAAAACATTACGGCATACACCTAAATTCAGAAAAGGAATTTAACTTACAGTGCTTTAGCGATGCCGATTGGGCCAACGATATTGACGATCGAAAGTCTGTCTCAGGATACTGCGTTTACCTCGGTTCCAATATCATTTCCTGGTGTATGAAGAAACAACAGACCACATCAAGATCTAGCACAGAGGCTGAGTACCGTGCGCAGGCAAGCGCTACAGCCGAAATCATGTGGATAGAATCACTGATGGAGGAGCTTGGTTTCACTCCAAGACGAAAGCCGGTCATTTGGTGCGATAATAAGAGCACAGCATCTTTATCTCTAAACCCTATTCAACATTCAAGGACGAAACATCTTGAAATTGATCTCCACTTTGTGAGAGAAAGAACGCAATCAGGAAGACTTGCAATATGTCATGTGCCCGCATACTATCAGAGAGAAGATGCTCTTACAAAGGCCCTTTCGACCAAAAAATTTATCAGAATGAGAGAGGAACTTCGCGTTATCAGTGCAGGCGGAAGTCAGAATGAGCAAGGAAACCCTAGTTCGAACTGAGGGGGCATAATGAAGATAATAGAGCCGTTACAATAGAGCCGTTAGAGTGTGAACACGTTTTTATCATATTTAGCATGCTTTGTCATTATCTACTAGCCGTTAGGCTCATGCATACTTGTTATATTTTATACTAGCCGTTATGCTCATACATATTTGGTATATTTTGTACTAGCCTTTGGGCTCATAGCACTATATATATGTGCTCTTTGTATCATGTTTTGTATCAATAAAAATTGCAATTGTTCATCTCTAATAACTCTCCTCCTCATCCCTTAATAAGGAATAATATTGATTCTATTATTGGTAAGAATATACTGACTAAACATGGCAACCCATGGTAAGTAGGTTTCACTCAACAGCATATGTTTTCTTTCGCTCAACAACGTATGTGAATGACACCTAAATAAATGTTCAAGTTGTGATGTGCACGATTCCGATACACATGTACTATACACTTGATGAGATTTAGACAACCCATATTGATTTCTTGCATCTCAGGTATTGTACAATGGACACTAACTGGACGGTCCAAAGCAGCTATCTAAATTTTTACAGTTGTGTGCTCTATAGCAGGGAATTGTTTAGCAGTGACGTTTTAGCTATAACTTTAGTCAGAGGCTTTATCTATAACTTTAATCAGAGGCTTTAGCTATAACTATTGATTTTGTCAATTACAAACAGCTTATACCAAATAATTTTTAAAAATAATAGAGACAAGAAGTACAATATTAGTGTGTCCATCGACTCCGACAAACCATGTAATGCATATGCAGTAAAGCCAAATGAAATCAAGAAACCATAGTTGTAAGACTAATTAGGTGCCCGTAGCAATCAGCTACTTACCTAGCTACTTTGCAACACATAATCTCATTAATAAAGACGGGGAAGCTTGTGGGCAAAGATATCAGTATACATTTTTCCTGATTACTAATAACAGATGAACATGATCAGAATGTATGGGAAATTATGGTTTTTAACCAAAGAAAAAATGTTCATGTCATAAGATTATGTCACTCTACCACCTTTTTTACAGATATGAAATATACATTTAATGCTTCTCTTACCCACACAATTACCCAACTTATCAAGCAATGGCTCAACCCATGGTAAGAATATACTGACCAAATAATATTGGTTCTACTAATGTATATGAGTGTGTTTATCTATATATACATGTGTGAAGAATGCAGAACTAATCTATGCTTATCAAAATCGATGTTGAAAGTGACATCGATTTCTATTATGTGAGTGTTGAATGTAGAAAGGTAGAAAGAAAGTGGTGAAGTTCAGATGCTATAATGTAAAAATAGAAAACAAAAGTAAAAAAGACAGCCGAGATAAATGAAAATTGGAAGTTTAATTTAATCTAATTAAGCATGCACTATATCTGTTACTAGTTGCATTTACAAAGGCATATGCAAAATCGAAAAGAACACAATATCCGCATTACACGCTTCAATACAAATCCTTAGTACGCCCATGAAAAAATTATCACCTAATTATGTAATACAAAGAAATGTTAAAATTACTTTTACTTTGTTGGTAGTTTGGATAGTAATGGTTTACATTTATGTTATTTTTTCTATTTGTTACAATATTATTTATGCTTTTGCATGTAATTCGTTGTGGAAGTAAGCATTGAGGTCTCATTATTTATATTTTTAATACTTTCCATTTTCCTATTTCGTGCTACATTCACTATAGTATAATACAGGAAAATACTGTATTATATGCTAACTTTGTACAATTTCAGGTGCCTTACTTGTGTTTCGTAGATATCATTTCACTTTCTATGGATCAGATGCATTCTACTCGGTGTTTGTTTAGTTGTGGTTTTCTAAATATGATGTAACATCTATATTATTGCAACTTAGAGTGCGCTAACTTTACCGATAATAAACACAAACTCGACTATTGGTTATTGACTAACTTTCGTATATATAGTAGTTATGACACTTATAAAATGACTTGGCTTTCTTAATTTTACTCTATATGGAGAATGTTTATTATAATGTTATTTTCCTATCAATCAAATAAACTACACAACAACCTGACTGTCAATGATCTCATAGCAAAAAAGTTTGTATCCAAAAGTAATAAAGTTGATTTTTTTAATGATCGTTCAAATTTATAAAAGTTCACATTCTTTTTGTATGTTTGTCTAGTTTGTGTCTGTGCTGTGTCAGAGTAGTCCCAGCAGTGTGAGGAGGAGTGGAAATGGGGAGGAAAACTGGATTCACGCTCTCCAGCAGTTGCGCGAGGGGTGTGGAGAGGGAATTGAAATGGCGACGCTCGCCATTTCCAATTTGGAGCGGCGACAGATAAACGGTTTTATGAAAACCATATATATGTTAAACGGTTTTCATAAAACCGTTTAACATATAAACGTTTTTTAGAAAACCATTTATAATATATAGACCATTGTGTTTAAATGCACATCCTTAAGCACTTTAAATCTTTCTAGTTTAAATGCACATCCTTAAGCACTTTAAACCGTATAAAATGAGTTTTGTATTTTTGAATTTTGTTAAACATTTCTAGTTTCTAAATTCGTTTCCTATTTTTTAGTTTGTAGATAAAAAAATTTAATTTTTTAATGCTTTTAAGTTTGTAAATTTGTTTCCTATTTTTAAATTCAATGATTTTTTTAAGTTTGTAAATATATTTTTTACATTTGTTAATTCTTTTTTAAGTTTGTAAATTTGTTTTTTATTTTAACATTAGGTTACTTATTTTTTATAGTTTTAAAATTATAGTTGTAATTTTGTTTTTAAGTTTTAAGTTTTAAAATTGCTTTTACACCACATAACTACCCGAACTACTTTTTTATTTTTGACGTGTATTTAAAATTATATATGCATAATTTACTGTTTTAAATCTTTTGTTTTCCATAAGCACTTTATATCTTTCTAGTTTGATAGTTGGCAGTTGATATAACATATGTTAGTTATTAAAAATGTTATCAACGACAGTAATTCCAAAAAACAATTGCAATACAACAGATGTTCATTATAACATCACTAGCTAAACGGAGGATACAAGAGAAATAACTAAATACTAGCCACTAAAATATAGGATACAAGAGATGTTAACTAGGAAATTCGGTACGCAAGCACATTAATTGTTACATTCAATGTCAAAGGAATCTAAAGAGATTCGAAGTCGGCTAATCTCTTGGTCTAACTCGTTGGCATAAGAAATACCCCTTGGACATAAACGGTCGTCTATCCACTCAAAATAATTGCATCTGTTAGGCCATAGCGAGCATAACTGGATCCTACGACCAATATTCTCTCCATCCGCCCGTACTACTACCTCCACCGCGTAACAACAGTGGCAACAAATGGGATATGAGTTCCTGCTCGTTAGGAGACTGGTTAACTGAAACTCGTCGTACCTCTTATTCATATAGAGGCTGAACTACCGAGAATTGATCTATCACTTCAACAGTCGGAGGACGGGGGATAGTAGTCGCTCGTAAGTGTTCTTCATTTACAGTTTGGACTACTTGATGACCTACATTTGGAACATGAGCAATTAGTGGATGAATCGTCAGATGGGCCAGCTCCGGGTAGTCACGACACAGGTCTTTGTAGTGCTGCTCTTGGTATTCGATATTCCAATCAATATCTGTTCTTGGACTTAATGGTAGACGCTCAGCAAAGTTTTGATCATAGTTTGAATCCATTGACGAGGGCCATGACCATGAAGGCATTTTTTATCATGATGAAAATTTTGGTTCTAGATAACTAAAAAGTAGTAACCTTAGATATTTATAGGGCAATATGTGGAGTAAACATACAACAAATTTGATGGAGCAACCTTAGACTAGTCAATTCAGGGTTACATCAGTGTACATGTGACGAACCCTTAAATTACAGAGTTATTAATCTTTCCTGATAAAACTACTCAGTGTAGGGTTAAAGCAGTGTACATGTGACGACCCATTAAACTAAAGTATAATTTTCGTGGCTGATGTAATATGATGACTGGGTATGATAGTTATGGGGCTGAAGCGATATGACAAGTCTGTGGGCTCACTTCAGAAAATGTCCCCTATAGTGATTCTTAACACCTTAACAAATGTAGCACTGGAGCACTATAGTGATATGATCCACCCTTGAAGCAATATGACTACACTATAACAATGTTGCACTAGAGCACTAAAGTGATAGGAACACTGTAACAATACAAAACTGGAGCAGTGATAGGACAACTCAGTATAATCAGTGTACATTTATTTATATGCCCAATTTTTATGCTCTGTAAGCTCATAATCCATTCACTCACCATTAACAATTTGAGATATGGACAATTGGCATTATGCCGATGAGTTATCAAGGAACCGTCCACAGCTGAGAAGGGATAAATCTTTGAACGCCCATTTATGCCTAGCGGTAGCAAATCAACGACCTGGAAAAGAAATTGTATTTGAAGGGCGCGTTGTGGAGCCACTAGGTCCTATTGGTACTACATTTTGGGGGTGGATCTTACCCTTTCTGCCGTTGTGGAGAAGAATCGGCCGTGGTTTTTGCCAACTGCCAAAAAAATGTTGGTCGTCAATTTTTCGGTTGTGAAGCCTACGAGGACCACAAGGTTTTTCCTAATGAAATTGATTATTGTTACTTTTTGCAGTGGATTGACCCTCCGATGTGCGAACGTGGATGTCAGTATGCACTGGAAGTGCAAGCCGAAATAAGATGCTTGAACGAGATTGTTGCTGAGGCAACTAGAGCTGGATTTGTCCAAACTCCGTAGTAGGTGCATGTGGAAACTATCTTATTGTTTTTTAATATTGTACTTTGAATTTGATGTTCGTGCATTCAGTTGTTGTAGTTTGTATGATTGTTGTTTGGCATTTCTTAATGTTGTACTTGTCGTTGTTGTAATTTGAATTTGATGTTCGTGGAAGTACAAACATTGTCGAAAAAAAAATGTTACATTAACAAACTGTTAAATAACCCGTAATACAGAGTTAGCCCGTTACATTGAAATTATATAATATGACATGAAAAGCATTTTTAGAATGCGTACCAATAAATACTGAACTCCAACATAACAATACACAAAACAACAAAATATTACATATCATTAGCGCTTGGCAAACAAAATTACATTACCATTAGCACCTGATAATACATATAACAACAACAAAATATTACATTACCAGTAGCACCTAACAATACACATAACAACATTACATTACCATTGCCGTTACACTTACAAACCAGTACACTAACAAACCATTACATTAACATTAGCACCTAAAAATTCATAGAAACGTCTCTTCGAACTTCATTGAATGTCCTCAAAGCCTGGAATGTAAATCCCACTTCCTTTCTTCTTTCCTTTTCCATTAAATAGAGATTTCACCTTGCTGACTAAACCACTGCTCTTCTGCTTGCCTTTGTCCAAACTCTTGCCTGAACATACGTAAACACTTTGTTAATATATGTGAACTTTAATAAACTTAGAACTAAATAAATATTTATATGTGCACAAGTTACAATTACATATGGAGTTAAATTAACTAGTACTCGGTGTCGACGATGATGATGTTGGAAATCTAAACCTAACACCATATTGATTAGTACGTACATCACTGGCTTGACCACCTTCATCGTTATCGTCGTCATCATTTTCATTGTCCAGTGATACAGTCTCTTCCTCATCAACCTTGTCATCTTCCTCATCTTCCTCACTGCTGCCATCATCTTCTTCTTCCTCCTCTTCATCTGTATAAGAGCTTTTCTTTTTTTCCTGCCTTTTGTTCGAGCTGTCCGTTTAGACGTCATACCAAACACTGGTTCCCTAAAAGCCTCCATGTTCTGCGCAAGATTTAAAAACAAACACAATATCATTATACAAAAAATACTAGGGATTCTATGTTCTGAGAAATATTGAAAAACAAACATGTTTCACAAAAATTAAATCGATAACTTACAAACGTGTCTGCAACTGTGTTAATCTTGTTAAAGCCCTCTTCATAATACTTTGACTGTTCAAGAGCTAATTGCCGCATACCCATATTCATTTCCCATAAACTATCAACGGTGTAATGGGACGGAACCAGCGGTATATCCTTTAAATGAGGAATGGGTAACGGCTCTTGTCCTATCCATTGCATGTTCTATCCAGGATCCTCTGCCCAATCACTTTGCTGTAGTTGTTGGTAAACCTGAGATGCATAATTAACCTCTGAAGACGTGATGATTAGAGCTTCAATTCCTGCCTTCAAAGCAGAAGGTCCGAAAAAATCCATATTACCGATACAAACTGAAGCATCTAGTAATGGACCAACATCCCTGCCCACTGACCGCCAATACGTGTTGTAGTCCATGTCTGGCTCTTTATATATATATATATATATATATTGTTGACAATCATCTTGGTATAAGGCTTGCTGCAACTCTGCATATGTAGAATATGACATTTTGCAGGTCATGTGCGCGGGAGGATCAGTGGGAATAGTCGCCCATCCTGTAAGTTACCGCAGACACCTCTCTCCTAAATACATCTCATAAAAATGACCGAGTGTAACAATCAAAGGAAACCGTTTCATCAATAAGTTTTGTGCATGGACAACCTCTGCATAAGGGAATGCGACTGAATTTTGCCACGGATTCCAGTTTATATGCGCTGTGTGGCGATGATCAATATGATATCTTGTGCTAGAGAACAAATGAGCCGAAGTATCATGCGTGATGAGCCTATTTTTTTCTCCTAGGCTCTCAATCTTGGATATGAAGCTTGCTTCGCCTCTTGTTTGACAATATATTCGCACACCGTCATGTACTAAAAAAACCAGTACTGCAAAACAGAAAGATACAATATTAAGCACTAGAAAAAACCATTAAGACATAAAAAAAAACTTTGTGCTTACTATAGCTGCAGTATCTCAATGAAACCAGTTATATGCCCTCCCTTAGTTACAGCAGCATCCAAACTCGGATACAGATAACCCATAATCGTCGAACCCCAATCGAACTGTTCCGCTAATCATAAATCAAATATGGCCTCCAAATATCCCAGGCTAATAGTGTCATTTGTTGTCGTAAAAAATAGAGTACCCATCATATACAAAACAAAAATGTAGGCAATATGACTTTTGTTATCATTCCTCGAGATAACCATCATGAAAGTACTTCACAAAACGCGATAAAACAACATTTCCTACCCGAATATCTTTCTCCTCAAGAAGTGGCAATAGTTGCTTACGGTTTCGTTAGATTATTCATTCCCACGGGAATGGGTGTCAGCATGGTAAAATCTAACGGTGTAAACTCGATCTCCGTACTAGGAAATAAAAAGGTATGCGTAGTTGGCCACCAATGCTCAACAATAGCATGTATGCATCTGTTGTCAGAGTTTTTCAATTCAATATCCATAAATTTTCCAAATATATTCACTATCGGGTCTCGAACTTGAGGATACACTTTAACTTTCCTCCACCATTTCAACATTGTCGTAAATGCTCCATGACATCTCACGTTGTCGTGATTCTAGTTATAAAATTTAACCAGTTAAATAATCTTTTCATATCGAATAATTTTAGTTAAAACACTTTGAAACAAAAAAAAATGGTAAGCTCTTTTCCATCGTTGTAAATATGTGCAATTCCGTCTTGTAGACTCGCGATAGACATGAATGGAAACGTCGGGTCATTTGTTGTCTCCTTCCTTGCTCCATGGCGACCTTCTTCGCTTTCAATTGTTTTCCAATTTTTTCGTGAAACTTTTCTCCTACGTAACCCACTCACGGCGCTAGTGCCTTCAATGATTTCCTTTTCCATCATCAACGAATTCCACTAATTTGCTAAACCGATAAAATTGCCAAATTTGACGGGTTTAAGGTGGAGAATGAAGAAATTGATTGTGCTAAAGTGATGAGAAAGAGTAGATATTGATTTGTTTGAAATTGTAGAAAATATCCTTTGTCTTTCAAAGAATTTTTAGATTAGGGTTTTGAAATTTTGAGGTTTTCTGAAAACCTAGGGCTTTTGTTTACAAAGAGGAATGACTTCATAAACAGAAGCTTGCAATATATATATATATATATATTCCCCGGACTAAACGATTTTCTGAAAATCGTTTAGTCACTAAACGGTATTTTGGAAACCGTTTATTGTTTAACTTATAAAAAATATATAATTGGCAGCATCCCTCCACCGACTGCTGGAACGGTAGGGGGAATCAACGCTGAAAAACGCTTTTTCACGCTCTAAAAACATCCAGCTGTTGGGAATGCTCTAATAGCTCCTCAATTGCTTCACTCGGCAAGCAAGTTTAAAATCAAGAAGGTAAAAACTTGCAAGTCAAGAAGGTAAAAACTTGCAACTTTATGTTTATTATGGCATGGTTGATATATAGCACTGTAACAATTTTAGCTTATATAAGGTTGCAATATAGTAATGCAACAAATATTGTGTTTTCAGATACCAAAATCGATGTCTTCCATACCCGATTTTCAGATCCCATTCACGACTTTGGCCTCTGTTCCGGAGCGCTACTCGACTGAGCTCACACATACCTCTCTAATCGCGATTTCTACTCGCGTTTGTCTACTTATGGTTCTTTGACGATGTCATTCTAGGTGTTTCGAGCTTTTCATTGCACGACTTCGCTTTTGTTCCTAGCCAGGTTCGAGTTCCACCCAGTTCGTTGCTCGTCCAACTTTGCCTTCGATGTCGGCTCCGAATTAGAACAGCTGTAATTTCCTTCGTATGCTTCAGGAGCTGCTCTAAGCTTCAGGAATTGTAATTTCCCATCGTTTGCATAAGATTGCAACTGAATAAGCCTTTTTTTTTAGGCAAATTCTATTTCAACCCAGCAATTTGCTGAGTAGCCCCCCAGTTTTATAAAAAAAATCATGGATGAAACTGCCCCTTATCAGTTATATTTTTTTCCCAGTTTTCAGTCTACCTCGTAGTGTCTCTACGTGGTTTTGTAGCGAACCTCGTAGGGGAACTGTGTGGTAACTAATGATACCACGTAGAGGCTCTACGTGGTATCATTACTTACTATGCAGTGGCCCTATGAGGTTCACTATAAAACCACGTAGAGGCATTGCGAGGAAGGGAACTATTAGATTTTTTAAAATAAGAGGGGGGCTACTCAGCAAAATGATGGGTTTACTCGATTTTAATATACTTTGGCGGGCTACTCAGCAATTAGCTGGGTTGAAATAGAATTTGCCACTTTTTTAACTTAGACACTGATGCTGGAAAGCCCTAATTCTTTTATCGATTTGAAACAATAACGAAAGGATGGGTATACATGTTATTTAGGTTTTGCGGGCTGCAGCATAGACCCAACAATTTAGTTGGTTTAAACGGGTCAAACTCAAAAAATCCACTTAATTAAATGGTATGACCCAACCGATTTATTTCATGGGTAAATAGGTTGGGTACGTTTTTGACATGCCTAGTTCTACGAGGCTCATTTTCTTTTATATCTAGATCTACCTACCAATATTTGTGTTCAAGTTAATTTTACCCTTACTTTTAACTTTTTTTTTTTCATCATATTATGACAAATTTGCTCTTCTGTTTTAGAGATTATACCTTCTTCTCCTTTTGTGGTATTTTATCAGAAAATCGTGAATGAGTTTTTTTACTTTGCAACTGGCACAAACGACAAGTTTAAAAATAGGCACTTATTTACATTTCCTTTTTTACTTTATTTGTTTGAGTGGGATTCAAACAATATATACGTTTGAGAATTATTAAATTTGCATTAATTAGTCTCGCTATTAAGATTTAAAACTCAATGAGTTGGTTTTAGCGATTTTTATGAATAATGTCTCCTAATTTGTACCATATGCAACTACATCATGTTTATGGAGCTCCATAGGGAACTTTTCAAGGGGTTATGGTTAAAAATATGTATGATTTTATATGCCGTTACCTCATATTAATTACAGTTACTTCATATGTGTGTGGGGGTAAACTGCGCATGGTTTGTATATTAATTATAGTTACCTCATATGTGAGCTTGGAACAGTATTTGAAGTTTGATTTTCCTTAATCTCTTATTTTGTAGAATCATATTAATTACAGTTACCTCATGTTAATTATAGTTACTTCTAGAATTACCTTAAACTGAATTATTCTCCCATGGATGGCAGCTACGGATGGAATTCAGGAAGCAAGAAACAAGGGACCAGCGCTAGCCCTGGGCACTTCCACCAGACCACAGAAACTCTCACTCAAGAAAACAAATAGAGAATATCAGTATCCCTGAAAACCCAAGACTTTGCGGCCCCCCTTCTCCCTCCTCCTCCCGCCGTCGGATTCGGGCCCTAAGCGGCCGCCTTGGTCACCAATGCCTAGGGCCGGGCTTGCAAGGGACCTAATCCAAGAAAAACATTCAGAGGAATCATCACAAGTTAATACGTGGCTCATTAACACAGAGAGATGAGTGGGCTTTGGCTTGACCAAATATCATACTTTTATCTAGAACTTCATTTTTGTATTCTCTTCAGTTGGTTAATATTGAGTTACGCGAAGTAGCTGTTCTTACAAGCTAAAAAACTAAATATCTATATAATGTGTTGTTATGCAAAAAATTGCACAAATGCAAAAAGAAGGATCTAGATTTACCAATTGAACATCAATTTAGTCTGATAGCAATTATTCTATTACATCAACAAAATAGTAAATAACTATAACAGAGAAACAAAGAGACACAATATTTATACTGGTTCCACCATCCTTCATAAGATAGTGTACGTCCAGTCCAAAAGAGAGAGATTTTATTCCACATGAGAGAATTACAAAAGATTACAAAATAAGAGTTTACATATCCAAACCTCAAACAGGCTTAATAAGAAGAGACATCATTGGGGATCACTGGCTCCATGCCAGGATGGGTTTACACTAAAGTCTACCCCTCAATATATAGCCAGTGCAAATCCATATGAGTCATCAATTACATTACCAACATATGTTAATAATATAATGGAGGAGAATTATCATAGCAACAATTGTGCAAACATAGAAAGTAAATGAATTTGTTTCTTTAGAATAGATGAAAAAATTAATCCCTTCATTTATTTCTCTACCATCTCATCAAATGCAATCAATGCATTCACATTATAAAAATATTTACTTTCCATTCTTTGCAAATTTGTTCCAATCAATTTATGATTTTGTATCACAAATTTAACAGGTGTACTGTGTTTGCATTAATTTTTATTTTTATTGGTTGTTTATTCAAGTAATTTATTTATTTTTTGGAAATTTGCCTCATTATGAGTGGGATGAATTTACTATTCATTATGTGACAAAGTTAAATGAGATTTTTTATCTTCTAATTTTCATAAATTAAAGTTGCTTTGAAATATACTCTATGGACAACAGTACATTCCATTCTTAAATTTGTTTCGTTCGTATTTGTAATTAATTTTTGCAGCAAATGGTTGGTAGATGGATCTAGCATAGATTTTTAGCATTTTCAAAAGGCAACAATTTCTATAATGTAATGTGAAGTAGATTAATATGTGAAATTCTGATTGATATTGGGACTAAACTGAATTATGTTATTCCATGGGCATGCTTCTATGAAATAGAATTTTGAATTACATTACGGGGTTTTTTACCCTCAAGGACAAAAAGAACAAAAAAATGTTTCATAAGGAAAAGGAGGCAAAATTTTATACTTAAGGACAAAATTTAATGCAAAAGGGAGGAATTCAGGGGCCCACTTTAATTCCTTCCTTTATACTAAAACTTGTCCTTATGAACAAAATTTTGCCTTCTTGTCCTTATGAAACAATTTTTTGTTCATTTTGTCCTTCAGGATATTTTCCTGTTACTACAATAATCAGCGGGGCATTGTACTATCCATAAATAGTAGGGTTGTACCGGTTCAATTTTTAACCACATAGCCACAAAAAAACCACTTGCTAGCGGAATAAATCATCTCTAAACGGCTTCCGTTTCATTACATGCGGTACGGTTCTCTTCACCATAGTAAGCAACGAATGGTAATGGTGGCAAATCTCAAAACCGATGGCTAACCATACCGCTTCTTTTCCACCATCCGTAGAAAATTAGGGTTTTTTATTGCTGGATTTAGGGCCATCGATCTAAAGTAAAACAATCTCATCCACTCAGTATACCTCATAAATTCTAATTTGAGGAGCAGATATTTCATTACCGCTTTCTCCCCTAATAATTCATTAACTCATCATCGATTATGTTTCTCCATCCATCCGAAGATTCTCTCATCCAAGTATCACAATATGGAAATAATGGTATGTTATTATGTCCATTTGTTAATTTCCCGTCAAAACACAACAACTAATTCTAATTCAAGGTACCAATTTCGATTTTTGTTACTATTTGTTGAGTGTCAATCCTTGTTATTGTCGGTTCCCTCAATTATTAATTGATGTCTACAAGCTTTGCTAAGTCAAGCCTAATTTTATGGAGTATTGCTCAGTTATGGATTTATATGTCAAGACTAATTATTAAAGTACTTCGTGCTTAGTTAAATCCTATATTGTAACTTGTAAAGGCTGCAGGCTGCTAGAGGACAAGCAGTTTTAACATTCTCATTTAAGGTTGCAGGTTTTAACTAGATGACAAGCAGGTTTAACTTTTAAGGCTGCATGTGTTACTTTTTGATCTTGTTAATTGGATTATAAATTTAATTCAACAATTCTCATTTAAGTAATTTGATACTCCATTTTTTACGATTTCATTTAGGTAGCGTGACTTTAGCTTTTCCCTATATAATCTACTCATGCTGTGCGGTGAGTGAAGTCTACGGACTCGGCTTGGTCAGTTGAAACTCAAAGGAAGATGAATGCTAGGATGCTGCACCACACAGGAAGAAGCTTAACTCCTGCGATATATAATGAAATGTGAGTAAGATTATTATTTGTAAAAGCTGAAGTGTAAACTCTTTGTAGTATAAATATTGAATTATCAGCATGTTTCATGTAATATGTATGAACTGAAGTATGAGACATGGATGCCTAGTATTTATTAACGCCTGTATTAAATGCTCCTGCTGTTTGCACGTCGGTTCGTGTATACTTATCAATTGGCATGTCTGTTTGTGTTTATGTAATGTTGTTCAGTAGCTTCAATTATTGTTACTTATGAGTGACACCGTGATTTTGTTGTCCAAGCATTAATCCAATGCGTTAATGTGTTGGCATTAATTGCTGTATATAATATATACTTGATGTTGCAAGCCTGTGTATCAGTGAATATTACTTGTTGTATATAATATATAGTTATATACTTGACGTTCATGTTGTTTATAGTTTGCTTGTAATATGTGATAATGTGAGTGTTCATTACAATGGTTGCATGGTTAACCATACCGCAATGATCAAACCGTAACCGTATTATTTAACGGTTAACCATCATCGACGGTTGCGGTTGGCAAAATAAACTAACTGTCAAAGAACGGTATGGCGCCAGTTGGCGTTAGTAGCGACGGTTGTCGCACCGTATACACTCCTAATAAATAGTATTATGATATCCATAATTCACGTTATTCACCATTTTTTTTTAGAAATAAAGAGAACATAAACTTCTGCCTACGCGATATTACCTCAATAGAAATCATTGAAGTATCACTGTCACTCTTAGGCTTCGTTCGCAGTCAATTTTGGACGTGTTACCGTTGTGTTCGCGTCCACGTCGGACGCCAGCAACGTTCCCAACGAGGCAAACAACATGCTTTGTGAACATTCCCAACGAGTCGAACGGCTGGATTTCTAGCGTTCCTCTTCCTCCCCTATAAAACCACTACCTCCTTCTACCTCTTCACTCACACTACTCAGTCCATCTCCTATTCTATTTTTTTTCCAACTGAATCTGAGTAGAAATCAGGTTTTCTACAGCTTGTTCTTTATGTTATTTTCCGTTAGTCAACATAGTTTTTTCCTTCTTTTTTTTATTTATTTATGATAAATATTGCTTTTTCATTTTTTAGTATAGCCAATCGAAAATCTGCACATCACTGATCGTTTACCTCAACTCAGATTATGTTGCAATGTGTTGTTGAAGCATATGGTACTTGTGGCAGCAACAAAAAAGGTGTTCACAAAGCCATTGCAGAAAAGTTCAGCAATGTCATATAAAACTATCCAGACATCGAACCGATAGACGAAAGTAAGATCCGAAATAAATATGATAGTCTTCGATGAGAGTGAATGAAATGGGATGTACTGATGAATAAGACTGATGTTGGTTGGGATCCTTGTAAAGGAACGGTTTCTGGAAGCGACGAATGGTGGGAAGATCGTGTTAAGGTTCGTGAACTTTAATTTTTACCGTTTATTTAAAAATAGCTCCTTACAATTTGTTTCTTACTTTTAGGGATTTGGACCAGTTGTTATGAAATATAAGAAACGTCGCTAGAAAACTTGGAGATGATGCTACAATTATTTCATGGGACGAATGTTACTGATCAATCGTCGTACAGTCCTGCTGTTACCGTACAACCATCGCAGACTGGTATGTCGCCTTCAACATAGAGCACGTTAGATAGAACATGAGCTTTTGATGGGGGTTTTAATCCATTGGATGAAACGCAAAATGATCATATTCCAAATATTGTTTTGCCATCAAATCCTGTATTGCAACAAACTTTAATGAATCCACCAATTTACGAAGCTCCAATCACTGTTTCAAATTTCGTAAATATCGCCTGAGATCTCATTTTAGGCTCCTTCCAAAACGAAACAGCAAATATCAGTCTAAATCTCCTTTCGAATATATCTCTCGAGATATTGCAATATCGAACGATATATCTACCAAGACGAAAAACTGGAATATCGTTTGAGATCTTAGTTTTTTTTGTTAAAATTTAAATTTGTGCCCGAACTAGAACTATAATTAAAAAACTCAAATCTAGCCATATCAATATTTTGTTATTTTACAGTTTGCATGTTAAATGACTATATTGTATATTCGTATATGTTTTACAATGCTTATGATTTTTATATTCGTCTTTTTACATACATGTTACTTATGAAATGATGTATTTTATGGTCTATTTATGCTGAATTTTTTAATGTTTTGGATCCTTTTAATGTTTCCTGTCTAACAATATTCCTGTTTTAAGCATATTACGATTTAGAGTATGAATGATCTTTCGCAAAATGAAGAATAATAAAGTTATTTTGCATTTTAAGTTGTTTTTGATAGCATTCATAAAAATCATTTTGTTAAAATATCATTTTTAACATATCATGTACACCGAGATTGTTCCGATATGAACTTTTAGACCGGAGATGAAAATCTGAGACGAACTCCCGAGTTAGACTCATATCGTCCGAGATCTCCCCTGATACGAGACCGAGTCTATAAAATCCCCGAGACGAAACGCGACCCATATCCGAGATTTAAAACCTCTGCTCCAATTAACCCTCCTTCGACCCAAAATCTAATGAATCCTCCTTCTCAACCAACTTTATATCCAGGTTCAAGAAGACGATGTGGTGAAGATGAAGACAAGGTGACTGCGCTCATTGACCTAATGCACGAGAGACAGGTGAAAAAAATCTAGCACACATTCTGATAGTCCGAATACGGGTACCGGCGTGGAATCAACGGGAAGTTCTACAAATTTTGAAAAATATAGTTACTCACCTTCAACGTCTTGGAGAAGGAGGTAAATTTGCTGTTGCAGACACAATATTATTTGTTATGAAACCCAACAAGAAAGTGGTATTCACTGTTCTTCTCGACAACATAGAGAAAAGTTGGTTAATATCAGGACTTGTAGAAATACGCCACATGTTAGAATATCAAAGTTATCTGATTAAAAAAAGTGGTGCCAACAAGTAGGATGTTCATGTTAGTTTGTTATTTTATTTATATTGTATTTATGTTTGTATTTCCATTCGTGTAATGAAATGTAGTTGTTTTATTTTGTGCAATTAATAATTAATTAATTCAGAACAATTAATTTAACAATTAAATAACCTGCTTAAATATCACGCTCAAACACTTCATTCGTAGCAAAAAAACACATTCCCCGTTTGCTATAGTACCCTGCTCAAATGTCATGCTCAAATACTCCGTTATCGTTCGTTAAAAACGCACACTTATTCTTTTTTTCAACGCAAATAATTAGTTACGTTATATGGTATTCTTTAAACATCTGCATACTAATTTCTCTACACACTATAATATTCTCCTATGGGATTGGTTGACATGCCATTACTTTCCATTAAAATTCTTTTAGATACAATGAGGCAACCCATTTTGTTTTAATAAAACTACAACCGCAATGAGATTTGTTTTCATGTACTAGAAAATGTATTAATAGATACTATATTTAAACCATTTGCGTAACATGGGTTCGTCTAGCCTAATGAATAGATGAACTCAACTTCTGAAGCTAATATAAGTTTTCAACATCAGGAATTCTTTATAGTGATTGAACATAATGAGTATTTCGTGATCAAACTCCATAACAATGATCAAATTGATGTGAAATCATCTGGAGATCTTTGCTATAGGGTTATATGTACATATACATTTGATTAAGTTGACTAATGCAGCGGGAAAAATTGAATCAGCATGCTAGTTCTATGTTATATTATTTTACTTCCTGAAATTTTAGAAGGAAACTTGATTAAGGATTTTTGAGTTTATGTATATTTTATATGCTAGAGTTCAACATATCTGCACCAAGTTTAAGGCAATACACTAACATAACAATCTCATTGAACCCACTGTTAAACATACATATGTACATACATAATTATCCCTCTAACACCGATAAACATAGTAAGAGATTGATACTAATGCAGAGCTAGATTAAAAGCGATTGACGTGGCAGACAATCGAGTTCTCTAGCCTTAGTATCTGGAGTAGAGTTATTTTTTTTAAAATAAAAATTGAAATACACACATAATTATGTTTGTAAACACATACACATATGTTCTTTTAAATAATCTGTAACTCAAATTGTTGATCGAAATGCATTAGAGCATCTCCGACACTCTTAGGAAAAGCGAAGGAGCAAAAAGAAAGAAAAATGGAGAAAATCACCTTCGCTTCAACAGCAACCGGTAAAAATCCGACTTTTTTTAATTTTTGTAGACCTATAAATGGGAATTTGTTCCCTGTTTATAGGCTGTTAGGGCTTTTTTTCTCCATTTAGAAACTAAACGGGAATCATTTTACCAGTTACGAGCTGCCACTTAAAAAAAAGAAAACGTCATGCTTCAATTTCTTGCACAAGCTTAGATCGCTACTGCTGTAGCGTAATAAAAGAAAATTGAGTGTGGATTTCTCTCATTTTTCAAATTTTCCGCATTGTTGGAGATGCTGTTAATATCTGAAAATATAAAACGGTAGTGCTCGCTATAGCATCTAATCATATTTATGATGACAACTGTCGTCTTCTTAAGCTTTAGCCTTTTCTAGTTACAATGCAAACCTTCGTTTTCTTAATATTTCATGATGTCAGTTTTTTTTTTGGTTATAAACTAAAAAGAAGAACACAAGAAAATAAAAGAGAGCAGACATTTTTATTCATTTCAATATGTTTACAACATACATAAGCTCTCTATTTATAAGCTTTACATGTCTCATCAATTACAATAGTGTCCCTTGCATTAAGCGTATTCACCCTTGAAAACATATATATTAGAACACTCCCCCTTGAATATGCGTATGCAAAGATGATAAAATTGATTGTCTCATTAAAAACCTTTTTATGAAAAACCCTGTGGGAAAAATCATAAACAAGGAAAAGAGTACAATTTTCATTTCTAGGTAACATATTGACAATGTTCCAATGAGGGTTGATACTTCTGGATCAAGATAATGCCTCGTTAAAAACCTTACTAACAAAAACCCAGTGGGAAAAATATTAGTGAAGGAAAAGAGTACACTATAGCATTATATATATGCTCCCCCTGATTTGTAACGCATTATTCAAATAGTTTGGTGATGCAAACGACGCATACCAATTTTATAAACCATCTTCTGAAATGTTGACTTTGGAAGTGCTTTGGTGAATAAATCTGCTGGATTTTCTTGAGATTGAATTTGCTTCACTTCTATCTTATTGTCCTTTTAAAGTTCATGTGTGAAGAAGAATTTGGGAGAAATGTGCTTCGTCCTGTCACCCTTGATATATCCTACTTGAATTTAAGCTACACATGCGACGTTGTCTTCATAAATAATGGTTGATCTTTCTGTAGTTGAGGGAAGTTGACATGTGTTTCGAATATGTTCGATTAATGATCTTAACCAAATACATTCTCGGCTTGCTTCATGTAGTGCTAATATTTCAGAATGATTAGATGATGTTGCTACCAACGTTTGCTTTGTAGATCGCCATGAAATAGCTGCATTGCTGTTAGTAAAAACATATCCAGTTTGTGATCTTGCTTTATATCAGAAAGGTAACCTACATCAGCATAACCAACTAGAATCGGATTATTGCCTATGTTAGAATAAAACAAGCCTAAATCTGTGGTTCCTCGCAGATATCTCATGATATGTTTTATGTCATTCCAGTGTCTTTTAGTAGGTGCAGAACTATATCTGGCTAGAAGATTGACTGAAAATGCAATATCTGGTCTCGTGCATTGTGCTAAATATAATAATGCACCAATTGCACTGAGATATGGTACTTCTGGACCAAGGGCATTTTCATCATCTTCTTTTGGTCGGTAAAGATCCTTTTTAATATCCAGTGATCTGACAACCATAGATGTACTAAATGGATATGCTTTATCCATTTGAAAACGCTTCATGATTTTCTCAATGTAATTTGATTGATGGATTAATATGCCATTTTTACTGTGCTCAATCTGTAGACCAAGACAGTCTTTGGTTTTGCCAAGATCTTTCATTTAAAATTCCTGTTTTAGGTAATCTATTGTTTCATTGATCTCTTCTGGAGTTCCAATCAAATTTATATCATCAACATATACCGCTAAGATAGCAAATCCCTTTACCGATTTCTTTATAAAAACACATGGACAAATGAGATTGTTTTTGTACCCAGCTTTTACTAAATATTCACTAAGACGATTATACCACATTCTACCAGATTGTTTCAAACCGTATAGTGATCGTCTCAATTTTAATGAAAACATTGACTTTGATTTTGCTTCAGGAAATTTATATTCGTTTGGGATTTTCATGTAAATATCAGTATCCAATTCACCGTATAGGTAAGCTGTCACAACATCAGTTAATCTTATATCAAGCTTCTCAGAAACTACAAGGCTTATTAAATATCTAAATGTTATAACATCCATAATGGGAGAGTACGTTTCTTTGAAGTCAAAACCTGGTCTCTGGAGGAAACATTGTGCAACAAGCCTTGCCTTGTATCTCACAACTTCATTTTTATCATTTCGTTTTCTAACGAATACCCATTTGTAACCGACTGGTTTAACACCTTCTGGTGTTTTCTCTATTGGTCCAAATACACCATGTTTTTGAAGTGAATCTAACTCAACCTGAAT
This sequence comes from Allium sativum, assembly GCA_030737875.1. Classification (NCBI taxonomy): domain Eukaryota; kingdom Viridiplantae; phylum Streptophyta; class Magnoliopsida; order Asparagales; family Amaryllidaceae; genus Allium; species Allium sativum. The sequence goes on from CM060924.1 coordinate 998,359,792, forward strand.
AGCATCTTTCCACTTTGGCCAATCTTGTCTTTTTCGACATTCATTTATGCTAATTGGTTCATTATCATTATTCTCATTATAGTCATGACTTTTAATTATTTTAGTAGCTACTGCGAATGAGAATACATCATCAATTGTTATTTTACTTCGATCCCATATTTCTCCATAATTCGTATAAAACATTGAGATCTCATTATTATTAGGTACCGTTTTATTTTCGGAAGCTTCTATTATTTCTTCTGGGATAATAGCTCCTTCACTGATTTTAGGAGAATTGAGATTTTCTTTTGAGTTATCCTTTGGATCATTTATAACCTCTTCGGGAGGTTTGTTAATTGATGATTTTTCATTAGACTTTCTTTTTCTAGACGCCAAGTCTTTTGAACTTATCGGTCTTCCACGTTTTTGTCTAGCTTTAGATTCATTTGCTGCTATTGGTCCTTCGGGGGTTTCAATTCTAGCTGGTGTATTTGCTGCTGGAATGTGAGATTTAGTTATTTTTGTAGCATCATTAAATGCATCTTGCATTTGATTTGCAATATTTTGAATATGCAAAATTCTTTTTACCTCTTATTGACATTGTTTGGTACGTGGATCCAAATGAAACATAGAGGGATTATTCCATGAAATTTCACGTCGTTCTACTGGAACGGTCTTTTCTCCCCCTAACGGCGGGAAATTTGACTCATCAAATTTGCAATCTGCAAATCTTGCAGTAAATACATCACTCGTAAGAGGTTCAAGATAACAAATTATCGAGGGTGAGTCAAATCCCACATAAATTCCCAACCTTCTTTGAGGACCCATTTTAGTACGAAGTGGCGGACTAATGGGTACATGCACAGCGCAACAAAATTTTCGTAGGTGTGAAATATTTGGTTGGGATCTAGTTAAAAGCTGTGATGGTGAAAATTGATGATAAGCCGTTGGTCTAATTTTAATCAATTTGGATGCATGCAGAATTGCATGTCCCCAAGCTGTAACAGGCAACTTTGTTTGCATAAGTAAAGGTCTTGCAATAAGTTTCAAACGCTTAATTAGTGATTCTGCCAGACCATTTTGAGTATGAACATGAGCTACTGGATGTTCAACTTCAATTCCCAGTGATAAACAATAATCATCAAATACTTGAGAAGTGAATTCTCCAGCATTATCTAATCGTATTGATTTAATTTGATGATCGGGGAAGTGTGCTCTTAATTTAATTATTTGAGCAAGTAATTTGTCCAATGCCATGTTTCTAGTAGATAGCAAACATACATGTGACCAACGAGTTGATGCATCAATTAAGACCATAAAGTTTCTAAATGGCCCGCAAGCGGGATGAATTGGACCACATATATCACCTTGAATTCTTTGCAAAAATGCTGGAGATTCAGAGGTGATCTTACTGTATGAAGGTCGAATAATTAATTTTCCTTGTGCACATGATGTACACAAGTAATCATTTGGTAAATCATGCCCGTTTGAGTTCTTGGCAATTTTACGCATCATAGTTGAACCAGGATGACCTAAACGATCATGCCAAAGAATCAATTTCTTTGTATTTGCGAGCTTCTGGCTCATGTTTATAAAATGAGATTCAACTATGCCAATTTTGGTAAAGTATAATCCAGTTGAAATTATACCAAATTTTTCTAAAATAAGCTTCTGGCTTTCAATTTTAGAAATAACACAAAGATATTCTTTGTTGTTTTCATTTATAGTTTCAATATGATATCCATTCATTCTTATATCTTTGAAGCTAAGCAGATTTCTTTTAGAATTGCTTGAATATAGTGCATTCTGAATGAATATATGCGTACCATTTGGTAACACTACATGAGCTCTTCTGGACCCTTCAATTATATTGGCTGAACCAACTATAGTTGAAACTTTATATGAAATATTTTCAGATAATTCAGAGAAAAACTTCGAATTTTTCAATATCGTATGAGTAGTTCCACTATCAACCAGACATATATCATCACTTAAACACTGTCGATCCATACCTTAAGAAATAAATACAGCCAATCAATAACAGAAATAACTCATAAATATAAATAAATGTCCATGTGAATAAACAACTAATCAAAGTCCAACATTATACATTATTTCTGCAATTCCATAAGAAAATACTAAAAGAAAAATAAATAAACAAAAGTTCCAAACTAATACATGCTGAAAAAGAAACAAACTGAAAATCACATAATAAACTTCAGGCTACTTATTGGTTGGTTCGGTCATCTCTTCGAATATTGCATTCAAATTTTCATTGTTGAACAAATTCCCATCATAGTCTTCAAAGAAATCATCTAACTTTAGGTCAGTGTTATCGGACAATCCCTCAGTATTATTTGCCTCGATATTCTTCGATTTATGATATTCTTCGATTGTTTTCTTTGATGATCTACAAGTGCGTGACCAGTGACCAATGCGCCTGCATCTATAGAAAATTTCCTGATAATGCTTTTTGTTTTCTACAGCTGAATTATTGCTATTTTCAGGTTGCTTTTTAAAATCAGTAGTTTTGTTGCCCCAAAAACCACTGTAACCACCTCTGCTGGGGTTGTATACACGTCCACGACCACGTCCTCTTCCTCTGCCACGACCTCTTCCGGAGTGGGCAAAGTTAGCATTAACTTCAGGTAATGCAGCTGAACCAGTTGGTCTTGAGGAGTGGTTTTTAAGAAGTAGTTCATTGTTTTGTTCAGCAATCAATAGACATTCAATGAGTTCACAATATTTTGTAAAATAACGCTCTCGATATTGCTGCTGCAGGAGCACATTCGAAGCATGAAATGTTGAGAAGGTCTTTTCCAACATTTGTGCATCATCTACCTTTTCTCCACATAGTTTTAGTTTAGAAGTAATTCTAAACATAGCGGAATTATATTCCCTTACGGTTTTAAAATCTTGAAACCTCAGGTTCAACCACTCTTGTCTCGTATTTGGAAGTATGACCGTCTTCTGGTGGTCATATCGCTCCTTCAGGGAGTTCCATAGGTGGAGAGGTTCTTTTTCAGTTAAATATTCTGATTTTAAATCATCGTGGATGTGGCGTCTTAAAAATATCATAGCCTTAGTATTGTCCTACTGAGACATATTATTGCCATTTTTAATGGCGTTCTCTAAGCATTGAGACTGTAAATGGATTTCGGCATCCAGTATTCATGACAAAAAATTGTCCCCAGAAATGTCCAATGCTTTAAATTCAAGCTTAGAAATGTTGGACATTTTTCGAACTATAAATAAATAAATAAAGATCAATATTCAAAAGAGTCACTTGCAAAATTAAACAAAACATCAGACCAGGAAAAAAAATGACGATGGGTGTGCGCTGCAACATTATAAATGGTTATGAAACAAGTAAAAGTTAAATTGTCGCACATATGATTGCATACATGACGTGTAGTCATATATACTTTGATATTTTCATGTGAGAGTACAATGTGCTATACATAACGTACTGGTACACTAAAAATTTAGAAGCCCATGTGACTAAATATCACCAGTATGTGTAATCAAATGAGAAATTTGTTTATATCTACTGGAAGGGCAACATGGTTATAATAACAAAGCTACCGGATATCATAGTAGAAGAAGAAAACAAACAAAAAAAATATTTAATCAAACATAACATTGCATTCAGTTTATTGTAATATTATTGTAGAATCGAATTCCAATACATACTGACTATCCGCCGCATGCCATATTATTTAGCTTCAATAAAGACACAGATATAATAAAATATAGCACAAATCTTAAAAAAAAATATACTAAAAGAAGGCACAGTAAGTATATTTTGATGCAAGAAATAAAAATGACAAAGGTTGACTAAAAGCTCAGAATCTATTTGTAGTAACAGAATATGGGGTTGACAGAAAATGTTACCCACCGAAATAAATTTACTTACCTCCTTTCGTGAAACAAAATATGAAAGATACAGAAGAAAATGATGTAAATTGAAGGAGGTGATAAGAGAGACCAAAATTATCCTACAGGATAGACAAAAAGTACAAATAGCTCCACTAAAAATATGAAAAGATCGACATTCCTTGATACCAGCTCTACATATGAATAGGTAAAATATCTTAAGCTAAAAAAATGAAGACTCAGTATACCGATCTAAATATATAATATTATAATATAGAGGTGCCGATAACGTGTTATAAACTAAAAGGAAGAACACAAGAAAATAAAAGAGAGCAGACATTTTTATTCATTTCAATTTGCTTACAACATACACAAGCTCTCTATTTATAGGCTTTATATGTCTCATCAATTACAATAGTGTCCCTTGCATTAAGCGTATTCACCCTTGAAAACATATATATTACAACATTTTTTTTTGTTTAATTTGGGCTTCAACAAAGTTAGTCGAGGATATACCTATTATTAGGGATTCTAATGAACCAATGTTAAAGAAAAAATAGTATTTCTTTTAAGCATAAGTTTTATGTTTTCTTGAATCTGAAAGCATTAATCATTTCTGTGTTTTATTTTTTTGGTACTCCAAGCGATGTATTAATCTGAAATATTACAGTATGCTGAGCTGATTGAACCATAGTTTCCATGACCGGACCGTAAGTCGAACTGTAATGCCTTAAGGTTCAGGGTTTCTACGGTCCGACCGATCGAACCGTTAAAGCCCTGCAGGTGTTTTTTTTTATTTAAATACATGCATATATCTTAATAAGTGACAACAAAGAACTTGAACTAAAACAAAACCAGAAGTAGATGCACCTATAAACATATACTACCTAATTATAACACCATTTTAGACTCGTTAATAAACTAACGAGTATGTACTCTAAAGTTCTGTCTAGTCTACGATCATTTATAACAACAAATTCTTGAGGCAGCCTATAACTACCCTACATGATTGTCAAGTTAAACCAAACACTACAAATTTTTTCTTCATTTTGACATTTCTTCACTTCTGCAAAATAAAAAATAAAAAAATCTGAAAGAAGTTAGAGACTTAAAGAGAAAGAAGAGCAACATGATTGTCAAGTTAAAGCTATAGGGGTCTTGTTCCTCAACAAAAGCAATCTACTTTCACTGAGTTGTAGATCTTCAAACATGAATTTTCATACAAAAATATACAGCCATAACTATTGAATGAGATGAAATCAGCAGAAGATGAGAAGAAATCAGAAGAATTGGAAGAATGAGATGAAATCACCTGAAGATAATCAAATAAAAATAAAATCACACACCAGCCAATTGAAAAAGAATGGAAGAAAGATGTCGAGCAGAATAATAAGGAAGCGGCGGCTGCAGTAAAGTTGGATTAAGACAATGGAAGTGTTGGGAAACAAATGACCGAGTCACGTACTCTGTCGCTTTCTTGAAGACGATTCGGCGATCTGGCCGGTGGTGCAAAACCAGTTCGTACTTTCGCCGCCGCCTCTAGGATAAAACAGCCTCTCCGAAATTAATAACTGATTTGCTTTGCACAAACAAACCAGTGCAGATTTGCACTTTCTGATTCCTAACTGCTCGAAAATTTCTTAAGAATATTTTTTTAATGGCGGAGGAAGAGAAAAGCAGAATTTTTTCTATTTTGATCTCGTCTGATCTGATGATAATATATAGACGAGGATTAGGTTATTTGAAAATACTGGTCAGTGGAGGAAAATAGGATCTACGAAATACTTGGTCAAAATTTTTACCGCTTCATATTATAGTCGGTTCAGAAATATCCGGATTTAAAAAAAAACAGGTTTGAAAAATGCAGTGTTTTCTGGACCAAAAATATAAGTGTCTACACCACATAGCCAAGGCCCAAAGCCCAAGCCCAATACCGAACCGAACCGAGCCGGGCCGGGTCGGGTCGAGTTAGTCGGTCGGTCGCGCGCGCGTGTGTGGTGGTCATGATGCATGGGCTCCCTCCTCACAACAAAGCATGTATTGGGAGCCCCAAGGCCCCATCAAAGCTTCTTAGAATCAAGTATAAATACTTGCTTCTTTCATATAATCCCATGATGTGGGACTATTCACATTAAGGAGCCACTCATACACTTATTCAAATATTTTAATAATTCACACAAATTTCCAACAATCCCCCACTTGAATTTTTAAAATATTATCGAGCAGTTTCTAAAAAACATAAGACTGTGCATAAACAAAGGTGTCATCCGACTTGAACCTTTGCATAGTGAGTAAGATTCAGTTTTTATTAGAGTGACACGTAGTCTTGAACTCTATTCCTGACATCAAACCACACACAATCTTTTCTATAGTGCAATCAAATAAGCCCGTGCGTTTATGGCCATGCACGTCTATCCCAGTTTAGTGAACGCTCTAGAAGTCTTGCCCAAAACTCCATAGGAAACAGCCTCATTTCCACATTCACATAGGTGAGTCTATCAAGAGTACTCCTGAAGGTAGGTACTCCACTCCAAATAGAGTATAGATCTCATTAAGAGTTTCTATTAACTCATCCTCTATCACTTCAGGAATACATGCTTCTTAGTTTGTTAAATAGCATGTTCAACTTCTATCACTACACAACTTGTTTTTACCCATTGAACCTATTTCTTGGGATCTCTAGTCATTTAAGTCGGGTTACTATTGTATGTGACTCAACAATCTAAGGGCAATAGTCCCATTCTTTTAGAAGAATTATGGACTTTCTCTCTTGACAGTCCTTTCGTCAAAGGATCTGCCAAATTTTCTTCACTACGTACGTAATCTACTCTAACGGTACCTGTAGAAAGTAGCTCTCTAACTGTGCTGTGCTTACGACGTATTTGTCGTCTCTTACCATTATAATAACGGTTCTGAACTTTTGCAATAGCCGCGGTACTATCGCAATGTATCAGCACAGCCGGTATCGGTTTTTCCCATAAGGGAATCTCAGCTAGCAGATTTCTCAAGTACTCTGCTTCTTCACTAGTTGTTGCTAGTGCTATCATCTCAGACTCCATAGTGGACTGAGCCAAAATAGTTTGTTTCTTGGATTTCCAAGAAACAGCTCCTCCAGGGATGCTAAATATATAGCCACTGGTAGCTTTAGAATCATCAGATAAAGTATTCCAATCTGCATCTGAATATCCTTCAAGTACAGCTGGAAACCTTTCATAATGTAATCCAAGTTTCATAGTTCGTTTAAGGTATCTCATGCCCTTTCAATAGCATGCCAGTGCTCTATACTAGGTCTACTGGTAAACCTGCACAATAATCCCACGACATAGGCAATGTCGGGTCTAGTACAATCAGTGGCATACCGAAGGCTGCCAATGATGCTCGCATAATCAGACTGTCTTACACCTTCACCAGTGTTCTTAAATAACTTTACACTTGGATCGTATGGTGTACATGCAGGTTTACAGTCAAAGTAATTATATTTCTTTAGTATCTTCTCAATGTAATGAGACTGATCCAAAGAAATTCCCTTTTCTGACCTAGTAATTTTAATACCAAGGATTACACTCGCCTCACCTAGATCTTTCATATCAAAATTGGCACTTAATATGGATTTGACTGAGTTTATGGCATGAATGTTTGACCCAAAGATGAGTAGGTCATCTACATAAAGGCATATAATAGCACAAATGTCATTCTCATATTTGTAATAAATGCATTTGTCACTTTCATTAACTTTAAAACCATTTGAAATGATTAAGTTATCAAATTTTTCATGCCATTGCTTAGGTGCTTGTTTTAAACCATATAATGATTTATCCAATTTGCATACTTTATGTTCTTGACCATTGACTACAAATCCTTCAGGCTGGTCCATATAAATTTCTTCGTCTAATTCACCGTTCAAAAAGGCAGTTTTAACATCCATTTGGTGTATTAGTAAATTATGAATGGAAGAAAGTGAGATTAATACCCGAATGGATGTTATTCTAGTTACAGGTGAAAAAGTATCGAAGAAGTCTATATTTTCTTTTTGTCTAAAACCTTTAGCTACTAGTCTTGCTTTGTATTTATCTATAGTACCATCAGGTTTTAGTTTCTTTTTAAGTACCCATTTATAGCCTATAGATTTACAACCAGGGGGTAAATCTGTCAAATGCCAAGTCTTATTGGATTCAAGAGAATCCATCTCATCATTTATAGCCTCTCGCCAGAAATCGGCATCTATTGAAGATAAGGCCTCTTGGAGGTTTAAGGGATCCTCCTCTATAGTAAAAGCGCTAAAATCCGAACCAAAATCTTTTACGGTTCTTGCTCTTTTACTTCTTCTAGGTTCAACTTCAGAACTTTTATCGAGTTCTGTTCTAATAGGCGTACTTGATGTGCCCCCACTATTCCTTAATTTAAAAGGAAATTTAGTTTCATAAAAATCGGCATCATTTGATTCAATTATATTATGTGCATTTAGATCATAAAATCAGTATGCTTTGCTATTAATAGCATAGACTATAAATGCACATTCATATGCTCTACTTGCCAATTTTATTCTCTTAGGGTCTGGAATGCGAACATATGCTAAACAACCCCAAGTTCTAAAGTACGAGATATTGGGTTTATGATTCTTTAAAATTTCATAAGGTGAAATTTTATTCTTTGATTTGGGGATTCTATTCAGAACATAGCATACAGTCAATAAAATATCCCCCCACCAATGTTTTGCTGCACCAGAATTTAGTAGGATGGCCACTACTAATTCGGTAAAAGTCCTATTTTTTCTTTCAGCTTTACCGTTCATTTCAGGTGAATAGGGTGCAGTTCTCTCATGTACAATACCGTGTAATTTATTGAAGTCCAGAATTGAATTAGATTCATATTCTGTTCCTCTATCACTACGAAGTCTCTTAATTTTTCTATTTACTTGATTCTCAATTTTAGTTTTGAATGTTTTAAACATTTCAAAAACATCACTTTTATTTTTCATAAGATATACATATGTGAAATCAGAACAATCATCGATAAAAGTGATAAAATAGCGATGTCCATGTCTAGTCAAAGTACCATCAAGTTCACATATATCAGAATGAATCAAGTCTAAGTGTTCGGTTTCTCTATCAATAGACTTGTGAGGTTTCTTTGTGATTTTTGCTTGTGTACAGAATTCACATTTATCAAATTCAGATTCTACTATCTTAGGTATCATATCTAGAGTGCTCATGTTATGAATTTTTCGCTTATTAACATGACATAATCTAGAATGCCAAATATTAAAATCACACAACATATAAGCAGAATTATTCACTTTATTGGATTCAACATTTAATTTGAACATTCCCTAACAAGCATAACCCTTTCCTATAAAGTTTCCCTTATACACAATGGTATACAAGTCAGCCCCAATAAATTGAGTAAACCCTGCCTTATTAAGGAGATAGTCAGAAACCAGATTCTTCCTCATCACTGGAGTATGCAAAACATCTTTGAGGATCACAGTCTTTCCAGAGGTAAACTTGATCTCCACGTTTCCAACCCCTGCAACTTTAGTGGTGTGAGAATCTCCCAGCAACACTTTCTGATCTTCAGCAGCCGTGTATGTGGAGAACATAGCACGATCATAGCAGACATGGCGAGAAGCACCAGTGTCTACCCACCAACCCTCTGATCCACCAACAAGGTGAATCTCAGTAATCATAGCCATAAGAGGCTCCTCTTCAGTCAAGTTAGCCTGTGGTACAGAGCTAGGCATGTTCCGACACTTTCGTGCCATATAACCTGGTTTTCCACAGTTGTAACATAGAAACAACTGTCCAGAGTCATTCTTTTGGGCTGGTTTTTGCTGTCCTTTTGGGTTTCCATGCGAATTCCCATTCTGTTTGTTGCGTCTGTTCTAATTCTTAAAAGACTTCTGATTTGGTTTCAGAACTGCGGGTTTGGTCTTTCTAGTGTTGTTGTTTGAAACAAACAACACTTCCTCTTTCTGGTCTTGTTTGCGTGCTGCCTCCTCAATGCGAAGGCGAGTGATCAAACTCTCTAAGGAAAATTCCTTAGTCTTATGCGTAAGAAATTTTTAAAGTCTTTCCAACCTGGGGGCAGTTTGTCAATAATAACAGCAATTTGAAACTGTTCATCTAAAACCATACCTTCGGAGATGATCTCATGAGCTATTTTCTGCAGCTCATGAGACTGCATCTCTACTGACCTATCGTCTGTCATCTGGTACTTCAGATAGCGGCTCACAGCATACTTCTTTGCCCCTGCCTCCTCTGTATCGTATTTCTTCTGCAGCGCTTCCCAGATCTGCTTCACTGTCTTGTCTTCTGAGTTGTAGTAATCATACAGATCATCGCTCAATCCGTTCAGAATAAAATTCTTGCATAGATAATCCTGTTCAGTCCAGCTCTGCAACTGCTTTGATTGTTCAGTCCAGGATGTCATCTGCGCTTCATCGGCTCCGTCAGGCTTGTCTGGCAGCTGTGGTTTGTCGGTGGTCAGAGCAGTAGCCACCTTTCTCATCGTCAGGTAGAACTCCATTTTCTGACGCCATCGTTTGAAGTGCAGACCCTCGAAACGAAACGGGGCAGCAGTCACCAATGGAATCTGGAATGCAGAGGAAGGAGCAGCATCGTCTATGGTTGTTGTCAAAGCCATTGTTTCTAATCGTCTTCAATTTGTTGGGAAACAAATGGCTGAGTCACGTACTCTGTCGCTTTCTTGAAGATGATTCGGCGATCTGGCCGGTGGTGCAAAACCAGTTCGTACTTTCGCCGCCGCCTCTAGGATAAAACAGCCTCTCCGAAATTAATAACTGATTTTCTTTGCACAAACAAACCAGTGCAGATTTGCACTTTCTGATTCCTAACTGCTCGAAAATTTCTTAAGAATATTTTTTTAATGGCGGAGGAAGAGAAAAGCAGAATTTTTTCTATTTTGATCTCGTCTGATCTGATGATAATATATAGACGAGGATTAGGTTATTCGAAAATACTGGTCAGTGGAGGAAAATAGGATCTGCGAAATACTTGGTCAAAATTTTTACCGCTTCATATTAAAGTCGGTTCAGAAATATCCGGATTTAAAAATAACAGGTTCGAAAAATGCAGTGTTTTCTGGACCAAAAATATAAGTGTCTACACCACATAGCCAAGGCCCAAAGCCTAAGCCCAATACCGAACCGAGCCGGGCCGGGCCGGGTCGGGTGAAGTCGGTCGGTCGGTCGCGCGCGCGTGTGTGTTGGTCATGATGCATGGGCTCCCTCCTCACAATAAAGCATGTATTGGGAGCCCCAAGGCCCCATCAAAGCTTCTTAGAAACAAGTATAAATACTTGCTTCTTTCATATAATCCCATGATGTGGGACTATTCACATTAAGGAGCCACTCATACACTTATTCAAATATTTTAATAATTCACACAAATTTCCAACAGGAAGGATACAGCGTCCGATGGCTAATACTTTGAATTTGTTTTTTTTTTTTTTTTTGGTAATGTCCCACACCTTAGAGTAAAAGAAACAACACCAATGTTCTCCGCTATAAATAACCGAAGTCCTACAGAATATGGGTAGCAGGCAATTGCTACTTGTATGGGCTTGGGATATCGGCCCTTTGTAATGATTAAAATTTTCGGTTGGATAAACTTCACTGGGGAACAGGGTTTTTTGGGGTTGAACCTTTGTTTTTACGGTTTTACAGCAAAAACTGTTCAAGCAAGGTTTTGGTACTTTCCGGGCTGGACTGGGCTTTTGCCCACGGTTTTAAAGGTTGGACCCAATGTCCGGTCTGGTCGTTAAAACACTGGATTGAACCGATTGAGGAGTAAACACTGGATTGAACTGACTGAGGAGAGAATGAAGGCAACTGAAGATTACATTAGGGTACAAAAGTCACTTTCCTACCTTTTTTGATAATTATTGCGATTAATGAATTTTTCCATTGTTATCCTAAAGATATGATGGATTAACATAAATATATACCAATTATCAATTATATATTTATAAATATTTATGTTAATCCATCTTAACGTTTGTCCCCCTCTTGAGTTGAAACAATACGAGGAAGCTTGGCCATTGAGTTGGTTGAAATGCTTATCAAGTTGTAACACCCCACACCCGCTACGGTCACTCACTAAGGGAATGCCATAACATCGGTGGAGTATTTTAAGTGAATATAGAACAGAAAAATTACAACAAGACAAATATAAGTAAAACTTGAAAATTTAAAACATCATTTCATTGCAGCGGAAAGTAAAACATGTTTGGTTACACCAAAACCATAAACAAGAGTCAAGTACATAATGTAACGACCCGTATTTTCAATAACCTGTTATAACATAAATTGGGGCAGAATTTAATTATAAAATGCGAATCAAGGGAAACGGGCTATGCCATTGCGTTCGTCTCGGAAAAATACGCGAAATAGAGTCCGAGTTTTCGAAAATCGGAGTCCGTATGACCCAGTTAAGGCCCATTGAAGTTTGTAGAAAATTCCTAAGTAAAAACAGATTTAAATTTAAAACATGGGTTAGGGCAGACTGGGCAGGCGGGAAAAATTCCCGCCCAGGACCCCATGTCGACAGGCCTGTCGACAGGGGTCTTAGCATGTCGACTGCCCTGTCGACAGCCCTGTCGACAGGGGGTGCCCGGGCTGTTTAGCCTGGTGCACCATTTCTGATTGGGGTTGGGTCTTGTGGCTTGGTTCTAGAGAGTTCCGGGATCTGATGGACCTAATTGAATCTAGGGTTAATCCTATGGTCCAAATCACTAGCCTAATCTATAAATAAGACCCTAACCTACCCTAAATCACTCATTATTCAATCTAGTAACTAAACTATGTCAAAATCCAAACTCTCATGGCCTCCACTCTCTTCATACAATTCCTAAATTAATTCCTAAGTGATTTTCCATGCATACAAGTATATTTGGGCTTGTATGATCCTCCTTAGCTTGCATTAAAGGCTTGTTTCTCTATTGGCATCATAAAGGAGGAGTCTTGATCAAGTTTGCTTGCATTTGGGGGTTTTAATTAGTTGCATAAGGGGTTTCTTACAATTGCTATACTCATTTGAGTCCGCATAAGCATGGTAAGCCCTCTTACCTTCATTTTAGAAACTCTAAAGTTAATATGTGATGCAAGTTGGGATTTATGTATGTTTATTGAGTTATGCATGTTTATGCAAGTTTGCTAAGCCATGATTTGCAAGTTAAATGAGTTATGCATGTTTATGCAAGTCCACTATGCCATGATTTGCAAGTTAAATGAGTTATGCATGTTTATGCAAGTCCACTATGCCATGATTTGCAAGTTAAATGAGTTGTGCATGTTTATGCAAGTCCACTATGCCATGATTTGCAAGTTAAATGAGTTATGCATGTTTATGCAAGTCCACTATGCCATGATTTGCAAGTTAAATGAGTTGTGCATGTTTATGCAAGTCCACTATGCCATGATTTGCAAGTTAAATGAGTTATGCATGTTTATGCGAGTCCACTATGCCATGATTTGCAAGTTAAATGAGTTATGCATGTTCATGCAAGTTCATTATGCCAAGTTATGCATGCATGCTTAAGCAAGTTTAAAATGACAAGTTGTGCATGCTTATGCAAGTTTAAAATGACAAGTTGTGCATGTTTGACAAGTTATGCATGCTTATGTAAGTTTAAAAATGACAAGTTGTGCATGTTTGACAAGTTATGCATGTTTATGGTAATATGCAAGTTCACTATGCTAAGTTGTACAAGTCTAACATGTTATGCATGATTGTTGTGCAAGCTTATCATGTATGTTGTGCCAAGTTCCCTCTTCCTATTCTTTATGCGTTATTACGAATATGTAAGCGATAGAATGACGTTGGGGGTTTGGGTAAACTTAAAATACATGAAAATATAAGATTGGGAATTTACCTATTAAGTTAGGTCTACCCCTTGGGAATTTACCTATTAGGTTAGGTCTACCCAAGCATTTGTTGACTTGTAATTATGTTTTGAAATAAAGTGGACATGACACTTAGAAAACATAAGTGTGGCCAACTCGAGGTTGGGTTGAGTTTGTAGCGTAATTCTACCCGGAACCGACCGGCTTAACTAGTGGCTACAAACAATAGGACCCAATGTGAGAAGTTGGTCATGTGGTGCCAAAACCCGAGGTTAGACTAAGTTGTGGTGTAAACCTACCCGGACCCGCCCGGCCTAACTAGTAACCACAACAAGGTCTAATGTGGGAGGTTAAGGTGCATTAAATTAATTAATGCCTCATGATTAGGGTTAAGTCAGGGTCCACTAATACTTAACCAATTTGGGGATTCGAGGGATTGAAATGGGGTTGAGTGGTGAACTGTGGGTTACACTTAACTAGTTTAATCCAGGATTAGTGAAGGGTTAATCACCCTTAACCCTCTTAGGAAACCCTAGCAACGTGGTCTGTTCTAGCAGTAATCCCAGTTTGGTATCATTCACAACCCTAGAAGCTAGGCTAGGGCGGGGCACGATTACTGGAAGATGTAAGCGACCAAAAGGCGATGGCTGAGTGGTACAGCGGTGCGGGTCCGGGCGGGCTACGGACGTGCACGTAGTCCGGTGTTGGACAAACTCGAGGCACGGGTACCAGTAGGTTAGGGCTGTGCATTATTGCTTAAGTGTCCGGGGTTGACACCCGAGGGCTTGATACACCCCAAAGGTGGACCCAGCACAGGCTAACTACAACCATATGTGGGCCATATGGACACCAACACTTGACGTGTTAGGTTTATAGGGAGCCGATCGACTAGACCGTTGGGCTGGACCTTATATTAAGGTCACTTCATGTTATTGGGCCAAAGTTTGGGCTGAGGGATCAATACCTGTTATGTTGGTTTGCTAGTACACCGTGGTGCAAAAACTTAACCTTGTTTATGCGATGACACCTCTATCTATCTTGTAATTAATTTACCATGCCAGTATGTTGTTATCTATGATCATCTCAGTTTCCATCATGATGTTAACTTTATTAGTTTATAGACTGATCGTAGCAGGGCTTACTCAGTCTTTTTGACTGACCTGTTTTCGTTCGCCTCTTTTCTTCCGTTTCCCCCCCCCAGGTTCTCAGGGAGGGAATACTGGAGCCTAGCTTGGATTTTAGCTGCTTCCTTGGATAGCTCAAGTATGCTTTGGACTTGAGCCGCTATGGTTTATCACTCTTATTTGGGGATAGTACTTATGTATTTCAGTTTATCAGATGATGTATTTATCTAGACTTGCAATTTTGGGAAATTGACATTTTGATGTACCAGACTTGTGTTTTGAAATGGATTAAAAATCTTCCGCTGTTTTATCTACTTACTCTGTTTATTTACATATATATATGTCATGTCCTGCCTTGCTATATCATTATGCATGTTTACCTTGTTTTAAAACGCCCCACCAAAGTCGGAGTTGCTTGCAAGAGCCACCCTGGCGGAGGTGGGGTGTTACATTTGGTTTCAGAGCATATGGTTTACGAGAAGGGATAAAAAGGTTTTTAAAACTTTTGAAAAGAAAAACTATTTTCAAAACCAAGTATTAAGTATTTTCCAAAGAAAAGTCTAGTTTATTTTAAAAGGCTATTCCCCAAAAAGCCATTAGCACTATCCTTTGATCCCTCGTTTGAACTCTTTTCTTTTCGTTTCCAGCATGTCTGATAATCCCATCTTGCCCGAAGGAGTAACAATACTCGATTGGTTTCGTCGGTACTTGGAAGTCGCGGCACTGGTCCCGGGTGTCTCTAATGTTGTCTTTCCAGTCGAGGCCGCTGTTCCTCCTCCTCCTCCTTCCGTAGCTGACGTTCCTCTTCTCCCTCAGTCTCCGCAAGCGGATTTTGCGGAAACTTGTAAGAACTTTAAGATGATGGGTGGCAAGAATTTTAGTGGAACAGAGACTTTTGTAGAGGCAAGGAATTGGTTGAAAGAGACCGAAGATCTTTTAGCCACCTTTGATATAGGTGACCGCAGGAAGGTTTTATTGGCAGTAGGGTTGCTAAAGGAAGAAGCTGCACGTTGGTGGGTAGTCACCACCGCTACTAGGCCAATAGAGACTTGGGATGACTTTAGAGGAAGGTTTGGACTGAGGTTCTTATCACTGAAGCAAGGGGACATGACTATTAGGGAATATATAGATAAGTTTAATCAACTGGCTCGGGTCGATTTAGACTTGGTTAATACAGCTCAGAAGAAGGCCCTACACTTTGCTCTAGGATTAAACGAGCCATTACATGGTTTGGCCATGTCTCATATACCCTTGGGGGCGACTTTCGAGAATTTGGTGAATACGGCCCTACTTCAAGAAGAAGATAACAATGACAAGAAAGAGGTCAAGGCGAGTGAGTCTCAAGGCAAGAGAGTAAATTCCGGGAAACGGGGCAAGAACAACAACAACCGCAAGGACAAGCCAAGAGGGAATAGGAAATGCAACTTCTATGGTGAAGTTGGACATATAGCCAGGGAATGTAGGAAGAAAGAGAAGAGAAAGCGAGGCGAATGCTTTCATTGTGGTGAGTTTGAACATCTCAGCAAGGATTGCCCGAGGAAACAAGGGCAAGGTCAGACTCAGTGTGCAGGACTATCTGGAGGGCGAGTTCATCCCCTCAACACCGTTCTTCCAGCTTATGATAGAGGTAGTGTTTCTGTTGAAAATCTGGTTTACATTTTCTGATTCTCCCTGTTCGTACTTTGTTTGACTCTGGCACATCGCATAGTTTTATTTCATCTGGTCTAGTTGAAAGTTTGCACCTAAGTACTAGTCTAATTGATGATCCCGTATGTGTTTCAAATCCAATTGGGGGTTCTGCCCTTTTGTCTGTGGTCTGAGTGGATTTAAAAATTTCTATCTTGAGTATAGAATTCTCGTGGGATGTTTATATTCTCGGTTTCAGGGGATATGGGTTGGTTTTGGGCATAGAATGGTTGTCCTGTTTTGGAGCCATTCTTGGTTTTTGTATATAGGGTTGTGAGGCTCATGACTCGCCTCGGTAATACCCTAGAAATTTCTAGCAACCCTATGGGTCCCGTCATGTTATGTTATCTTGAATCCCTCAACTCGTCTATCGATAGTTTGCAATCTGTGAGGGTGGTCCGAGAATATCCTGATATCTTGGGGAAAGTAAAAAGGGGTTACCCCTAGACGTGGAATAGATTTCCGCATTATCTGGTTGGTAATACCAAGCCAGTTTCGTGGCCGGTTAGGCACATGACCTCACGAGATGAGAGTTAAGAAAGCAAGTCAAGGAGTTGCTTGAGAAGAACTTCCTGAGACGAAGCATTTTCGAGTAGGGTGCTCCAGTAGTATTCGTTACTAATGTGGACAATTTGCTTCGCTTATGTGTTGATTATCGTGAGAAGAATAGACAACCGTTACCAAGGATCGATGATTTGTTTGATCAGCTTGTGGGAGCATCTGTTTTCTTTTGATCTAGCTACCGGATTCCATCAGCTTAGGATGGCTGAGGATGGAATCGACAAGACTGCGTTTAGGACTCTAGATGGGTTTTAGAATGGCTAGTCATGCTATTTGGTTTGACTAATACACCCGCATATTACGTGAACTTGATGGGTAGGGTGTTTAGGGAGTCCTTGAACAAGTTTGTCATGGTCGTCGTAGACGATATTTAGATCTCCTCAAAAGAACGAGGAAGAGCATGCTATACATCTCAAGGAGGAGATGGGTACACTTAGAGCCACCAGTTGAAGGTCAAGTTCTCCAAATGTCACTTTGGAGGAAAGAAATTGGATTTCTTGGGCACATAGTTCCTAAGTAAGGCTTAGCGGTGGATTCCGCTAAAGTGGTTGCGGTTTAAGACCGAAAAACTCTGAGGAGGGCAATTGAAGTAAGAAGCTTTCTCCGTTTGGCTAGTTAGTTAGCATTCCCGGTGCTTAGACTTACTCTTCTGGATCAAGAAGGGGGTTTCACAGGAAGAAGACCCGCAGTTGGTCAAGAACATGGACCAGTCGATTCGAGGCGAGATGTTAAGTCACCTCGCTAGATATACTATAGATGACAAGGGATGACTAAGGCGCGATGAGAGATTATGTGTTCCTCGAGTGAAAGACTTTGTAAAGAAGGTTCTTGAAGATGCGCATCACTCGAGGAGGTGGCCGAGTTGGTCTTAGGATGCATGTTGTGCCACCAGGCTAAGGCCAAGTCATAGAAGCCCAGTGGGCCATTTTCTCTATTGTAGGTTCCGCAAGGGAAGTGTGGAAACATCTCGATAGATTATGTGGGTGGACTACCTAGATCAAAGAAAGGGAATACAAGTATGTGGGTCATAATAGATAGACTCACGAAGAGTGCTCATTTCAGTCCGGTGAAGAGCG
This sequence comes from Allium sativum, assembly GCA_030737875.1. Classification (NCBI taxonomy): domain Eukaryota; kingdom Viridiplantae; phylum Streptophyta; class Magnoliopsida; order Asparagales; family Amaryllidaceae; genus Allium; species Allium sativum. The sequence goes on from CM060924.1 coordinate 998,377,956, forward strand.
AGAGGACTGCGTCATGGTTAGCAACGGTTTACCCTCAAGAAGTTGGCCAGTTTGGAAAGAGCCTACAGGAAGCCATGGGTAGGCAACTGAATCTAGGTATGGCCTATAGGCGGATGGTTCATTTCGATTAAGCCTGAGTTATAGAAAATCACGTTTATAGGGCAATTGGCAACGGGGATTGGTATTTTCAAGAAAAGTTCTACTGCGCGGAATACCTTATAGTAAGAAGACTAGATCCAGGATTCACTAGTGAATTTTGGAGAGCTTGCATGAAATCATAAGGTTACAGTTATGTTTAACCCAAGTATGCAGAAAGAAGAACAAGTGGAAAAGAAAGACGAGAGGCGACGAGTTCCAACTCGAATTTGGGAAATAGGAGTTAGGAAGCCAAGAAATCATGAAGTAAAAGACGGACAAAAGCACAGTGGAGTTAAGCTCAAGGAACCGTGACTAAGAAGAGTGAAGACTAGACACGTGCATCATATCTCTTTTTAAGAATGCATCCTTGATCCTTGTTTTCCTGTGGAGCTTGCTGGCAAGTTATCTTTGGTATATATCCTCTCGGTCCCATTATCGATCTTATTTCGGTTGTCAACTCCATAAGCGGGTTATGACTCATCGGTTAGTACTATATGTCAGAGCTTGAATGGATTTCTTGTAATCCAAAAAGGAGTTTATCTTGCTTATCTTCTAAGCACATTTCTCTGTCCATGATTATCTAGTTTATCGTGTTCATCTTGTCATGAGAACCTTAGGTAGAAACCCTTTGGATGAAACATGTGTTTGAAACATGTTATGCTTGGTGGTTGCAAGTGGTTGCAAGTGTTTGCAAGTGGTTGCTCGTGGATGCATTATATACGATTAGGCACTAGATCGGCTCGCACACTCCTCATATTGCATATGCATGGGTGTTTATGCTTATTCATGGATGGAAATTGTGTGTTATCACATGGATGTTGCATATGGACGTATGATTGAGCACGCATGTAGATATTATACATTATGTTAGGAAATTGCATACATATGGATACATTTCACTAACATCTTTTACATTGATCTTTGCATTAGATAAGTACATATACACACACCTCTGCATATGTTCATCCAGCATTTAGAAACTTGTAAGGACAATGATTGCTCGTGGATGATGGTTTGAGTAGATGGATGATTGGATGATAGGATACGTTCTTCCTAACTTGAAGATTTCGGGGACGAAATCCTTTAAGGAGGGGAGAATGTAACGACCCGTATTTTCAATAACCTGTTATAACATAAATTGGGGCAGAATTTAATTATAAAATGTGAATCAAGGGAAACGGGCTATGCCATTGCGTTCGTCTCGGAAAAATACGCGAAATAGAGTCCGAGTTTTCGAAAATCGGAGTCCGTATGACCCAGTTAAGGCCCATTGAAGTTTGCAGAAAATTCCTAAGTAAAAACAGATTTAAATTTAAAACATGGGTTAGGGCAGACTGGGCAGGCGGGATAAATTCCCGCCCAGGACCCCATGTCGACAGGCCTGTCGACAGGGGTCTTAGCATGTCGACTGCCCTGTCGACAGGGGGTGCCCGGGCTGTTTAGCCTGGTGCACCATTTCTGATTGGGGTTGGGTCTTGTGGCTTGGTTCTAGAGAGTTCCGGGATCTGATGGACCTAATTGAATCTAGGGTTAATCCTATGGTCCAAATCACTAGCCTAATCTATAAATAAGACCCTAACCTACCCTAAATCACTCATTATTCAATCTAGTAACTAAACTATGTCAAAATCCAAACTCTCATGGCCTCCACTCTCTTCATACAATTCCTAAATTAATTCCTAAGTGATTTTCCATGCATACAAGTATATTTGGGCTTGTATGATCCTCCTTAGCTTGCATTAAAGGCTTGTTTCTCTATTGGCATCATAAAGGAGGAGTCTTGATCAAGTTTGCTTGCATTTGGGGGTTTTAATTAGTTGCATAAGGGGTTTCTTACAATTGCTATACTCATTTGAGTCCGCATAAGCATGGTAAGCCCTCTTACCTTCATTTTAGAAACTCTAAAGTTAATATGTGATGCAAGTTGGGATTTATGTATGTTTATTGAGTTATGCATGTTTATGCAAGTTTGCTAAGCCATGATTTGCAAGTTAAATGAGTTATGCATGTTTATGCAAGTCCACTATGCCATGATTTGCAAGTTAAATGAGTTATGCATGTTTATGCAAGTCCACTATGCCATGATTTGCAAGTTAAATGAGTTGTGCATGTTTATGCAAGTCCACTATGCCATGATTTGCAAGTTAAATGAGTTATGCATGTTTATGCAAGTCCACTATGCCATGATTTGCAAGTTAAATGAGTTGTGCATGTTTATGCAAGTCCACTATGCCATGATTTGCAAGTTAAATGAGTTATGCATGTTTATGCGAGTCCACTATGCCATGATTTGCAAGTTAAATGAGTTATGCATGTTCATGCAAGTTCATTATGCCAAGTTATGCATGCATGCTTAAGCAAGTTTAAAATGACAAGTTGTGCATGCTTATGCAAGTTTAAAATGACAAGTTGTGCATGTTTGACAAGTTATGCATGCTTATGTAAGTTTAAAAATGACAAGTTGTGCATGTTTGACAAGTTATGCATGTTTATGGTAATATGCAAGTTCACCATGCTAAGTTGTACAAGTCTAACATGTTATGCATGATTGTTGTGCAAGCTTATCATGTATGTTGTGCCAAGTTCCCTCTTCCTATTCTTTATGCGTTATTACGAATATGTAAGCGATAGAATGACGTTGGGGGTTTGGGTAAACTTAAAATACATGAAAATATAAGATTGGGAATTTACCTATTAAGTTAGATCTACCCCTTGGGAATTTACCTATTAGGTTAGGTCTACCCAAGCATTTGTTGACTTGTAATTATGTTTTGAAATAAAGTGGACATGACACTTAGAAAACATAAGTGTGGCCAACTCGAGGTTGGGTTGAGTTTGTAGCGTAATTCTACCCGGAACCGACCGGCTTAACTAGGGGCTACAAACAATAGGACCCAATGTGAGAAGTTGGTCATGTGGTGCCAAAACCCGAGGTTAGACTAAGTTGTGGTGTAAACCTACCTGGACCCGCCCGGCCTAACTAGTAACCACAACAAGGTCTAATGTGGGAGGTTAAGGTGCATTAAATTAATTAATGCCTCATGATTAGGGTTAAGTCAGGGTCCACTAATACTTAACCAATTTGGGGATTCGAGGGATTGAAATGGGGTTGAGTGGTGAACTGTGGGTTACACTTAACTAGTTTAATCCAGGATTAGTGAAGGGTTAATCACCCTTAACCCTCTTAGGAAACCCTAGCAACGTGGTCTGTTCTAGCAGTAATCCCAGTTTGGTATCATTCACAACCCTAGAAGCTAGGCTAGGGCGGGGCACGATTACTGGAAGATGTAAGCGACCAAAAGGCGATGGCTGAGTGGTACAGCGGTGCGGGTCCGGGCGGGCTACGGACGTGCACGTAGTCCGGTGTTGGACAAACTCGAGGCACGGGTACCAGTAGGTTAGGGCTGTGCATTATTGCTTAAGTGTCCGGGGTTGACACCCGAGGGCTTGATACACCCCAAAGGTGGACCCAGCACAGGCTAACTACAACCATATGTGGGCCATATGGACACCAACACTTGACGTGTTAGGTTTATTGGGAGCCGATCGACTAGACCGTTGGGCTGGACCTTATATTAAGGTCACTTCATGTTATTGGGCCAAAGTTTGGGCTGAGGGATCAATACCTGTTATGTTGGTTTGCTAGTACACCGTGGTGCAAAAACTTAACCTTGTTTATGCGATGACACCTCTATCTATATTGTAGTTAATTTACCATGCCAGTATGTTGTTATCTATGATCATCTCAGTTTCCATCATGATGTTAACTTTATTAGTTTATAGACTGATCGTAGCAGGGCTTACCCAGTCTTTTTGACTGACCTGTTTTCTTTCGCCTCTTTTCTTCCGTTTCCCCCCCCCCCCCCCAGGTTCTCAGGGAGGGAATACTGGAGCCTAGCTTGGATTTTAGCTGCTTCCTTGGATAGCTCAAGTATGCTTTGGACTTGAGCCGCTATGGTTTATCACTCTTATTTGGGGATAGTACTTATGTATTTCAGTTTATCAGATGATGTATTTATCTAGACTTGCAATTTTGGGAAATTGACATTTTGATGTACCAGACTTATGTTTTGAAATGGATTAAAAATCTTCCGCTGTTTTATCTACTTACTCTGTTTATTTACATATATATATATGTCATGTCCTGCCTTGCTATATCATTATGCATGTTTACCTTGTTTTAAAACGCCCCACCAAAGTCGGAGTTGCTTGCAAGAGCCACCCTGGCGGAGGTGGGGTGTTACACATAATATCCATCCTGATAAAACAAAAGTACATAATCCCACTACATAACTTAATAGCCATAATAGAAAAGATAAACTGAGCTTTACATCCACGGTCCAAGCTCCAAAAGATAGATAAAGCAGTCTGATCACAGCTCACTAGTGCTAGGCCCACTCTGATAACCTGAGGGTTGGGAAAAAGATAAAAACAACGGGGTCAGACAAAAGTCTGAGCGAGTCCTATAACTTTAACAATACAATCACTAAAGTAACCAGAGTAAGACATAAGCTTGATATACGGTAACGACTGGGGATAAATGGCTACACTAAGCAGCCAACTAGACTTAGGATGAACTAAGATAACCGTAAAGACGCATTTACCCACCCAAGGATAATTACTACACTGCACCACCCCCGATCTACCCACCCAAGGGTAATTCCTACACTGCACCACACCAGTTCTACCCACCCAAGGGTAATTCCTACTTAAAGGTTGATCCCACTAAGTGTACTTAGTAATTTTTAATAGTAGTTTCGTGTACCCCTAGCTGACTACATAGGTGCCGTCTGCCCCTATCTCCACTAGGTGTACCCACTACTCCCCAAGCGATCGGCTCCCTAACGTAGATACCCGTGCTGGCCCCACAGTGGGGTGTATCATTCCCCAAAGTGGCAACCTGATAATATCAACGGTGCACGGCTTATACCTACACGATGCAACAACGTCTTTCTTACCAGCCCGGGTCCACACACGCATATGAAACCCGTTGGACTTGCGTTGCCACCGCTAACCCGTTTTGGCCTCTTACAGTCAAGCCCAATATGCGTGTCCCGTCCTCGACTTGGGTCGAGCCCACAAAGATACGTTTGGGATATTGGTTGAAATGGGCCCCCACAAGCTACCCACCTAAGCTTGTCATTTCTAGTGAATCCCACTTAACCCTTTAACCATGTCTACTTACATGTTATAAATTTTGGTTAAGTCTTTTAATCATATTTTAATTGCCACTCAAGGCACCCACTAGATTTCCACATGCCACCCAAGGCACTTACTTGATTCCCGCATGCCACCCAAGGCACTTACTTAACCCTTTAATCATGTTTAATTACATGTTCCACTTTGGTTAAGTATTCTAATCGTATTTTCTATTGCCACCCAAGGCAACCCACTAGTTTCCTCATGCCACCCAAGGCACCCCCACTAGTTACTACATGCCACCCAAGGCACCCACTTAACCCCTCATGCCCCACTACATGCTAATTTGGTAAAGTGTTTCTTAATTAATTAAGATCGTAACCTTTGTAAAGACCTCTCACATTAGACTGTCTTTTATGGCAGCTGGATATGCTGGTTGGTTCCGGGTAGCCTTACACCATAACAGAGTCTAACCTCGTGTCTTTACACCTGTCACGTATTTAGTTTATGACTAAGACCTCTCACATTGGGCCAATCATTTGTAGCCGCTGGATTTGCCGGTCGGTTCCGGGCAGTCTTATGCTACAAAAGGGTCCAACCTCGTGTCTTAGTCGATTAATTACACCTAATTAATCACCCCCATAATTTGTATTAATTATCCCTAATTAATTACAAATATTTAAAAATATGGGTAGACCTAACTCAATAGGTAAATTCCCAATTCCATAATACGGGTAGACCTAACTTAATAGGTAAATTCCCAATTATGTCCATCCACTTTATGGTATGTTTAATCATACCAACTTCACACAATTTTATGTGTTCATTAATTTTTACCCCATCGTCCCCACGTAAATACGTTAACATGACATACTTTAAAAGAGGAGATTCATCATACACACAATGGGTTCAACTTAGCATATCATTAGCATTATCATGGGTTTAAAAGGTGTCAACTTGCATATATGACCATAAACCCAACTTGCATAAATAACCAACCCAAACTTGCATGAATCACATATGTCATAAAGATGGTAACTTGCATAAATGTTCATGTCATAGACCTATCATAAAGGTGTCAACTTGCATACATGTCATAGGTCTAAAAGGGATGAACTTGCACATGTACTTATGTCATACAAAGGGGTAAACTTGCATATGTATGTATGACATACAAAGGTGTAAACTTGCACATGTTACTTGCATATAATCAACCACCAAACTTGCATAACATGTCATATATAGACTTGCATATAATCAAACACCAAACTTGCATAACATGTTACATATGAACTTGCATATAATCAACCACCAAACTTGCATAACATGTTACATATGAACTTGCATATAATCGACCACCAAACTTGCATAACATGTTACATATGAACTTGCAAATGTAAGTATAACATACAAAGGTAAACTCGCATATGTTATGCATATCACTAATCCAAACAACCTGCATAGATTATGCATATTATATATCCAAACTCATAGGTTAAACTTGCATGTCATGTCACTTATTTCACACATGATTCTAGCATAAAACCAAGCATTTAACTTGCATAAAACCAAACACTTAGCATGCATAAAAACAAAAAACTTAGCATGCATAAAACCCACCACTTAACATGCATAAACCCAAACACTTAACTTGCGTAAACATAGTGTCATCATGAATAAGTGTTAAACATAGTGATTAGCAAACTAGCATCATAACATATGACCTAAAACCCATTGATCCGCAAGCAAAACCATATGATCTCATCACATCTCATCTACTTAGTTTAGCAATTGGTTATTAAAGTGATAGAAACTCACAAACTCCAAGATTAGCTCCTTAGATAGTTGCTAGAGTTGAAGTAGAGGTGGATTAGTAGTTGATTAGCTTGCAATCCTCTTCTCTAATTAGTGGAGGCTCCTTCTAAGTTGCATTTTGGCGGCATGATGGAATAGATTCTATTTTTAGTATGGATTAGGGTAGTCTTAGGGTGTATTTATAGGATTAGGTTGTGTTTTATACCCTTAGATTAACCCTAGGTTAGTTTAGGTCCGTCAGATTTCGTCCCAAGCCCTCCAACCCAGCCCAAAACTCAACCAGGTGCACCCAGGCCAGAATCAGCCGATAGGGCAAGTCGACAGCCCTGTCGACTGCCAAGTCGACAGGCATGTCGACAGGCAAGTCGACAGCCCTGTCGACAGCCAAGTCGACTTGGCTGGGCGGGAGTTTTCCCGCCTGGCCCCCATTTCTGCATGTTTCGAAATTCAAATTTCCCGAAAACTTCTTTGGGCCTTAACCGGGTCATACGGACTCCGATTTACAAAATTTCGGACTCTATTTCGCGTATTTTTCCGAGACGAACACAATGACGTAACCCGTTTCCCCTGATTCTCACATCTGAGATTATTAATTCTTTAATTAGTGAATATCAGTGTTAACTGAAATACGGGGTGTTACATTCTCCCCTCCTTAAAGGATTTCGTCCCCGAAATCTCCAAGTTAAGGAGAATGCATATCCTACCATCCAAACAACCATCTACTCAATCCATCAAACACGGGCATCCATTGTCCTTAAAACAATTTCTACTGATGTATGAGCATATGCAAAAAGTGTGTGTATATGTTCCCTATCTAATGTATGAACATATGCAAACCGTGATAGTGCCATGCATCCAATATGTATGCGAAAGAACCCTATCGACACATACTATATCTACATGAGTGCACAATCATTCACCAAAATGCATCATCCATATGATAACACAACCATTATACATCCATAAATATGGCTACCTACACACAATTATATGCAATATGCAATATGAAGTGATTGAGCTGATCTAGTGTCTAGAGTGTGTGTATATGCATCCACGAGCAACCACTAGCAAACACTTGCATCCACATGCATCCATCAATCATAACATGTCTCAAACACATGTTTCAACCATAGGTTTACCCTATCTAAAGGTCAAAGGCACTAACAAGAGGACATACTAAAGATAAGATAAGTACTAGACAAACGATAAAGGAGAAGTTAAAAGACATACACTCAAAAAGGAATGGGTATAATGAACGCATTTTCGCTTCCGTCTCCCAAGTAGCGTTGCTCTCATCTTCTCCCCATTGCACTTTGACTAGTTGAACCTCCCTGTTTCTCAACCTCTTAATCTCTGACCCAAGGATGCGTGTAGGAGCTCGTCGAATAGTCGCATCACGCTCTATCTCTACTTCTCTAAGCAAGCTCGGCTCTACCACCTCTGCGGTCTCATGTAGGCACTTCCTCAAATGTGACACATGGAATACATCATGTACACCACTAAGTCTGTCGGGAAACTCCACTCTATAGGCCATCTGTCCAATCCTTTCCTTAATAAGAAACGGTCCAACTAACCTTGGTGCTAACTTCCCAACAGATCCAAAGCGAACCACATTCCGTAACGGAGATACTTTGACAAAGACCATGTCCCCAACATCAAACTCAAGCTCCGCTCTCCTCTTGTCCGCATTAGATTTCTGTCTGTCTTGCGTCGCTTTCATCCTTCTTCGAATCAAATCAATCTTTTCCGAAGTCTTCCTAACCATATCGGGCCCAAGCAAGATCTTATCCGTAGATTCCCACTAACATGTAGGTGATCGACAAGGCCTTCCATAAAAAGCTTCGAAAGGAGCCATGCCAATACTAGACTGAAAGCTGTTATTATATGCGAACTCCACCAATGGAAGATGCTCTTCTCATGTACCTCCAAAATCTAAGATACATAGCCTCAAAAGGTCTTCTAAAATGCGATTCACCCTCCCGGTCTGGCCGTCCGTCTGAGGATGATTTGCGGTGCTCAAACACAACTGAGTCCCTACCGCCTCTTTCAAACTCTTCCAAAACTCGCTAGTGAAGATAGGATCTCGATCACTCACTATGCTGGAAGGTACACCATGCAATCTAACAATCTCTCGAATGTAGATTGAAGCTAGCCATTGAGCAGTCCTCTTACTCTTCACGGGTATAAAATGGGCACTCTTAGTAAGTCTGTCTACCACACCCCAAATTCTCGTATTACCCTTCCTCGATCTCGGTAATCCATCGACAAAATCCATCGAGACACTATCCCACTTCCATAGAGGAACTTCCAATGGGTGAAGCAACCCACCGGGTTTCTTTTGCTCTGCTTTCACTTGTTGGCACACCAAGCATCTAGCGACATACTCGGCCACTTCTTGCTTCATGTCTTGGTACTTCTTGTCCCCACCGGGATGAATGGTCATCTTTGAACGATGTGCATCATCAAGTATAGCCTTCCTCAAACCCTCGTCTTGCGGTACACAAAGTCTACCGTCTCTACGCAACCACCCCTTACCATCTAGGGTGTACCTACTCAAATGGCTGGATGACTCCCCCTCCTCATGAGCTCCTCTACTAACTCAACGAACTGTGGGTGGTCTCGCTGTGCTCCGCCAATCCGCCCCAAAAGAGTAGGCCTAACCTCCAAGGAGGCTAGCAAACCGGGTACAAAGTCAACGGAAGGTCTAAAGTCAAACATAGAAATAAACACTAAGCTCCGTCGTTCAACGAACAATAAACTCAAGGACAACCTTTTTCTACTTAAGGCGTCCGCTACCACGTTACCCTTGCCATGGGTATACGCTATCTCAAACTCATAGGATGCTAAGAATTCCATCCACCTTTGTTGTCTTAAGACAATGCGCTCAAAGAGTCTCCAACACTTCCCTAAGATGTAGGGCATGCTTTTCTCCACTTCTAGAGAAAATCAGGATATTCTCCCATGCAAAATCGTCACAACTATCCATCTCTCACGCAGACCACCTTAGTCGAACTCGACATCCCCCAAATGCAAGCCCCAAAGGCCTAAACCAATATCAGACAAACACCCAAGGGATACCTCCTTCGAATTCAGACGACCTACGTGAGATGATACTAGTAAAAACGGCTAAATAATTAAGCCCTTGTCCAACTCTGGATGTCCTTGCCAGTCTCGCTCCAAAACCACCGTTTATCCCATAACTGGCTTTGCTCAACCTATTGAGCACATACGAAAACTTATTTCGCTCCTAGAAAAGACCAAGATGTCATTTACAAAGACCATCACGAACTTATTTAGGTACTCCCTGAACACCCTTCTCATCAAATCAATAAAGTATGAGGGGGCGTTCGTCAAACCAAATGGCATCACCAGCCACTCATAAAAACCATCCGGAGTCCTAAAGGTAGTCTTCTCTATACTATCCTCAGCCACTCTCAACTGACGAAACCCCGTGGCTAAGTCCAACTGCGAAAATACTGAGGCGCCAACTAACTGATCAAAGAGATCATCAATCCTCGGCAATGGGTGTCTATTCTTCTTTGTGAGTTTATTTAGTTTTCTTTAGCCTACACAAAGTCTGAGGGACCCATCCGCCTTCGTGGCAAAAACTACTGGAGCACCCCACTCCGATATACTTCGTATTATGAACCCCTTCTCAAGCAAATCGCCTACTTGCTTATGGAGTTCCCTCCTCTCACGAGGAGCCATGTGGCACACTGGCCAAGATACTGGTTTGGCATTGTCTACCAGATATATTCGGAAGTTAATCTCCCGCTCCGGAGGTAAGCCCTTCACCTCCTCAAACACATCCGAGTATTCCCGGACCACTCTAACAGATCGCAAACTCTCGACCGACGTGTCAAGCGATTCTAGATAACTTAGCATAACAGATTCCATGGGATTACAAGAGATCTCGAGAGTGTTACCCAAGCGGGTCATAAGCCTAACAACTCTCCCTTCAAAATCAAGAACGACACCACTACTGGATAACCAGTCCATGCCCAAAACTAACCCATAGCCCGTGAAGCCCAAAAAGCATCACATCTAAACTCAACGCTAAGTATAGAAACTTTCAAACCCAAACACATCATGGAGCCCCAGTTGGGTTTGAAACAACTAAGGGATCGTCTACTAAACTGGTGTCTAAGTGCAGTGACTCAACTAACAATGATGAGATAAACGAACTCGATGCGTCAGAATCAAATAAAGTTCGAACCGGGTAATAAAGAAATCCAAATTCCAACCTAGACGGTCCTATCCCCATCTGGTACACTAGCCGTGAGGGAATACAACTACCCTCCAGGAGATTCCGTACCTTGCCCTTGCCTCTTTGGACAATCCTAATAAGGTGTCCTATTCCTCCCAAAAGGATAACTACTAGCCCTCTTCTTCCCATTCTCCACTCGTAACCTCCCATCAAAATGAGGTTTCGCTCTTCATTAACCAAACAACTATTTGAGCCTTCCTCCCATCGTCTATCCAATAGGTACCTACAAGTCCTCCTCCTTCTTGAACCAACTTCTAGTCCGACTAATGTCTAAGTCCCTTGAAGTGGTTTTCCATTCTTATCTATCTTAGAAAGATCATCTATACGCGGAGGGGAAACTCAAAACGAGAGAGGAAGAGATTCAAAACGGAGAATTTGAAAGATATAGATATGGCTATTGGGGATTATGCTTTTCTTTCAAAAACTTTTCTCTTAAAAGACATGTTTTTGAAAATACTCCTTTCAAAAATATTCTTAGAAAATAGTTTTTCTAAAAATTTTATCTGTTCTGGTAACCTTAAGCTCTGATACCACGTGTAACACCCCACACCCGCTACGGTCACTCACTAAGGGAATGCCATAACATCGGTGGAGTATTTTAAGTGAATATAGAACAGAAAAATTACAACAAGACAGATATAAGTAATACTTGAAAATTTAAAACATCATTTCATTGCAGCGAAAAGTAAAACATGTTTGGTTACACCAAAACCATAAACAAGAGTCAAGTACATAATATCCATCCTGGTAAAACAAAAGTACATAATCCCACTACATAACTTAATAGCCATAATAGAAAAGATAAACTGAGCTTTACATCCACGGTCCAAGCTCCAAAAGATAGATAAAGCAGTCTGATCACAGCCCACTAGTGCTAGGCCCACTCTGATAACCTGAGGGTTGGGGAAAAGATAAAAACAACGGGGTCAGACATAAGTCTGAGCGAGTCCTATAACTTTAACAATACAATCACTAAAGTAACCAGAGTAAGACATAAGCTTGATATACGGTAACGACTGAGGATAAATGGCTACACTAAGCAGCCAACTAGACTTAGGATGAACTAAGATAACCGTAAAGACGCATTTACCCACCCAAGGATAATTACTACACTGCACCACCCCCGATCTACCCACCCAAGGGTAATTCCTACACTGCACCACACCAGTTCTACCCACCCAAGGGTAATTCCTACTTAAAGGTTGATCCCACTAAGTGTACTTAGTAATTTTTAATAGTAGTTTCGTGTACCCCTAGCTGACTACATAGGTGCCGTCTGCCCCTATCTCCACTAGGTGTACCCACTACTCCCCAAGCGATCGGCTCCCTAACGTAGATACCCGTGCTGGCCCCACAGTGGGGTGTATCATTCCCCAAAGTGGCAACCTGATAATATCAATGGTGCACGGCTTATACCTACACGATGCAACAACGTCTTACTTACCAGCCCGGGTCCACACACGCATATGAAACCCGTTGGACTTGCGTTGCCACCGCTAACCCGTTTTGGCCTCTTACAGTCAAGCCCAATATGCGTGTCCCGTCCTCGACTTGGGTCGAGCCCACAAAGATACGTTTGGGATATTGGTTGAAATGGGCCCCCACAAGCTACCCACCTAAGCTTGTCATTTCTAGTGAATCCCACTTAACCCTTTAACCATGTCTACTTACATGTTATAAATTTTGGTTAAGTCTTTTAATCATATTTTAATTGCCACTCAAGGCACCCACTAGATTTCCACATGCCACCCAAGGCACTTACTTGATTCCCACATGCCACCCAAGGCACTTACTTAACCCTTTAATCATGTTTAGTTACAGGTTCCACTTTGGTTAAGTATTCTAATCGTATTTTCTATTGCCACCCAAGGCAACCCACTAGTTTCCTCATGCCACCCAAGGCACCCCCACTAGTTACTACATGCCACCCAAGGCACCCACTTAACCCCTCATGCCCCACTACATGCTAATTTGGTTAAGTGTTTCTTAATTAATTAAGATCGTAACCTTTGTAAAGACCTCTCACATTAGACTGTCTTTTATGGCAGCTAGATATGCCGGTTGGTTCCGGGCAGCCTTACACCATAACAAAGTCTAACCTCGTGTCTTTACACTTGTCACGTATTTTGTTTATGACTAAGACCTCTCACATTGGGCCAATCATTTGTAGCCGCTGGATTTGCCGGTCGGTTCCGGGCAGTCTTATTCTACAAAAGGGTCCAACCTCGTGTCTTAGTCGATTAATTACACCTAATTAATCACCCCCATAATTTGTATTAATTATCCCTAATTAATTACAAATATTTAAAAATATGGGTAGACCTAACTCAATAGGTAAATTCCCAATTCTATAATATGGGTAGACCTAACTTAATAGGTAAATTCCCAATTATGTCCATCCACTTTATGGTATGTTTAATCATACCAACTTCACACAATTTTATGTGTTCATTAATTTTTACCCCATCGTCCCCACGTAAATACGTTAACATGACATACTTTAAAAGAGGAGATTCATCATACACACAATGGGTTCAACTTAGCATATCATTAGCATTATCATGGGTTTAAAAGGTGTCAACTTGCATATATGACCATAAACCCAACTTGCATAAATAACCAACCCAAACTTGCATGAATCACATATGTCATAAAGATGGTAACTTGCATAAATGTTCATGTCATAGACCTATCATAAAGGTGTAAACTTGCATACATGTCATAGGTCTAAAAGGGATGAACTTGCACATGTACTTATGTCATACAAAGGGGTAAACTTGCATATGTATGTATGACATACAAAGGTGTAAACTTGCACATGTTACTTGCATATAATCAACCACCAAACTTGCATAACATGTCATATATAGACTTGCATATAATCAAACACCAAACTTGCATAACATGTTACATATGAACTTGCATATAATCAACCACCAAACTTGCATAACATGTTACATATGAACTTGCATATAATCGACCACCAAACTTGCATAACATGTTACATATGAACTTGCATATGTATGTATAACATACAAAGGTAAACTCGCATATGTTATGCATATCACTAATCCAAACAACTTGCATAGATTATGCATATTATAGATCCAAACTCATAGGTTAAACTTGCATGTCATGTCACTTATTTCACACATGATTCTAGCATAAAACCAAGCATTTAACTTGCATAAAACAAAACACTTAGCATGCATAAAACCAAATACTTAGCATGCATAAAACCCACCACTTAACATGCATAAACCCAAACACTTAACTTGCATAAACATAGTGTCATCATGAATAAGTGTTAAACATAGTGATTAGCAAACTAGCATCATAACATATGACCTAAAACCCATTGATCCGCAAGCAAAACCGTATGATCTCATCACATCTCATCTACTTAGTTTAGCAATTGGTTATTAAAGTGATAGAAACTCACAAACTCCAAGATTAGCTCCTTAGATAGTTGCTAGAGTTGAAGTAGAGGTGGATTAGTAGTTGATTAGCTTGCAATCCTCTTCTCTAATTAGTGGAGGCTCCTTCTAAGTTGCATTTTGGCGGCATGATGGCATAGATTCTATTTTTAGTATGGATTAGGGTAGTCTTAGGGTGTATTTATAGGATTAGGTTGTGTTTTAGACCCTTAGATTAACCCTAGGTTAGTTTAGGTCCGTCAGATTTCGTCCCAAGCCCTCCAACCCAGCCCAAAACTCAACCAGGTGCACCCAGGCCAGAATCAGCCGACAGGGCAAGTCGACAGCCCTGTCGACTGCCAAGTCGACAGGCATGTCAACAGGAAAGTCGACAGCCCTGTCGACAGCCAAGTCGACTTGGCTGGGCGGGAGTTTTCCCGCCTGGCCCCCATTTCTGCATGTTTCGAAATTCAAATTTCCCGAAAACTTCTTTGGGCCTTAACCGGGTCATACGGACTCCGATTTACAAAATTTCGGACTCTATTTCGCGTATTTTTCCGAGACGAACACAATGACGTAACCCGTTTCCCCTAATTCTCACATCTGAGATTATTAATTCTTTAATTAGTGAATATCAGTGTTACCTGAAATTCGGGGTGTTACACAAGTTATTGTTATTATGTGTGTGAAATGGTGCATAAAATTGTTAGCAGTTGACTTGGATGTATAAGCATTCTTTGTAAAACATAAAAATGTGTACGTGGGTATATTGGCATTTATATTTTGACATGAACATGACTTATTCGAAGCTACCATGCCATGATAATTCGTAGAAATATCATATTTATTTGGTTCTTTCGGTTGTTTTGTACCAATCCACACATTAATATTTATTAATTATATAATCAAGACTGTAATTGTTGATAATTCTTCTCGTTTTTTTTTTCATTTCAATTTTAGTGCATTGGTATTACTTATATGCATGTTTAAATTGTCCATATTTTTTTCTTAAAGTTCCATTGTCATTGTGGTCATTACTATAATTGTGTACCGCTTCAGCTCTAAATTTGTTAATGAAACTCCATTACTTTTTGCTACACCCGTGTGCGAAGCACAGATGCTCACTTGTTATTTTTAGTAGGAATAAAATGTACGGACTTAGTAAGATGGTCCATGATCATCCAAATGCTATTGTGGCACGACCTCGAACGAGGTACGCCATCAACAAAATCCATCGAAATTTGATCTCACTTCCACTATGGGACCTCAAGAGGCTGAAGGAGACCACTAATCGTTGATGCTCGGTCTTCATGAGCTGATAGATCATGCAGTTACTTACATAACTTGTCATTTCTTGCTTTATGCCATTCAAGAAACACAAATGATGCATGCCGGCATACATCTTGTTGCCGCCAAGATGGATAATATGCTTAATACAATGACACTCATCTAGAATGTCCTGCCTAAAATTAGAAACAGAAGGTACAACAATTCAATTCACCTTATGAAGATAACCATGCAAATAAACATTAATGTAATGGCCCGAATTTTAACTAAAACTCATCGTTTTCTTTAAAAACAATTATTCATTTCCCTTTCTCATTCACGTTCTAGTTTGGATTTATATTTCAAATCTAAATTTCTTTATAGATATTTTATTTGCAAAATATTTGTTTTAAACTATTATTCGCTTTAACCGTGAATGTATTCCTTTTATATATAATCAAACCAGTTTGATTTCGTACTCATAAATAATATATTAAATCCAAATTCTATTTATAACTTATATTCAGAATTTTTCATACAAATCTCATTTTTTTTATTCTAATTATTTGAAATCTTGTTTATAATTTGCTAAGTTCAAATCTCAATTTCAAATATTGGTTTCAAAACCAATTTCTATTTTTCCATATGAATTCAAATTCGAATTTATATTTCAATTTATATTCTGAACTTTGGGAGAAAACCCATTGTTTTCATTTCCCCTTTCTCATTTAAATTTCTAATTGTAAAGTATCAGCTTTAAAACATTGTTCGCTTCAAGCGTGAATGATATTTCTTTTATACAATCAATTCTTTTGACTTCATCCAAATTCTCTTTATTATCTTCTAATGGTAAAATCATTCATAAAATCTTATTTCTATTCCTTCCAATTTAAAACTCCTTATAATTTTCTTTAAAATCGCTAAATTCAAATCCAATTACACCTATCGATTTCAAAACCGGTCTCTATATTCCAATTTATCCTAGATAAATATTTTATCAAAACTATAAAAACATTTAAATTCAACTGCTTGATTATTTATTTAAAACAAGTTTCTGTTTCAACTACAGTCGAAATTTAATTTCTATTTTGAAAGTAAATTCTATTTTTAAATCTCAATTTCCTTCTACACTTCTAAAATATTTTACGGTATTCAAAATACCAAATTTCTAGGGCCAGGTAATTCAAACATAACATATCCAACCATAGATTTTATAACACATCACATATCACAATCAAACAGTAATATATATATATATATATATATATATATATATATATATATATATATATGTTGAGGAATCCAGTTGGATCCATCCAACGTGTTTCCCCGCATTGACAAATGTTAATCAACATTAATAATATTATTTCACATCAGTATGAAATATCAGAACTGATAACCGATCAACGATGTAATTTTATCAACTATTCATCCAAACAACCATCACAGTATAAAATAACTATAAATGAATTTAAAACTCGTTTATATAAAAATATAAATGAATCAGAGTTCGTGGGTTTTCTCACCTTGTCTTTGCAGTGGGTGGTCTACTTTTATTTCATTTAAAATGAAACAGATGTTTGATTTTTATGCAAAACTCCAATAGCTCTGTTCTCCGCCATGTTAGTACCATAACATAAATTTCGTTGATACGATTCCAATGTGATCAGTATCGTTTAATTCTTATAACACAAATAAAAGTTATTCACATTTAGGTTTATACGATTTTAATTAACTACTAATTCCCTTAATTGAATGAATTAAGCTAACTTTTCTTATAATAAATTAATCATAGCTAATTACCCGTCTTTTGCATTTCCACTTGCACGGCATATCCTGATGCCATGACAAGCCACTTCATATTTCCCTCTTTCCTTGATTACCATCAATTAATTAAGCTAATCCCTTTAATTAAGCGTGCAAACCCATCGTTGGTTTCCAGGAAAACTCAATATCCTTTTTCTTCCTACTATCGAACCTTATAACAGCCCTTCCCACGCCAATCATCATGCCACCTACGGTCACCCAGACCCTGCTGCGATACCATCGCCGGCAACCCTTATCAGAGCAGCCTCAACACTAGCGGCGCTGACCTCCATACCTTCGTCCTTCTCATCAGAAAACAAGATGAACGGAACACGTTCTTGCTCAATTTCAGGCGTCTTTGGTCATCAGTTCGACCCTCGACTGCCACCGATGAACTCTGCAGCACGAACGCTCACCGACAGGACCCCTTAAAACTAGCGCGTCGATCTCCAATCACATCGGACGTTTAGCGACTATAGTACACCATCGATAAAGATGGTCACCGAACTCCCTTAAAAAACAAAACTGAAACCACTTGATGCCCCAAATTCAATTGGCGCCTTATCCCCTCCTAACATCCTCCGCGACGACACCTTTACGAAGCCTTACCTTCTGCCAAAGCTCGAGCAACTGAAACATAGCCGCACCGGCTAAGGCTATTCGAGATTGAGGCTCTTGAACACATGAGGCCAATGGATCCAACAACACTAAATTTCGTTAATGTTTTGATGTGTTTGTAAGTGGTGGATTTCTCTTGTTGGTTTACTGGAAGAAATGTATTTGGTCTGAGAAATGGGTATATAGTATTTGAAGAAGACGTAGCGTGAGGGGCACGGTTTCACTTACCTTGGCAGGCACGAAACAAGGTAGCTTGAGAGGCACGGTTCTTAAAGGCTTGGAAAGCATGGGTGTAAGGGTTGGAGGACACGCTGCTTTGAATGAGAACAAAGAAGCCGCCACCCACTGATAAATGGAGATACATAGATACTGTTAATGTGAACTTCAAAAATTTGACTATTGTTGCAATACTAATTCTTGCTAACTCACCTGTTATATTTGCATCTATTTCACAATTGTCTCCTATAGTTGATCAAAGAGTAATTTAATGTTTGTTAACAAATATATTTACTGAGAAATTATATACATATCATAATGTTGCATAAAACCAAAGGATACTGTAAAATCAAAGCATACTATCTCAATGCTTCGGTAAATTTTCTTTAGGTTATCTTAACATTTAGGCATATATATATATATATAAGTGTAATGAAGCTAACTATGATTAACAATGGGAACTCAAATTTGACTTGCTAAATATAGAATTAAGTATCCAGTGGGTGATAAAAGTGCAACAATGAGTTAGATGTTGAAGGTTCGAAACTGTGATTAGGGCTATCCTTAATAGTTGATATTGATGAACACAAGTTGTAGGCACGGTTGGATTATATATTGAGAAGTTAGATTTCATTTTTTTTCTTTTGTTGCGAGAAAGAAGAGGTACAACAGATGGAAAAATTGATGAATGAAGGAAAACGCAGATATGAATATATACAAATGGAAGTGAGAAGGGTCGTTAGTTTCCATGAAGTATACGTGATCAGAACATTTATGTGAGGGGACGGGAAATGAACGTACACTGTTGGATGTACTTAGGGTATAAAATACTTCAAATAAAAAGTTGCTTATTTTTTTAAAAAATAAAAAATTATTGAAATTTCTATAAATTCAATTATAACTTATACGTTAAAATGTCGTCTTTATAAATAAACTCCATATAAATCTCCATTTATATTTCTAATACAACATTTAAAATGAATTTAAATGTTCAAAATAAATTAGTAAAATTCTGGGTCGTTACATTCCTTCCCCCTTAAAATAATTTCGTCCTCGAAATTGCTAAGCAGTAAAAATGCTATAATTCTAACTCCTCATACCCTACTTAGTTGAAATCTTATATCTCTTATCTTCGTAGCCCAGTTCTTACCCGACCTTCGAATTCTCATACCAACACTCGACCATTTATAATTCTTTCCAATCTATCATCACTTTCTCGTCTTCAATCCATATGCTCTTCTGCATATTCACACCCATTCCAATTTATTTTAAATCCATTTATCAATTTCATTATTCCACTTGAAATTTTATTAACTAATTCTAGTTTTCTTATTTCAATGACAATTAACACTCGATTTTAAATTATCAAAAATTTCTTGAAAATTTTCTAACTCTTTAATTTTCGAAAAATTTCGCCAGCATTTTCTTTGCACGGCTCAATCGGTACAACCACAACCCGCCTTTCTAGGCTTTCTCCAATCCAAAAGAAAATCAAAAAGCCAAGCGGCTTGCCCCATAGGCTCATAAAACCATCAAACCCAAGGAATATTATAAAAATGTACCATTTGTCGGCATAATTCTATCTCTTGCATTTGCTTCCATTCAATATATGCTCAACATATATATATATATATATATATATATATATATATATCCATTTCCAGTTGGTTTCAAATCAATCCAACTTCCAGTTTTAATTCCCTAACCAACTTTTTGGTTAGTTCACTTCTATTCACTAATCCAAACTGAAATCTATTTCCAAAAAACAACCCTCTCATTCTGCTTGAGTTCAATTGCATCAGGGTTTAATCCCAAACAACATCCAATATATATTCAACTTGTTCATACATAAGTCGAATTTACTATATTGATTCCAATTTCAAACATTTCTCTTTGATTAATTTCATTCTGAATTATCTCTAATCCAGTCCAATTTCATTTAACTTAAGTTAAATTCATTTGATACATTTTTACCATTTCAATCTATTCAATTTATACAAGTTAAATTTAAATTTCAGAATTCAAATTCCCGGGTTCTATTTCGAATTAGTTGAAATCATATATATTTATACATATATATTTATAATCAACTCAATTCAAAACATTTGAATTTCTAAAACATCTTGTCCTTTTCAAACAATTTTTTCATTCCCAAATTACTATGGCAGCAATCCGTCACTCAGAAACTTGAAAATGAATATAGATAATGTCGCGATCCATTATCAGAATTATTTTCTCGCCACTGAAGTGATTTTAGTGCTTAATCCCTTCAAAATCCTATTTAAACCATTCTTAATACTTTGAAGTAATGTTATATTACTTTATAATATTTCAGAAAATATTTTCTAAACACCCGGAATTTAAATTCCAATTCTGGTTTGAACTTAATCTTGGTTTATCTCATTTGTATACATTATCCATATAAAAATTATATAACCATTTCAATATTCATAATTCCATTTGATTGTAATAACAATCAACACATTCATATATAATAATTTAGAAATTATTCCTTTTATATCAAAATAATTTTTAGGCAAAATTATTTCATTTACCCATTTTAAAACAATACTGTATCGAATTGCTTTGTTCGAGAGTTTAGAAACATCTATCGATACAGTTGTGCATCCTGTATCGATTAGAACTTATAAACCACGCAACAAACCAGTCAACACAATATAAAACAATTTTATATCAAATCTACAAACATGCGCTTACATATATACACTCAAACTCAACCTAGGGTATTGCTAACCCCATCTTTATTGAGTTACGCCACAGAGCCAAGGTTGCTACTCAACCTTCAGCTCTGATACCAAATGTAATGGCCCGAATTTTAACTAAAACTCATCGTTTTCTTTAAAAACAATTATTTATTTCCCTTTCTCATTCACGTTCTAGTTTGGATTTATATTTCAAATCTAAATTTCTTTATAGATATTTTATTTGCAAATTATTTGTTTTAAACTATTATTCGCTTTAACCGTGAATGTATTCCTTTTATATATAATCAAACCAGTTTGATTTCGTACTCAGAAATAATATATTAAATCCAAATTTTATTTATAACATATTCAGAATTTTTCATACAAATCTTTTTTTTTTATTCCAATTATTTAAAATCTTATTTATAATTTGCTAAGTTCAAATCTCAATTTCAAATATTGGTTTCAAAACCGATTTCTACTTTTCCATATGAATTCAAATTTGAATTTATATTTCAATTTATATTTCAATTTATATTTCAATTTATATTCTGAACTTTGGGATAAAACCCATTGTTTTCATTTCCCCTTTCTCATTTAAATTTCTAATTGTAAAATATCAGCTTTAAACCATTGTACGCTTCAAGCGTGAATGATATTTCTTCTATACAATCAATTCTTTTGACTTCATCCGAATCCTCTTTATTATCTTCTAATGGTAAAATCATTCATAAAATCTTATTTCTATTCCTTCCAATTTAAAACTCCTTACAATATTCTTTAAAATCGCTAAATTCAAATCCAATTACACCTGTCGATTTCAAAACCGGTTTCCATATTCCAATTTATCCTTGATAAATATTTTATCAAAACTATAAAAACGTTTAAATTCAACTGCTTGATTATTTATTTAAAACAAGTTTCTATTTCGACTACAGTCGAAATTTAATTTCTATTCTGAAAGTAAATTCTATTTTAAATCTCAATTTCCTTCTACACTTCGAAAATATTTTACGGTATTCAAAATACCAAATTTCTAGGGCCAGGTAATTCAAACATAACATATCCAATCATAGATTTTATAACACATCACATATCACAATCAAATAGTAATATATATATATATATATGTATGTATGTTGAGGAATCCAGTTGGATCCCTCCAACCTGTTTCCCAGCATCCACAGATGTTAATCAACATCAATAATATTATTTCACATCAATATGAAATATCAGAACTGATAATCGATCAACGATGTAATTATATCAACCAATTCAACCAATTTTATCAACTATTCATCCAAACAACTATCACAGTATAAAATAACTATAAATAAATTTAAAACTCGTTTATATAAAAATATAAACGAATCAGAGTTCGTGGGTTTACACACCTTGTCTTTGCAGTGGGCGGTCTGCTTTTATTTCATTTAAAATGAAACAAATGTTTGATTTTTCTGCAAAACTCCAATAGCTCTGTTCTTCGCCATGTCAGTTCCATAACGTAAATTCCGTTGATACGATTCCAATATGATTAGTATCGTTTAATTCTGATAACACAAATAAAAGTTATTCACGTTTAGGTTTATACGATTTTAATTAACTACTAATTCCCTTAATTGAATTAATTAAGCAGACTTTTCTTATAATAAATTAATCATAGCTAATTACCCGTCTTTTGCATTTCCGCTAGCACGGCATAACCTGATGCCATGACAAGCCACTTCATATTTCCCTCTTTCCTTAATTACCATCAATTAATTAAGCTAATCCCTTTAATTAAGCGTGCAAACCCATCGTTGATTTCCAGGAAAAATCAATATCCTTTTTCTTCCTTCTATCGAACCTTATAATGGCCCTTCCGATGCCAATCATCATGCCACCTACAATCACCCAGATCCTGCTGCGATACCACCACCGACAACCCTTATCAAAGCAGCCTCAACACTAGCGGCGCTGACCTCCATACCTTCGTCCTTCTCATCAGAAAACAAGTTGAACGAAATACGTTCTTGCTCAATTTCTGGCGTCTTTTGTCATCAGTTCGACCCTCGACTGCCACCGATGAACTCTGCAGCACGAACGCTCACCGGCAAGACCCCTCAAAACCAGCCCGCCGATCTCCGATCACATCCGACGTTCAGCAACTACAATACACCATCGACAAAGATGGTCTGAACTCTCCAAAAAAACAAAACTGAAACCTCTTGATGCCCCAAATTCAACCGGCGCCTCATCCCCTCCTAACATCCTCCGCGACGACACCTTTCCGAAGCCCTACCTTCTGACAAAACTCGAGCAACTGAAACATAGCCGCACCGGCTAAGGCTATTCGAGATTGAGGCTCTTGAACACATGAGGCCAATGGATCCAACAGCGCTAAATTTCATTAATGTTTTAATTTTTAATTGTGTTTGTAAGTGGTGGATTTTTCTTGTTGGTTTACTGGAAGAAATGTATTTGGTTTGAGAAATGGGTATACAGCATTTAAAGAAGACATAGCGTGAGGGGCACTGTTTCACTTACCTTGGCAGGCACGAAACAAGGTAGCTTGAGAGGCACGGTTCTTAAAGGCTTGGAAAGCACGGGTGTAAGGGTTGGAGGACACGCTGCTTTGAATGGAAACAAAGAAGCCGCCACCCACTGATAAATGGAGATACATAGATACTGTTAATGTGAACTTCAAAATTTTGACTACTGTTGCGATACTAATTCTTGCTAGCTCACCTGTTATATTTGTATCTATTTCACAATTGTCTCCTATAGTTGATCAAAGAGTAATTTAATGTTTGTTAACAAATATTTTTACCGAGAAATTATATACATATCATAATGTTGCATAAAACCAAAGGATACTATAAAATCAAAGCATACTATCCCAATGCTTCGGTAAATTTTCTTTAGGTTATCTTAACCTTTAGGCATATATATATATATAAGTGTGATTGAAGCTGACTATGATTAACAATAGGAACTCAAATTAGACTTGCTAAATATATAATTAAGTATCCAGTGGGTGATAAAAAGTGCAACAATGAGTTAGATGTTTAAGGTTCGAAACTATGATTAGGGCTATCCTTAATAGTTGATATTGATGAACGCAAATTGTAGGCACGGTTGGATTATATATTGAGAAGTTAGATTTCATTATTTTTATTTTGTTGCGAGAAAGAAGAGGTACAACAGATGGCAAAATTGATGAATGAAGGAAAACACAAATATGAATATATACAGATGGAAGTGAGAAGGGTCGTTAGTTTCCATGAAGTATTTGTGATCAACACATTTATGTGAGGGCACGGGAAATGAACGTAAACTGTTAGGTGTACTTAGGGTGTAAAATACTTCAAATAAAAAGTTGCTTATTTTTTAAAAAAATAAAAAATTACAGAAATTTTCTACAAATTGGATTATAAATTATACGTTAAAATATCGTCTTTATAAATAAACTCCATATAAATCTCCATTTATATTTCTAATACAACATGTAAAATGAATTTAAATGTTCAAAATAAAACGGTAAAATTTCGAGTCGTTACAATTAAAGTCCGTCAACTCCTCATCGGGGATTCAAACTGGCAACGTTAATTAAAAGATACAATATATGGATTGTGCCGCTGTGTCTCGGCAATAAAATCTAATAATTTGGGTCGTGCATCTAAGCTAAATAATAAAGTTGGAGAATCAGAAGACAGTGCACACGATGCAAGGAATTAGAACCAACACCATTGTCGCATGTTAGGCTCCTTGTGAGTGAATAAGTACTTGAGATACATATGATCGGTATAAAGGATGGAATGCTCTCCCAAAAGATGTAGCCATATCTTCAATGCAAAGAAGACGGGGACTAGCTCCAAATCATGGGTAGTGAATTGAGCCTCATTTGTATGCAATTTCTTAAAGGCGTAGGCAACTGCCCGATCACGCTATACAATCACAACACCAAGGCCACTATGGCTCGCATCAGTATAAACGATAAGATATTGGTTCCCTTCAGGAACCACTAAAACAGCTGTGTGAGTGAGAAGTTCCTTCAATCTATGAAAAGAAGCTTTACATTAATCGGACCAAACGAAGCGAATGCCTTTCCTACTATGGCTAGTGAGAGGAAGCACAATGAGGGAAAAATACTTTAAGAATAGATGGTAATAACCCACCAATCCTAGGAAACTACATATCTCTGAGACATTCTTGGGCCTCTTCCTATTATGGATGGCTTTGTTTTGGAAGGATCAACTGAAATGCCATCAGATGATATAATATGGCCGAGAAACTTGATTTGCTTCTCCTAAAAATGGCACTTCGATTTTTCTTTGAGTTGATGCTAACGGAGTGCAATCAAAACAATTCTCAAATGTCAAGCATGATCAGCCTTAGACTTAAAATACACAAGGATGTCATCGATTAATACATGAACAAACTTAGCGAGATATTCTCGGAAACCTCGATTCATGAGATAGAAAAAATAAACTAGGGCATTTGTTAAATCAAATAGGATGAAGAGCCACCCATATGAACCATAGTGAGTGGAGAATGTCGTGAGAGAAATGTTGTCTTCCGCAACTCACAACTAATGAAAGACTGTGGCAAGGTCAAGTAGAGAAAATACCCTAGCTCCACTCGACTAATTCAACATGTCTTCGATCCTAGGAAACGGATCACATTTCTTAACAGTGAACTCGTTAAGCTTGCGATAGTCAATGCAAATCCTAAGAGGGTCGTTAGATTTCTTCACGAATACAACGCGGGACCCTACGGTGAAGAGATGGACTGAATAAACTATTTCGCTTTAAGTTCCAATAGTTGCTTTTTAAGTTCCTCATTCTCTTTAGTTGATATCCTAGCAGAAGGATGATTAATTGGTTGTGCACCTAGAATCAAGTTGATGCGGAACTCGATAGCCTTCTAGGATGGCAATCCCAAAACATACTCAAAGATATCAGTGAAGTCGTGAACTACCGGGATCCGAGATATGGCATCCTCATCTTGGGACTCAAGGGCGTATAAAGATGTCGCTGACTCATGATTGTCGTGCAAAAGTATAAGTGATAACCGAGCTGGTGAGTTGGGGTGCCAAAGATATAGGATCCTCTCAGAACATAAAATCATGGCACCATATCGCATAAGCCAGTCCATATCCAAGATCATGTAATACCCAAGAAAATGAATCACGTATAGATTCACACGGAAAGTAAAAGCCACATATAAATAACTCGACATCTTTATAAAGCATGCTAAGGATTGTGGATCCCCCGATAGGATTCACAATCTATAAAGAAATCATCAAACATGTAACATCTAAATATAAAGCACTAATGAGTTCTTTCTATAAGAATGAATGTGACGCACCCGCATCAAATAAAACTCGAATAGATCAGTCATGAAATAGTAAAGAACCCTCGAGAATGGAAGGAAATGTAGCTCGAGTCTGAGATGAACCTCCTGATGCATTAGCTTCATAAAGATTACCAGAACTAGAGTCCCTTTGCTTCTTAGGACATGCAAAGATAAAATGCCCCACTTGCTTACAATAGCGGCATCTACGAGGCTCGGGACATTCTCTAACAAGATGGTCACGAGATCCACAGTTGCAACACTCCGAAGTCCTAGACTATTCGGGTGATACATGAGAATACGAACTAGAGCCACCCGAATTCTTCTTATTTTGCTGAAAACATTTGGAATTATGAAAGAGAAAATGCTTCGACCCGAATTTCGACAAACCGATTTTTTTTCAAAATTCTAACCTATCGAAACTCGTGTTTGTTTGTCTGGTATCCTATAGAAAAGACAGAGATATAAAATATATCATAGCTCAGAAAACATCTCACAGCGGAATGGATAAAACATAATATAATCAAAATATAGCTTTACCCAGATAATAATACTGCCTAACCAGTATTCAAAGCTATTATATCTCTACCACACATCTAACTTGTGAGTATGTTATGAGGAGGGGGTCAGAACACAAGTTCTGGTGATTGGATTTAAACTACACGTTTTGGATAATCCTACATATACCGTTCAATTACATTTTCTTATTCATTAGGTTACTTGGGTTAAAAGCACTCAAGGCGTACACACATGTCGTACGCATATACTTCCCAGTGGATTAACCTAATACAGTATATATGTAGATACCCCCAACATTAAGGTACACCCCATGTTACCCCATCAACATGGTCTCCGCCGTAACGCCACAGAAATATACACAGTCCCTCATCCTATGCCGGAACGATGTACAGAACTATGTATAACAATGCCATGTTCTGCATAGAACCTCCATCGCCATGCTAAGTAAGCGTACAGACTGCCACCTTCGATCGAATCAGATTCCATCACAGAGTAATGCCCTAGAGTCTACGGTACACCACCCAGAGCAGACGTGAATGTATCTAGACTTTCTCCCGTACGTATCATCAATCGTACTCGATGTCGTAACCTTTACGGTACACCATATGGAAACGGTATGCATGTATCCGCATATATTATCTACTATGCACCAAGTTCAATAACAGGGCTGTATCAGAAATATGGAACTCGATTGGGTGCTTTTCCAGACATTTGTATACACATATGCTATGGTCTGGATTTTCACGGTGGCTATGGTCCCACCAGACCCCTACCTCAACTAGTGAAAGACAAACATAATTGAGAGCTAGTGACATGGTCCAGAAAAACAACAAACAACATCCTAATTGGCCTGTCCCGCAACCAAAGCCTTGATAGCGAAAGGTCGATGATCTGTAGGTTTAGCTCCCCAACTTTCCGCATCACGCATCATGCTGACTGTCGTTGGTTGGTACCCGATGACTTCTATCAAACAGATGGTTAAACCTGCTAAAGACAAACAGATAAAAATGGTTGTAACCCGCTTAGTCACAAGGCAACCGGATCGTCGAATCACCTATGCCACCCTACAGCCTTCTGACTGCCCTCTATCGTGGCAGTCAAGGTATACTCATCGGATAGTAACGCGCATACCTAACCTCTACGAGGACTACCTGGCGTACCCTCCACGCCACCAGAAGCTGCGTGCTTCCCTTTCCAATCCTTCGGAGCAGGCAGAACAACAGGCAGAACAGACAAAATGATCAGATGAACATGGCTCCCCTCGTGCCTCATGACACCATGATGATCTACCATGTTGGGTTAATCATCTTAAGACGTATGGACTAGTCCAAGCGCCTCAGGTTTATGTGTTATTAGACCCTATATCTAAACATTTAGTTACACGCTTGCTCTACCTCATCAGATTTCCAGTAAACTTGGTTAGTTCAATTCATATTGACTTCTTATTCAAGTTACCAAGTTCTCTCCGAGCCCCTTATATCTCTAACGAATGAACCCTTGTCGCTTATTAATTTCAGTTATATAACTTACCCCATTTAAGTTCACTAATAAGCCTTTAACATGTTATTCTTAACAGCAGATTTCAGATTCTTGGGTTTTCAGATAATATGTTCTTCTTATCTGCAGGATTCAGATTCTCATGTTTACAAATTACTTAATTAACAATTAAGTATAACTTATTGCATTTCATAAGTTTTCCCTTCTTTTCTCTACTTATTACAAACAACAGGTTTCAAGTTTCCAGATTTACATATTACTTAATTTATAATTAAGTACAACTTATCTCAATACATAAGTAATCTCATTTTCTTTATCGTTTATTATAACCTAAGTTATAATTTCCATTTGTCCCTAGGACAAGCCCACCTATTATCTTTCTATTTCTCCTTCAGGTTTATTCATAATAGGTTATTATCATTCCCCGTTCATTCTGATTCTTCTACCGTTGTAGGATTCATTCATTTCCATTAATTACAATTAATACCATTTAATTCTATCTTGTTATATACCTATATTCATATATATGTTTATGCAGCAGATCTCTCACATTAAGCTGACCACTTGTGGATGTTGGATTTGCTGGGCGGTTCCGGGCAGACTTCTACCACAAGTTGAATTTAACCTCGTGTCTAGGTGTGGTTACAATTTTCTATTCACTATAAATTTAGGTATATTCATTCTTCCACGTTTTACTGTAGTTCTTATTTACAATCTTTTGGTACAATAATATTCTTAACAAATGTTCATTGTAAATTTCATAATTACAGTGTTCACAGAAATTCCCAATTCAGACAGGTAATTAATGGAAATAGGCTTTTATATAAACCCAATAGATTAAATAGGTTAAGTATTACAGGTTAACATTGTAACGACCCGCATTCTACGCATCGAAGGATCGTAGAATATTTATTTCTTTCACATACGAAGTCGTATGGTCATGTAACTTTGGGAGACGACTATTGGTGTCATTTCCCATGTTCATGATTTTTGCCGATTTTTAAATGACCGTTTTGCCCCTAGATGGTACTGTTTTGGCCATAATTTTGATTGGAAAGGAATTTTGACCTGAAACCACTTCCATTGGCTTCGGATGATGGTTTACCTTTCCGTAGAGTGGTCACATTAGCCAAACGGGCTCACCGTTTGGGAGATATGGCTGAAACAAGGTTTATAAGGTGAAAAACAACTTAACCAGGCCTAATCAGGGTGATTAGCAAGAAGGCCCATGACCCATTTCGGGATTAGGGATGTATAGGGGCTGATTAGGCTTAGAAAACATTCCTTTCAGCTGCCACTTCCATTCTTGGAACCCTAGCAATGGCCTCTAACACCCAAATCAACTTCTAATCACTTTCTAATCAAGTTTTGACTTAATCTACATCAAATCAAAGAAGATCTTCACCAAATCAGTAATAAAGCTGCTGTTAGACACCAGTATTCGCCCAAATCAGCGAGGTCACAGTTCTGAAAATTTTATTTGTGGCCAAGGTGAGTGATTAGCATTGTTTTGACACTAATTACAGTTAATTAAGGGTAATTAGTGAAGATTAGCGAATTTATGCATTAATAAATTCTGGAAAAATATTTATAAATTCGAAAATAATGTTTTAGACCTCTGTTAGAAATTTGGTTTAATTTGATTAAGTTTTGCTAATCATATCATTAGTTTGCCTAAACATGCTTAAGGGAAAATATGGGATTTTGGGTGTGTTCGATCCATTTTTACATGTTATGGTTGTTGTTTTGGTGTTTATGATCGATTGTACACGTTGCTATGACTATATGGTATGTTTTATGATTATGTAGAGGTGATAGATTGGTTGAAAACTCCGTCAAATGGCGTAAAATAGTCGCTGGAAAGTTGCAGGAAATATACAGGGTTTCAAACCGGATCGGATCAGATCACTGGGCTCGGATCTGATAGGAGAACTGGGCAAGGGGACCTGATTCGGATTGGAACTTAGCATAAGGAGCTTGGCGAGAAGGAAGGCCATTTGCTTAGAGTTGGAGTTGGGCAGGGGATCGGATCGGAGAGACAAAACGGGGGATCAGATCGGAGAGACCAGAAAGGGGATCGGATCGGGCGATTGGAGAAGGATGGGATCGGATCGGGATACCTAGAAGGAGCAACCACCGAACCGAACAGAGGATGGCCACTATACTTCCGAACCGAACCAAGCAAGTGTGAGTGGGCCGAACCGAGGAGGGATGGAGCACTGATCCAGGCATGGACTAGGACCACCGAACCGACTGAGCTAAAAGGGTACACCGAACTGAACCGAGCCAGAAGAAGAGCACCGAACCGAACCGTACGTGTGCTATTACTACTACGCGACGACTTTTCTGAAGACCAACTCCAATTCGACCAAAACCCAAGATGCAAAGGAAATCCAAATGAGGAGCTTTGACTCAGGATCCAGTTGGGAACCAATGAGTGAGCTTCATGATTGGGCTTTGTTGAGGGACATGTGCTAAGGGGTTGTCGATGTCTGTAACTTTGAATCACTATGTGTAGGGAGTACGTGAACGGATTCATGGCGACAGTGGCCTAGGTACGACTAAAGAGCTAATAGACTAATGAAGTGGGGTCATTTGTAAAGACTTGGTCATGACTCCATGTGGTAAGCTTGGTAGTAGCAGTAGTTGTACAAGTCGAACTCCGTCACTACTTCGATGGGTCTAGTGATTGACAGTGGTGGACATCGTATGCTTTACGCACGAAGTGAGAGATGTGTGGATGGTTGTTATGGTTGACTTGTTTGCCATCATCATGACATGCACACCCCCACCCCCGTTATCTTTACACCATCTGTTCAGTGGCACCTTAGAGTATTGTACGGTATGTAGTGCTAACTCTTTAGTTGCAGGTCCTGGTTCAGGTATGGTTTAGTATACCTGTCATTGTTCTGTTTAGCTTCTTATCGCTCATACTAGACTTTTTGTATGACCCAGGGTTTTATGTCTCTTCTTATTACTCTGGGTGCTCTCACGAGCAGACTAGAGACAGGTTAGCTGGATATGTACGGGTAGCTGATCCGGGGATGAGCAGGAGGCTTCCACGTATGATATGTATAGTATTCTCCCTGTGTTGTTGAAGATCACTGCTTAGACATTAGTAGTGCATCTTCTACTTTAGGTTTCTTTTGTTTTAGAGACAGTAAATTTGGAAGGTTGTAATAAGCTGTATTTGGACTTCCGCTGCTATGTTGGTTTAGTTTTCAGCTTATGCACTGTCTCGCCTATTTTATGTCAAGATTATATTATTATATTTTGTTCCATGCGTTGTGAGACATTCTACAGGTTCCTTGTTAGTTCATTCTCCTCTTTCCTTTCTTCGGCGACCGTTCCGTGCTAGTCGGGCATGTGTACAGCACACCTTCGGAGGAAATGCAGGCTAGTGCGGGGTGGGCCGTCACAAACATGTTCATATAACCCTAACAGATTAAACATATTTACTTAACCCCACAAATTCAACAGATTCCACAGGTTACTTACAGTTTCATTAACATGTTCCACTTAATTTTGCATTAAGCCTACTGATTTACATGAAAATTTCCTGTCATATTCCACAGTATTTAATTTCAATAGATTTCAGCAGGTTAATCATTTAAACATTTCAGCAGTTTTACAGTTCAACATATTACAGTAAGTTAAACATTTAAGCAAATTTATTATGCATATTAACAGGGAATGCCAAACGATAAATATACCATTATTAAAAAGGCATAATTTAAATTTACTCACCTAATAACTTTCCAATTCATGAATCTGGTCCGGACCTAGCATTCCATGGCTCTCCTAACTGAATCTAGAATCTAAATAACCATGGATTCACAATTCTTAGACAAAAAGAAAAAAGAAAAAAGAAGAGAAATCTAAATTAACCAGATCCAAGAATTTATCTCACTTATATCAGAATTTTAGACGCCTATATTGTAGATCTACATCTCTTTTCTTCAAATCTTTAATCAGAAACCTACGAACTAATATTTTATTTTCTGAAAAGGTTTGGAGGAAGAAGAGAATGGCAGCGCCTAAGCAGCACCCCAGAAAATATGAGAATGAAGCCAGGCCCTGCTAGTCTATTTATGGGCGTAGTAGAAAGCTCTGAACCTTCGGATTAAATTAAATATAATCCGAACCGCACAAACCATCAAAAACAGGCCCGAAAAACGCACTGCACAAGGTTGGGTCGACCCACCTACCCCCATGGGTTGACCCATAGGTCGACATACCTAACACCATGGGTCGACCCATAAGTCGAACCGAGCAAAAGATGGGTCCTCCTGTACGTTTTGTCTCAGATTTGAATTAATTTGAATTTATTCATATAAAAGCTTCTTATATATATACATACAAACTTCTAAGGTTCATAACTTATTCATATGTTATCCATTTTACGCAAACTTGGGGTCTATCTAAACCAGAATTCCAAGACGAACATAATGGTACTGCTGGTTTCACCTAATTTTGAATATTTAATTAAGTTATCCCCAATTTATTTTGTTTAACTGAAAATGCAGGGTGTTACATTCTCCCACCCTTAGGAAATTTCATCCCTGAAATTTGGTAAGGGTAAAATCAAGTAATTCCTCGCATAAATCACAACCATCATGTGTGCATCCAATTTTTGCAAACATCTGTGCACTCGTGCAAAGACTAATACAACATAATGATACATGTATGCCTAAGCGATACCTCATTTACGTATGCAAGTTTTTCAGAAATCCTTTATAAACATGATGCACACATCCTAAATATATTGGCAGTTCTATATGAATGCGATATTTTGAGAATCAAAATATATTTTCATCCAAATTTTCCCATACTCTTGAAGAGCAAGAGCGCAGTTCATCCAATTGTTGCATCCAAAATCCTACCAACCGTCTTTAAATTTCGAATTTCAAAAAAAATCTAATTTTCTAAATTCGATTTTTTATGTTACTAAAAGGTAGAAAGCGAAAAATTTCATATCCCCCGTTTCTCTTTTATGCACCTTTTCTATCTGTACTTGGATTTTATACAACTATTTTATAAAGATTCCCTATTCTCCTATCCAAGCACAGCCCACATGAAAAAACTTTCTTTGTTACAAATTTTCTTTTACAACTTATCTAGGAAAAAATTTATTCTTGTTCAACTTTTCTTAGAATTTCCCATTTTCTTTAACTGTCATGTTTGTTGCTTTACTGAATTTGTTGTTCCCTTTTTAGTCGTACTATTACTCTTTTCTGAGCTTATTTAACTTAATACTCTGATCTAAGTTTAGTTTCAAATAATCCTTCTAGTCCTTCAACTAAAACAGGAAAACAAATGATCTACACAACTACTACTAAGGGCTAAGAATCTCAGGACTATGTCCCCCCCCCTCAGACAAAAAAGTTCAAACCACGAGATCAATGACAGGTTTATGTGTTACCCTAAATACCCAATAGGAACAAAATAACGGAACGATCCCAACAGAAATTTACATATATATGTGTGTATATATGTATCTGTACTGTTTTGTGATGTCGTTATAGTGTATTATTTTGATAGATCCATATCCATTTATGGCTTAGTCTCAAGTATTTATTGAATGTGTCGATCCTCTTGAAAAAAAATTATAACATTTGTCGGCATGTTTAGTAGAAAGTTGAGACAAGGTTATAATTGGTCCCCCCTAATCAACACCATTCTCCGCATTGGCAGACATAATTACTATGTAATCCTCTTTGTTAATGTAGGTCTCAGGGTGGGGCGTTACAGTTTGGTACCAATTGTAGCACCCCACCCCAAGACCCACAATTAACAAAGAGAATTACATAGTAATCCCGTCTGCTAATGCGGAGAATAGGGCTGGTTAGGAGCGACTAACTATAACTTAGTCTTAACTATCTATTGAACATGTCGACAAATGTTACCTTTTTTTCTCAACATAAGCGGGTCGACAAATTCAATAAATAATTAATACAAAGTTATAGATGGTTATGGGTCTATTAGAACAAAACGCCATAACTGAATGAATAACTCATCACAGAACAGTGTAGATATACAAAATTTTACACATACAATGATGCATCTCAATACAGTACAAGAGTGGTATGACGACCACTCAGCGTACATGGAGCAAAGAGTTCACAATTTGATAATGTCTCATAAGAAAGCTGTCAATCCCAAGAAAATGACTTGATCCCAAAAGGAAGCATCATGTTACTGCTATAACCAAAAGGAAGAATGATACCTGAAACAAACTCGGTCTGACCCGAGTGAGAACACACGGGTCAGGCTGGCTAAACTTATCAGATAAACATAGCACTCAATGGTGTTAAGTAAATGAAAGATATGATATCCTTTTTCTCAAGGGATACCATGTCATAACGGGGTTACATCCTTCCAAGAAAGAATGACATCACTTCTTTGGAAGTAGAAGAGATAACAAGAATAAGGCTACAATAAAGTGGAAAAAAATACACTTAAGAAAATAAAATGTCAATAGGCTAAGTATTATAGGTAAGGCTTAATTAATATAGCTTCCGCCTCACATCATGGACAGTGTGAATTAAAGGTCGATAAAGACTTCAAAGGAAAGGTTCATCTCCCTAAAGGAGGGATTAGCATAACTATACATCCAAGTATGTACCGTTTATATAAAGATGAACCCATATAGGTATGCCTCATATCATTGGCATATGCTAGAATCGTGAAATGTCAATCAACAAATCATAAAAATCAACTATAGAATCTTCTTAATTATTTATACCTCTTATCATTGGTATAAATATAGAAACATCATATATCTATCACTAAACTCATTATAAACAAATTTCATAATAATAATTTATACCTCATTCCATCATTATAAATATAACTACATCTAGCATCCATCATTAAAACTCATTTTAAAAGAATTACCATAATTTATATCTCATTTTATGGGTATAAACAAAAATATATCCCAAATCCTACATTAGAATTCATCATAAAAGAATCTCCATAAATTATACCTCATCTCATCGGTATAATTATAAATATATTTCAAATCCATTTTAATAGAACTTGGAAGGAGTTCAAAACATCATATTTGAAACCACCATAAAACATGCATATAAATAAGCCTTCTTCTTACATAAGGCAATAATAAAGTATCGTTGTCGAAATGGTGAAATAAAAAAATCAAGAATAATAAAGATTTTTACCCCAATAGGAAAATTAGCAACAAAATCTAAACACTTACTTTCCCTTCACTATCTAGTAGTCACCACTAGTCCTAGCTATGTACAAACAGTCATTTTCAAGCAACACTCTAGGCTTCTCAATGCTTACGCATTCTATGAGAACTTACCATTATTCCAAGAAACTCTCGCTATCTACTTCATAGCTTAAAAAAATTTCTCGTCTTTCCTAGGTACTAATCCTTACCTACTCTATACTTTTTAAAACACGGTTTGGCCTTTTCATTTCACCTTTCTTCCAAAAGTTAAAAGTATCAAAACTTTATTTTCGTATCGAAACTTACTTTTGCCAAACCATAAAAACATGTCACCTCATAAAAATGTAAAACATTTTTTTCAAATCACAAAAAATGGCAGTAGATAAGGACAACTATTACTCATTCAGGTTTACAACTATTCTTACTTACAACTAGGTGCAAGCATCTGCTCTATTCATAATTTCTACAACTTATTTTGCCCGCCCAACAAAATTTTATGTCAAAACAATTATCAAAAATGATTCTTAAAAGAATAGAAATTTCAAAATTTTCTTTATTGAAAATTCTAGCTTTCAACAAAATGCAACTTTTTTTTTCATACCATATAACTTGAAAACTAGTAAGCTATACATGCTCAATAATGTGCATCCTTTTCTATGAGAATTCATTTTAGACAAAAATTTCATAAGAAATCACTATTTCCAAAATATACCCCATTTCACATCAAAACTCAATATGTACTTCTCAAATATGTTATTTACATATTTTTTTTCAAACATCAAAAACACTTTTAAGATCAAAACTTGAAAACACCATAAACCATCTTCCAAAAGTTTTTACAATTTCAAGTTCTTAAAATTAACAATGGGGTTAGACTCAAAGTGGGTTTCCAACTTAACTAAGCTTTCCTAGACACTCCCCCAAAGTTAATCCTCTCAACTATATATATATATATATATATATTCTTAATCCATTTTTCTCTTTTTAACCTTTTCCAATTTATAAGGTTTTACTGCGAAACCACACTAATCTGAAATAATAACATACGAGATCCATCTTTCTCCAATACAAAGCATATTGTACACCTCTCACCCAAATTACCTAAGGGTATCAGATTTTCATATTCATTCCTTTAGTGTACAAAACAAATATCCCAATTCTTACCAGATTCTGTTCTTTCTATTTAGCGGGTTCCTCTTATGGATCTGGGGGCGTGTGTGTGTATATACATATATATATTTTACAAAAAAATACAATTACGTTCACTCACTATCTATATAGGAATCCTAAACCTAGGCTCTGATACCAGATGTAACAACCCGAATTCCGATAGACCAAATTTTTTTCAAAATTCTAATCCATCGAAACTCATGTTGGTTTGTGTGATATCCTGCAGAAAAGACAGAGATATAAAATATATCAGAGCGCAGAAAATATCTCACAACGGAATGGATAAAATATAATGTAATCAAAATATAGCCTTACCCAGATAATAATACTACCAAACCAGTATCCAAAGTTATCATATCCCTGTTACACATCTAACCAGCAAGTATGTTATAAGGAGGGGGTCAGAACACAAGTTCTGGTGATTGGATTTAAAGTACACATTTTGGATAACCCTACATATACCGTTCAGTTACATTTTCTTATTCATTAGGTTACTTGGGTTAACAACACTCAAGGCTTACACACATGTCGTACCCATAGACTTCCCAGCTGATTAACCTAATACAGTATATATGTAGCAACCCCCAACATTAAGGTATACTCCATGGTACCCCACTCGCATGGTCTCCGTCGTAACACCATAGAAATATACGCAGTCCCTCATCATACGTCGGAACAACGTATGGATCTCTATACAACAACGCTACGTTCCACATAGAACCGCCATCGCCATGTTATGTAAGCGTACGGACTGTCACCTTCGATCAAATCAGATTCCATTACAGAGTAATGCCCTAGAGTCTACGATACACTACCCAGAGCAGACATGCATGTATCTAGATTTTCTTCCGTACGCATCGTCAATCATACTCGATGCCTAACCTTTACGATACACCATCCGGAAACGGTATGCATGTGTCCGGACATGTTATCTACTGTGCACCGAATTCCGCAATAGGGCTATATCAGAAACACGGAACTTGGTCGGGAGCTTTTCCAGATATCTATATACACAAATGTTATGGTATGCATTATCACGGTGGCTATGGTCCCACCAGACCTCTCCCTCAACCAGTGAAAGGCGAACATAATTGAGAGCTAGTGACGTGGCCTAGAAAAACAACAAACAACATCCTAATTGGCCTGTCCCGCAACCAAAGCCTTGATAACGAAAGATTGATGATCTGTAAGTTTAGCTCCCCGTCATTCTGCATCACGCATCACGCTGACTGTCGATGGTTGGTACCGGATGACTGCTATCAAACAGATGGTTAGACCCGCCAAAGGCAAATAGATAAAAATGGTTGTAGCCCGCCTAGTCACAAGGTAACTGGATTGTCGAATCACCTATGCCACCTTACAACCTTCTGACTGTCCCCTATCATGGCAGTCAAGGTATACTCACCGGGTAGTAACGCGCTGACCCAACCTCTGCGAGCACATCCTGAACGCTACCACCACACATAGGACTACTAGGAGAACCCTCCACGTCCCCAGAAGCTGCATGCTTCCTTTTCCAATCCTTCGGAGCCAGTAGAATATCAGCAGAACAGGAAGAATAATTAGATGGACGTGCGCTCTCCTCATGCCTCATGACACCATGATGATCTACCCTGTTGGGTTATTCATCTTCAGACGTACGGATTAGTCCAAGCACATCAGTTTTATGTGTTATTAAATCCTATGTCTAAACATTTAATTACGCGCTTGCTCGACCTCAAGTTACTTCACTTCATATTGCCTTCTTATTCAAGTTACAAGTTCTCTCCGAGCCCCTTATATATATAAGGAATGGACCCTTCTCGCTTATTAATTTCAATTATATAACTTACCACGTTTAAGTTCACTAATAAGCCTTTAACATGTTATTTTTAACAGTAGATTTTAGATTCTCGGGTTTTCAGATAATAGGTCCTTATCAGTAGGATTCAAATTCTCAGGTTTACAAATTACTTAATTTACAATTAAGTACAACTTATTGCATTTCATAAGTTTTCCTTTCTTTTCTTTACTTATTACAAACAATAGGTTTCAGGTTTTCAGATTTACACATTACTTAATTTATAGTTAAGTACAACTTATCTCAATACATAAGTTATCTCATTTTCTCTATTCTTTATTATAACCTAAGTTATAATTTCCACTTGTCCCTACAACAATCCCACCTACTATCTTTCTTTTTCCCCTTCAGGTTTATTCATAATAGGTTATTATCATTCCCCGTTCATTCTAATTCTTCTGGTGTTGTAGGATTCATTCTTTTCCATTAATTACAATTAATTCCATTTAATTCTATCCTGTTATATACATATATTCATATATATGTTTATGCACCAGACCTCTCACAATAAGCCGATCACTTGTAGATGCTGGATTTGTCGGGCAGTTCCGGGCAGACTTCTACCACAAGTTGGACTTAAACCTCATCTCTTAGCACCGTTATATGCATGTTTACGCACTAGACCTCTCACATTAAATTCATCACTTGTGGATGCCGGATTTGCCGGGCGGTTCCGGGCAGACTTCTAACACAATTTGAATTTAACCTCGTGTCTAAGTGTGGTTACAATTTTCTATTCACTGTAAATTTAGGCATATTCATTCTTCTAAATTTTACTGTAATTCTTATTTACAATATTTTGGCACAATAATATTCTTAACAAATGTTCATTGTAAATTTCATAATTACGGTGTTCACAGAAATTCCCAATTCAGACAAGTGATTAATGGAAACAGGCTTTTGTATAACGCCAACAGATTATATAAGTTAAGTATTACAGGTTAACAGGTTCATATAACCCCAACAGATTAAAATATTTACTTAACCCCACATATTCGACAGATTTTACAGGTTACAGTTTCATTAACATGTTCCACTTAATTTTGCATTAAGCCTACAGATTTACATGTTCATACAATCCCAAATTTCCTATCATATTCCACGGTGCTTAATTTCAGCAGATTTCAGCGGGTCAATCATTTAAACATTTCAGCATGCTTACAGTTCAAAAAATTAATCATTTCAGCAGATTATAACAGGACAAATATTTTAGCAAATTTATTATGCATATTAACGAGGAATGCCAAACGATAAATATATCATTATCAAAAAGACATAACTTAAATCCACCCACCTAATAGCTTTCCAATTTAAGAATCTGGTCCATACCTAGCATTCCATAGCTCTCCTAATTGAATCTAGAATCTAAATAACCATGGATTCACAATTTTCAGACTAAAAGAAAAAGGGGAAAGGGGAAAAAGAAGAGAAATCTAAATTAACCAGATCCAAAATTTACCTCACTTATATCAGAATTCTAGACGCCTATACTGTAGTTCCGTATCTCTTTTCTTCAAACCTTAAATCAGAAGCCTACGAACTAATATTTTATTTCCTGAAAAGGTTTGGAGGAAGAAGATAATTGCAGTGCCTAGGCAGAACCCCAGAAAATATGAGAATGAAGCCAGGCCCTGCTAGTTTATTTATCGGCGTAGTAGAAAGCTCTGAACCTTCGGATTAAATTAAATATAATCCGAACTACACAAACCATCAAAAATAGGCTAGAAAAATGCACTGCATAAGGTAGGGTCGGCCTACCCCTATGGGTCGACCCATAGGTCGACCCAAAAGGATGGGTCAACCCACCTAACACTATGGGTCAACGCTAGGGTCGACCCGACCATGCATGGGTCGACCCATAGGTCAACCCGAGCAAATGATGGGTCCTCCCACAAGAGTTGTCTTCGGATTTGAATTAATTTGAATTTATTCATATATAAGCTTCTTATATATATACATAAACATCTAAGGTTCATAACATATTCATATGTTATCCGTTTTACGCAAACTTGGGTTCTGTTTGAACCAGAATTCCAACATGAACGCAATGATACTGCCGGTTTCACCTAATTCTGAATATTTAATTAAGTTATCGCCAATTTATTTTCTTTAACTAAAATGCTGGGTGTTACACTTACTGTTTGGATTTTTCTAAACCTCTACTCATTGCCACTCTCCTTTTCATTCTCCATCGCTTCAAGATGAAGGGTCGCATCCAGAAGCTCCTTTAAAATCAACTTGAGTTGCAACATAAAAGATTTCTTAAGATACTTCTTAAGACCATTCACAAGGTTGAGATTTTTTTTGTAAGGAGTGTTATTATGCGCAAGACTATATTCAGATAAAGCCTCAAAAGAAGTAACATACTCGAACAAGGTTGACTTCCATTGCTATGAATCAAAGAAGCATCAAGCTAAGATATCCTTCTTGGACTCGAGCATGAATTTGAGCTTAAAACGCTCCCGGAACTGCTTCCACTCTAAGGTGGTCCCATCGATTTCTTCCACTAACAACGCATACAAATCCATTGCATGCTCTAGTAGCATGCTCGATGCTATAAGAACATAGTGGTGGTCTAATATCTTCATATAACTGAAAATGAGCTCCCGGGTATAGAGTAATGCCTGAATATTTGATACTGACTCGGAGCCTTTGAACGACTTGCTTCTGAGGTGAGTGAAGTCGTTGCACATACGTGCAAATGCGAATTTGCACGGAGGAGAAGAATGGGAGGGAGCTAAAGGCTGAGAGCTTATTAGCTCCTAATAAGCTCAATAATCTGATCAATCGACATATATATGTCATCTGGGCGTGGGTCATTGGTCTTCCCGGCTCTAGAGACGTCTCCACCAACATTTTCAGCCATTAGCTGAAAGATTAAAAGAAGATAGGGATTATTCATAGGGATAAGATATTATTAATTGAATTCAACGTAAGAAATTGGAATACTACAGAATTAAAATTTATATTACAAGACATATTCCCACTTATATCAACCCCTAAAGGACCCAAAAAGGTTAAGGAAGCTACTGAGGACAACTTCGATTAGGGGCGATGTTATACTCATATTGTATTTTGATGTATTGTATTATGTATATTATTCTATGTTTATCATATTTTGTTTTGTATTCTGCGTTGATACCAAGAATGTTTCCCTACCCCAAGACCCATATTAACAAAGAGCATTAACGAGTAATGTCGTCTACTAATATGGAGAGTAGAGCTGGTTAGAAGTGATCATCCATAATCTTGTACTAAAAGTGTATCAAAAATGTTGACAAAATACTCATTTTTGTTTTCTCTCAAGTGGATATACATACTTAATTCTTGTCTAATACAATTCTATAGTGGGTACAGGATCAATTTAGAACAACTACAACAATAATATGATACAATACAATATAAAAATGACGTGTGTAGCGGTTATACAAACCATAACATATACAACATCGAGTCTCCCAAAAGAATTCGAACATAAGTATCAAAGTACGAAGCATCTATAATGTACATTATATAAAAACTATGCATAACAAGTCTAAAAGATGTACAGAATGAGA
Organism: Allium sativum; assembly: GCA_030737875.1. NCBI lineage: Eukaryota > Viridiplantae > Streptophyta > Magnoliopsida > Asparagales > Amaryllidaceae > Allium > Allium sativum. Next base: position 998,420,454 of record CM060924.1, read on the forward strand.
TAGTTAAGCAATGACAAAAGATAATCCTATCACGCACTACGGTCTGACCCGAGTACATAGAATACATGGGTCAGTATAACTTGAACAAGATGATTAGTATATGATAAGTAAGGAATAATGTCGCACTAAGGGATAATTCCTTTTATAAATAAAGGAATCATATAACTCAGGTTTTCACATGATATATGTGAATGGATCACTAAATCAACACATAAGCATCTCATGAAGGTTAAATACATGACCTAGGTGTTTCCATCAATTTAGATTCCTCTGATTATACAACTATGATTAATAAATTTAAAAAAAACCATATAAACCACATGATGGAAACCACAAAAATCACAAAAACCCCAGAAATATCATAAACCACAAAACTAGTTAAGAGTTCAAAACGTAGAAATGAATTCACTATATATATATATCCTCAGATAGTCCCAGGCTATATATACAATGATGATAAACTCAGAACGGTGAAATGATAAAAAAAAATCTCAGAATCCAGAAATCATAAATAGTGAAATTTAGATAAATGACTGAAAAAGGATCCATGACTTAGATGGCAAGCCGAAGCACTGTTGCATGTACATAACATAGATGGTTGAAGTCTACCAGTACTAATCGATATATAAGTATATGGTACCCTCCTCAGATGATCTAAAAGTCATAAATATCTCTAATGACTAGAAAGATCAAAAATTTCTCAAATGACCCGAATATCTAATTATCTCGGATGACTCGAGGGTCTAGCACTAATGATGTCTCAAAACTTATCACAAACTCTCAAATAGTGACCCAGACAATGGTAATGGTATGTCCCATACCGTATGTTCTCACTTATGGTTTACTACTTGTTAGCTAATTCCATAACAAAATAGCTAAATAAAAATTTCAGAGTAATAGCCGGGATCGGACAAGTCTGGGATTAACCAATATAATAAACCAGTATGTCTCATTCCGTACGGTTTACTACATCGTTTAAATCACAACCTCTCCTTTTCGAAGGGTGCAAAATCATACGGCTTTTATATATAGACATACTTGGATTTGAGAAGACTGGTTTACAAAATGATTTTGAAATCATTAAATTTATTTCTTAGAAAACTCTATATATTGGAAAATATCGTATATTGTGTAATTTTGAGACGGTTTTATTTTTATAAAACAAAATATTGAAAATCCTTTGTCTCAAAGTGCAATGTATATAAAAGTTTCCTTGTTAAAATCGTTTTATAAATTGTGAACAGTGTCAAAAATCTCATGAAATCGATAATGGAAATCACATTAAAACTTCATCCATTCGGTGTGTGCATTGGTAATAATATTGGCTTATCTCATTACAAGATTATGCCTAGGAAAACCTCACACAATTCACTTCAAAATTCAAAAAATAGCCTACAAATACACTTAGAAACACTACAGGAATTAGCTTCAGAATTTACAAACATACAGGCAAATAGCCTACGCACCACAAATTAATGGGGTCAGCCCATGACATCACTCGAGTCGATCCCCGGGTCGACTCTGATATGCCTGGGTTGGCCTATTAGCTTCAATACTCACAAACATACAAAATAGCCTGCGCTCCACAAATAAATGGGGTCGACCCATGATATCACTCGGGTCGACCCTACTATGCCTGGATCGACATAATAGTCGACCTAGAGGAACGCATGGGTCGAGTTGGGTATGGGATTTTACCTATGTTGGAATTCTTTTCTGATTACAACTTTCAGACATGATTTGAATGATTTAGTGACCTTGGAATGGTCTGAAAATTAATACACATAAACTAGAACAATATATCTATCAATCGAAAAAAGTTTCACGAGAATCTGACATAAAACATGAGATATATATATCCACAAACATGGACTATGGCAAAATTTGACTATAACTCAAAAATACTGAGAAACAAGTCATAGACAGTACGATTTCTCACATATTATAATAGATAAAACATTTTCTTAGCTTGCACAACTTAGAAGTGTGAGAAAACTCACGTTTTTGGATGAGTTCTAGTGCTAGCAGCGAATATTTTTGGCAAAGCTTACAAATTTAGGCCTAAAGAGAAGCTACAATATCTATAAACAACATTAAAGATGCGTGTAAGACACAACAAGCATGAAATCCACAAATTAGATAAAATTCTTTGAGGTTGATGATGAAATACTCATGGATTTGTAGAGATTTACCTATAGTAATTAGATTAAGAAGTTTTCTCTTCTTTTCTCTCAAGGTCCAGGTTGAAATTTGGGTTTTAGAGGAGTTTTAAACTTTTCTCACTGTATTTTATTTATACAAGTTGGAGAAGAAGAATATTTCTTCTTTTTTGAAAAGGATACGTACTGGAGAAATGTGTTCAAACTTTTCCTAATTAACATTTAGTTTGGGCCTAATAGTAGCTTAGCTAGGCCTTAACATTAGTTAATTAGGTTACGTTAACTTAAGTAGGCTATTAGTTACTCAAAATGCTTTATTAACGCATGTTTCAATTCTCTTTACACCTAAACACACAACTTAACATTGTTTTAAGCCTATTAACAACTTTACACATGTTAAAAATATTTTTAACAAGATTTAATACATATTTTAACAAGTTAATTAACACCAAAAATTCACATTTTCAAATCAAAGTATACATTTTGTGCTTTTATGCATAAAATACACATTTAAAACTCAAAATTTTGTATAAACTCCATTATTGGACATGAATAATTTGTACAATTGTAATAAAAAATATTCTAACACATAAATATTGATTTCTTACAAGTATTTACATTTTTCATTTTATTTTCATCACAAAATATTAAAAACACACATTGTAGATAAGCATGTATAATGCAATTTGTTGTAATATATACACAACATAAATCTTATTAATCATTGTTTAATTAAAATTTGAACATTATAAAGTTTTCTTAACTTTGTTTTAAATATTAAAGCTCATTTACTTTAATTTTATCACAAACTCAATTTATTTCTCCTTTATTATTTATTTTCTTCAACTTGGCCTCAAATTAAATATATAGTTTTCCAAAGCTTCACTATTCAATCACTCAATGATTAAATATTCAATTTTCTCTAACTTCTTAAGACAACTCAAAAGAACCAAAATTAAACCTACTTAGATAATTATCTAAATTATCTTCCAAATAGTATTTGGTTCTTAATTAACAATTTAACCTCTTCATTATAATTCAATAATCATTTTTTACAGGTAATCGCAAATCCAGGATTGCTACATGACCCATCTTCACTCCTAGACTCTTCTACAATTTGGTTTCAAGCTCAACACCTGCTAAATTTTCCTATAAATATCAAATTATCTTCATCTATAAAAGGATCGGACATTGTTGAAAAACAATTACTCTACTGGATCGCAACTACTTCTTAACTTCTTATCTCCTCTAACAAACATTTAAAACTTGTAGTCTATGCCTAAGGATTTACTAGTTAAAATCTAGAGAGATCCAACTAGCAAGATCATAGTAAAAGAAAGATGGGAGTGGACGTATGCCAGAGTTAGCCAAGCGGCTATAAATTTTTTGTCTTTTTATTTCTTTCTGTTTTTTCTTTGATGTTGATATGTGATCTATGTTTGAAATTACCTGAATTGTTTTATAAGGCCAGTGCTTTCATGTTCACTTGGCATTGATTTCAATTTAAGGTTAAAATATTCGATATTTTAATATGAACAAGTGAGGTTCCAATGGAATATTTGGGTATGTGCAACATATACTCTCATTCTTTGTATTATCTAACCGTATTATTCTATAATACTATTGGATTACATGAGAATGGATGGGCTATTTTACACCACGTTCCTTCAACCGCAACTTCTGGATTTGCAGTAAGTTATGGCGAAAATTTTATGCAAGTACAAGAGTGAATATAGGATTAGGTATCCAAACCAACAAAATAATTCCTAGTTTTACTACTTTTAATTATTATTTTACCATGTGATTTAGTATTCGTTGCCTATGGTTATGGATTGATAAATATAAAAAATATAAGTGGAAAAATTAAATGATTTAAATACGCTATTCACTCCGTCTAAGTGTAATTATAGTCACATGGTCCATTTCACACTAGGATTAAGATTTCTTACATAGCCTGTAAACAATGTCATCTATACTATCGAAAGAGAGAGGCTTCAGAGTTAACACCATGATAGAGGGTGGGGCCTTTAGGTACCTATCAGTGCCTATTTCACAGATTTGGGTAAGGTAATAAAAAAAATTACTATTGTCCTTTGTCATCCACTAGTGCACAAAGGGTCTTGAGAAAGATGTCTTAATCAAGATGAGTTTATGGTTCAATCAATAGGTTGGTTTAGGAGTTTGTTGTAGCATAAATATGACCTTTCCAAACATTATGAAAGGGAAAATGCTCGTGTTTTAGTCATCAAACATCAACACAAGCTGATTTCATATCATTTAATTCAATCTTAAGATTTTAAGGTTATCTTTCGTCCAGTTTAATCTGAATTACTATCTTTGTATACCCAAATATTTTTGACCATTTTGATGACTTATCTAACCAAACAGGATCATCAATGTGACATGGTAATCAATTTGTACTAAGAAAAGTCTAAAAGACAGGTGGAATTTTACAAAATGAACTCATTCTTGGCACTTGTTATCTTGTCGTAGCGATGAAAATATTTCCTCTTATAATGACTGAATCTGCTTTTAAAGCCTCTTTTTGTCATCTGTGTCTAAAAAGTCGAAGAACATCTCTTTATCATACTTCACTTGAACAGGTCCCTTGAATTCCCTAAGCATTTCAGGTGGCGGTGGATGATTAAATAGGAAAACGACTTAAATTTTCTAGTGCAATACATGGAAGATAACATGAGTAGAAGGAAGAGATGAAAATTTTGATGCAAGTTGGACCAAACAAGGAGGTGAGAAAAGTGTCGCGAGGTCTGAGATATGAGAGAAGGGAGATCCAAAACCATCAATCGAGGTTGTCCTCTATGTTACTGTTAGATCCAAAAGTGGCTCTAACACCCAAACTAGGAACAATTTCTGATGAAACGAAACTAAAAATGAAGAAAGCGCACAATTTATAGTGTTTCGGCGTTAAATATCCTACGTCCTCTTTCTACTCTTTGTATTGATGACTTGAATGTAGATACAACAATGATTCTCACTCACTTTCACTCATATCATACATAGATTCACTCAATCTTCTCTGAAATGTACTTTATAAGATGATTGTAATATGAAAATGTGATGGAATTCGGCTCTCAAAGGGGTTTCAACTCTGAAAATACCAAAAGATCCTTTCAAATGACCATTGGTTGTCTATTTATAGGTGGAAAATTCCTCTGAAGCGGATCCGGTTCGAGCACACGTGGCCCCCATCCCATAGAAGTCGGGTTCGGATAGAGTATGATGGTGATAACACATCAGGTTAGTGCGTGAACGTGGGTGAGTAGGTGCGCAACCGCTCTGAGTCTTCAGGGAGTCGTGGGTCACGTTCGTTACTGCTTCTGTCATCTGAGTTCGGATTGGGTCGGAAGTGTAAGTGAGGGGTACGGGTCGGTATACACCGATCCGATCCGATTCTGCTGAGATTTTTGCACTTCCTTCTCTTCATTGTTTTGGCTCAGTTAGAGACCATCGATCCGATCTGGATTTTGAGGGCATGTTCCGTTAGTCGACATCTTTCATAATTGATCTTCTAACTTTGTGTAGCCTAGTTCACAAAGTAGGCTAACATTTTGCCCCCTCGAAGTATGCTTCTATTGAAAATAGAATGTGCTTCGAAATTGTCTATCCATTGATCTTTGAATGTAAATCGCTGAATAGTCGCTTTCATTCTCTTATACAGATGTGTTGCTTCATCGAGTTGTACCTCTTGTTGTCTATATTACACAATGGAATGCACAAATTGCTTTTACTGTTCAAAGTAACTTTGAGACCTTTGCTTGAAGTCCAAGCAGCTCTTTCAGGTAAATTCCTATAATTTACCTTTTCAAACACTTTTCTCTTATTTGGATTTATCTCACATGCCGAACTGGCATCATCGGATGTGCTTCGGATCGGATTAAGTTTATCCGACCTGGGCCATGTTTTAAATTCCATCCCATAAGCGGGCAAGGTGGTCATTCATGGACTTGGTCTCTATGTTGAGCGGATTGGTTTCCAGCACTGGGGGCCCACGAGAAATATGAAGAGCCCCTTATTTTCACATATATTTGCAAAACCCCTCTTCCTCCTTTCATTTGATTTCGCCTTTTGCTCTGTCAACCCAACGTAAACCATAATCCCCAAATTTCTAGAACCCCTTTCAACCTTTAAATCAGACTCATAGGTAAGCCGATTACTCCATTTAACTCTAGCTTAATTAATTCCAACTCGAATTTTAGGAGTAATTTGAGTGATTTTAGTTCAATGTCACACCAAGCTTGACGTAGTGCCTTCCATCTCCTCACTATTGTCGTGGGAGGTATCGCTGCCACCTCGAGGTGTTTGCGGAGGAGATTCGACCTGGTGGTGAGCATATTGGTTCATGGGTGCTTCGCTATGATGGACTTCTCGAAAATGAATGAGTCTTTGGAAGGAGATGGGTTCGTTGCGGATGGGGAAATGGAGAAGTTGGAAAAGAAGAAGAGAAAGAGGAATGGGATCGGTTTGAAGCGGGAGGCACAAGAGGGAGGAAAAATGACTTCATCTGACCGGATCGGGTCGGAGTGAAAGGAAAATAAAAGGAGAAGAACTGGGTTTATCCAACCGGGTCGGGTCGAAGTGAGAGAAATGGACATGGAAGACATATGGGTATTTGAACTGAGCCAGATTGCTCAAAGTGCCAATTTCCGATCCGGACAGATTTGTCTGTAGGGCATAAATTTCTGCTTTGAATCACATGGGATCCTGACCTCTGACCCGAACCCTTTTCTATGTGCATGTCTGATCCAAACTAACCACTTAACTTGGAGCATAAATGAATTTAATCCAATCTAACCAAGATTTAAGCATTACTTTCCAACTCAGGGAAAGTTAGGATAGGGCCTCATGATCATGACTGAAATTCCAATATTATCCTGAACACATTACTACTTCATCAAACTTTTGCATCGTGCTCTTATGTATTTACTTTGTATTTCTTGCACTTACTTCATACACTTTAGTTCACACACACATGTATAGGGCGATACAGGCAATTTTACCTTAATCCTTGCTATTGTTTCTTCAATAGTTTATCAGATATGACCGTGAGACGCTCATCTAGATTAGCAGAAAGAAGGGAGGCTATAACGACAGCTGAAAACCCTACCGTTGAAGATGTATCTTCTACTTCCGATACAGGTTGGGATAGCGAAGGACCAGATTATGAGATGGGAACTCATGGTAGTGATGCATCATCTGGAGGTGATGTCTCTCTCGGTGAGGAGGAAGAAGGAGGGATAAGAGATAACCGTGCTCCCGACGAATTCAGGGATGCAGTTATCCTGGAATTGCCTAAAGATTCAGTTGAGTCGACAATTGATAACGATAGACTAATACAGATACGCCTCAAGCACGGGATTCTTTAAGGAGATACCCTTTTACCCTCGAAAATCGATCGTCCCCATAATCCACCAGAAGGATATATGGCTATTTCCAGACTAATGTGTCTTGTTGGAGCGATACCTCCATTCCCACCATTCATCGTCGCTTTCCTGAGATAGTTAAGGATTGCCCCCATGCAGCTTCTTCCCAATTCTTACGCCTGTTTATATACCCTGTACATAGCCTATAGAGAAATTCTTGGTGAAGAGTTGACTTTTGAAGATGTTTGTTTCTTTTACAACATCGAACATCGAACCAATGACACTCCGTCCTTTGTATATTTCGAATCTGTGCCAAAAAGAAAGATTATCACCGTTCCATTTAGTAGCAATGCTGGGGATCCAAAGCCTGAACGGTTTTACATTAGACAGCAGCAGGAGTGCGCCAGAAGGTGGCTCAAATCAAGTAAGGACATCAATGTTTTACATTTCAGACCTTGAAAACATACTAACATCGCTTGTCTTTTCTTACAGTTCCTAATCCGCCGTAAGAAAAACAACCAATACAATTCGATCGCTTGAATCGGCTACTCAATGGAAACTAGAAATTCTTGACCATCAAAGAGTGTTTGGTGGATGACTATCTTCATAGGCATCGTCCTGTTGCTATAACTCGTAGCATAGGGCATGGCGAGGGACCTTATGTGTATATACCTCCTGTTGAAGGGCCAATTGAGGCCTCACCGGGGATTGGAGGTAGCCCGAAGGATCCTCCGGTACCTCAAAAGATTCCTTCTCCTTCGTCTTCCGCAACTCAAGATGACATACTAGAGAATATACCTTCCGCTGACAAGGGACAAATATATTACTCCTGATAATGCAGCCACTCCTGAGGGGCCAATATCTCCAAAGGGGTTGTCGTCAGTTATTCCTCTTGGATACACTCCCATAGCAGATAAATCTACATTTCGGGGCTTAGGGGACCTTCCCCTGCTTGAAACTTTTTATTCTTCAGAGGATTTCCTAAAAATCCTCTCACTTTTAATTCTGAGGAAGAGATCACTCCTGTAAAGGCCGGGGAGACTATCATTCTGGGCTCTGGTCTGTTTGGGGGGAAGCATCACTTAGGATACACATGACACTCTAGCACTGCACATCACAACACTTGAGTCTTATGCTAATATTGATCTTAATATTCTTTCATTTCTCTTCTACCGGACAAATGGGGAGACAAAGATATCATATGCGAGATGTTCGTTCGAGCATGCCCCAATAGGTCCCGATGGTAAACACAACCGGTATGAGAGTAGGGGTAGAGACGACAGGAGGGATCGACTTCCAAGGTCTTATCGACCCTTCTGTTCTCGATCCCCACATCATAGGGACTCAGAGAAACACAAGAGTCATCCCTCAGATCATGAGAAAGACAAGCACAGTGGCAAGCCTCCTGCTCCATCTAAGGGTACAATTCCCCAAGACGATAGTTCGCAAAGGGTTTCCGATCCCAAAGGGAAACAACCAGAATTGGGGAAGGATGCCGGGAAGAAACGACCCATCACGAAGCTATCTCGTCGCACTATCGACATAACTACCACAAGACCGGTCATTCTAAATGGCGAGAATCAGGCTAGACTAGAAGTTCTGAGCAGCAATTTCCCGAACACCATTTCGGGCACATGCACTTTGTCCCAAAACTCCAACCGATAAAACCTGACTGGGCCAACAATGTCAAGGCTACCATAGATTTTGTGGATGAATAATATAAAGAAATTAAGAAGTATGCAAAGACCCTCTCTAAAATCATTAGTGATCTAGTAGCAGATGTGAAAACCATGGTCGACGCTGTTGAGTATGATGCGAGGGCCATCGAAAACTCTGAAAAAAGATCTGGAAGATACCCAAGCTAAGCTTGCTCTTGTGCAGCGCGATGCAGATAACTATAAAAAGCAGTTCGAGGAATTACAGAAGCATTATCATTCCAAGCTTGAATCTCACAGCCAGGACTGGATAGATTTAAAGAAAAAGGCCGAGGATTCCAAATCTGAAAATGTTCGTCTTGCCCAAGAGAAAGCAGATTTAGCCAAAAAGAATGCAGATCTTGAGGCTAAGCTGTTGGAGGCCAAAACAAGGGCAGTTCTTGCTGAAGGAAATGCAAATACAGCTTTGCAGCAAGTTGAAGAAGTCAACAAATATCTCAAAGACACCCAAATGGAGATTGACGAGAGTGGTGAAACCATGGTCGGATTCTTTGCTCAAGTGATCCGTCATCAAGACCTTGCCTGGCTTAAGGATTATCCCACTCCCCTTGTATATGCATGGGACCAGTTGGTCGAATGGGAGAAAGCAAAACTCGAGGTGGATTCAATTGACGAAAATAAGCTTATGGAGACATTTCTTAGAGGTGAGGAATCAGTACACTTGGCCGAAGGGCGTAGACTTATTGATGCTGCCATGGAGGAGGAGAAGCGTCAGGCCAAAGGAAAAAATATCATCGAGTCTGGCTCCTATTCTGCTACAGCTGAGGTTATTGGAGTGGAGGGATATGACCTGGAAAGGCCAGGAATTCCTGAGGTTTCTCTTTTATCTCCTATAACCGAGTCTACCTCTGATGTTACTGTTGCTTAGGTTTAGAAGTCTGCTGAAGGTATTTCTACCTTTTCGCCTCAATTCATCAAAGCTATTTCAACCTTTGCCCATATTGTCGGACATACCATTGAAGGCCCCATGTTTTCTCCTGAGTTAATAATGGTTTCTTCTCACTCTGTAGGTACTAAGCCAGTTGAAAGGGCCGATGATTCATAAAAGACATCTTCGGGTAAAAAGTCTACTGAAGAGACCCAGGAGAAATAGGATAAAGTTGCTGCTACAGATCCTGGGAAGGATGATGTGGGCAAAAGAAAGGAGGTTGTTGACAAGGCTCCCGTGCTACCCAGCACCGAAACTCCTTATGATGATGAAATAATAGATGCTTTGAAAGATGACGGTGATAATGACGGGCATGATGAAGACCCCGATGTTACTATAACTGGGGATACAGGAAATGTTGATGATCTGACTTTGGCCGAGATGAAGGCAAGCATGATAAACACATGCAATTGAAAGTTGAGGATACAAATCCTGAGAATCTTAAACCTCTTGCGATAGTACATCCTGGGTCAAGTTTAGTCGTTAAACTTTCAACTAGATCGATCACTAAGGAACTTGCTAAAAAATCTTCTATTGATCCCAATGTCACTGTTCCGGGGAAAAAGAAACCATGTTGTATTTTTACTGAGACCGAGAAAGAGGAGAAGGAAAATCTCAAGGATGCCAAAAAGGAAAAATCTACTCCGAAGTCCAAGTGAAAACGCATTCTGTCTTTTGTTTTGATATTTTACTATTCCGTTATTGTTGTAGCGGGTGCAAACCTCGCATCTTTTGCTTAGCCTTTCTGTGTAAACTCACGTACTTGTGAATAAAGTAGTTTGTTCCCTGCAATGTCAAATATTTGTGAATCTATTATTTAATTAAAAATGCAGATAAATAGCATAACATATCACAGCTATACAATAAAGTCTTGACAAAGGGAACATGTGTATGTATATGCCCCCAATCAATCTTGGATAGACTGATTAAGGCTTATTCAAGATGGATTAAATTCAACATCCAGTTTCCCCCGACTCTCCGACGGGGCCATATTTCTTTCGTCATTGATGCTTATTCTCCTAGCATCTTTATACTCTTCTGTCTCATAACCAGGTTAGAGTATTACTGAGGCGGTCTCTTATCGGGGTGCACCTTCACGCCTCAAGGGATGTCATCTTCCCATCCTTTATACTCTCTCTCGATTCATGAAAGTTAGAGTTAAGAATGTCATCTTCCCATTCCTTCTATCTTATTACACAAACGGTCATTTCGTTTGTTTGTACACACGAATTGTCTCTGGTTTTTAAAGTTTTAATTTAATGTTCTGTGTTTCATAGTCATGATAGAACAATTACTGGAGATAAAAATATTGCAGGAAAATAAATGACACACGATATTTTTATACTGGTTCAGCTAAGTCGTAGCCTACATCCACTTCATAATTCTCCATTCTTATAAATAGACTTTTTAAGGCAAGTCGTGCCTTTTTACATAGTCTAAAAAAACAAAAAGGAAGACATTTCATATTTAGCTCAGATATGCCGCAAGTGCTGAGCATTCCAAGCTCCGGGAATCTCCTCACCAACCACGGTCGTTAGCTTGAAGGCTCCTGTATCAAGCATCCGTTGGATGGCATATGGTCCTTCCCATTTTGGACCCAACTGGATTGAAGGCGGGAAGATTCATTTTAACACGAAGTCTCCTGGTTTGAAAGTTTTGGAGCGAACTTTTCGGTCATAACAACGTGCTACTTGATGTCGATGTCTTGAGGCACGCAAGTCAGCTTCTTCTCCTTTTTCTTCAACCGTGTCAAGAGACTCGAGGAGGAGTGTTCTATTTGTCACTGGGTCATAGTATGTCACCCTATGAGAGGGGACTTCTAGCTCCACCGGGATTACCGCCTCCGATCCGAAGGAGAGTGAAAAGGGAGTGTGGCCAGTTGCTGTCTTAAAGGTTATTCTGTAGGCCCACAAAGCTAGCGGTAACTCATCCACCCACTTGGCTTTGGCTCGTTCTAACCGCTTTTTAAGGATAGATTTAATAACTTTGTTAATTGTCTCGACCTGCCCATTTGTTTGCAGGTGAGCCACAACGGTATACCTTTTATCAATCTTGTATTTCTGACAGAAGTTTCTGAATTCGACGCTGTCGAACTGTGTCCCATTATGAGTTATGATGGTCTTCGGTATCCCAAATCGGCAAATAATGTTTCTGACCACAAAACTTATCACCTTCGTTGTCGTGATCATGGTTAAGGGTTCGGCTTCTACCCACTTTGTGAAATAATCCACGGCGACGATCGCATACTTTGCTCCTCCTTTGGCGATGGGTAACACTCCAATAATATCAATTCCCCACATGGCAAATGGCCATGGACTTACCATTAACTTAAGGCGGGTCGGGGGTGCTCTGGGAATTTTGGCGAATCTTTGACATTTGTCGCAGCGTTGTGAATAATCAGCTGCGTCTTTATTCACGGTAGGCCAAAAATATCCATACCGCAGTACTTTCTTTGCTAAGGTTTGGCCCCCGGTGTGATCTCCGCACTCACCTTCATGTACTTCCTGCAGTACACGTTCGATGTCGTCGTGTGCGATATACCTCATGTACTTCCTGCACTCACCTTCATATACTATGCCCCCGGTGTGTTCAGGAATAACTAATCCGCAAAATCGTATGTGCGGACCGGCCCTGCAGGATCCAAGGGTTCACTGCGGGGAAACCTGAGACATTAACTAGAGTGTCTCGAATCGGTAAGGAGATCGTTCCTAGCCTTGACTCATGATGGAAACCAAATTGCCAATACGACCCTACGGACTTGATTGTATTACTAGTATGAAGGCATAGTATATGGTAGCTATGCTTCCTAGGATTGATACATTTATTTTGAAATGTTTTTATATACACTAATAATAATATCAAAATTCGTTTTTATCGTACTAAGCATGCTTAATCATCATAAGGTAAAACTCTATCCTCTGGTTTGCGTTGCATTGTGTGATGGGACTTGAGCCTTATGATGATTCCATTTTTCCAAAAGCATTGCGTTGTTTACGATTTACTTATTTATCTGTTCTGTCACTTTAAATTATGCACGACAATCCATTGAAATAAACTCGTTCCACGTTAGCGGCGTGGTCTTTGGATTTGCCTTATTACTATCAGTTAGATTAGTTAAGAATTCTCACACCAGTCCTATGACTGACTCGTAGTTTGTTTTCACCTTTGCAAACTTGGGTGCCCTCTTTTCCACACGGGCAGCCAAGTAACAGGTTTTCACTTTCTTTGGTGTTGTCTTTGGAGATTTCTTGGAGTTGCTTAGTTGACGTAATGATTTGGAGCTATGAAGACTATCTACCGTTTATCTTTTGTTGCATTTTATCTTTAGACTTTGAGACATCCGAACTTATTCTATTTCCAGTTGTTTGAAACTTATTTCCTTTTTGCTAAATTTGATGTAATAATTTAGAACTTTGTGATTGTGGAATTCTGTATTTGATGACATTCATATTTTCCGCTGCTATGATGTTGTTATTATATAGTTTTCCTATGCTATGTTGTATCTGTGATCTGTATTGTTGTATTAATGTTGTACTCCATATGATTATTCCTTACTTTCATTCCGTGGAAGTTTGGGGTCATCACAGTATAAAATGTCTTTATTGTAGAATACGGCGGCAGTTATTCATTTGCTTTCTTGTTTGGACCCTTCAAATCTAGGGTTAGCTAAACCTTAAATTTGATTTCGCAAGTGAATTGTTGCCTCTATCTTTAAGAACCCTCATTAAATTCAAGCAGATTTCTAGTGACTTTCTCTATTCTTTCTATTACGAGCTGTAGTAGGATGTTGCTCGACTTGTGTCTTTGACATGAGATTTGTATAAGTTTGAGATCTGCTTCGTGATGATAAAGCTAGTGACTTTGATGCTGAATTGTCAGTTTTTGGTCTTTTGGCATCAATTCGAAGCAAATTTGGCTCGATTCGACCTAGATTTTCTGTCGAGGGTTTAGCTTGATGAGGATTGCTCAAATTGATGCTTCGGTTGTTGGTTAGTGAGCTTGATTCCTTGATTGATAGTGAGGTTGACAGTAGATGGTAGCTGGCATGAGATTCGAGAGTGTCTAAACTATGAATTTTCAGCTCATCCCGCAATCTAGTGTAATTCTTTGCTGACAGTGCCTTGGTGACGATATCAGCTTTCTGATGGTACGAAATTAACTTGAAATTTTCCATCTTTTACCTGCTCCCATACAAAATATATATCGATTTCGATATGCTTTGTCCCTGCGTGTTGTATTGGGTTAGCAGACATATAAATTGAACTTTGATTGTCACACCAGATAATTACTTTAGGCTTATTTAGAAGCTTGAGCTCTCTCAATATAAATTGTAGCCATATTATTTTTGCAGTTGCACTAGCTATGCTTCTGTATTCAGCTTCAACACTTGACTTTAAAACTGAAGATTATTTCTTTGAGCTCCAAGAGATAGGATTGTGTCCCATAAAAATACAGTACCCAGTGACAGATTTTTTGTTATCTGGGTCTGTTGCCCAGTATGAATCTGTGTAGCCTGTAATGTTTCACTCTTTTCCCCCTTTGAAAGTGAGACCATAATCAATTGTGCCATTCAAGTACTTGAGTATATTTTTTACTGCTCTCCAGCGTTCCTCCTTAGGTTCCTGCAAAAATTGTGAGACTTTGTTAACACTGAATGCAATGTCTGGACGTGTTATAGTTACATATTGTAATGCACCTACAGCACTCCTATATTGTTTACTATTATTCATGGCTTCTCCCCGGATCTTAGAGTAGTGTTGATTTGAGACCATGGGGTTAGTTGTGCTTTAGCTTTAATCGTATTTGTTTTGATCAGCAACTCAGTGATGTATTTTCTTTGCACAATCGCATTTCAGTTTTGGATTTTCTCTGCACTTCTATCCCAAGAAATATGTGACTTTTCCTAGCTCTTTGATGGAGGATTCTTTGTTCAAGTATTGAGTTAGCTTACTTATTTCATCATTGTAGTTACGTGTAACAATAAGATCGTCAACATATATCAGAACATATATAGTAGTGTAGCTATTAATTTTAAAAAAAGAGAGTTGTCTGATTTTGAGTATTGATAGCCCAGAGCAATCAATGTTGATCTTAATCTTTCAAACCTGACCCTTAGAGCCTGTTTCAGGCCATATATTACTTTTTGAAGTTTGCATACGTATCCAGTTTCTCTAATATAACCCCATGGTTGCATCATATAGCTTTCTTCCTACAAAACTCCATTCAAAAATGCATTATTCACATCAAGATGTATTATATTCCATTGATTGTTTAGTGCAACAGTGAATATCAATATAATTGTAGTTGGTTTGACTACTGGTGAAAAAGTTTCATTGTAGTCAAACCTATACTCTTGTGTGTAG
Source organism: Allium sativum (assembly GCA_030737875.1). Taxonomy (NCBI): domain Eukaryota; kingdom Viridiplantae; phylum Streptophyta; class Magnoliopsida; order Asparagales; family Amaryllidaceae; genus Allium; species Allium sativum. Next base: position 998,436,000 of record CM060924.1, read on the forward strand.
CCTTTAGCAACTAGTCTTGCTTTATATCTATTTACTGCACCATCAGGATTTCTTTTGACCCTGTAAGTCCATTTACAACTAATCAGGTTCTTATTATTTGGTTGTTTGACTAATTCCCATGCTTTATTTTTGATGAGTGCATTGTACTCATCCTCCATGGTACTTTTCCAATGCTTGGATTTGATTGCTTGCTCAAAAGTGTATGGTTCATCATCACTTGCTGTTGCAATATATGTCTTTGGCTTGAATTCCACTTTTGGTCTGCTCATCATTGGACGACCAGTGGCTTCAAGTGGATTAGTTGCTCCTTGACCAGTACTGCCTTCTTCCTCGGGTATGTTGTTTCCAGAGTCTTCTGTGTTATTAGAATTATCCTGATTGCCTTGAATATTTTCATAATTGTCTTTAATATAAACACGATAAACTAGATAAACACGTTTCATCCAAAGGGTTTCTACCTAAGGTTCTCATGACAAGATAAACACGATAAACTAGATAAACATGGACAGAGAGATATGCTAAAAAGAGATCTTAGAAGATAAGCAAGATAAACTCCTTTTTGGATTACAAGAAATCCATTCAAACTCTGACATAAAGTACTAACCGATGAGTCATAACCCCCTTATGGAGTTTACAACAGAAATAAGATCGAGAATGGGACCGAGAGGATATATACAAAAGATAACTTGCAAGCAAGCTCCACAGGAAAACAAGGATCAAGGATGCACTCTTAAAAAGAGATATGATGCGCGTATCTAGTCTTCACTCTTCTTAGTCACGTTTCCTTGAGCTTAACTCCACTGTGCTTTGACCGTCTTTTACTTCATGATTTCTTGGCTTCCTAACTCCTATTTCCCAAATTCGAGTTGGAACTCATTTCATTATCGCCTCTCGTCTTCCTTTTCCACTTATTCTTCTTTCTGTATACTTGGCTTAAACATAACTGTAACCTCATGATTTCATGCAAGCTCTCCAAAATTCACTAGTGAATCCTAGATCTCGTCTACTTACTATAAAGTATTCTACGCAGCAGAACTTTTCTTGAAAATACCAATCCACGTTGCCAATTGCCCTTATAAACGTGATTTTCTATAACTCATGCTTAATCGAAATGAACCATCCGCCTATGAGTGATAGGCCATACCTAGATTCAGTTGCCTACCCATGGCTTCCTGTAGGCTATTTCAAAACTGGCCAACTTCTTGAGGGTAAACCGTTGCTAACCATGATGCAGTCCTCTCGCTCTTTACCGGACTGAAATGAGCACTCTTCATGAGTCTACCTATTATGACCCACATACCCGTATTCCCTTTCTTTGATCCAGGTAGTCTATCCACATAATCTATCGAGATGTTTTCACACTTCCCTTGCGGAACCTCCAATGGAGGTAATGGCCCGCCGGGCTTCTATGACTTGGCCTTAACCTGGTGGCACAACATGCATCCTGAGACCAACTCGGCCACCTCCTCGAGTGATGCGCATCTTCAAGAACCTTCTTTACCAAGTCTTCCACTCGAGGAACACAAAATCTCTCATCGCGCCTTAGTCATCCCTTGTCATCTATAATATATCTAGCGAGGTGACTTAACATCTCGCCTCGAATCAACTGGTCCATGTCTTGACTAACTGCGGGTCTTCTTCCTGTGCAACCCCCTTCTTGATCCAGAAGAGTAAGTCTAAGCTCAGGGAATGCTAACTAACTAGCCAAACGGAGAAAGCTTCTTACTTCAATTGCCCTCCTCAGAGTTTTCCGGTCTTAAACCGCAACCACTTTAGCGGAATCCACCGCTAAGCCTTACTTAGGAACTATGTGCCCAAGAAATCCAACTTCTTTCCTCCAAAGGTGACACTTGGAGAACTTGACCTTCAACTGGTGGCTCTAAGCGTATCCATCACCTCCTTGAGATGTCTAGCATGCTCTTCCTCGTTCTTTTAAGGAGATCAAAATATCGTCTACGACGACCACGACAAACTTGTTCAAGGACTCCCTAAACACCCTACCCATCAAGTTCACGTAATATGCGGGTGCATTTGTCAAACCAAATAGCATGACTAGCCATTCTAAAAAAAAATCCATCTAGAGTCCTAAACGCAGTCTTGTCAATTCCATCCTCAACCATCCTAAGCTGATGGAATCCGGTAGCTAGATCAAAAGAAAACAGATGCTCCTACAAGCTGATCAAACAAATCATCAATCCTTGGTAACGGTTGTCTATTCTCCTCACGATAATCAACACATAAGCGAAGCAAACTGTCCATATTAGTAACGAATACTACTGGAGCACCCTACTCGAAAATGCTTCGTCTCAGGAAGTTCTTCTCAAGCAACTCCTTGACTTGCTTTCTTAACTCTCATCTCGTGAGGTCATGTGCCTAACCGGCCACAAAACTGGCTTGGTATTACCAACCAGATAATGCGGAAATCTATCCCACGTCTAGGGGTAACCCCTTTACTTCCCCCAAGATATCAGGATATTCTCGGACCACCCTCACAGATTGCAAACTATCGATAGACGAGTTGAGGGATTCAAGATAACATAACATGACGGGACCCATAGGGTTGCTAGAAATTTCTAGGGTATTACCGAGGTGAGTCATGAGCCTCACAACCCTATATACAAAAACCAAGAATGGCTCCAAAACAGGACAACCATTCCATGCCCAAAACCAACCCATATCCCCTGATACCGAGAATATAAACATCCCACGAGAATTCTATACTCAAGATAGAAATTTTCAAATCCACTCAGACCACAGACAAACGGGAAGAACCCCCAATTGGATTTGAAACACATACGGGATCATCAACTAGACTAGTACTTAGGTGCAAACTTTCAACTAGATCAGATGAAATAAAACTATGCGATGTGCCAGAATCAAACAAAGTACGAACAGGGAAAATCAGAAAATGTAAACAAGACTTTCAACAGAAACACTACCTCTATCATGATCTGGAAGAACGGTGTTGAGGGGATGAACTCGCCCTCCAGATAGTCCTGCACACTGAGTCTGACCTTGCCCTTGTTTCCTCGGGCAATCCTTGTTGAGATGTCCAAACTCACCACAATGAAAGCATTCGCCCCGCTTTCTCTTCTTCTTCCTACATTCCCTGGATATATGTCCAACTTTACCACAGAAGTTGCATTTCCTATTCTCTCTTGGCTTGTCCTTGCGGTTGTTGTTATTCTTGCCTCGTTTCCCGGAATTTACCCTCTTGCCTTGAGACTCATTCGCCTTGACCTCTTTCTTGTCATTGTTATCTTCTTCTTGAAGTAGGGCCATATTCACCAAATTCTCGAAAGTCGCCCCCAAGGGTATATGAGACATGGCCAAACCATGTAATGGCTCGTTTAATCCTAGAGCAAAGTGTAGGGCCTTCTTCTGAGCTGTATTAACCAAGTCTAAATCGACCCGAGCCAGTTGATTAAACTTATCTAAGTATTCCCTAATAGTCATGCCCCCTTGCTTTAGTGATAAGAACCTCAGTCCAAACCTTCCTCTAAAGTCATCCCAAGTCTCAATTGGCCTAGTAGCGGTGGTGACTACCCACCAACATGCAGCTTCTTCCTTTAGCAACCATACTGCTAATAAAACCTTCCTGCGGTCACCTATATCAAAGGTGGCTAAAAGATCTTCGGTCTCTTTCAACCAATTCCTTGCCTCTACAAAAGTCTCTGTTCCACTAAAATTCTTGCCACCCATCATCTTAAAGTTCTTACAAGTTTCCGCAAAATCCACTTGTGGAGGCTGAGGGAGAAGAGGAACATCAGATACGGAAGGAGGAGGAGGAACATCGGCCTTGACTGGAAAGACAACATTAGAGACACCAGGGACCGGTGCCGTGACTTCCAAGTACCGACGAAACCAATCGGGTATTGTTACTCCTTTGGGCAAGATGAAATTATCAGACATGCTGGAAACGAAAAGAGTTCAAACGAGGGGTCAAAGGATAGTGCTAATGGCTTTTGGGGAATAGCCTTTAAAAATAACTAGACTCCTCTTTGGAAAATACTTTATACTTGGTTTTGAAAATAGTTTTTCAAAAGTTTTAAAAACCTTTTTATCCCTTCTCGTAAACCATATGCTCTGATACCAAATGTAACACCCCACCTCCGCCAGGGTGGCTCTTGCAAGCAACTCTGACTTTGGTGGGGCGTTTTAAAACAAGGTAAACATGCATAATGATATAACAAGGCAGGACATGACATATATATATGTAAATAAACAGAGTAAGTAGATAAAACAGCGGAAGATTTTTAAACCATTTCAAAACACAAGTCTGGTACATCAAAATGTCAATTTCCCAAAATTACAAGTCTAGATAAAAACATCATCTGATAAACTGAAATACATAAGTACTATCCCCAAATAAGGGTGATAAACCATAGCGGGCTCAATATCCAAATGTACATGAGCTAATCCGGCAAGCAAGCTAAGCGATCCAAGCTAAGCACCAATGTTCCCACCCTGAGAACCTAGGGGGGGAAACGGAAGAAAAGAAGCGAAAAGAAAACGGGTCAGTCATAAAGACTGGTAAGCCCTGCTACGATCAGTCTATAAACTAATAAAGTTAACAGCATGATGGAAACTGAGATGATCATAGATAACAACATACTAGCATGATAAATTAACTACAAGATAGATAGAGGTGTCATCGCATAAACAAGGTTAAGTTTTGCACCACGGTGTACTAGCAAACCAACATAACAGGTATTGATCTCTTGGCCCAAGCTTTGACCCAATAACATGAAGTGACCTTAATATAAGGTCCAACCAAACGGTCTAGTCGATCGGCTCCCTATAAGCCTAACACGTCAAGTGTTGGTGTCCATACGGCCCACATATGGATGTAGTCAGACTGTGCTGGGTCCACCTTCGGGTGTATCAAGCCCTCGGGTGTCAACCCCAGACACTGAAGCAATAATGCACAGTCTAAACCTACTGGTACCCGTGCCTCGAGTTTGTCCAATACCGGACTACGTGCACGTCCGTAGCCCGCCTGGACCCGCACCGCTGTACCACTCAGCCATCGCTTTGGTCGCTTACATCAGTCCAGTAATCGTGCCCCTCCCTAGCCCAGCCTCTAGGGTTGTGATGATACCAAACTGGGATTACTGCTGGAACAGACCGCGTTGCTAGGGTTTCCTAAGAGGGTTAAGTGCGATTTAACCCTTCACTAATCATGGATTAAATTGGTTAAGTGTAACCGACAGTTCACAACTTAACCCCATTTCAATCCCTCAAACCCCCAAATGGATTAAATTGGTTAAGTGTAACCGACAGTTCACAACTTAACCCCATTTCAATCCCTCGAATCCCCAAATTGGTTAAGTATTAGTGGACCCTGACTTAACCCTAATCATGAGGCATTAATTAATTTAATGCACCTTAACCTCTCACATTAGACTTTGTTGTGGTTACCTAGTTAAGCCGGTGGGTTCCGGGTAGATTTACACCACAACTTGGTATAACCTCGGGTCTTGGCACCACATGACCAACTTCTCACATTGGGTCCTATTGTTTGTAGCCACTAGTTAAGCCGGTAGGTTCCGGGTAGAATTACGCTACAAACTCAACCCAACCTCGAGTTGGCCACACTTATGTTCTCTAAGTGTCATGTCCACTTTATTTCAAAACATAATTACAAGTCAACAAATACTTGGGTAGACCTAACTTAATAGGTAAATTCCCAAGGGGTAGACCTAACTTAATAGGTAAATTCCCAATCTTATATTTTCATGTATTTTAAGTTAACCCAAACCCCCCAACGTCATTCTATCGCTTACATATTCGTAATAACGCATAAAGGATAGGAAGAGGGAACTTGGCATAACATACATGATGAACTTGCATATCACAACAAACATGCATAACATGTTAGACTTGCATAACTTAGCATAGTGAACTTGCATATTACCATAAACATGCATAACTTGTTAAACTTGCCTAACATGGCATATGGAACTTGCATAAACACGCATAACTTATTAAACATGCATAACATGGCATAGTGAACTTGCATAAGCATGCATAACTTATTAAACATGCATAACATGGCATAGTGAACTTGCATAAGCATGCATAACTTATTAAACATGCATAACATGGCATAGTGAACTTGCATAAACATGCATAACTCAATAAACTTGCAAATCATGGCATAGTGAACTTGCATAAACATGCATGACTCAATAAACTTGCAAATCATGGCATAGTGAACTTGCATAAACATGCATAACTCAATAAACTTGCAAATCATGGCATAGTGAACTTGCATAAACATGCATAACTCAATAAACTTGCAAATCATGGCATAGTGAACTTGCATAAACATGCATAACTCAATAAACTTGCAAAAATCCCAACTTGCATCACATATTAACTTTAGAGTTTCTAAAATGAAGGTAAGAGGGCTTACAAATATTATGAAGAAACAAATCTACTAATAAAGATTGAGAAGCCCTTTATGCAAGCATATAAAAACCCAAATAAAGCTCTAATAAGAAAACCCTTGACAAAAACTCCAAAAACTCTAGCTTAGCCAATAAAGCTTGCAACTTGATGATGTATGCAAGCTAGTGATTATTCATACAACTTAGAAATGCTTGTATGAACATCAAAATCTTCATAGGAATAATTTTTGAAGAGGGTGGAGGCTAGGGTTTTTAAGTGGAGGCCATTAGAGATTTTGCCATAGTTTAGCTACTAGAATGAATAAATGAGGTTTTAGGGTAGGATTAGGGTCTTATTTATAGAAGATTAAAGTGTTTTTAGCCCAAGGATTAACCCTAGGTTAGTTTAGGTCCATCAGATTTCGGAAGTCTCCAGAACACAGCCACAAAACCAGACCAAGACCCAAAATGGTACGCCAGGCAAAACTGCCCGGCCACCCTGTGTCGACAGGGCTGTCGACAGGGCTGTCGACACCCTGGGGACCCTGTCGACATGCCTGTCGACATGGGGGTCCTGGCGGGAGTTTTCCCGCCTGCGCCAGTTTGCCCTAATTTCCAACTTTGAACTTGAAATTCAAATCTGTTTTTGACATGGAAATTTCTGAAAACTTCAATGGGCCTTAACTGGGTCATACGGACTCCGATTTTCGAAAACTTGGACTCTATTTCGCGTATTTTTCCGAGACGAACGCAATGGCATAGCCCGTTTCCCTTGATTCAGATTTTTAAATTAAATTCTGCCTCGATTTATATTTTAACAGGTTATTAAAAATGAAGGTTGTTACATTCTCCCCTCCTTAAAGGATTTCGTCCCCGAAATCTTCAAGTTAGGAAGAACATATCCTACCATCCAACATCCATCTACTCAAAACATCATCCACGAGCAATCATTGTCCTTAAAGGATTCTAAATGTGGTATGAACATATGCAAAAGTGTGTGTATATGTACTTACCTAATGCAAAAATCAGGCGGTTACTGATACGGTAAACCTCCTTAATGCATATGTATGTTAGTGAAATGAATCCATATGTATGCAAATTCCTAACATAATTCATAGTATCTATATGAGTGCACATAACATTCATCCATATGCAACATCCATGTGGTGGCACAACAAGTTCCAATCATGAATAAGGATAAACACTCATGCATATGCAACATGAAGAGTGTGTGTGAGCCGATCTAGTGCCTAATGTGTATAATGCATCCACGAGTAACCACTTGCAAACACTTGCAACCACTTGCAAACATCAAGCATAACATGTTTCAAATACATGTTTCATCCAAAGGGTTTCTACCTAAGGTTCTCATGACAAGATAAACACGATAAACTAGATAAACTAGATAAACATGGACAGAGAGATATGCTAAAAAGAGATCTTAGAAGATAAGCAAGATAAACTCCTTTTTGGATTACAAGAAATCCATTCAAACTCTGACATATAGTATTAACCGATGAGTCATAACCCCCTTATGGAGTTTACAACAGAAATAAGATCGAGAATGGGACCGAGAGGATATATACAAAAGATAACTTGCAAGCAAGCTCCACAGGAAAACAAGGATCAAGGATGCAGTCTTAAAAAGAGATATGATGCGCGTATCTAGTCTTCACTCTTCTTAGTCACGTTTCCTTGAGCTTAACTCCACTGTGCTTTGACCGTCTTTTACTTCATGATTTCTTGGCTTCCTAACTCCTATTTCCCAAATTCGAGTTGGAACTCATTTCATTATCGCCTCTCGTCTTCCTTTTCCACTTATTCTTCTTTCTGTATACTTGGCTTAAACATAACTGTAACCTCATGATTTCATGCAAGCTCTCCAAAATTCACTAGTGAATCCTGGATCTCGTCTACTTACTATAAAGTATTCTACGCAGCAGAACTTTTCTTGAAAATACCAATCCACGTTGCCAATTGCCCTTATAAACGTGATTTTCTATAACTCATGCTTAATCGAAATGAACCATCCGCCTATGAGTGATAGGCCATACCTAGATTCAGTTGCCTACCCATGGCTTCCTGTAGGCTATTTCAAAACTGGCCAACTTCTTGAGGGTAAACCGTTGCTAACCATGATGCAGTCCTCTCGCTCTTTACCGGACTGAAATGAGCACTCTTCGTGAGTCTACCTATTATGACCCACATACCCGTATTCCCTTTCTTTGATCTAGGTAGTCTATCCACATAATCTATCGAGATGTTTTCACACTTCCCTTGCGGAACCTCCAATGGAGGTAATGGCCCGCCGGGCTTCTATGACTTGGCCTTAACCTAGTGGCACAACATGCATCCTGAGACCAACTCGGCCACCTCCTCGAGTGATGCGCATCTTCAAGAACCTTCTTTACCAAGTCTTCCACTCGAGGAACACATAATCTCTCATCGCGCCTTAGTCTTCCCTTGTCATCTATAATATATCTAGCGAGGTGACTTAACATCTCGCCTCGAATCAACTGGTCCATGTCTTGACTAACTGCGGGTCTTCTTCCTGTGCAACCCCCTTCTTGATCCAGAAGAGTAAGTCTAAGCTCAGGGAATGCTAACTAACTAGCCAAACGGAGAAAGCTTCTTACTTCAATTGCCCTCCTCAGAGTTTTCCGGTCTTAAACCGCAACCACTTTAGCGGAATCCACCGCTAAGCCTTACTTAGGAACTATGTGCCCAAGAAATCCAACTTCTTTCCTCCAAAGGTGACACTTGGAGAACTTGACCTTCAACTGGTGGCTCTAAGCGTATCCATCACCTCCTTGAGATGTCTAGCATGCTCTTCCTCGTTCTTTTAAGGAGATCAAAATATCGTCTACGACGACCACGACAAACTTGTTCAAGGACTCCCTAAACACCCTACCCATCAAGTTCACGTAATATGCGGGTGCATTAGTCAAACCAAATAGCATGACTAGCCATTCTAAAAAAATATCCATCTAGAGTCCTAAACGCAGTCTTGTCAATTCCATCCTCAGCCATCCTAAGCTGATGGAATCCGGTAGCTAGATCAAAAGAAAACAGATGCTCCTACAAGCTGATCAAACAAATCATTAATCCTTGGTAACGGTTGTCTATTCTCCTCACGATAATCAACACATAAGCGAAGCAAACTGTCCATATTAGTAACGAATACTACTGGAGCACCCTACTCGAAAATGCTTCGTCTCAGGAAGTTCTTCTCAAGCAACTCCTTGACTTGCTTTCTTAACTCTCATCTCGTGAGGTCATGTGCCTAACCGGCCACAAAACTGGCTTGGTATTACCAACCAGATAATGCGGAAATCTATCCCACGTCTAGGGGTAACCCCTTTACTTCCCCCAAGATATCAGGATATTCTCGGACCACCCTCACAGATTGCAAACTATCGATAGACGAGTTGAGGGATTCAAGATAACATAACATGACGGGACCCATAGGGTTGCTAGAAATTTCTAGGGTATTACCGAGGTGAGTCATGAGCCTCACAACCCTATATACAAAAACCAAGAATGGCTCCAAAACAGGACAACCATTCCATGCCCAAAACCAACCCATATCCCCTGAAACCGAGAATATAAACATCCCACGAGAATTCTATACTCAAGATAGAAATTTTCAAATCCACTCAGACCACAGACAAACGGGCAGAACCCCCAATTGGATTTGAAACACATACGGGATCATCAACTAGACTAGTACTTAGGTGCAAACTTTCAACTAGATCAGATGAAATAAAACTATGCGATGTGCCAGAATCAAACAAAGTACGAACAGGGAAAATCAGAAAATGTAAACAAGACTTTCAACAGAAACACTACCTCTATCATGAGCTGGAAGAACGGTGTTGAGGGGATGAACTCGCCCTCCAGATAGTCCTGCACACTGAGTCTGACCTTGCCCTTGTTTCCTCGGGCAATCCTTGCTGAGATGTCCAAACTCACCACAATGAAAGCATTCGCCCCGCTTTCTCTTCTTCTTCCTACATTCCCTAGATATATGTCCAACTTTACCACAGAAGTTGCATTTCCTATTCTCTCTTGGCTTGTCCTTGCGGTTGTTGTTATTCTTGCCTCGTTTCCCGGAATTTACCCTCTTGCCTTGAGACTCATTCGCCTTGACCTCTTTCTTGTCATTGTTATCTTCTTCTTGAAGTAGGGCCATATTCACCAAATTCTCGAAAGTCGCCCCCAAGGGTATATGAGACATGGCCAAACCATGTAATGGCTCGTTTAATCCTAGAGCAAAGTGTAGGGCCTTCTTCTGAGCTGTATTAACCAAGTCTAAATCGACCCGAGCCAGTTGATTAAACTTATCTAAGTATTCCCTAATAGTCATGTCCCCTTGCTTTAGTGATAAGAACCTCAGTCCAAACCTTCCTCTAAAGTCATCCCAAGTCTCAATTGGCCTAGTAGCGGTGGTGACTACCCACCAACATGCAGCTTCTTCCTTTAGCAACCATACTGCTAATAAAACCTTCCTGCGGTCACCTATATCAAAGGTGGCTAAAAGATCTTCGGTCTCTTTCAACCAATTCCTTGCCTCTACAAAAGTCTCTGTTCCACTAAAATTCTTGCCACCCATCATCTTAAAGTTCTTACAAGTTTCCGCAAAATCCGCTTGTGGAGGCTGAGGGAGAAGAGGAACATCAGATACGGAAGGAGGAGGAGGAACAGCGGCCTTGACTGGAAAGACAACATTAGAGACACCCGGGACCGGTGCCGTGACTTCCAAGTACCGACGAAACCAATCGGGTATTGTTACTCCTTTGGGCAAGATGAAATTATCAGACATGCTGGAAACGAAAAGAAAAGAGTTCAAACGAGGGGTCAAAGGATAGTGCTAATGGCTTTTGGGGAATAGCCTTTAAAAATAACTAGACTCCTCTTTGGAAAATACTTTATACTTGGTTTTGAAAATAGTTTTTCAAAAGTTTTAAAAACCTTTTTATCCCTTCTCGTAAACCATATGCTCTGATACCAAATGTAACACCCCACCTCCGCCAGGGTGGCTCTTGCAAGCAACTCTGACTTTGGTGGGGCGTTTTAAAACAAGGTAAACATGCATAATGATATAACAAGGCAGGACATGACATATATATATGTAAATAAACAGAGTAAGTAGATAAAACAGCGGAAGATTTTTAAACCATTTCAAAACACAAGTCTGGTACATCAAAATGTCAATTTCCCAAAATTACAAGTCTAGATAAAAACATCATCTGATAAACTGAAATACATAAGTACTATCCCCAAATAAGAGTGATAAACCATAGCGGGCTCAATATCCAAACGTACATGAGCTAATCCAGCAAGCAAGCTAAGCGATCCAAGCTAAGCACCAATGTTCCCACCCTGAGAACCTGGGGGGGGGGGGGGAACGGAAGAAAAGAAGCGAAAAGAAAACGGGTCAGTCATAAAGACTGGTAAGCCCTGCTACGATCAGTCTATAAACTAATAAAGTTAACAGCATGATGGAAACTGAGATGATCATAGATAACAACATACTAGCATGATAAATTAACTACAAGATAGATAGAGGTGTCATCGCATAAACAAGGTTAAGTTTTGCACCACGGTGTACTAGCAAACCAACATAACAGGTATTGATCTCTTGGCTCAAGCTTTGACCCAATAACATGAAGTGACCTTAATATAAGGTCCAACCAAACGGTCTAGTCGATCGGCTCCCTATAAGCCTAACACGTCAAGTGTTGGTGTCCATACGGCCCACATATGGATGTAGTCAGACTGTGCTGGGTCCACCTTCGGGTGTATCAAGCCCTCGGGTGTCAACCCCAGACACTGAAGCAATAATGCACAGTCTAAACCTACTGGTACCCGTGCCTCGAGTTTGTCCAATACCGGACTACGTGCACGTCCGTAGCCCGCCTGGACCCGCACCGCTGTACCACTCAGCCATCGCTTTGGTCGCTTACATCAGTCCAGTAATCGTGCCCCTCCCTAGCCCAGCCTCTAGGGTTGTGATGATACCAAACTGGGATTACTGCTGGAACAGACCACGTTGCTAGGGTTTCCTAAGAGGGTTAAGTGCGATTTAACCCTTCACTAATCACGGATTAAATTGGTTAAGTGTAACCGACAGTTCACAACTTAACCCCATTTCAATCCCTCAAACCCCCAAATGGATTAAATTGGTTAAGTGTAACCGACAGTTCACAACTTAACCCCATTTCAATCCCTCGAATCCCCAAATTGGTTAAGTATTAGTGGACCCTGACTTAACCCTAATCATGAGGCATTAATTAATTTAATGCACCTTAACCTCTCACATTAGACTTTGTTGTGGTTACCTAGTTAAGCCGGTGGGTTCCGGGTAGATTTACACCACAACTTGGTATAACCTCGGGTCTTGGCACCACATGACCAACTTCTCACATTGGGTCCTATTGTTTGTAGCCACTAGTTAAGCCGGTAGGTTCCGGGTAGAATTACGCTACAAACTCAACCCAACCTCGAGTTGGCCACACTTATGTTCTCTAAGTGTCATGTCCACTTTATTTCAAAACATAATTACAAGTCAACAAATACTTGGGTAGACCTAACTTAATAGGTAAATTCCCAAGGGGTAGACCTAACTTAATAGGTAAATTCCCAATCTTATATTTTCATGTATTTTAAGTTTACCCAAACCCCCCAACGTCATTCTATCGCTTACATATTCGTAATAACGCATAAAGGATAGGAAGAGGGAACTTGGCATAACATACATGATGAACTTGCATATCACAACAAACATGCATAACATGTTAGACTTGCATAACTTAGCAACTTGTTTCTGAATGTGGACTTCTTTCTTGACCATATTCGTTGATTCTAGGCTATAAATAAGAACCTATACCCAATGTTTTATTCATTTTAAATCAATGGAGAACTAGATGCTTCCTCTGCCACTACAAGAAATTTGACCTTTATCTACCAATATTTTACCTACCAATAGATATAGGTAGGTAAAGAGAACCTTTGTCTACCAATATTTAATGGTAAAATTCATTGGTAGGTAAATGTTGTCAATTTTATAAAATTGTTAAAGGATGATTATCTACCAGTAATTATAGGTAGGTAAATTGTATTATCCACACATATATACAGAAGGGGAAGTTTTTTTTGCGATTAACCCCTACATTTTTCTCATATCATTTTAAACTTTCATTAAAAATAATGTTGAGTCGTTCAATGATGTGTTAAAAAGGTATATTCTAGTAATTTTTTTGAATTGAAGATTTCTCTTACATATCCTAGCAATGTTTTTTGTAAAATAATTTCTTTATTAATTATTAATAATTATTTTGAAATATGAAATAACTAACAGTTAGTAAATTGATAAACAATAATTAAATTGTAAATAATTAATATTAAATAATCATTCATTAATAACTTATCATACATTCTTAATTTTTTCCAAACATTTGATTAACTTTAAATTTTTCGCAAATGTTTCACAATTTCATGCTAATATGTCATCATTTGAAATGACCAAAACATATTTTCTCTAGTTTATTGCAGAGACACAATTTATACCATCCTCTCCGACTATAAATTTAACAGGTTATTTTAGACTAAATCTAACGGTACAAATCTCAATCCACGTGATCTCTTTTGTGGCCTCAATCCGCATAGTCTCTTCTGATTGGCCACAATATAAAACACAAAAACTGCCACTATAAGTAAATACCAGTAATCTTGATGACAACTATTGCTATGGTTACATCCCTTTCTAAAACAAGAGTGGCATTCTTACTTTAAAACTTAATTGATTTTCTTCTCTTTCTAAAAACATGTTTCATGAAATACCCTAATAACTATATTTTTTTCAACCTTTTTATTCACACATGAATCTGCAAAATAACAACAAAATAACAAATTAATAATGATGCGGGCATCTGATAAATTTGCATCTGTGTATTCTGCAGGCCAAATTAGTATATTTCCTAGCTCCACCTCCAAAATAACTATCCAAATCAATTACATTCATGCATACAACAAATAAATTTTTATAATATAAGGAAGAGATTCATGCATATAAGGGAATTAATTACATTCATATATATCCTCTTATTCTTCTTCTCTTCTATTCTCTGCTATTCTTACATATGATGTTTGAATAATATAATGGCACTATTTATACATCAAAAATCACTTAACGTACACAGTTATTTTTTTTATAAAAATTTATTGCTAAAACACCCTTTTCTCTTAGTTACATATTCTAAAATTTCACATAAAATAAATCAAATTAACATCAAAAGCAATAGAATTTGATGCCAACCAAACACGCTAATTCAATGTTATTGGTGTACTTCATCATGAAACTTGAAATTTCAATTACTTATAACATTTAGAAATAATTGTTGTAATTTAGATGCATTGAATTTTTTCTGAATTTCAAATAATTCTTTCGAAATTAAGAAAATTTTGGAAAATTTTAAAATAGCAACAATATCAATGCAACAAATGAAATTCATTTTGTTGAATTTTACTTTATTTGGTGCAATAAATTTCTAATTTTGGGTATATGTGTTTTAAGTTTTGAAGAGGGAAGAGAAAGAAGATGCAAATAAGGGTAATTTAGTAAAGTATACAGTGTATGTAAAGTAATATTCGGTGTGTAGTGAGTTTTTTTTATTTTTTGGTGTATGTTAAGTAATTTTTGGTGTAAGAACAGAATTAGCCTAATATAATATACATTCAATTCCATTTTAATATTAGATCTATATTTACAGACAAATGAATCAATTCAATTTTGTTTGTATATATATATATATATATATAAAGAGTTTGTGTTAATTTATGTACATCTTTTTTCTTTAATTTCTTTTACATTTATTTCATATTTGTTTTGTTAAAACATGGTTGACATTAGCCTTGCTTAACGGTTGCATTAATTTACCAAGAGTTACCATTTAACATTTGTATGAAATAAATGGTAACATATTAACGATTAATTTATACATGATAGACTCAATACTTGATATAAATGGCAACATATTAACGTTTGTGTTAATTTATTTCATACTTGTATAAATTAATTGCAATTGATTAACGTTAATTTATACATGGTAGCATTTATAAATGGTAAAATTTGTATAAATTAATTTATTAAATAAAAGGTTAACATTACATGTTACAAGTTAATTTACGTTAATTTACATATTAAATGGTACCATGTTAATTTACTTATAAAATTAACGTAAATTAATATGGTACCATTTTTTACATGGTAACATGTTATTTGTATAAATGGTTACATGGTAGCATTTATTAACGTTAATAACTGCTTACTGACGCTAGTATTCACCACAATTTTAATGGGCAGAAAACCTTATATTTTCATCTCTAAAGGTAATTTTTTTTCCTTTTCTTCCTTCCTTCCTTCCTTTCTTACGTTATCTATTTATTTATTTAAAGATGGCTAGAAAAATGGATCTGGTTTATGGGGATGGTAGCGTTGGTGTCATGGGTTCAGTTCCTGAAGCTATTCACAATGCTAATGGTCATGCTACTGGGTAATTAACTTATATTGTTTACATCCCTTTTTTCTTTTCCTATTTTAAAAATTTCTTACCTCAATCAATTTTCTTTATTTTATGTGTGGAAACATTAGGATCATACCAAGGACTCTAATGGCGAAAGAGGTGATCTTGGCTTAAAATTCATATCTGATAAAAGTCAAAGGTTTCAATCTTATATTTGGTTTATTATGTAGTTAATTGGAGAAACGTATAGGGTAGTGAAAGAAGTGAGCGACATGCATCAAAGAAAGGCAGAAATGGCTAAGCACTCTGATGCATTCATTACATTATCTGGTTAATCTTATCGATTATGTTACAAATTTTATTTTATCTTT
The DNA here is from genome assembly GCA_030737875.1 of Allium sativum. Taxonomy (NCBI): domain Eukaryota; kingdom Viridiplantae; phylum Streptophyta; class Magnoliopsida; order Asparagales; family Amaryllidaceae; genus Allium; species Allium sativum. The sequence continues at coordinate 998,452,287 of CM060924.1, forward strand.
CCTTCGTTTTATATTTTCTGATTTTACTCTACTACATTCCCAGATGGTTATGGAACATTAGAAGAGCCACTTGAAGTTATAACATGGGCTCAGCTTGGCATTCATAAAAAACTAGTTAGTGATAATTGAAGATATATTAACGTTTGTATTAATTTATTTCATACTTGTATAAATTAATTGCAGTTGATTAACGTTAGTTTATACAAGGTAGCATTTACAAATGGTAACATTTGTATAAATTAATTTATTAAATAAATGGTTAACATTACATGGCACCATGTTAATTTACGTTAATTTACATATTAAATGGTACCATGTTAATTTACATATAAATTAATGTAAATTAATATGGGATCATTTCTTACATGGTAACATATTATTTGTATAAATGGTTACATGGTAGCATTCATTAACGTTAATAATTGCTTGCACTTGTATACATAAACGTTACTCAACTTCATACTTGTATAAATTAACATGTTACCATTTAATGTTAGTTAACGTTAAAACAAGTATGGAATAAATGGTAACATATTAACATTTGTGTTAATTTATTTCATACTTTTATATATTAACGTTAATATGTTACCATTTAATATCTTATTCATATCAATGTTAATTAATTCTCTTATATTTGTTTCATTTTCAATGCTAATTTAATTTGATTTGATGTTGATCTCATTTGATAACTTTCTACTAATCTCTGATTTGATTTGGTATAAAACTGATTGATTGGATTTTAAAGCTTATATTTATGTTTTGCCTTATATTGGAAGGAAAAAGCTAATAAATCTATTATGATAGGTATACACACTCGTTTCACCCTATTTAGAAAAATTGTGAGAAAAAACCCAACTTACTGAGGTAAATAAATTTATATCAAAATTATATTTGCGAATTAAATTGTTTCTTTTCAATTTACTATGCTATTTTATTATGGCAGGTACGATAGACGACTGGACAAATTCTGGATCAAGAAGCCGATGACTAAAACTAGAGTGAGAGTATGAGTGACTGACTGTGTACATGTATATTAGTGAATTAGTATGTAGTAAGGAGCCAATGTATACGAGTGAAATGTAGCGAGGAAGTGTATGTATAAGTGATTGTATAATAGTGAGGAAACAGTATGTGTACAATTCGAAAGTGTAATAAATATTTAATTGAATAAATATTTGTTATTTTCTTAAAAATAATTTCTGTGTAAATATTCAATTCTTGTAAATATTTATTTATAAAAAATAATGCCATATAGCCTAAAAAATGATGTCATATGCACTAATCAAATGATGACACATGGACAAATTATTGTTTGACACATGAACCAACCATTAAATGCCAAGTGTCGGCATTAATATATGCCATGTGTATACTATTACGACAACCATGTCAGCATCCATGTAGGATGACACATCACCAGCCATGTCAACAGCCATCCAGGATGACACATCATTAAACAAATCAGTTGGTGACTCATTATTCGAGTCATAAGGTAGTGGGGTCCATCGATTCTTTTACCTGCCAATATCAATAAATGTAGGTAAATCTCTTTCTCCACTAAGCTTTACCTACCTAGTTTCTACCAATTCAATACTGGTAGCTAAAATATATTACCCACTATTATGTTAGTTTTACCTACACTTACAATTGGTAGGTAAAGACCTCATTTTCTTGTAGTGTGCCTAGATTGAATATAACCTTTTCTTCTTCAACAATCAAGTTATTCAAGTTTAGAGATATGTGATTCAACATCTGCAATTCTTCTTCTATTTCTTAGATCCATTCACTGTGAGTCTACATTATTTTTAGATCTAAATATTTAAAAGACAATCTTAACATGTTTATGAACTGGATTTAAGCCTGTGACTAATTGAATCATATCATATCTTCCATAATTTGGTATCTAAGTTATTTTGACATGACTATGAATTGGATCTAAGCCTATGCCTATTTATCATATCAGATCTGCCATTGTTCATATATATAATTCATTGATTAGATCTCATCATGTGTGTTTATGACCACGACACTATGCCTAATCAATTTTATTATCACATGTTCATCAGATGCGATCTTATATGCCCATCTTGTCATTTTGCCCAATGTTATCACTATATGTTTAATTGTTGCTATGCCTAATTCCGCCATCATATGTCAATCTTGTTATTATGTTCATTTATGTTCTCTTCCCTCCTTCTTTTCCTTTTTTATTTTATAGCCAGACTACCACTAAAATATGCGAACGCGCTAAATTTGGAACGAGGGGAAAACATTAAAACTGGGGCGTAACTTGAATTGGGGAATTTGGGCATAACGTGAATAAATAACTTGAATGTGGATTTGGGGCATAAACCAAATTTTGATTGAAGAACTTAATTTGGAGCACATGGTTCATTATGAACATGACTTGGGAAAGAGGCATGAAAACCTATAATGAAATAGGTATAATTGGTTAATAATGGAAATGCCTAGAATTACAATAACTTGAAATTGTCACCGTGCTTAGACACGAGGTTATACTACACTTGTGGTGGAAGTTTGCCCGGAACCGACTGGCATATCCAGCGACCCCTAGTGGTGAATCTAATGTGAGGGGTCTAAGTGCATAAACACGTGACGTGCTAAGACATGAGATTAAGTCCGACTTGTGGAAGAAGTCTGGTCGGAACCGACCGACATATTCAGCATCCACAAGTTGTAGGCTTAGTGTGGGAGGTCTAACATATTATAACCATAAATGAATATATAGTAATGAACTTGAATACTTAACCTAGTTGAATCCATAGGGATTACATGAACAAGTTAACTTGAGTAGGGGTTAAGTAAACTTGGTTGAAACAGTGGGAGGGTTAAGTATATCTTTGGGTGGTGGGTAATATTTATATATAGGCCCACAAACTTTGCCTGTGGGGTTATGCAATCTATTTACTCTGGTATGGCATAACCTGTGGAAAACCTAGTAGTGGGTATGCAAGCGTAGGGGGAAGCTTGTATCATATTGAGTGTGGGACCCATTTCAGTCAGTAACCCATATATAGGTATCGAACGAGTACTCCGAACTAGGTCGGAGTCGGGACACGCTTACTGGGCTGATTATAAGAGATCCAAAAGTGGGGTACGATGTGGGCGGTGCATTCCGACGGGGTCAAGTGCTTGCATGGGTCCAGCAGAGGAGGTTTAAATGTCGTGACACCTGTACATATGGTTGTGCACATCCTAAAAACGAAGGGTTGCCACTTTCGGAAGTGATACGTCCTACTGTGGGGCCAACACCGGGTATCTACGGAATAGAGAGCCGATCGATTGGGGTAGTAATTAGGGTACATCTAGACTTCGGTATGTTCAGGAGCCCGTTATTATCCTTAGGGGTAACCCTTTTATGTTGGGTTGCCTATTATTGTATGGGGTTAAAACCTCTCTCTAGAAGTACGCCTAAGTCTACCATCTTGAAGTTGTTGGGGATCATCTTGTTCATAAGGTACTAGAATTGGTGTAGAGAGAAAAATAGGAAAGTGTTAGAGAAGGCTATCTGTTTATTCTATCATGTTATCCTGTTTACCTTGTCATACCTGTCTTATATGTTGTTATCTCTCTTATCCAGTTTATATGCCTGTCATGATGTGTTTACTTATTTATATGCTAAAAGTAGCTGGACTCGCCGGACTTATGTCTGACCTATTTTGTTTCCTCTTCTTTCTCCCCCCTAGGTTCTCAGGGTGGGAATACTCAAGCTTGATCAGGATTCTGCTTAATTTTGCTTGGAGCTGCTTAGATGTACCGCTTAATTTCGTACCATCTCTACTATGGCTAAGCTTTTGGGGATTATGCTTCTTTTATTATTGTACTCTGATGATTTTATACATGACAGAAATTTTAAATTGATGTACTAGGATTTATGTATTTCAGACTTATGATGTAACTATGTTTCGAACCACGATGTTTTCTGTTTAAATAAAGTTTTAAATTCCGCTGTTATTTTATATCTATCTTGTAATATTTCTGTTTCTGTTTACCTATAATGCTTCACGAAATTTAATGCATTCTCTTAACGAGTGACATTAACGGACGTGGGGTGTCACACTTGGTATCTGAGTTGAAGGTTACCAGATCGGATAAAAGATTTTGAAAGTTATATTCAAAAAGATTTAAAAAGGAAGCATTTTCAAAATAAAAAGTCTATTTTGAAAAACATATTCCCCAAAGCCATAGGAAATATCTTTCGATTCTCTGTTTGAATCCCTTTTTCCTTTTCTTTTCAACATGTCTGGGGAACCTAATATTCCTGAGGGCGTTACGATACCAAGCTGGATTCGTAGGTATCTAAAGGCCATGGCTCCTGCCGGAGGTCAAGCAGACGTTCCTCCCCCAGCTGTACCCACTGTTCCTCCTCCGTGGGTGGATAATTTCTCTATGATCCGCAAAGATTTCTGTGCCATGGGTGGAAAGCCATTCTGAGGAACTAAGATTTCGTAGAGGCAAGGTATTGGCATAAAGAGACGGAGGACTTGTTTGGAATTTTCGAAGTTGACGATCGTAGAAAGATTTGGTTGGTCGCTTGGCTGCTGAAAGATGAGGCTTCATTCTGGTGGGAAGTGACCCAAGCAGGGCGTCCAGTGGAGACTTGGGATGGTTTCCAATAGAGATTCGAAATGAAGTTTCTTTCCTAAGCTGAGAAAAGTATGCAAATGGAAAGGTTTCTGGCACTCAAGCAAGGAAGCGTGACTGTCAAAGAATATGTAAACAAGTTTAATCAACTGGCAAGGTTTGGGTTGGAGCTAGTGGATACCCCACATAAGAAAGCTTTACGATTTGCTAAAGGACTAAATGAACCCACCCATGGGTTAGCCATGTCTCACATTCCGATGGGAGCAACTTTTGAAAGGCTCGTGGATATGGCATTGACACATGAGGAAGATAAAGGTGAAAAGAAAGAAGCTAGGGTTGAGGAAACACAAAACAAGAAAGTTTGGTCCAAGAAAGGACGACAATAACAACAAAAGAAGGGTGGAAAGAATGACAAAGCTAAAGATAAAAGGAAATGCCACAATTGTGGACGTGAGGGTCACCTGATCAAGGATTGAAAAAGAAGGAAGAATGCTTGCTTCCGTTGTGGAGAGGTCGGACACTTTTCTAAGGAATACCCGAAGAAGCAAGGGCAAGGTCAAAAGGAAGGATCTTCTGGAGGGCAGGTGCATGCTCTCGTGACCAGTGCTACGGATAGATGTAGGAAAGTTTCCGTTAAAGGTTTGATTTCTCTTTCCAATCATCCAGTTAGAACTCTTTTTGATTCTGGCGCTTCGCATTCATTTATATCTGATTCTATGGTTGAGTCTCTGCACCTTGGTACTAGTATGGTTATGGATTCCGTTGTTATCTTAAATCCCATTGGTGGTACGGCTCATCTGTCTATGATTTGTCGGGGTTTGAGAATATCTGTCTTAGGCATCGAATTGGAGTGCGACGCATATGTGATCAGTTTTATGGGCTATGGTTTGATTCTAGGGATGGATTGGCTAGCTATGTATGGTGCCATTCTGGATTGCGAGAGGAGGGTTGTTAGACTTTTGACTTACCATGGGAGGACCCTCGAGATTTATTGTGACCCAAAAGGATCTGTCATGCTTAATTTCCTAGAGTTACTTGATGCATCTATCGATGATCTACGATCGGTACCAGTAGTCTGTGATTATACTGATATTTTTGATGAGGTTCAAGGATTACATCCGAGGCGCGAGATTGATTTTCGTATATATTTGGTGGACAATGCAAAGCTAGTTGCATTGCCTGTGCGCCATATGGCTCCAAGAGAAAGAAGGGATCTCAGCAAGCAAGTAGGGAAGCTAATTGAGAAAGGATTTATTAGGCGAAGCATATCTGAATGGGGTGCTCCGGTAGTATTCGCAACTAAGGCGGATGGTTCGCTTAGCTTATGTGTGGACTATAGAGAGTTGAATAAACTCACTAAGAAAAATAGGCACCCTCCCGAGGATAGATGATCTGTTTGACCAGCTTGTTAATGCATCTATTTTCTCTCAGTTAGACCTGGCCATGGTGTTTCATCAGTTGAGGGTGGCCGAGGACAGGAAAGACAGGACTTCCTTTAGAACTCCAGATGGTTTCTTCGAGTGGCTCGTTATGCCTTTTGGGTTGACGAATGCACCCGCCTATTTTGTTGATTTGATGAGTATGGTGTCTCGGGAGTTCCTAAATAAATTTATCGTGGTCTTTGTTGATGATATCTTGATTTTCTCAAAGAGCGAGGAAGAGCATGCCTTGCATTTAAGAGAGGTTTTAAAGACTCTTCGTGCGCATTATCTTACAGCGAAGTTCTCCAAATGTCGTTTTTAGAGAAAAGAAGTGAGGTTTTTTAGGGCATGTGGTCTCTAAAGATGGGATAGCAGTAGATCTCGCAAAAGTAGTTGCAGTTCAAGATTGGCAGATCTCAAAGAATGCAACGGAGGTGAAAAGTTTTCTTGGATTGGCAGGCTATTATAGGAAGTTCTTTAAGGACTTCGCAAAGATATCATCCCCACTCACTAGGCTGATGAAGAAGAATCTGACATTTTCATGGAATGTAGATTATGACGATGCTTTTCAGCAATTAAAGAGAATTCTGACAACAACCCAAGTCTTGACATTGCCCATGGGAGGAAGATGTTCACAGTATACATTAATGCATGTGGTACATGGCTTGGTGTGGTTCTAATGAAAGAGGGAAGGGTAGTATGTTATGGAGGTAGACAACTTAGAGTTCATGAGAAGAACTACCCTACCGATGACTTAGAGCTAGCTGCCATAGTATTTGCACTTAAGACGTAGCGCCATTATCTACTTGGAGAGAATTTTCGAGTTATACGCCGATCACAAATCTCTCAAGTACTTATTCTCATAGAAGGATCTCAATTTGAGGCAACAAAGATGGATGGAGTTCCTAGCATCCTATGACTTTGAGATTGCTTACACCCCTAGCAAGGGTAATGTGGTGGTAGACGCATTGAGTAGACAGAGGGTGACTTTGAGTTCTCCGTTTGTAGAGTGGAAATATTTGGAGTATATATCGACTTTTGATTTCAGACCCTCCATCGAGTTTATACCTGGTTTATTGGCGTCACTAGAGGTGCGACCTACTCTTTTGGACAAGATAGGGACTTCACAGTGAGAGGATCCACAGATTTCAGACATCTTGGATAGGCTCAGCGGAGGAGAGACTTCTAGTCACCTCAGTAGATATTCCACGGACGATAGAGGTGGTTGCGACGAGATGGAAGGCTTTGTGTTCTTCGAGTTGGGAGTTTGTTGAAGATAGTCCTAGAGAAAGCCCATCATTCTATGTTGACTATTTATCCAGGCAGTGATAAGATGTATAGAGATATGAAGAGGGTTTTTTGGGTTGGGATGAAGAAAGATGTGGCGGAGTTTGTTTCTCAATGTTTAATTTTCCAGCAAGTTAAAGCTAAGAAAAAGAAGCCTGATGGTTTACTTCATCTTTTGGAAGTCCCACAGTGGAAGTGGGAGAGCATCTCGATGGATTTCATTAATGGTTTGCCTAGATCTAGGAAAGGCAACACCAGTATTTGGGTTATGGTAGACAGGATTACTAAGAGTGCTCATTTCATTCCAGTTAAGAGTAAGAGAACGATAGCATGGTTGGCAGCAGTCTACGTTCGTGAGATAGTCCGTCTTCTGGGGAGTACCTTTTAGTATCGTAAGTGATCGTAACCCCATTTTCACCAGTGAATTTTGGAGGAGTTTGGAAGAAGCATTAGGTACGCAGTTATGTTTGAGCACCGCTTATCATCCTCAGACCGATGGACAGACGGAAACGGTGAATAGAGTTCTTGAGGATCTTCTAAGGCTGTGTATCCTAGACTTCGGAGGGACTTGGTAAGAGCATCTTCCTTTAGTATATTTCACCTACAACAATAGTTACCAAGCTAGTATTGGCATGGCACCCTTCGAAGCATTATATGGACAACCCTGTAGATAGTCGACTTGTTGAAGGGAATCTACAGAAAGACTTTTACTTGGACCGGATATGGTAAGAGAACCATCCGAAAAGATTGATCTCATTTGACGGCGAATGAAGACAGCTCAGGATAGGCAGAAGTCCTACGCAGACAAGAGAAGGACCATGAGTTCGAGGTGGGATACATGGTTTTCATTAAGGTATCACCATTAAGAAACGTAGTTCGCTTTTGATCTATAGGGAAATTGGCAACAAGATTTGTAGGACCATTTCCCATAACAGAATGGATTGACCAAATGGCCTATAGAGTAAATTTACCACAGAGACTATCCAACATTCATGATGTTTCTCACATTTCTCATTTAAGGAAGTTCTTGCATGATACCGCAGAAATTGTTGAGCCGAGTACATTGGAGGAAGTAGAAGTAGAACGGGAGGCGACAGTTAGACGAGTTCCTACCCGTATTCTTGGATCAGAAGTTAAGAAGCTACGCAACCGAGAGGTCAAATTGATAAAAGTTCAATGGAGAGATAACCAAGATGATGCAACTTTGGAGACCGAAGACAAGATTCACGTTTCGTACCCTTTTCTCTTCGAGGGTATGTTCTTAACTTTCTTTTCGAAAGCTTTTATTCATGCTTGTTTCTAGCATTTAAGTATATCCTATAGATCGAATCTTCGACCTTCAGGTAGGGATCCCATGGATGTAAACATATGTTTGAGACATGTTATGTTTGATGGATGCAAGTGTTTGCTGGTGGTTGCTCGTGGATGCATATACACACACACATTAGGCACTAGATAAGCTTAATCATCTCATACTACATATGGATGTGTGTGCATTTTCTTCTTTTTAATGGATGAAAGTGGGTGTATCATCAGATGGAGGTTGAATTTGAATGAATGATGGTGCACACATATAGAACTTACATGATATAATAGGATTATTTGCATACATGTTCGATTCATGGCACTAACATACATTGCATTAATGAGGTCGACTGAATCAGTGGACCGCCTGATCTTTCGCATTAGCGTAGGGACATATACACACACCTTTGCATATGTTCATATAAGCATTAGAAATTCTTTAAGGACAATGGATGCCTTTGATTGGTCGATGAGTAGATGGATGTGGATGTTAGGATATACACTCTTCCAAACTTGGGAATTTCGGGGATGAAATCCTCTAAGTAGGGGAGAATGTAACATCCCGTAATTTTATAAGACACTAAAGATGATAAGTTAAAGAATACTTAATTAAATGTTCAGAATTAAGTAAAATGGACTATGCTATTGTGTTCGTCTCGGAATTCTGCTTAAGATAGACTTCGAGTTTGCGTAAAACGGACGCCGTATGAAGAAGTTATTAAGGTTTGAAGTTTATATATGCTTAAGAAGAATATATATGTATATTAATATTCCAGAAAATTCAAAATATTTCAAATTTACGCAGAAGAAAGGGAGCGGGAAACTTCCTGCCCTGGGTGTCGACCCAGGGGTCAACCCCATAAGGGGGCATCGACCCATGGGTCGACCCCATAAGGAGGGGGTTGACCCCCCTGCCAGATCCGAGGCGGTATACCTATTTCTGAATGTGGACTCCTTTCTTCACCAGATTCGTTGATTCTAGGCTATAAATAAGACCCTATACCCATTATTTTATTCATTCTAAATCAATGGAGAATTAGATGCTGCCTCTGCCTAGATTGAATATAGCCTTTTCTTCTTCAACAACCAAGTTATTCAAGTTTATAGATTTGTGATTCAACATCTGCAATTCTTCTTCTATTTCATACATCCATTAGCTATGACTCTACGTTATTTTTAGATCTAAATATTTAAAAGACAATCTTAACATGTTTATGAACTGGATCTAAGCCTGTGACTAATTGAATCATATCAGATCTGCCATAATTTGTGTATCTAAGTTATTTTGACATGACTATGAATTGGATCTAAGCCTATGCCTATTTATCATGTTAGATCTGCCATTGTTCGTATAACTAATTTACTGATTAGATCTCATCATGCCTGCTTATGACCATGACACTATGCCTAATTAATTTTATTATCACATGTTCATCAGATCTATCTTATATGCCCATCTTGTCATTATGCCCAATATTGTCACTATATGTTTAATTGTTGCTATGCCTATTTTTTCCATCGTATGTCAATCTGGTAATTATGTTCATTTCTTTCATCTTCCCTCCTTCTTTTCCCTTTTTATTTTATAGCGAAGCTACCTTCGAGCCTAGACATACCGCTGAAATAGGCGAACGGGCTAAATTGGGAACGAGGGGAAAACGTTAAAATTGGGGCATAACTTGAATTGGGGAATTTGGGCATAACATGAATAAAATACTTGAATGTGGATTTGGGGCATAAACCAAATTTTGATTAAAGAAATTAATTTGGGTCATATGGTTCATTATGAACATGACTTGGGAAAGAGGCATGAAAACCTATAAATGAAATAGGTATAATTGGTTAACAACGGAAATGCCTAGAATTACAATAACTTGGAATTGTAACCGCGCTTAGACACGAGGTTAGATTACACTTGTGGTGGAAGTTTGCCTGAAACCGACTGGCATATCCAGCAACCACTAGTGTTGAATCTAATGTGAGGGGCCTAAGTGCATAAACACGTCACGTGCTAAAACACGAGGTTAAGTCCGACTTGTTGAAGAAGTCTTCCCGGAACCGACCAATATATTCAGCATCCACAAGTTGTAGGCCTAATGTGGGAGGTCTAGCATATTATAAACATAAATGAATATATGGTAATGAACTTGAATACTTAACCTAGTTGAATTCATAGGGATTACATGAACAAGTTAACTTGAGTAGGGGTTAAGTAAACTTGAATGAAACAGTGAGAGGGTTAAGATATCTTGGGGCGGTGGGTAATATTTATATATAGGTCCACAAACTTAACCTGTGGGATTATGCAATCTTTTTACTCTGGTATGGCATAACCTATGGAAACCTAGTAGTGGGGATGCAAGCGTAAGGGGAAGCTTGTATCATCTTGAGTGTGCGACCTGTTTCAGTCAGTAACCTATATATAGTAGGTATCTAACGAGTACTCCGAACTAGGTCGAAGTCGGGGCACGCTTACTGGGCTGATTGTAAGAGATCTAAAAGTGGGGACGGTGTGGGCGGCGCATTCCAACGGGGTCATGTGTATGCATGGGTCCGGTAGAGGAGGTTTAGATGTCGTGACACCTGTAGATATGTTTGTGCACATCCTGAAAACGAAGTGTTGCCACTTTAGGAAGTGATATATTCTACTATGGGGCCAACACATGGTATCTACGGAATAGGGAGCCGATCGATTGGGGTAGTAATTAGGGTACATCTAGACTTCGGTATGTGTAGGAGCCCGTAATTATCCTTAGGGGTAACTCCGGTATGTTGGACTGCCTGTTATTATATGGGGTTAAAACCTCTCACTAGAAGTATGCCTAAGTCTACCATCTTGAAATTGTTGGGGATCGTCATGTTCATAAGATACTAATATTTGTGCAGAGAGAGAAAAGGAAAGTGTTAGAGAAGCGCTATCTATTTATTCTATCCTGTTATCCTGTTTACCATGTCATACCTACCTTATATGTTTTTATCTCTTTTATCCAGTTTATATGTCTGTCATGATGCTTTTACTTATTTATATGCTAAAAGCAACTGGACTCGCCAGACTTATATCTGACCTATTTTGTTTCCTCTTCTTTCTCTTCCGTCCCCCCCTCCCTCCCCCCCGAGGTTCTCAGGATGGGAATACTCAAGCTTGATCAGGATTCTGCTTAGTTTTGCTTGGAGTTGCTTAGATGTACCGCTTGATTTCGTACCTTCTCTACTATGGCTAAGTTTTTGGGGATTATGCTTCTTTTATTATTGTACTCTGATGATTTTAATTAGTACAAGACAGAAATTTTAAATTGATGTACTGGATTTATGTATCTCAGACTTATGATGTAACTATGTTTTGAACCACAATGTTTTCTGTTTGAATAAAGTTTTAAATTCCGCTGCTTTTTTATAGTTGTCTTTTAATATTTATGTTTCTGTTTACCTATAACCCTTCACGAAACTAATGCATTCTCTTAATGAGTGACGTTAACGGACGTGGGGTGTCACAGACAGCATCACCCTGTAGTAAAATTTCTTTAGTCAATATATCTTTAACAAGACAATATTTTGGATAGAACTCAAAATATACATTGTTGTCCAAACAAACTGTGATACACTTATTAGATTTTTCTTGATTTTTGGCAATCTAAGAAGATTATGTAAAAATAATACCTTTTTCCATTAATAACATTGCTGCCAGTATGAGAAATATTATTGCACTTATCATTTCCCATGCTTATTGATTGTTTACCTCTATACTCCCTGTTTCCTTGATTAAGGTTGTCAAAATTATTTGTCATATGATTAGTTACTCCTGAATCAGGATACCAATTGTCATCTTGAATATTGTCATTTCTTGAATCTTCACTCTGATTTTTGCCTTTGTTGTTTTTTGAAGAAGATGATGCATCATTTTGGGTATGAGCTTTATTAGCATTTGGGTTAGAATTTCTCAGATTATTATCTTTCTGGTTTGGCACAAATTAGAGTTATATCTGAAGTAATACTTGAATGCAGTGTGTCCCACTTTTTCACATATTTGACACTTTGGCTTGTTATTAACATTCCATTTGCCCCTTCCTCTTCCTCTATTGGGGTAGCCTCCTCTTTGATTAGGGTTACCTCCTCTGTAGGGTTGTCCTCTTCCCCTGTTATTCACTGCTAGATTTAGTGAATAATCAGACTCAGTGGTATTTTTAATGTCCATCCTACCTTCATGAGAAAGTAGTATTGAGTGAACATCATCAAGAGGTGGTATTACTTTTTGTGAGGTTATTACATCAATTACAGCTTCATATTCATTGCCTAAACCGTTTAGCAACGAGAATACCTATTTAGATTCATTAATCTTGCTGCCTGATGCAAGAAGCATGTCCCAGATATTTTTGATCTTGGTAATATATTCCCTCATACTTAGATTTTTTTTTTGCAGTTTTGTAATTGTCTTCTATAGAATAGGGATTTGGCTGATGATTGGGCATTGAAATTCTTCTTTACTGCATTTGCAGTTTTGCATCCAACTACTTATGACAAAAGATTCGGGCTAATAGGGGACAATAGCCAAGAACCAATTAACCTTTCTTGTCTATGAAATTGCTCATATTCTTCATTACTGATTATTTTATTATCTTTATCAGTGATGAATTGAGGTGGAGTTGGCAAGGTTCCATGAATGTATTTATCGAGTCCATAGCCTGAAATTGCGGTTTCCACTTGAAATTTCCAAAGAAGATAGTTGTTCTCGTCAAGCTTGGTGGTGATCAACTGACTTTGTGGGCTCACAACGATTTTGATAAATTGCTCAGCAGCTTGTGGTGGTGCATTGACCCTCGATGTGGCTGATTCATTTCCTTCTGAGGTGGATATTTCAACCATGATGAAATAAAGAAATCAAGAAACAGGTAAAGCTCCAATTAGTTTAGTATTGTAGTTTTCAAAGTATTTTACGGTCTTGAAATCTTTAGTGATGATAACGAATCAAATGGGGGATTTTTGATAAGAACAGATGCTATGTGAAAGGGTTTCTTGACTGGAAAATACTTATTGAATCTCCTGATCGACTGCCAAATGAAAGACTTTCCTATATTTATATTTACAATCGACTGTTGTTGCAGCCGCTGAATAGCTTGGCATGACACAAATGGTGATTAGTAAATCTTGAACTCAAACGAAGAGCATTTTCTCTGATGAGTTCAGATATCCAAATGATGAGGATAAAATCTGATGGATATCTACCAACAAATACACAGCTCCAGAAAGAAGATCTGAAGTGCGATTAAGCAATGGTAAAACTCTGATACCAAATTAAGATTTGGTAGATATAATTTTGTAATAAGAAAATTTGTAAAGAGAACTGAATGATTTTCTATATTTATAATTTGAACTGTACAAAGGGTCTGTATATATAGAAAATGCCACGGTAATGTTGCAACATAACGTTTGGCAATTATTTTGATAATGGGCTACACAACCCATATGTACAAGGCCCCTTTACATAGTGTATAAAATATCTTTATTGTAGAATATGGCAGCAGCTATATTCATTTTCTTTCTTATTTAGTTCAAGTCAACATTTGCAAACTTTAATCATACAGAAAGTAGATTGCATCAACTGATTAAGTCTGATTCAGAAAGAAGGTGACCCCATTTTGTTGCAGATAATATTAAATAATTTATTTAATCATTTGTATGTAGAAATAGGATTTTACATTTGTTACTTAGATTGCTTAATTTTTTTTATTAGCATATATACAATGCAAATATAAATGCACATATGCGTACTCATGCTGAAGCCAAAACAGAAAATATATTTATCTTTTGTTTCCCAAAAAATTAAAGCGAATTTTACACTTGTTTCCTACTTATGGAATTCTATTCTGAAATGTTTTGATTTTTTTAATTTATGTTGTAGGCTAACTGTTCATTCGGGTAGTATTACTTTCTTTTGGCATGATGCTTGGATCTCTCTGGTAACCCTTAAAATAAATTTTAGAGAGGTTTCTGAGAATTGCTGCTTTAAAAATGCTTTGATTATAGATGTTTATCGAGGCAACTTAGATCCCTCGTGGGAATTTACCTTTGAAAATATTTTAGAAGGGTCAGTGTTAAGGCAATTTGCCTTACTGAGACAAAGTTGGCTATGTATCATTTGGATGATTATGGTGATAATATTTGTTGGGGTCTAGATAAGAGTCTTTTGTACACTACTAATTCTATGTATAAATTTCTTAATTTTTCTGGTGTTTCTATGTTTTTATTTAAGTTTAGTCTAATTCTCCGCCTAAAGCAAAATTTCTTATACGGTTGATTATTCATAAGAAACTTAATACGGTTGAGCTTTTAAAAAAGAAAAATGTTATTTTTGATGTTAAGTATAGTTTTTGTAGTATATTGGATGAGAATGTTGATCATTTATTTTTCTCTTGCTCTATTACAAATTATATTTTAATTATGGTTTTAAGGAATTTTGTTTTTAGTTGTTTTAATTCTTTTACTAACTGTGTTTATTATTGGAATTGTTATAGATTTGCTTTTAATTTCAGACAAAGATATGTGTTGGATTCTTTAGTTAGTATTATTAGTTGATTTGTTTGGTTGGATAGAAATCAGAGATTGTTTCATTCTTTTTCTGAGTCTACTGATAAATTAATCGTTATGATTGTTACCTTCTGTCTGGATTGATGTCTAACTCTCACTATAAGTTTTATAGAGATTCTCGATTTGAGAGATATTTGGTTAAGGTTAGATATAATTTGAGTTTATATATTAGAATTAATAGGTATTTTGGTCGCAATAGAATTTGCATTTTTTATTGATTTCTGCTTTTTCGTATTTCATGGTTGTCTCTTTTTCCTATTTTTATTTCTTTTTCATATATATGTATGGATATATTTATATATATGCTTAGATACCCATCTATACTATCTATCTATACTATATTATAATTACTGAATTCGCAATCGAGCTCTCACAGCCCGTTGAATTTTCTATCCTTATCTAAAGCTGAACCGCCTCATTCCCTCTTTCCCAAATTTGTCTTCTCGAACGCTACTCCTATCCGCTCCCTACGCATTCTCCTACCTCCCATCTCAACCCCAAACCTTTCTCCTCCCCAGAGAGTCATGTCCACTCTGCCTTCCCCCCATCCATGAAACACGTCATCTTCCGCCGATAGTTGTTTCCAATAGGCGCTAGGTGCGTCCCAAAGCACGACAGTTCGTCCCATCCCCTCTTCAACCGATCGACCTTTTCTGATCTTACACTGCTTCCATCCTCCCCCTTCCAGCCCATGATCATCAGATTCTGTAGCAGCAACCCAAATCGTGTGGTTTGCCGATCTCCTCCACCAGCAGTAGCAATTATAGCCAACTGGCATCTTTCCATCGTTATTCCTTCTCTTCTTACCACATCGACGGCGTAATTGAAGGAAAATAAATCCTACTGCAAAGACTGCCAGTTAACCCTAGGTTTCTCGCCGACATGTTTTAGGGGAAATAACCACATCGCGTATTTGGGATATCTCTTCGCCTGTACAACAGCGGTTTGTCTCTTTCCATATGGTTGTTTACAAACACTGCTGCTTCGACTACATTCAAATCAATTTGCGGTTTACTGCAAACATTTGAAACCACCTTCTTTCTAAATTACAACTTTCTAATTCAACATGTAAAGGTATCAATTTTCTGTCTAAGCCGAACTTTATAATTGAATGCTTTTTGTTTAGTAGTTGTTTTATAGTTGAATGCTTTTTATAATTAAGGGTGATTGCTTTGCTGCTAAACGGATCTTACTAGATTTGTTTTTTATGGACTTGGGTTTTTTATTGTTACTTTGAAGGCATTTATATCTCTGCTAAATGGTGAATCAAATTTAAACTAGCTACAGTTTATCGTAAAATATGAAAATTATTGTGACTTTTAGTTGTGATAGTGTCACCTAATAATGTTAATAATATTGTTGCGAACTGCAAGTTAGATACATGATTGAAATCTAAACCAATATTGATGCTCTGTATATCATTCTAAGTAAAGTTTGTCTGCATGGCTTTTAGGTTCTAGAAAGATTGAACATTGACATGAATGTCATATTTTCAATGAAACTTGATATTGAAAGATGTCCATTAATAGGAAATCAGCTAGCACATGGATGTGTCTATAATGATTTTAATTGATTTTCATGTTTATTTATTTTGATTGCATTTTGCACTGATTCTTTATAAAGGATTGTATTGATCAAGTTCTTAACGTTTTATGCATGAAAACTTAGGGGTGTACAATACAATGTTTTCTTTGGTCTATATCTTCATGAAAGTATCATCGAAAATGTTTTCCATTGACAAGTAATTCTCTTTTTATTAGATATCCTTTACCAATGACTTTTTTTAGTGCGAAATTCGAATTCACACATGAATGAACCAAATCACATGATTTGTTAGGGACATTTAGGTAATTGTGACATCTAAGTCTTTCAAATGTAAATCATATAAATTTATTTTTATTTTTTGTCCATCTATAAATGAATATGACTATTCTTTGAGTTATGATAAAGTATTCAGTTTACTGTTTGATGTCTGATAATGGCAATTATTTGACATGAATTTCCTTTTTTTTTGGTTAAATGATTACTTTTTATTTGTAGACGTGATAATAAGTTTAGTTAGTAAATATTTTTGTTTTTGATTTACTTGAAAATTATTACTTTTTTTCATTTGAATTAGAAAGCAAAGGTCTGTGCTTAAAAATTGTTTTCTACGGCGAGCATGTTGAATTGGATTTCAGGTATAAAGTGGTAACTTTATTTAGTAGACACACATGTAAAATGTGGTAGAATAGCTAAAGTAAGTTAACTACAAAATCGGGAAGAGCCACCATTCAACTGTTCCAGTATAATACGATATAATAATAAAACAAAAAATACACAAGTACAAAGTAATCATTGAGAATTCGTTTTTACTAATACAATTGGATAAATGGAAATCAAATTAACTAGGCCTGCTACACGCATGTTTTTTCCTTAACTATTCCACAAATACATTGATTGGGACTGTAGCTAAACATGTTTCCCATACTTCTAAGTACTTTTGTTTATTTGGTAAGCATGACCATTTCCACTCTTTGAATATGTCTACATGCATTTGTCATGTGTCCATCTTATATTCAAAAAAAAATGAGAAGTTGGTGAAGTATAATTATATACACCATATAATGTTGTGCATTTAGGCGATCCCAAGTTGAATTTTTGCACATGATTTATATCTTGCGACTCATGTTTAGCAAGCTCTCTGCACCAGGCTTTTGATAATGGATGTGTAGTTCATGTCTATGACTGGATCGTTGGTTCCATAGCCTTCACTTACACAGGCACTCTGTTGCAATTTGTAGGTCATTCAAATTTTAGTATGCGGTCCAATGCATAGCTGCACATGTCAGTTTATAGACTTCTTAATCATCATGCATTGGATATTTTCCCAAATTGTAGACCAGGCTTTAGTTGATGCGGCTCAAGAAGTTGCAGCGTGATCTACGGCCGTTTAGCTTTGTAGTACTGCTTGCATTTTTGCATTTTGAGTCTTTAGCATCGGTGCATGAGATCCTGCACAAACTTTTATCTAGGCGTTATGGATTCATGAAAGAGGTTAACTAATTCATACATTATACTATTTGTTTATATCTTGATTATTGTGCTTTTCCTTTTGGTTTCAATAATAGGAACTTGGGAAGGATAACATATGTTGCTATACATTGTACCAGAAGAAGCAATTAGATTCGTAAGAGGTGATATTATTAGCAACATAAGTTTGTTACATACTATGAAATAAATGCAGAAGTAACTGTTTTCTTTGTCTGTTTGTCATAAATTATCCAGTAACTGGAGTACAGAACCTGTTATTTTTGCAAAGTTCAAAATTGTTAGGTTCGATCTCTTCAGAATACAAGTTACCGAAAACCATGCTCATAGATTATCATAGTGTCAAGTCTACTGAATTTGACATGACTGTTTGATGTATATAACCATCACCCAAGTAGAACATATATAAACAAGTAATTCTTTGATATTGCATAAGCTATTTTTTTCCTTTGTTTACCATGGTTAGCATATATAACAGGTTCAAGATTCTTTTTACCAAACTAAAGTATGAACTAAATATTTTTTATGTGTGCAATTATAATTCTTTTATAGCCAATCTTTTAACATGTTTTGATAGCCAATCTTAATAAATTATCCTACTAAAACATTCTCACATTTCGGAGGAATCTAGATCCCCTTGCTTATAAATCCTATTCATGTTCCCTTCATACTGTAGCTCATTGTTGAGGAGTTCTCACAAAGTGTAAAGGCTGTACCTACAGTTTTAAGAAAGGATGTCATGGTTTTCAATAGTATATTCACATACTTTTTTTTAATAGCACGGGCACTAACTACAACTCACTATTATATTCTCTACTGACATTGCATTATAGGAACTATGTTCACATGCAATAGGTTAAGTTAAATTCATTGTATTTTTTATATTTTGTTCTCAATAACAATTCTATCATGGCACAACTATGCTTTAACTGGATGAAAGAGTCAGTAGCATTGGTTTTCCGCCTTGCTTATTTTGTTTCTTATCTTATATTGATTATTTTTATTACCACATGTAACATTTTATGTATTAATGTTACTGATATGCGCAAAGTTCTTACATACCCCATGTATGAAACAGAATGTCATAAGGAAACAATTTCTTCCTTATGTACTCTGTCACCTTTTAAGATATAAAGGTCTAGGTGATCCTCCTTTCCTATGAAAAAAAAAGGATCTCTAGCTGAGGTCTTAAATCCCAAAAAGCATATATATTTTGTTCTGTTTTGCTAACATGTCTGCATGTTTTCATTTACAACCATGGTACCAAAGGGGAAATTTTGGTTGTCTTCGCTGCGTTGTGTATAAACATGAAAATCCAACTTATTTAATTTCTCTCCACAAAGATACGCAAAAAGAACTGTCCAACTTATTGTTAATTTTATTATTTGTACAAAACATTGAGGCACCTTGCATTTTTTTCTTTTGAAAACTAAAAGTGTATAAAATATCAATATTTGGTCCTTTTCAAACTTCTTACTAAGTATATGTAGAGTAGCAAACATGATTATATTGAAAATATGGTCATTGATCATAGTTGTGCAATAATTTTCCTCAATTAATCATGTTGATTTGTAGTAATTTCTGTAAGTATTCGGTAGTATTTTACATCTGTGTGCTCAAATATCCAGTTATAATGTATGTTCTACAAGAATTGTCATTTCACATAAAGTAAACACACCTATTCTCTTTTTGTCTGTAGTTTGCGCCTTCTGTGTTTGAAAATTCTTCTTATCAGTTTGCAATATCAAACCTGGATAGAGAAACGATGTTGAATAACATTTGGGTGTTCTAATTCACCAAAATGAACATTATTTACTTGAAGGTATTAAATTGTATTATTATTATTACGTAAACTGCATGTATGCTAATGTCATATAAAATTCAAACTCCCACTTAAGCGATTCACGCTTTTTGCCTCCCCTGTTATTTGTCTTTTTACATTTATTCTTATTTACTCTCTTTCCAGCAACCTATATTATTGCATTTAATTTATTTCATTTATAACCATTCAAATTTCTCGCAATCTTCTTCTAAATTCTTCTCTGATTCACAATTTTACCTTTCACAGAATAAATTGCACTCTCTGACATCAGCACACTAGGGATCCTTATTTTTTTGGTAATCCTCTGAGCATGTACTCAAACACTCACGCTATTTTTTTTTTCTAATTTGGGGAAGTTTTGTTTATTTTTGTTTGCTTATGGTTGAGTGATGATAATTGGTTTGCTATTGGTGATCAAGTCTATGTCTATGTCTAACTTTTTTTTGTTTGATATGATGATAAATTGCATAAGTAGTAAGTATCCTTTTAATGTGATGACAATCTATGTTACAAATGTATTTTTCAAATGATTTACATTTATTTAGACTACAACTAATCTTGGTGTTTCATGTTTGGATTTAGCTAATAATAAATCAAGAGCTAACCTCAAATGTGTTTACTGATCATCCTAATTTCATGTCTGCTTATTAGAATGCAAAGTTTGACCAATGAAGAAAACATATGAATCGCCAATTAATACAATTTGATTGCGTACTGATAAGGATTTAACATAACTAATCAATTTTTCTCTTCTGAATTATGATAGAATCCTGGGAATAGCTGGGGTGTAATTTAGGGGATCTTAGATACTAAACCAACTCAATAGCGATGGGTGTTGGTTAATTTGAAATCAATCATTCATAGTCAGGTATTTTTCGCATAATTTTATTTTAGTTATCTAATTATTAATTGGGTTTTCTGTCGAATTATTACTCATTTGGTTAAGTGTAAATGAAGATGGATCTATGAGTTTTTGACAAATAAACTTACGAAGGATTGCAGATAACCAAAATAAATTGTAGATATAGAGAATTTATTAACACTGCTTTAATGACTTTTTTCCCAGCTTTCACAAAAAATGATTATTTTAGTTCATCTTTTGTCATAAGATTTTAGGATGAAGATATAATGTAAAAGCTATATGTACATGAGTTGATGAGTGTCAACCTAAATAAGTTTACCGTGAATAAATGAAGTACTTGTTATATTATTCCATTCATTGACAAATAGTGTATTTGAAATGAAGTTAAAATCACTGCATTTAAAAGCTACAGTAATTATTAAACTTCTACATTTAAAAATGGTTTTAGATTTTTTTTTTTTTGGATGAACCTTACTGTTTTCCCTGCTAGGATTTAGGAATCGATAGATTTAATACTAATTCCAAATATGTATATGAATTGTTTCTGGTCTGTTTGCCAGAACGACGAACATTGTCCATGAATAAAATGCTATGAACTACTAAATAAACACAAGTTGATTGCAAATTGGTCGTGTAATTAAGGTAACTAATCATTAACATCTTGTGAATTATAATAGAATCATAATGGTAAAACAAGTGTACAACTTAGAGGTTTCAAATATTAGACCAACAAGTGATTGTCAATTTGAAAGAAAATTTTCATAATCAAGTACTTTTATTGAAGAAATACTCTTTATCTTTTAATTATCTCATTGTTAACCAATTCTCTAATGGAATTATCACTTATTTGGTTAAGCTCAAATGAAGATGCATTTTGCGATTTCTCATTATATAAAAAAAGCTTTATCAAATTCGGAGGTAATTAGGATGAATTAATACATTTAGCAAATTTATTAATATAGTTTTTATTTAATGTTTTCTTAGTACTTATAGTTTAAGGTTTAAGCATTGTTGCTTCAATTCAGTCCTAGCATGTTAGGCTAGAGATATAATAATGTAACAATTATATGTTTGTTAATGGCTTGATGAGTACTGGCTAATAAGTTTTCCTTTAAATAAATGGTTTTTTTTGTCATTTCGTTTGTTGGCAAACAATACATTTAAAAAGTTAGGGATTTTAAACCTACAAAACTACAAGATTATCCTTTTCCCCCTCTTTTATGTCTATTTTGGCTGGCGACAAAATCAAGAGAATATGTTTAGTTTTTGAACCAGTTGTTGAATCTGTAGAGGGTTATATATATATATATATATATATATATATATATATATATATATACCAGCAGCCTCACAGTTCTCAATAAAATATAAAACATCTTACAACAAACATGTGCAAACATTATACTGACGAAATATTGCCTCAAAAAATTACTGATCACCACTATCTGCAAACATGTATATTGTTAGCGATTACTCCCATGATCAGTGGCATATATTATGTATATGGTGAGATTCTTCCCCATTTCCATATCCACCTGTCACATTTGCCATGCTGATGTTTTTATTCATGTAGGAGTAAAATGACAATGCACGAAATGAAGCTACTGCGCAACAAGGGAAGTCAACTGAGTGCTGAAAAGATCACCCAAAGCTCCACAAACATCCATCTGATATCACCAAATGAATTTGGTAGCTAAAGGATAGAAGCTTCTAAGATGTAGAAGCTTACCTTCACATCAGTGATAAAATTTATCTTCCTCTTTGTACACAATTAATTAATTTGATAATACTTGGTTTTCTAGCCAACCGAGGCAACCTGCCACTACAAGAAAACAACGATTTAGCGTCAGATACTTAGAAGCGGAAATTTCCGTCGCTGATTTGTGACGGATATCCATGTGATCTGCAAGGGATAATTTTTTGTTTTTTCAACTTTTTTTCTTCTATTTATTACCGTCATCTTTTGTTATCCCTCACTAAGCCGTTGCAAATTACGTCAAATTACCGACATAATATTTCTACCGCTATTTTCCGTTGCAAATTCAGGCAGAATACCAACGAATATTTATCGATGTCATTTTGTAGCAGAATTCCAACAGATTTGCAAGATATGAAAATATCAGTTTATTATAATGATTATTTAATAATTAATAATAAAATTTAATACTTATGAAATGATATCTAGTATTCAATAATTATTTTCAAATAATGGTATTTAATAATAACAGTTGATAATTATAGTTGATACTTATGTTCTATAATTATAGTTGATAATTATACTTTATATTTCGAAAAATTTTAAAATTTGAAATCATTTTGAATAAATTTGAAATAAATCATAAAATTTTTAAAACCAATAATTTTTTGACACGAAATAACTAAAATTTCTAAACTTTAAAATATTGAAAAAGTTAATTTAATAGTTTAATTTAAATTATATAATACTTCATATTCTAATTTTAAAATTTTCTATAAATTCTGACTAAGATAAGTACAATTTTTTTAAATGTTGGCTCCGTAGGGGAAGTTTTGGCTCCAACGCGTGAAACTTTTGGCTCCATCGTTCGAGTTTCATTGTAAAACAATTTATAAAATATACGATATGTTTTATCTATTGTAAAATATTATTTAACTATGATTACCACTTTAAAACGTTTATGATATTATTTTTTTATTGTGGACTTTCATTATTTTATATAATGATTGCAAACCATTGTCAATATTGTTTTGTAGTTGGTTGCAAAGAGATCATGCTTATAACTTATGTGAAATATTGTAAAACATACTGACATAAATAATGAATGTTAACATACCGTAACTGTAACCCTTGGATTATTATAGTGATCTGCACGAAAGAGATATCAACCACTTGATTGGTAATCCTAAAATCTAAGTTAGACACATCATCATCTGTTGGATTTACACTGACCGTTCAGATGTTTGCAACTTTTAGTGATCCGTTAAAACACTTTCTCAAGCGTCTTCAATGATCATCATCTTACATCAGGGTAGAAATCCCCTCTCTCGCATCCAGCTTTGATTTTTACGAAAATTTCCAATTCACAGTAGGTCCTTTATCAATGTCACATTCTAGTAAAAGCTTTAGAATATGGGATAACGATCTGGCACGAACGCATCAAATTGAAGAATAATCGGAATCTTAGGAGCAAAGAATCAGGTAAAATTTTGAAATACATTAATTTATGATTTGATAGTTAAATAGTAGTGTGTAGAAAAGAGTATATTGGGATATAAGGAAAAACCACTGGCGATTGGGTTGAAATTGATTACTACTGAATTTTCTATGGTTTCTCTTAGGGTTTTCAGTGATTACTTCTTTTTAAAGTTGGCTTATTCTCTGGTTATTACTTTTAAGTTGTTCCGTGACTTGATAATTTTTTATATTAGAAATTTAGAATAGACCATTGTCTACTTTCATGCTTATGTTGCTTGCTTCAGATCTACAGTAAATTTTTGCTTATTCTACCGTATAAAATAGCATCGGTTAGTAAATTTAGCTTACTGAGAATAACTTGTTTTACTGTAATCTTCTTGGATATACTAAGCCTGTTAGATCAAAATTTGGACATAACACCCAAATCGTTCTGATTCTTATAGAGTTTTAACTGGAGAATGAAGAAAAAGCAGAAAACACACAGAATTTAAAGTGGTTCGGCGTTAACGAGCCTACGTCCACTTTATATGTTATCGTTTATACTTTGAATGCTAATACAATCAATGATTTCTCTCAGGCTTACTTTTACAATTGTGATTTCTCTTAGTAATCTAGTAATAAAACTGATAAGAAATGGTGGTATGACAATAATGGCAGAATCAGTACTCAATATTGCCAAAAAGCTCCTGAAAAATGCCAAGCTCTGGGTTATTTATAGCTGATTTTGTCAGGCGGATCGCGGGCACACGTGGCACGAATCCCGAGAATATCGGATCGTATCGCAGTCGACGAAGAATTAGTCAAATTAGCCGTTGGGGACAGGTGTCGCGATCCCCTTGAATATCGGATCGAGCAAAGGGGAAAAATCAGTCAAAATGACAGTTGGGGACACGTGTCGCTGGATCCGTGCATCTCGGATCGCCGAAGACTAGCTCGTGCTTGAACGGGTCAGAGATTTCGCCGTGCATCAGGGGATCGGATCGGTCTGTACTGGGCAGTAGTGTATGTACGGATCGAGTCGCATAGAGGTGGTCGTATCGCTGATGCAATGGGGGCGATCCGATGAGGTGCGATCCGATGAGGGGCGATCCGATGAAGGGCGATCTGATCCTTCATGTACTTAGGGAACGTAGTTTCATACTTTCTTCTTGTGAGTGAACCTGGTTGGCTTGGTCAAAAAGCTAGCCAACATTTTTCCCCCTTGAAGTATGTTTTATCGATGATGGAACATGCTTCGAAACTATAAAAACGTCTTTTCATAAAGAGATGCGAATCAGTAGACAATTCTTTTTCTGGGATCTTTCAGAGTCTTCATCATCGAATCTGTCAGGTGCATCTTTGAATTTTCATTTCTATCGGTCACTTATCGATTCGGATCGCATGCGCGAGTCGCGGTCCGTTAGCGAGTCATTCGCCTCGTCCTTTGGTGAGCACTTGGGCCTCTTCACGGAACGGAACGAGGTGGGCTTCTCTTCGAGACGTGGTGGGCTTTTGGTTCGCGGCCTGTCTATTTTCGTGGATCGAATAAGAAAAAATGGGGAGACAAACGGTCACCCTTTTGCCTATATAAATCGACCCTCACCTACATTCTCCTCTTCTTCTTTCTTTGTTCACAGCCGCCGCCAATTTTTCTGAGAAAAAACCCTAGCTTTGATTTTCGAATTCCCAACCAATCTCAAACTTTAAGAAGGTATTTAAACTGCTTTGCTTTAATTTCTAGCTTGTTTGCACTGATTTAGAGAGGGGAGACAGCGGAAATTCGCCGAATTCGACGATAGTGAATGCGAGCGTGCCTGGTGCGAAGAGGAGAGTTGAGGAAGAAGAAGGAAGGGATGACCAAGTCGGTTCGTGGGCGAGGTCCGAGTTCGAAGCGATGGCGAGGCGAGGGGAGAGGGTACGGAATTGGAAAGTTGATTTGGCTAGCGGATCGGATCGGGGAAATGACAAGGCTACGATTCGTGGGGAACTAGACGTGAGTGTCGGATCGTGGAGATACCAGAGCTTCGGGTCGTGGAGGATAGGGGGCGATGCAGATCGCCAAGAAACCATCGCGATCCGTTCTGGATGAATTGATGCGCCTCACGATTCAAAGCCTTTCCATGATCTAATACCCTTCTGCGTATCGAGTCCTTCACCACGATCCGTCCTCATGCCGCGATCCGAACCTGTCCTGCGATCCGTCTCACGAACGATCGGACGCGCACGCTGACTAAACAATATGATGCAACTCTTACGGATCGATGAACAGTTAGGTTAGAGCCCTTGAGATTAACAATCTGAATCGAACAAATGCATAATCTATCAGCCGAACAATGACCAATGTCTGGATGATTTTATTGACCCTTGTACTTTTCTTTAATGCACGCACATGTACACACACCGGCACTTGCAGACACAGGGGGGATGGGTAGTTTTAATCTCATTTCTTATGTTTTCTCGCCTAAACAGTAATGTCGGATAATCATTCCTCTTCAAGATCCGTCACAGAAACGGAGTCCGAGGCTCCTGAGCAACACAACCCCGAGGTCCCTCCAATTAACCCAGGGGGTGAAGATTCCAGATCCGAATACGAGGCAACGGAATCGGATCCGTCCGAAAGTACTTCACTTAGTGAAGAGTCTGAAGCAGACAGGCGAGCTCCCGATGAGATTCCTGGCGTGCTCGGGATAGAGAAATTTTCTGACTCTTTAGCATCTAAACTCGATGACATAAAGCTTAAAAGAATCTGCCTGAGACATGGGATCCCTTGGGATGATGTGAGGACACCCGTTAGCGAAGATAGACCCCACTTAGCTCCGGAAGGGTATATGGCAGTCAGCCGAACCATGTGCTTGGTAGGAGCTATTCCTTCGTTTCCTCCAATCGTCATCGAGACCTTAAAACGACTGGGTATCGCTCAGATGCAGCTTCATCCTACGCGTCTCTATACACCCTATATATTGCATACGTGGAGATCCTGCATACCGAACTCACATTTAGAGATTTAATATTCTTTTATCTTTTCAAGCATCGCTCCTCGGCAACCCCAAATTTCTCTTTCTTTGAATCGATGGCGAATAGGAAGGTTCTGTATGACGGATACAGCAATATAGGGGATCCCAAGTCTGATTGGTTCTATATAAAGAAACAGGCCGGGTGCTCAAGAAGATGGCTTAAATCAAGTAAACTTTTATCTTTTGACTGAATATCTTGCTCAAGAAGCCGAAGCATTAACATCCTCCCCCCTTTTTCTTTGTTTTAAATAGATCACGTCTTCCCGAAGATGGAAGGCCCGTTATACAATAATCGATTGTCTATTCTTCTACAAAGCAGATCCGACTTTCTAAGGATCAAGAAGTGCATCACTGACGAGAATCTTCATAAGCATCGCCTTCTGGATATAAGATTTGGACTTGGCGCCGGCGGCAAACCCTACAGATACGTGCCCCCAACGGAGGGGGAGGGAACATCTCGGGCAGCAGAAACAACTAAATTCCGTAAGAGTCCTTCCCCGATAATCATCCAGGACGACGAGGACCTGAACATATATAGAGGAGATGAGGCCCGTGGTGACAAGTACAAGGAAATCCCAGTCTCTCCGTGGGGTTTCCCTTCCAGGGTTTCTCTTCCGATCGAACCTGCTGCTCCCGATGATTTGACAGAAGAACAGCTATTCAAAGAGCTGAGCAAAATTCCTCTGCCCGACGAAGTATACACAGAGAGGGACTTTGAAAGGGAGCCATTTTTCCCTACTTCTGAGGAGACCATCGCTCCAATTAGGGAACAAGAAACTACTCAGATGAGCCTGACTTCAGGCCCGGGTCTGTTAGGGGGAATTATATGGGATGCACAAATTACACACACTGCCTGACCCCGCACTTTTATATCAACAGTATTCAAAGTTTTAATATGCTCTTTTCTCCTTTGCAGGAAAGATGTCTCGCAAGCGGTCTTATTCTTATCGCTCTCTTCGTGAAGGCACTCCCAGTCTCCATCCGAGTACCGAGCGCTCTCGCGGCCTTTCTCACAGGCCTACTTCTTCGCAACCCCGGTCTCCACCGAAATCGACATCTGGCAAGCTTCCCAGTTATCCGGTAGCTCCTGCAGGGGGAAAACAACTTCCTAAAGAGTTAACTCCTCCGAAGAGTGCACCCTCTCACAGCAGGTCGTCAAAAAGACATTACGAGTCTAAGGATAAAAGCAAGGATCCAATTAAAGATTCTGAAAAGGAGAGAAGTGACATTGTCCCTTCCAGTCAGCCAGAGTTGGCTGCCCCCGGGTCACGAGATTACATCCATGGTCCCGAGACTCAAGGTAGGCTGGAAAAGTTGCGGGAACAATTCCCCAACATCTTCTTCGAAAGGATGACGTTTGATCCAGCCTTGGAACCGGTCCCTAGGAACTGGGATAATGAAGTTGTCGGGCACATTCGCCATGTAGCCAGGCAGTATGAGATGATGAAGAAACATGCGGTTAATCTTTTAGAAGTCATTCGAACGCTTGAAATAGAAGCACATATATCTAAGGTGAAAATTGATAACAACGAAAGGGCCATGACAAAGATGGAGAAGGACTTGGAGGATGCTCAATCCCAACTTGCCTTAGCGCGGAGAGATGCTGAAAATTACAAGACCGAATTGGAGAATGCTAAGAAACGCTTTCATTTGGAACTTGACTCAAATAGTCAAGAGAAAATGGCCTTAAAGAAGGAGGTAGAAGATCTCAAAATGGCCAACATTGAGTTGAAGACAGCACAAGGCCATTTTGAAGCTGAGAGAGCTGCTTGGGAGGCAGAAAAAGCAAGTTTGAAAGAAAGTTTAGCTTTGGCTGAAGCGGAAAAGGTGATTCTAAATGATCAAGTCACGGATGCAGAGAGGCGCGCGGCTCTTGCCAAAAAGAATGTTGAAAGTGCCATTGAAATGGCTACTGCCTCTAACAACAAGCTCCTCGAGAGAGAGAAGGATATCGAAGGGTTTGAAGAGATGATTTTTGACTTCCTCGGACATGTCCTCAAAACCCGTAACATCTCGTGGATCCCTGACTACCACGTCACTTTAGCCAATTTATGGAATGCCATCGTTGAGGATGAGAAGCAGAGACTGGGAGTTGAAGAGATTGACGAAGATGAGCTGATGAAGAGCATCCTGAGGGATAACGAGCCCGAGGATCTGGCAGAAGGCCGTCGTCTAATTCAAGCATAAATGGAAAAGGAGAGAGCCCTGGCTAAGGGCAAAAGCAAGGCTGATGAAGGTTCGAGCTCAGCTGTAGAGCCCAAGACCTCCGGAGTGGAGAAATACCATCCTGATGATCCATTAATCCCTTTGGGCCTAACTCCTATGGTTGTTGGAGCTCCTGCAGCTAGCCTAGACGAAGGATCGGCGGAAGGTATCTCCCTTTTTTCCCCACAATTTGTCAAAGCAATTGTGAATTGTCGTCGTCTGGTAGAGCAACCAATTGAATTAGTAACATGTGTTCCCCATAATACAGGTGGTGAGCCCGTCGACAAGGGTGTTGGAAAAGGGAAAGAGGCAGAAAAGGTTATCGTCTCGCCAGGTGCCGGTGTTGATATACCGAAGCAGGCTGAGGGTGCAACAGCAGAGAAAGGCGTCCTGGCACCCAGTGCTGATGTTCCCAAGGATGATGAAACCATCGAGGCCTTGAAAGATATGGATGGGCGCCATGTGGAGGACGAGGAGGATATTATTAGCGCCAAAGAAACCGAAGACGATGACGACGAAACTTTGGCCAACAGAAAAGCTAGGCAGGAAAAGGAGATGGCTTTGAAGAAGGTGGGACAAGAGCCTTTGAACATAGTCCCTATCGCGGAATTTGATCCCAAAACTGGGATGATTTTGAAAATCCAGCCCAAATCCATCAGCAGACAGCTTCATTTTGCGAATCCTGATGATTTCTCAGCTTCCCTTACTGATAAAAGGAAGAGAAAGGAGGCGGAAGAGGAATCTTCTGAAGAATCGGATGTTCCTCTCATAGACAAAAGGAAGAGAAAGAAAGGAGATCAATCTGCGCTGACAAGGCAAAGCTGGAGAAACAGAAGCAGGAGAAGAGGTCAAAGCGTAAATAGGATATTGTCGCTTGTTTATATTTTGTCTTTAGGTTTCCCACTGGCCAGGAAATGTAATTATGAGACTGGCCCTCACTTTTGTTTTCTAGGTTGTTTTTCACTTTGTAGGCTTGCAGTATATAAATGAAAGTTTATCTCTTTTAGCATCATTGTGTACCTGCATTCAATAAACTTTTCATGCTTAGTCATAGATCATCTAATTATAACTACAAATTAGTCAAACAACAGAAAGAAAAACTTAAAAAAATTTGTGCTGCATTGCTGCATTAAAGTTCATGTGTATATGCATATGGCCCCCAATCAATCGTTAATGTAGCGCTTAACTAGGGCTTATTAAAGATTGATTAGCATTATTCGCATGTTGCCCCCTATTTCTGAATATAAGGGACTTAAGAGAATTTCATAAGATAACTGTTCTTGTGGTACTGAATTTCCGACATCTTTCGGTGCTTAATCATAGGCCCTTTCATACTCTCCTGGCAGCCGTCGAGGTTAGAGTTTGAATTCAGTAGTTCAGTCGCTCCCCGTTCCTTCAGCGGGGAAGGAGTTCTTTCTCAGCGCTCAACCGGAGATGCTTTTATACTCTCTCTGCTCTGGAGAGTTAGAGTTCGAACTCAGCAGTTCAATCGCTCCCCGATCCTTTAGCGGGGCAAGAGCTCTTTCTCAGCGCTCTATCGGAGACGCTTTTATACTCTCTCTCTGCTCTGGAGAGTTAGAGTTCGAGCTCAGCAGTTCAATCGCTCCCCGATCCTTCAGCGGGGCAAGAGCTCTTTCTCAGCGCTCAATCGGAGACGCTTTTATACTCTCCTGGCGGTCGCCGAGGTTAGAGTTCCGTCACGGCGGTTCCGATCATGGTACACCGCCATGACCTACGGACATCGCCTTCATGTCCATTATGCTCTCTCTCGGCTCTGGAGAGTTAGAGCGCTATCAATGATACGATTTACTTTATCGCATCCTCATAATTTTGACTGGTGATTACATCCCATTCTGATGGAATGTACCTATAATTATATGCTTCTGGGATTGTTGCATGATTCACAGCAATTTCCATAAAAATAGAAAGGCAGGTAAATAATAGCGCAATAAAGGTAAATGACACACAATATTTTTATAGTGGTTCGGTCGAATCATGACCTACGTCCACTTTATAATTTTTTGCTTTAAGAAATCAGACTATTCTAGGCAAGTCGTGCCTTGTACATGGTTCTCAACAAAGCAAAAGAACAGATTTGAAATTTTTACGTTAGGTACGGCCGTAAATGTTGGGCATTCCACACTCTGGGGATTTCCTTTCCATCTACGGTTGCCAGCTTGAAGGTTCCATTATCAAGCTTACTCAGAATGGAGTACGGTCCTTCCCACTTCGCACCCATATGAGTTGGGGGTGGAAAGACACGCTTCAGAACCAAGTCTCCGGGTTCCAAGGTTTGGGCTCGAACCTTTTTGTTATAGTATCGAGCGACCTGTTGTTTGCACCTCAAGGCACGCAGGTCTGCTTCATCCCACTTTTCTTCGATCATATCCAGGGATTCAAGGAGCAATTCGTTATTAGTCATCGGATCGTAATAAGTCACTCGGTGAGAAGGTACTTTTATCTCAACCGGGATGACTGCTTCTTCTCCAAAAGCAAGGGAGAAGGGGGTATGCCCTGTTGCCGATTTATACGTTGTCCTGTAGGCCCATAGTGCCAAGGGTAATTCATCAGCCCACATGGCTCTGGCCCGCTTCAGTCTTCTTTTCATAATGGACTTAATCACTTTATTCGCCGCTTCGACTTGTCCGTTCGATTGCGGGTGTGCCACAGAGGTGTATCGTTTCTCAATGTGGTATTTCTGGCAGAAGTTTTTGAATTCAGTGCTATCGAACTGAGTTCCGTTATCAGTTATAACAATCTTTGGAATCCCAAATCGGCAGATGATGTTTCTAACGACAAAATTGATCACTCGTTTGGTTGTGATTGTAGTCAATGGTTCAGCCTCGACCCACTTAGTGAAATAATCTACGGCTACAATAGCGAACTTTGCTCCGCCCCTAGCTATGGGGAGACTTCCGATGATATCAATTCCCCACATAGCGAAAGGCCATGGGCTCGTCATTGTTTTTAACTGATTAGGAGGTGATCTTGGTATCTTTGAAAATCTCTGGCACGCATCACACCGTCGTGCATATTTCGCCGCATCCTTGTTTATGGTAGGCCAGAAATAACCATGCCTCAACACCTTTTTCGCCAATGTTTGCCCTCCAGTGTGATCGCTGCATTCACCTTCGTGTACCTCCTGCAGCACACGCTTGATGTCATCATGAGCTATACACCGAAGAAGGGGCATCGAAAATCCTTGTCTGTAAAGAACTTCACCTTGCAGAACATATCGGGCAGCTTTACGAATTACTTTATGCCTCTCGCTTTTCTTGGTCGGAAGCGCTCCATTCATCAAGAAATTCTTTAGAGGGGTCATCCATGACTCCCTTTCTGGTTCCGTCTCTAGTATTGGATCGATTTCCATTTGATCTATACTAGGGGACCGAAGTACTTCAACGGGGGCTTGCCTGGTCTCTTCAGGATCGTCGGAACTAGCCATCTTTGCCAATTTATCCACCTCCTGATTCTCTGACCGCGGAATGTGAGATGTGCTGTAGTGATCAAAGTCGTTCAGCAACTCCTTCATTTTCTTCAAGTATAAAATCAATCTTACGCTTTTGACTTGGAATTTCCCAGTAACCTGGTTCACAACTAACTTGGAGTCGCAAAAGATGTCCAGCTTTGTGACTTCTAACTCCTTTGCGATCCTTAGTCCGGCTATCAGGGCTTCATATTCGGAGTCGTTGTTAGTGACGTGAAACTCCATCCGGATAGCATAGGATATCAATCGTTTCTCGGGAGTTTCAAGCACTATTCCAGCGCCGGATCTCTTGTCATTCCTAGCGCCATCAGTATACAATCTCCAGGCACTGGGATCGAGAAGTAATTTTGAGGGGTCAACTTCTTCGTTTGCTATATCCTCCTCCGGGACGGTAAACTCTGCTATGAAGTCGGCTATCACTTGCCCCCGAATTGACCGTCGGGGCTGAAAGTTCAAATCAAATTGACTTAACTCAATGTTCCATTTGAGTAATCTTCTAGACGCCTTTGGCCTCTGTAAAACTTGCTTGAGTGGATGATCAGTGTATACGGTAATGGGATGCACCTGAAAATAATGTCGAAGCTTTCTAGAGGCGATTAGCAAACCATACGCCAACTTTTCTATCCTTGGATAATTACGCTTTGCTGCCGTCAATTTTTTGCTTACGTAATACACAGGTCTTTGGACCTTATCTTCTTCTCTTACCAACGCTGAGCTGATCGCGTGGGATGACACTGCCAAGTACACGAATAAATCCTCGTGATCCATCGGTTTAGATAATATCGGAGGTTTCTCCAGGTGTCTCAGCAAGTTCTGAAACGCTTCTACGCAGTCGGGCGTCCATTTGAAGTGGCGTTTTCCTCGCTTTATCAATTCGAAAAATGGGATGCATTTGTCCGTAGCCCTGGAGATAAATCTGCTTAGTGCGGCTACTTTCCCTGCAAGGCTTTGCACATCCTTAATTTGCCTAGGTTCCTGAATGTCTCTGATTGCCGCGATCTGGTCTGGATTAATCTCAATTCCACGAGAACTGACGATGAACCCCAAGAATTTTCCGGAGGCGACACCGAATGAACATTTTGTTGGGTTGAGTTTCATCCCGTACTTTCGAAGGATGCCGAACATCTCTGCCAAGTCCGTAGTGTGATTGGAGGATTGCTTGGACTTAACCAACATGTCGTCGACATATACTTCCATTGTTTTCTCGATCTGGTTATAGAACATTCTGTTCACTAACCGTTGATATGTAGGGCCTGCGTTCTTCAAGCCAAAGGGCATCACTACATAGCAATATAATCCCAGATCCGTAATAAAACTAGTGTGTTCTTGATCTGGAACGTGCATTGGAATCTGGTTATATCCTGAATAAGCATCCATAAATGAGAGGAGTTCATGACCCGCCGTTGAGTCCACCAACTGATCGATCCTGGGTAACGGAAAGCTGTCTTTCGGGCAGGATTTATTCAAGTCCGAGAAATCGATACACGTTCGCCACTTCCCGTTAGCCTTCTTCACCAGGACTGGATTTGAAATCCAGTCTGGGTAGATTGAATCTCTGATAAATTCATTACTCTTTAGCTTTCCAACTTCTTCTTTCAAGGCAACGGACCTCTCTAGGCCTAGCATTCGCCTTTTTTGTTTTACCGGAGGATGTTTAGGGTTAATGCTTAATGAATGGCTCATGATTGATGGAGATATCCCGCACATGTCTGCGTGGGTCCAAGAAAATACATCCAAGTTATTTTTTAAGAAATTCGTCAGTTCTTTAGCTAGATTCGGATTTAACTGGGATCCAACCTTATGGACCTTCTCTGGGTCACTACCATCGATTGGTACATCCACAGTCGTCTCGTTGGGAGTCGCCATTCTGTCCCCAGGCTCTTTGTCCTCTTTGGGATCCATATCCTCGGGCAATTCTTTGGGCGACTCTCCCACGGTTATCCTCTTTAGTTGCTATAAGGTCTCCGCCCTTGTGGGGGGAGAAGCGCCTTTGGTTTCTATGTCCCCTCCATTGCGGAGTAACTTTAGCTCTGCAACATAACATGCTCGTGCGGCAACCTGATCTCCTCTGACAATACCAACACCAGTTTCCGTAGGAAATTTCAATAATAAGCACCAGGGGGCTATACAGGCTCTAAACTTTGCGAGGGCCGGTCGGCCCAAGAAGGCATTATAGGGTGATTCAACATCCAAAACCACGAAGGGAAGAATTCTCACTCTCTGGCGTTCTCCTTCCCCAAGCGTAACTGGTAACTCTACATAACCCATTGGAGCGGAGGATGCTCCGTTAAATCCACGGATCCATCCCTGACAGGGCTTCAAGTCTTTTATCTCGAGGTTCATCTAGTCGAATGTCCGTTTGAAAAGAATATTGACGGAACTCCCGTTATCCACCAAAACTTTATGAACAGTGGCTGGTCCAATAGGTACTGTGATTACAAATGGATCTTCAGTCGGAGCATGGACTCCAATGCTTTCTCGTTCGCAGAAAACGACATCGTCGGACATCATCTTTTGTTGCTTTACTGGGATATTGTCCTCGGGGTTGCTACATTCCCCTACCTCGAGGTGTTGCTTGGCTGCATTGACATACTGATCCAATGCCTTGGAACTGTGTCCGGCGAGATAAAGCCCTCCGATTACGGTATTGATAACGAGGTCTTTTCCCTTTTGCTGGGCAGTTGGCCTAATAGCAGGTTGATTCTGGTTCTGATTTGGGGCCTGTACGGCTTACCCCCTGTCTCTGGGCGTTACTCTGTATTCATCTAATTTTCCTTCTCAAAGAAGCCTCTCGTCTACGTCTCTTAGGTGACGGCATTCATTTGTCGAATGGCCATGAATCTGATGAAAGAGACAAAACTTCCCCGTTTCGCGTTCTTTCTCCGTCGACTCTCTGGGAGGTGGCCTCTTATTTTGGAGGACGTTATATGAATCCATGAAGATATTTTCCAAAGTATCGTTTATTGGCGTATAATTCTCAAAAGCCCTGGGACGAGTCCTTCTCTGGGAGTCGTTCCCTCGATTCCTCTTCCGGTTGTTGCCATTACTGTTATTATCATTCTTCCCTGACTGACGACCACCCTGATTTCGATTTCTGACATTAACTTCGACCTTCCCCGAGCTGTCTCCTGTCTGCTTAATGGCGACATTGCTCTGGATTTCCTCTTTATCGACCGTTTTTGCCTTTCGGTTAGCATATACTTCTTCCCGGCGTAAATGTACGTTAGCTTTTTCGTAGAATAACTCTCTAGTATGGGGTGGCTTGCCGGCCAGGTATCTCCCAAATTCAGTGTCTTTATCTACTCCATCAATCAGAGCTGCGACAACGGTTGGCTCATGAGGATCTTTAACTTCAGTAGCGGCCAGATTGAAACGGTCTAGGTACACCCTCAAACTCTCGTCTGGTCGTTGCTTGACAAGGAACAAGTCAATCACACTCTTTGTCTTTTGTGCGTAGATGCGGAACTGTTCTACGAACCTTTCACTCAACTCCCTAAAGATGGAAATTGATCTTGCTGGTAAGCGAGTAAACCATAACAATGCTACATCCTCCAAGAATATGGGAAATGCTTTGCACTTGACAACGACAGAAGCTGCGGCAGCGGTCATTGACCAAGAATATCTCATCAGATGCTGGACGGGATCAGATGTACCCGCGTAACGGTTCATCTGTGGCATGTTGAAACGCCTCGGGAAAGTCGCATCTAAAATATCATCAGTGAAAGGGGTATGACTGCGGTCAATTCTCCAATCTTCATTCCGTTGTCCACGGCTATCTGCCAGAATTTGATGGATCATAACTGCAACATTTGCACTAGTCAGCGGAGGTTCGGGGTCAGTGCTTCTTGCTCGGCGGGGTTCTCTAATCTCTCTTCCGGGAGCAGTCACAAAATCCGGGGCTCGGATTGGGCTTCGTTGCCCCCTGTTACCATGAGCATTTGCACGGCGACGGGGCTGAGGCAGTCTGTTCTGTACAGGACTGTCCACACCTCGAACTCTGGGAGTTGCGGCGTGACCGTTCACATTACGGTTTGAGGGCCCTGCACCTAGTTCCTCTTCTTCCCGCGACGGTAGAGTTCCAAATCGAAGCTGCTCTATGTTTTCGGGTCTATCATATGGTCGCCGCGGAGGTCTCGGCGATTCCTCTGACGAAGAAGAGTATTCCGGTGTGGGTGGACGAACTGGTGGCGTCCTTTTCCTTGCGAAATCATTAAGCCTTCTATCCATAGCGGTCAAATTTTGTCGCAGAACGGAGCTTTCCTGCCTTTGAGCAGCCAATTCATCAGACAATCTTTCCCACATTTCGGAAAAGCGAGAGAAATCCCCCTCAGTAACGGGAGCAGAAAGGTCATATTGATCATCATCACTTTCTCTTATTCGCAAAGAGCTTGAGCCAGGTCAAGCGGAGGGGCCAGGACGGTAGGAGCGAGCCATAGGCTCCTTTCCAGATCGAGTTGTAGTCCGATCATCAATTCGGATCGCTGTGGATCGAGGAGGGTGGCTCGCAGCGCCCCCCGGGATCGATTCGTGGTCACGGTACGCAGAGGATTCGAGGCGTTATCACGGGATCGAGTAACAACCCCTTCAGCAGTCCGGATCGCCTCGTTCTCGTCGACTCGGAGCGTGGCA
Organism: Allium sativum; assembly: GCA_030737875.1. Lineage (NCBI taxonomy): Eukaryota > Viridiplantae > Streptophyta > Magnoliopsida > Asparagales > Amaryllidaceae > Allium > Allium sativum. Next base: position 998,489,690 of record CM060924.1, read on the forward strand.
TCTTCATCGGGTCGGTTCGCCCCCGGTGCTCCGCGATCCAACGATCCCTCATTGCCCAGCTCGTGCACACTTTCTTCAACTGTTTCATTCGCGATTTCATTTGTTCGTGAAGCCCGTACTTCCTTAGATCTCTTTCCAGCCATGATATCAGATGTCGCTGGAGTCTTCAAAGAACTGAATAGTGAAGTTTTGGGACTGTGTTCTCAGTGAAAGCACCAAAATGTTAGATCAAAATTTGGATCTAACACTCAAATCGTTCTGATTCTTATAGAGTTTTAACTGGAGAATGAAGAAAAAGCAGAAAACACACAGAATTTACAGTGGTTCGGCGTTAACGAGCCTACGTCCACTTTATATGTTATCGATTAAACTTTGAATGCTTATACAATCAATGATTTCTCTTAGGCTCACTTTTACAATTGTGATTTCTCTCAGTAATCTAGTAATAAAACTGATAATAAATGGTGGTATGACAATAATGGCGGAATCAGTACTCAATATTGCCAAAAAGCTCCTGAAAAATGCCAAGCTCTGGGCTATTTATAGCTGATTTTGTCAGGCGGATCGCGGTCACACGTGGCACGAATCCCGAGAATATCGGATCGTATCGCAGCCGACGAAGAATTAGTCAAATTAGCCGTTGGGGACAGGTGTCGCGATCCCCTTGAATATCGGATCGAGTAAAGGGGGAGAATCAGTCAAAATGACAGTTGGGGACACGTGTCGCTGGATCCGTGCATCTCGGATCGCCGAAGACTAGCTCGTGCTTGAACGGGTCAGAGGTTTCGCCGTGCATCAGGGGATCGGATCGGTCTGTACTGGGCAGTAGTGTATGTACGGATCGAGTCGCATAGAGGTGGTCGTATCGCTGATGCAATGAGGGCGATCCGATGAGGTGCGATCCGATGAGGGGCGATCCGATGAAGGGCGATTTGATCCTTCATGTACTTAGGGAACGTAGTTTCATACTTTCTTCTTGCTTCAGATCTACAGTAAATTTTTGCTTATTCTACCGTATAAAAATAGCATCGGTTAGTAAATTTAGCTTACTGAGAATAACTTGTTTTATTGTAGTCTTCTTGGATATACTAAGCCAAAACCCAATTGTAACATTAGCTAATGGTTGGTTTGTTGGTCTGAGACTGGTAATATGGATTTAATGGAGTCAGATTTGCCTATGCTTCTAGCTTGTAGTTCTATCATAAGCCATTGAGTGATGACAATAAGAAATGAAATCATGATTGCATGATTCTTAAATATTATTTGCTTGACTAATATTTTGTGATATCACTAATTACTAATATTTTAATTTTCTGCTTTACTAAATTGGAAGTTCTACTATAAGGTAAACTGAGATGTTCAAAGAGTTGAACTATGTGACACCTTTAAGAATTTTGGTTGCTATTAACTTAGAAATTAGTTTTAGATACATGTAC